>OX457025.1:94727013-95327013 GCA_949752745.1 Protula sp. h YS-2021 | reverse complement strand
ATGACTTTATAAAAGCGTTAAGATATCCCTTCAAGACTTCGTGGAGGATATGGGGGGGAATCGAGTGCTGATGCACGCCTTTTGTTTCAGGATTTGAATTCATAAGTTCTTTATAAGAATGTGGTCTTAATAAAAAGTTCAGTACTCAGCGTTTGTATTGATTTTTTTATAAATATAATTAGTTTTATTAAGTTTCCCAGGTTCTTTATACAGAGCATTTTTTACATAACATGTTTTTCAAGTTTCAAAAACTAGGCTGCAGGACTTTTAAAGATGAGTTTCTATATCTAATTTTTTTTGGGGGTGGGGAGGAATCGCCTTACGGGGGAATGTTCGGGGGGGTGGATGGAAGGGGGGAGTAGTCCCGAGGGAGTTGGTTCGGGGGAAATTGTCCTGTCCTTCCTCACCTGAAAAATTCATCCTCGACATCGCGCAGGGATTCTCTAGTGATGGCAGGGATGGCGATGGTAGGGGGAGGAGGGGGGGTGTATGGTTCGAGGGTACCGTTACAGAAAACACAACAATAAGAAGTAATGGGCGTATGGACGTGAAAACATAAACACAGACAGAACTCCGATGACTTGCGATCGGTCTTTCAGAAACGGTATAGCATTTGTCAGGGTGCCAATTTGTGCTAACCACACCACACCGCTCCGAGCTCTCACTATGCCGATGATGCGTGGAAATTCAGGCTTCGCAGCAAATATGCTATATTAAGCAAGGCAAAACCATGGGCTTTGTCTTGTGACACTGCTTGAATCAAAACAGAAACAAAAAAAAAAAAAAAAAGCAAAAAAAAAAAAAAAACAAACAAACTTTGACATAACTTGACCCGGATCCACGACAGTATGTCTGTCGACTTTTCCTTTAAACTGGAAGGTGCGCCAAGTCGTCTGAATAATACGATAACACAAAGCAGTTGGTGCGTAGGGGGATGGGGAGAGGGGGAATGAGCGGGAGGTTCTAGGATATATTATGAGTCGCCTCGCACAGTTACAAATGTTCCTGTGCATCTAAATAACATAATGACGTAAATCCCTTCGTTTTCACTTTATAAATGGAAAGTGATTATTTCGGGACTTCACACTAATAACTGTTCACATACTCTGCTCTTTTTTAAAAATATTTTTATGTTTCAGTGAACTTTATCATCCGGGATCACGGAATCTGTCAATTTTCAGTAAACCTGTCTGGAGCACGACTATGTCTGCTCTCTGACAGGATGCGTATTTGTTTCTAGTGGGGATAAAAGTGGGGCTTCTAAAACAGGAAGTGACGTCATAATGACGTAAGGGGGTGTTTTAGAAGCCCCATGACGTCATGGACGTGATATGGACGTGATATGGAGGTCATATGGAGGTCATATGAACGTCATATGAACGTCATAATGACGTAATAGGGATAGTGGGCGATCATTCAAACGGGCGGCCAATCAAACGGACAGCTGGGGCAGCTGGGGCAAACTTTCTTTATGTTTTATCTCTCTCCACACACATAACAGAGCAGACGGGCAGACGGACAGATGAGACACCTCCCCAAACGTACAAGTTCTCCATTTTAGAACAAGTTCTCCATTTTAAATGAGAACTCATAGCTACATGGTTAGAGCTCACCTATAAGGCCCCCTTAAAGTCAAAAGTGGGCATAAAAAGGGATAAAAAAATAGCCCCCTTTTTATTTTTTTATTTTTATTTTATTTTTTTTTAAATTTTTTAAATTTTTTTTAGCATTTCCCACACTCTCATGCATACACATACATACTAACACCATGACACGATTAGCGCTTATTTCGTATTAGTGGGTGGCCCTTAGAAGGACCGGGAGGTTTTTGCTGCTGCTGCTTCTGCTGCTGCCGGACTCGACGATGTCTTGGATTGGCCTGTTGCAGTGTGTGAGTTGCTGTCCATTGAAAAGAAAGTGATCACCTCGCAAGCCACAGTTGAAAGATCTTACTGTGTAGCAATCGTTCAGGGCCAACTGCTGTGTCCAATGGGCTGCACAAATCAAGCATAGCTGGTGCCCACATTCTGCCAATACCCGGTCTAGGGAGAGCATGCAGCCACATCCAGCACGAATCTCCAGGTCCTGTTGGAGGAAGTATCCCCCAGGCCGGGTACTCTTCCTCTTCAAGACGTGATGGAATGGTCTCCCCCAGCAAGGTTGTCCTGAAGAAAGCCTCGTCATAATGGTGAGCCTCGATATCCCTCAGTCGCTTTCCAAGTGTGACCCTTCTATTAAAAAAGACGGGCACGCATAGGATTGATCCGTGAGCCGGGTCCCTCAGCAGCTGGAAGAAGTACACTCTTTCCGGCGGTGTCGGTGGCGGTGTGACAGGCAGTTGAAGTTCACTGACTTGAGCAATGGTGAGAGCATCATTCAACGCGAAGAAGCACTCCATGATGACGGAAGCGGGTTTGAACCCAAACTGAAATGACCATGGGTTATATACCACCTCAAGTGAGGACCCCCATAGAGAGTGGACCCCTGCTGGAGATAGAAACAGACTGGCTGCATAAAGTGAGGACCATCCCCCCGGGTACTCATACATGTGCTCTGTCAGGACCCCCCCCCCTCCCTGGCCAGCATATAATGCGAGAATGGTCGCTAGTATGTAGTAGCATATAAATGAGGGTTAAAGGCCACATTACCCAAAACAAGCAGCAAGATGTCTACAAGTCGTACAATCACAATGATTCGAAACGGCAAGGCAGTGACGCTAACTACGGAATGCTACAAGTGTTGGGTGTGGTTAGAATATCCAGGACAACCACACAACAGCCCGGTACACCACAATGCAAAACGTCGTTACTGTTGCAAAACCTGCGGTGGTTTGCTATGGTAAAGTTTACGGCAACATTACCTGGACCAGAGCCAAGCACAGACTGCTGGTGGTGCGGTGCGACGCTGAGAAGCATCAAATATTACAATTTTCATCCTTTCAAGTGCTCGAGAAGACCGTTCACGATGGAGCAGTTTTACAGATACCAGTGTAGTTGCGGAAACCCAACTTGTTGGTGAAGAGCCAACTTACTAACATCTTTCGGCCCTTCTAAGGGTCATCCTCTGTTGTGAAATGAAAACGCAAATTCTGTCTATGTATGAGTGTATATAAAAGGAGGATGTCTGAGATTACATTTTAGCATTTCAGTTTCAGCAGTTGACGGAACAACAACCAGCTAAGATGAAACGTGAAGAGCATGGGAAAGGAGCAAAGAGACGAAAGATGGAAGAAGATGACATTTGGTCATACGGTCAAGTTCAGTGTATGGAATGCAATGAGAAATTTCCTTCTATGAATACTTATGAGACACATACATGTAGTAAAGCTAAAATGAAAGTAGCAACGAGACAAAAGATGGAAGAAGATGACATTTGACCATACGGTCAAGTTCAGTGTATGGAATGCAATTTAAAATTTCCATCTATGGATACTTATGAGGCACATGCATGCATACCAGCTAAGATAGAAAATGTGCCTCATGAAGAACATGTTTTAAAGAAACAAAAGACAGGACAAGTAGGGAGAGGTAGAAGGGTTAGTCTTGGTGAAAACGCGCAGGAAAAACGGTTTGAGTCTGAGGATGGATCGGATTTACTGCTTGAAATGCGAGAGCAAGAGAACCGTATCAAGACACATTTGTTGGAGACCTTAAACCATGGAATGAAATGGTACATTGTAGTGCATGCACGTTTCAAGAAACTGACAGCGCATGCTGAAGGTGTTATGGTAGAACAAGTGGATAATGCTTTTATCAGCAGTCCAACATATGCAGCATACAATCCAGCTGATATTGAGCAGGACCTACCAGAAGCCTATAAAGAATTATTTACCAAGTTTGACGAACATGAGCGACAAGGCTCTGGCTGGGTATTGGATAACATACTGTACATTAAAGTAGACACAGCTACGTTGTGCCTCTGGAAGCGAGTAGTTTTATTCCACTACCGAAGAAAGTGAAGAAAACAAAGGGTGTGATAAACATTAAGAATGATGATAACAAGTGTTTCGTATGGTCAGTATTGGCTTACCTTCACCCTCACGACGGCAACCCAAATCGTGTGAATCATTACAAACCATTTGAGAAGGAATTAAAGGTAGAGGGTATGACATTTCCGACACCAATTACTGACATTCCAAAGTTTGAAAAGGAGAACGATGTAGCCATCAACGTGTTTGGATATGAACAAGATGTAGTTGTTCCAATACAACTTAGTCGAAACGTCAATGTGAGAGAAATCAACTTACTTCTGATTAGCAATGACAAGACGAGGCATTACTGTCTCATCAAGAATTTTAGCAGACTTATGTCTTATCGATCAAAGCATAAGGGTACATATTTTTATTGTTTCAACTGTCTTCACGGGTTTGTACGACAAGATCTTTTAGATAAACATCGTGAAGTGTGTGACAAGAATGGAGCACAACGTTTATCATTTCCAAAGCCAGTACGACACACGTGCACCAGTTCTGTATAGAGGAGGCAATGCTGTGAAAGTCTTTTTAGACTATA
Organism: Protula sp. h YS-2021; assembly: GCA_949752745.1. NCBI lineage: Eukaryota > Metazoa > Annelida > Polychaeta > Sabellida > Serpulidae > Protula > Protula sp. h YS-2021. Next base: position 95,322,502 of record OX457025.1, on the reverse strand, counting down.
TGGTGAATGAACGTGATCGTATTGTACGTGGTTTAGAACAGCCAAAGGAAATGGTGATAATTCGTGAAGACAAAGATAATTTCAAGAACGCTGTTGATTGCTACATTTGCCATGAACCTCTAGGAGCAGATATTGTGAGAGATCATGACCATATCAATAGCAAATATCGCGGAGTAGCGCACAATGAATGCAACTTACAATTCCGACTTAGAAAAGATCAGCAAGGGGATAAAGATTCCTTTATCATTTCCGTGTTTTTCCACAACTTGCGAGGCTATGACAGTCACCAGATCATGGGAGAAATTGGGAAATTCAAAGGTGAAACGATTACAGTCATTCCCAACACCATTGAGAAATATACTGCATTCACCAAGAGCAATCTGAAATTTACAGACAGCTTTCAGTTCATGAATACCTCTCTACAGAAGTTGGTATCCAACCTTGCAGCAGAAGGGAAAGATAACTTCTACAACACGACCTCTCACATTCACGATAGTGATCAACAAGATTTGTTGCTGAGAAAGGGAGTGTACCCCTACGATTACGTGGACGAACCATCCAAGTTTGCTGAAACACAGCTACCATCAAAGGATAAGTTTTAGCTTAGCTAAGTCAGCTTAGCGAAGAGGACATTAGCGATGAGGATTATGCGCATGCGCAGAAGGTGTGGGATACATTCAACTGTACAATAGTTGGTGAATACCACGACCTGTATCTGAAATCAGATGTGTTATTACTAGCTGACGTGTTTGAAAATTTTCGTCAAGGGTGCCTCAACACATATGAACTGGATCCTGCTCACTACTATACAGCACCAGGACTGTTGTGGGATGCAATGTTAAAAGCGAAAAAGGTGAAGTTGGAATTGATCAATGACATTGACATGTACCAAATGGTTGAGCAAGGCATACGTGGAGGAATATCTGTGATCACACACAAGTATGCGAAAGCAAATAATCTCTTCGTAGCAGATTACAATTCTGAGATACCAAACAACTATCTGATGTACCTCGACGCAAACAACTTGTATGGCTGGGCCATGTCACAAAGCATGCCTCAAAGAGGATTTATGTGGATGAGCGAGCCAGAATCCCTCGACTTCATGGATGAAGCTGAAGATGATGACATTGGATTCATTTTGGAAATGGATTTAGAATATCCAAATTCAATCCATGATCATCATAATCACTACCCAGTGACTCCAGAACGGAAATGTGTCAAAGTTGGAAAATTGTGAGAGTACAGTCAGAAGCTGCGGAAAGATCTGAACATGAAAGAGAAACCTCGTGAATAGCTCATTCCTAACTTATCTGACAAGAAGAAATATGTACTTCATTATAGCAATTTACAACAGTACGTCTCACTGGGGTTGAAAGTCACCAAAGTACATCGCGTGATGATGTTTGAACAGAGCAAATGGTTGGCAAAATACATTAGCTTGAACACGGAAAAGAGAAAATTGGCCAAGAACCCGTTTGAGAAAGACTTTTTCAAACTGATGAACAACTCTATGTTTGGTAAAACCATGGAAAATGTGAGAAAGCGAATCAATGTTGAACTGGTTCACGAGGAAAAGCGGTTCAAGAAACTTGTAGCCAAACCTTCTTTCCACAAATTCAAAATTTTCAACGAAGATTTGACCGCTGTACATTTACGCAAAGTGGATTTGCTTTTGGATAAACCCATTCAAGTTTGCTTCACCATTCTCGACCTCAGCAAAGTGCTTATGTTCAACTTTCATTACAACTACACCATGGTCAAGTATCCCCATGCCACGTTGTTGTTCAGCGACACCGACAGTCTATGTTACGACATAGAAACGGAAGATATCTACAAGGATATGCAGCAAGATGCTGACCTGTTCGACACAAGTGACTATCCGCCGGATCACTTCCTACATTCCAACGTGAACAAAAAAGTGCTTGGGAAAATGAAAGATGAGACGGCAGGCATCCCTATTGAAGTTTGTTGGACTCAGACCGAAAATGTATAGTTTATTGTGTGGCGGAAAAGAAAAACATACAGCTAAAGGCATTACTCGAGCTTGCCAAAGACGCATTAAACATGCGCAGTATAGAGACAGTTTGTTCAACCAAACTCAAACTATGGCTACAGGTCACATTATTCGAAGGCATAGTAACCAGCTTTTCTCGGAGAAGATTAGGAAGGTAGCCCCCTCCCCATATGACGACAAGCAATATGTATTGGATGATGTCTATTCCACTTTAGCTCATGGACATTACAAGGCTGTGGTATAAAAGAGGGGAAGTCCTCCAACGTAAGAGTTATTTGAGGTGTGGACATTGAAGCGTTAACATGGAACGTGAAAGTCGTAAGAGATCTACAACTGACATGGATACTCTTGCAGATACAGTTAGAGACTTAAAAGTTAAAAATCCTACCACTATCATCAAGAAATTGAAAGTGGAGACGGCACCAACACCACAGTCGTGGGATGGAATGCTTTCTCCAGGAAATGGAAAGTATATCAAGATTATGAAACAAAACAATGAAGGAGTGGTAAACATTCGCAAGTACCTCAGAGATGAGGGGACTGGAAGAAACCGTCCTACGAAAAAGGGTATTTTGCTAACAATACCTGAATGGAAAATATTGAAGAAGCAAGTGAAAGAAAGAGATAAAGGCTTCGAAGACAAGAAGACAGCTCATAACAAGGTATTCTCATCATGAATGCACTCATGTTTAACAGTGGTGCTTACCTTACTGTAAGTGAGAGGAATGAAGTAATAATAGGTTCTCGGATAATTTCTGATTATCGGCTTAAACCTGAAGTGTGGAAACACTTTAAAAACATATCGCTTAAACCTGGGTTTAAACGCAGACTTGAAGTTGAAGTGTATGTGATTGAAAATGATTCTAACATACGCGTGACATTCTGGAGAAATGTTTTACATGATTATCCACTGGATTATTATGGAGTTGTGCCAGATAATCCATATGCAGATATGATTCACTTTGATATGGAGAATTGGCGCGCAGGCTTACGATTTCTAGAAGCTATACAACATCCACTCTTCGCCATCTTGCGAGCATAAAAACGTCTTTGCAGACAAGGAGACAGCTCATAGTTGATCTGACTGTTGAACGAGATGGAAGACTTTTTATCGGAATATGAACCAATTACACATGGATTCTCATATCTGAGAAACTTATGTGATGACATTGTGCTAAGACATTTTGGAAAGTATATCGTTCTATCACCTGATGAACAATCTGTGTTGAAATACCATCTAGAGAATATGAGGATAACTGGCTTTCTCCTAATACTCTCAGAGGATTTAGAACTGCGTGTGACTGCGAACTGTCTCGACGTGTTTGTACAACTTTGACAATATGACGAGATTACAGAACGCTACGACTGCATCACCCTTAACACAGTGGAATGGTACGCTCTGTTGCAAGCATTGGATTGGAAAGAACCTGACGCTTGAATTCAAAAAGAAAGGAGTGCAACACATGCGGGGCACCAAGTCCATTGAGCTGACACATCCCATGTGTGTTATGGTGATGGACATTGACATGAATGATCATGGATATGAGCTGAAACTGTCTGAACACGAAGATGTTAAAATAATTAAGTTTGGTAATGGACAGTGTTATGCTAGTTTTCATAGCATTTACAAACGTGAGTGTAATGTCTATGATACATATATTAATTTAGATTGGTATGAATGGCATTTGTTTATCGATGTATTGAATGTATTTGTGAAATAAAAGTTTAATGTAAAATAAGTGTTAAAATGTAAATAATGTATAACACAATAAAAAAGAATGTTGTATAAAACTGTCTTGTTTATTTACAATATCCATAATAAAATTAACAATTACCAACAACTTAACTAATACAACATCAATAAAATAATGGTTTATAATGTCTATATATAAAATCCTTTACAACAAAATCACCATCACTTCTTCTTAATACATCAATGATTTCAAAAGGACTATGTCCTCGAGCTCTTTGAATTATATAATACACACAATAAAATCCACATGTAGATGATATCGGTGTTTGTAATGGAACTGAATTATAAATGAAATTAAACTTTAAAAACTTATTCAAACGACTGTCTATAGGTAAAAGTCCATAAGAGTCAAAATATTCTGCAGGGTCTTCGTCATAATATACTGCCACCCAATGCTCTCATGGCTCATCATGATCGTCTGTGTTGATGACATAGGCACCGCGTTGTAAAGATGGTAACTGGTCCATGGCAAACACACCTTGAAACAAGTCTTTTGTCGCGGCAACATGGGATAGTATGGCTTCTATCTGCTTCGTGTTCATGACTAGTAGTCGAATTGAATGCTACGATTTGCACTTATTTCAACAATGTTATCAAATTCATCATACACTATAACATTGACTGTATTTTGCAAGGCACCAGCAAAATTCATTTCTAGTCTCAAATTCCCATGCTTGATAAGGGCATAATGATTAGCACCATCATAATAAGGTGTTAAGTCAAAAGAAAATAAAGAATAACCTCTAGGCCAATCTTCCCGTTTTATAATGGAACTTTTCTCACCATCCAATCTTACAAAAGATTTGTAAAGAGTTTCAAAAGATATTTGCCTTGATTTATATCAAGCTTGAGAGGATTGGATAGAACTGGTTCACCATCAGAGTAAAGCTGCATAAAGTTAAGATTAAAATGTTCAAAATTGTATGGATTTCTCAATACTGTTCCAGCAAAGGATTCATTATGAACCAGTCCAATCACAATACATTTGGTAAATGGCCTACAAAGATGCTAAAAGATTGAAATCCAATTGGAATAGTTAAAACTTTATACTCTTTTCTATTAATAATAAACTTAGCAGGACTTTTCATCAATGCATCTGCATGTCCCAACTGAATACCTGGACTAACCTTCACTTTGCGAATGGTTAAAAATGCTTCTCTCACTTTCACTTTAAAACCATTATTTGCAGCCATTAATACATATTCATCTTTTTGTCTATGTAAACGTAATTTCATACTAACACCATTGGGAAGATAACGATCCTGCTCAAACAAATCTACCTTAAGCCACCTGTAAGCATAAACTCACGGCTTAGACGTGTATACAAATAACGATTATGTAAACTATTATTTCCCTGCAGAGCTATATGACCACCCTCAACACTTACATGAAAACCTGCTACATATCTTTCATGATTAGCTCTTTTCACCTCACGAGTATTCATTGACCCGGCAGTATCTTTATAGATGAGACGCACAGAGCGCTCAGAATGGAGACTTTCTTCCGAGTCATGAATGAGATGAGATATGATGCTGGTATAACCATGGGTATTGTTACTATGTGATATCAAACGATCATTTAGAAATAGTTCAATATTGGACCATAACCCATTAAACAAATCATTGATACATGACACGTTATCATCTACACCACACAGTGTTCCATCAGCCTTTCCAATGCGACATACAATATGGAGTTTACTGTTCTTTAAATCTAGATATTCTTCTGTACTCACAGGAATGTAGAATTCTATTCGAGCACCCTCTCTAATGGTAGTCAGTGGTTGATAGTCTACATTATAACTTTTTTCTACAGCAGTGTGCGTTGGTGGTATGTGAAACCATTCTAATGGAGAAAGGCTACATTCACAAGAATGATTATGAATTAAAGACATGATTAAAAAATATCTTTCTTATGTTTTGTTGATGTTATCCGTTTAGCTGCCTTTCGCCTTCTGACACGTTTTGCTCGTTTCACTCTCTTTTGTCCTCGTAACCCACCACCAAACATACGTTGTGCTACTCGACCTGTAACATCTTTCGCGATATCTTTTGCACCCCTTTTAAGATGTGGTGTCTTAAGCAGTGGAATAGCTTTGCGAGCCAATGATCCCAGTATTGAACTAATACCATCTCCATATTGTATTCGCACTCCTTTAAATCCTGGTAATTCTCCACCCACTTGACGAAGAAAATGGTTGCGATATATAAATGGATTGTGTGTGTATGCGTTCATAATTGGTCGTTCATAATATGCGTTCATTTTGGTCGAAAATGAAGTTTACAGATCACCTTTCCAGTTTGAAATGGAACATTATGGCCTGTGTCGTCCTTAATATTCATTTCTATCACGTCAAATTTGAATGTGTTTACAGGGACATAATGAGGTTCTCCATAGCTTTTCATGATAATGTCTCCAGCATGTCCTTGTATTCCAACAGAACGTAGCAAAGGGACATATTAATCACCAACAACTTGTGGCTCACAAATACTACAGTACACATAAAGTGTATAAAATCCCTGTTTCACATCGGCTTTATATTCAGCTGTACACGTTTCAGTATACCATTGATCTGGGATAAATCCTAAAATCTCAGCTAATCCAGCGGAGAATGACACTTCAAAGTTATAATTTAGAAATAGAAAAACGCGTCGTCTAATTTTATCATACTTTATCCGAATAGCTTCTTTAAGGTCATCTTTCATAGAAATAGTCGCTTCTTCATTGACTGCATGACATATCTCTTGTATGGATCTGTAGTAACCATAAGGAATATTGATTGTGTCAAGAACAACATCATTCAGTGGTTGTTGTCGATACTGAATAGAATAGTCCATTCCATGTCTCGTGGTTGTCCATGTATGTGGATATTGAATTTCAGCTAAAGCCACTTCATATTTTCCGTTCAGATAGATGGTTCGAGGCATACGAATTTGATAATTCGAAGTCTTGTTGTTGGGATAATAGTTCATACTAGCATTGCTAGGTAAAAGTAATGTAAAAACTTGTTGACTCCATGACAGCTAAATCGTTTATGTGATGTAGATAGACTAGATGTGTATATACATTACTTCATGTTTGACACTCATCATCCTCACTTTCTACATTGCTGTCTACATTGTTGTCTAAATTGCTATCTACATGATCTAAATTGGTATCTACTACTTCTCGATGACAACAAGCACTAACACACCTAATTTTTACAGGAATAGTATTTTTATTTCCATTTTCTTTACAACAATAACACCATAACTCTTTAATCCATGTTAAAAAGTTTCCCATCCTTCCCTTGTTGACGTTGTTGTATCTCTTTTGTAATATCTTCTAGTTGTCTTTTTGCCAAAACCAGTTTTTGGAATATTAGCGTCTACAATTTCCTCAATAAACTGCTTCCAACCACGTGGTGGTTCTCGTCGTTCTTTTCTTTTTGTAGCAACCAATGCTTCTTGCAACAAATCAATAATGTTTTGTTTGTAATGACAGTACCCGTTTTTAAAACAAGTTAATTTTTATCTGTCCATCTCATACCATATTTCTTAAGTTCTGCCAGAAGTGCTGTTAGTTTTACATGATAAATAGATTGAAAATGGTTTAGAAACTGTTGGGACTTTTCTGATTTTTCTGCATTAGATGCTGTAACAGACTTTTGTCGTTGTTGTTGTAACTGAATTGTTCGTAAATGACGGCCAAGCACTTGAGACATTTCCATAGCCTTTTCACGATTTCGTTTCCCACGTAAAAGTTTATTCACTTTCGTTTTGATTTCAACATCTTTTCCCTTCTTTTCTAACAACATTTTATATTCATATTCAGGAATGAGGACCATTTTCAAAGCATGTTTCATTTTAACAGCAACTGAGCTAACAAGGGTAATGCAAATTTAGCAATAGCTCCAATGAATCCTCCTTTCTGATTAACGAACTTCTTTTTTCTTCGAAGTGATATCTTCTTATCTGCCAGTGTACGTAGGGTATGACGTTCACGCTTGAATATCTTATACCTTTTTGAGCTTAAGGGTAAATGTCCTCGCAATATATTCAAACAAATTTCAAACAAACTAGTTAATTTCTCCTTAGTAGCTTGTTGTAGTAAGGATTTACGTCGTTTAGGCCCGCTGCGTGCAAGCAAGTGAAGGAAAGGTTGATTCGCTTGAATACGTTTAAACATCTTGGCTGCGAATGGTTAAGTGACTTGGTTCTTGTTCATACGCTACTTTATCAACATTGACATAATGTGTATCTTTTGGCAAAATGCCTGTACGAATACGCAGTTGATAATTTGTCTTCGTTTCAAATCAATGAATAAATAGCCATAAGGTTTGCTGGTAGCATCTTGATAGGCTTCTATGAGAAATTGAGATTTTCCAGGATACATTTGTCGCGCTAATGTACTTATTTGTTGACTGTCTCTAGGATTTTTAAGCAGAATGATCTCATGTGTATCCAAACTAATATTTCGCACTTCTCTACCATGATGAAACAAATTATGCACAATAAAAATAATGCTTAGATTTTGATGACTGCTGCCAACACTAAAGAGACGCGTCATTCGCTGATCACTATGGCATTTGGTCATTAAGTCATCAATGATGAGTAAGTTTGGCTTTTTCGGGTTAAAACGCTCTTCAGTGTTATCTGGAATGCCTTGGTAAAATGTCACACCTTTCATTTACTTATACATAGGCTGATCTGCTGCATAGAGCCATAAAATGGTTTTTGGAGAGGATTCAAATAATTTTTGTTCTAGAATATCCATAACTAGAGAAGTTTTACCACTGCCTGTAGGTCGAGAGACCAAACATTTGAATGGATGCTTCATTTTTTAATGTCTGTTTCTTTCACCCAACTGCTAAACTTCTTTGGCCAACCTAACCACTTCACAAATAATTCTTTGACACCTCGTCTTTTTCGTGTTTTCAAAACCTTTTCAATTCTGTAGACTGATTCAATATCTTTTGTCACTTTCTGCAGTTCTTCTTCATAGAAATGTCCATCAATATCTTCATCCAAAAAGTCTTTAACACGATACAAGTGTACTCCTTGCTTCTTACAACGATGTGTGATAATGAAGACTTCTTGCGTCCACTTTATATGATAATCCCGTTGAAATACATATTTCATGTGAGAAATGCGAACCAACTGATCACCAATTTTAAATTTGTAGGGTTTTCTCTTCTTCTTTGATTTTAATTTCAATTTGTCTACATACATATACTTCCACATTTTCGATTCTATGTCTTTACGAATATCTGTAGGAGTATACTTATTAGGGAGGGAGCCATGAGGTCTATGGCTGTAATTATACATTAAGTCTGGAAGGATGTCCATATATCGATACGTTTGATTATGTAGGAAATGTCGATACATAATCCCCTTTACAGTACGAATTACTCTCTCAGCAAAGTTGGCTTTGGTTTCATTCTTTGTCGTAAGGGCATGTATTCCCTCCTTCAAAAATGCTTTTACCCATCTGTTTTCTAAATTCAGTTCCTTTGTCTGACCTTAGAGTTCGTGGTCTTCGTTGTGTTTCTTGAAAAATCTTTTGAAAGGCTTCTATGACGCTGGTATGTGATTCATTAGGTATTGGTTGCACCCATAAATATTTGGAAAACACATCAATGACAACCAATAAAAAGTGGGTGTCATCATTATAGGAAGCTATGTTTCCCATATCAGCTAAATCAATATCCCACATATCATCAATTCCACGTGTAATGACACGTTGCCTTTTAAACCTGTATTTTACAGGTTGTACTAAACTGAAGGCATCTTGATCCTGTAACCATTTCTTCACTTGTGAATGAGTGACTGGTTGATCATTTTTTTTTTAATATGTGATAAAGTTTGTAAGGACCAGCAAATGCCCCGGGTTGACCAGGTTTAAAGTAAATATTGGTTAAGTAGTCTTTCCACGTCGACATGTTAACACTAAATGATCAACACTTGTTAACATATCTTGCATTTTATTTTATCAACATATCTTGCATTTTATCAACACATCTTAAATTTTATTTTATCAACATATCTTTATCAACTCAATCAACATATCTTACAAATCAAGTATTGATACAATGGTGTGAATAAATGGAGTCCATTGATCTTCAATGTATATTAACCAGCTACCTAATTCATCAAATGTGATAGCATCTACACCATATTTTTCACAACGTTGATTTGCATTATCTAACACTTTATCTAAATGAATGTAATATTTAGCTTCATTCCAGTATGTATAGACAAATGTAGAATGACACATATGTTCTGAACACTCTTCATTTTGACAAGCAGGACATACTAAAGATGCAAACTTTTTTACAGCTAATAACATTTCTTCACAATATGTTTTTTGCACAATATATTGTCTCAATGTTATGTCTGCCATTATACTGCAATGTAGATTAACCACTCTCTCACTTCATCAAACAGTCTTGGATCAAATCGAGCGAAGTGATATGCTGCTTCCACATCAAACTCCTCAGCTCCGCCAATGTTTGAAAACACACAATCTTTGATGAAATCCTCGCGTAAGTTTGGTACGTTCAACGTAGAATGAGCAAGTTCCCAATAAATGTCAAAGTGCTGCAGTTGTTGTTGAATAGATCCAAAACGTACCAGTTCACTTATCATGTAGTCCACATACTTGCCCTGGAAACACGTTTCTACATCCATCTTTCACATGTCCATATAACACGTCTGTGGAAGGAGATCTACATCGACTACCAGGCGTTCCTCTACAAGAAGTGGAGGGATTTTCAGAGGGCAGGAATACAACCGGTTTGGTAGGACGGCGGGGGAAAGCCACAAACGTCTGAGGGAGCTATCGCCCGACAGGTTCCGGGACCCGTCGCCCTGCCAGGAAGAAAGGCCAGCCGGACCGACTCCTGCCAAGGCTACAGCAGCAACCATGACGACGGCGACTCCTATCAAAGCGACTCCTGCTAAAGCCACAGCACCGACGATGACGACTCCGCCGAAATCAAGTCCAAGCGAAGCTGATGTGACTGTCCGGAAGGTGCCGGAGGCACCAGTTACAGAGAGGCGGCGCATACCCAGCGCCACCGTTACAAGACCGGATAGTCCGTCACCAGGTCCTGAGGATGAGATAGCAGCCGCTGTCGCCAGTATTTCGGAGATCCCGGTGGTCGACTTCCGCCTCACCGATTATGACCGCACCACGGAACTGGTTGACTTGAAACAGGGGGACGGCTCTAGCAAAGAGCAGCTCTTGGATAGGGCCGATAATATAAAGTATTGCGACTTCTGCCATTTTGGAATTCCGGCAGGATCCTCTCTACGAGTGCACGAGCATGAATGCCCAGAGGCTTTACGGCCGGAATATCATTATTGTAGCGCTCTGGGCAGAGGTTACAAGTCAAACAGGGTCGCGGTAGCGGCGCACAGGAGGAAGGCTGGCTGTAGAGAGGATGACGGCAGCGGCAGAGGCGGAGGTAGCGGCGGCGCTAGAGGTAGAGGCAGGGGAAGCGGCGGCAGGGGAAGCGACGGCTGGAGGCGCTGAAGACGGAAAATCCCTCCACGGCTGCTTTTTAGCAGCCACCCATTATTACGAAATGGAACGCTATCGTGTTATGGTGTTAGTATGTATGTGTATGCATGAGAGTGTGGGAAATGCTAAAAAATAAAAAAGGGGTCTATAAATCATTGATTTATACCCCATCTGTCCGTCTGCCCGTCTGAAAAAGCAAACAAATTGCCGTCTGGGTTAAAAATACCCAGGCTTGAGAAATGAAACGCTAAATCTGTCCGTCTGACCGTCTGCTGTGGTGTTATGTGTGTGTGTGAAGAGAGAGAGTTAAAAAAGCCACTGTCTGGGTTAAAAATACCCAGGCTTATGAAATAAAACGCTGCATCGGTTGTGGCTATTGCTATATATGTGTGAAAAGAGAGAGAGAGAGAGAGTTAAAAAAGCCACTGTCTGGGTTAAAAAATACCTAGGCTTGAGAAATAAAACGCTTAATCTGTCCGTCTGCCCGTCTGCTGTGTTATGTGTACATAGAGAGAGAGACAGAGCAAAAGAAAAAGTGTGGATAAAAAAGATGACCACCGTTTGAGAGAGAGAGAGAGAGAGAGAGAGAGGGGGAGAGAGAGAGAGAGAGTGAAAGAGAGACTGGTGGCTTGAGAAAGGAAAACGCTAAATGAGCAGTGCGTGGTTGGTATATGTAGGGAGAGAGAGAGAGAGAGAGAGAGAAAATCGAAACAAAAAGACTGCCTAGCCGCCGTGGTGTGTGTGAGCAGAGAGAGCTCTGGTTTAAAAATAGCTTCCTTAAGGGGCATTGGCTGTTCACTTTTACTTGCTTCTACGGCAAGCCATTAGCGAGAAAGCAAAAAAATGATTGTCCGTCTGTCCGTCTGCCGTAGGTGTTATATGGGTGGAGAGAGAGATAGAGCAAAAGAAAAAGTGAGGGAAAAAATCATTGTTTGTTTGCCTGACTGTCGTGGATAGACAGAGCAAAAGAAAAAGTATGGATAAAAAAGAAGGCCACCGTTCGAGAGAGAGTGAAAGAGAATCTGTGTTTGCTGTCGTATTTGGAAAGCCGTAGCCGCCGTGGTGTGTGTGGAGACGATCCCCGTTTGAGAGAGAGTGAAAGAGAGACTGGGTAAAAAAAAAGGAATGGCTTAAGAAAGGAAAACGCTAAATGAACCGTGCGTGGTTGGTATATGTAGGGAGAGAGAGCTCTCTCTGGTGTGTGTGCGCATAGAGAGAGCTCTGGGTTAAAAATAGCTTCCTTAAGGGGGCATTGGCTGCTCACTCTTAATTGCTTCTACGGCAAGCCATTAGCGAGAAAGCAAAAAAAAAAATGATTGTCCGTTTGCCCCATCTGCCGTAGGTATTATATGTACATAGAGAGGGAGACAGAGCAAAACAAAAATGGAGGGAAAAAAATCACAGAGGCAAAAGAAAAAGTGTGTATAAAAAAGATGACCTCGTTCGAGAGAGAGAGTGAAAGAGAGACTGGGTAAAAAAAGAGTGGCTGCGTTTGCTACCATATTTGGAAAGCTGTGGCCGCCGTGGTGTGTGTGTGTGAAAAGAGAGCTCTGGGTAAAAAATAGCGTCTCTTAAGGAAGGACTGGTTGCTCACGTTTAATTGCTTCTACGGAAATCCATTAGAGATGGCATATGTGTGTGAAGAGTGAGAAAGTAAAAAAAGAGTTGTTGCTGTCTGTATATGCATGGAGAGAGAGCTCTGGGTTAAAAATAGCGTCCTTAAGGCGGCAATGGCTGCTCAGTTTTAATTGCTGCTACGGCAAGCCATTAGTGAAGGTGTGTGTGTGCTTGGAGGCTGGCGTGGTGTGATGGAGAGAGAGAGGTACAAAAAAAGACTGCCCGTTTGTCCGACAGTCCGCTTGTCCGGGTGTCCGTTTGTCCGACTGACCCTTTACCAGTCTGTCGGGGTGTGTGTTTGTGGAGAGAGAAAACAAAAAAAAAAAGAGTTGTCGTTGCTTGTATACATAGAGTGGCCTGCGGTGCCGCTGGCTTCGGGGAGTCGAAAAGTCGGAAAGTGGGATGTCGAAAGTCGACTGGCGGGGGGGGGGGGGGGAGGTCGACTGGCCGGGGGGGGGGGGCTGTCGACCTGCTGTACGGTTGGCCCCGCGGCCTGTCGACCAGTTGGCCGCAAGCTTGAGTCGAAATGTGCGACGTCATTGATGGGTCGAAATACTCTACAGGCCAGCTCTAACCATGTCTCTATGAGTCCCTTTGCTTAAAAAAACAACAGTTTGAGAGCTCTCTACCCGTTCGTCCGACTGTTCGGCTGTCCGGGTGTCCGGGTACCCGGGTGCCATTTTGTCCGGGTGCCATTTTGTCCGGCGCCATTTTGTCCGGATGTACACTCTTTCTATTACGTCATTATGACGTTCATATGACGTTCATATGACCTCCATATGACATCCATATGACCTCCATATGACCTCCATATCACCTCCATATGACGTCCATATGACATCCATGTGACCTCCATATGACCTCCATATCACATCTATATCACGTCTATATCTCGTCTATATCTCGTCTATATAATGTCACTGTTTTAGAAACCTCATGGGGCTTCTAAAACACCTCGTGACGTCATTATGACGTTCATATGACGTCCATATGACCTCCATATGACCTCCATATCACGTCTATATCACGGGTATACCTCATCTATATCTCGTCTATATAACGTCACTGTTTTAGAAACCTCATGGGGCTTCTAAAACACCTCGTGACGTCATTATGACGTCCATATGACGTCCATATGACCTCCATATGACCTCCATATCACATCTATATCACGTCTATATCTCGTCTATATCTCGACTATATAACGTCACTGTTTTAGAAACCTCATGGGGCTTCTAAAACACCTCGTGACGTCATTATGACGTTCATATGACGTCCATATGACCTCCATATGACCTCCATATCACGTCTATATCACGGCTGTACCTCATCTTTATCTCGTCTATATAACGTCACTGTTTTAGAAACCTCATGGGGCTTCTAAAACACCTCGTGACGTCATTATGACGTCCATATGACGTCCATATGACCTCCATATGACCTCCATATCACATCTATATCACGTCTATATCTCGTCTATATCTCGTCTATATAACGTCACTGTTTTAGAAACCTCATGGGGCTTCTAAAACACCTCGTGACGTCATTATGACGTTCATATGACGTCCATATGACCTCCATATGACCTCCATATCACGTCTATATCACTCTATATCTCGTCTATATCTCGTCTATATGACGTCACTGTTTTAGAAACCCCTTGGGGCTTCTAAAATATCTCGTGACGTCATTTTTGACATCCATATGAAAACCATATGACGTCCATGACGTCCATATGACGTCAATATGAGGTCAATATGACGTCACTTTTTAGAAACCCCATGGGGCTTCTAAAACACCTCCTGACGTCATTATTACGTCACTTCCTGTTTTAGACGCCCCACTTTTATCCTACTGTTTCTCATCCCAGTTAGCAGCCCGACATCCATTCGACGTCGATTTACCGTTGTTACATCAGCTTGTATTCTTGTTGTCATTTAGATCAACGTCTGATTAACATCTTTTGACATTGATGCAACCAAAACTCCTCTTTCTCACATGTCTAATCAGCGTTTTGGGGGCAACGTTGAAAAGGCGTAGAAAAACCGACGCTCACCGGAAATAGCAGCACCGACACATCGCTTCGAAAACATATCACATAGAGGACGTAACATGGCGATTATATAAGGCGTCTTGAAGGCGTTTATACATTAACCTTTTTCCAAGTCTATGCAACGTCGCTCCTCCAATACCTAAACAGCATCAGGAAACGTTGTTTCGACTTGAATTTGCATCCTTCCAGCAAAGTTGTTAAGGCGTTGGATATCCGACGTCTATCCGATGTCGGCAGGTAGTCATTGTTTCGGCTTCTATAATCAACCAAAACCAGACGTTGGTCCAACGTCGTGTATTACTTCTATCCAACGTTTTATTGAACGTAAAAAATAGTTATTGGGAAATATGTTTGTGATGTCTCTGATGGAAAATGGGTCAAATATTGAACCTTGAATGTGATCTTAATTTGTCGACGTCTATTTACTTTTTGGGCATGGTCACTTTGCACTCCTTGCGAAATCTGTCGATCTACAACTTCTATATTATATTGGATAGAATTCCAACATCATAAATACTCGCCATAAACGCTGGATAAATGCTACCTTTTTTCCTTTGAATGTTATATATTTTTACCAATGCCCTCGCGTTTAAACAAATCTTTTTTTCACATAAAGTATCTGCAATTTTCCATTGACATTACAAACTGCATGATACAGCCAATAGCCGTGCCCTTTAGTCCCATCAAACAATCTACAGTCACTCTAACGTCACCATTTGCCCGATCTCATCACAACGTTAGGTCTGGTTTGAATTTTGTGGAATTGTCGCTGCCAAAACCACGTCTAATCAACGTTTTATGTTTCGACCACTAAGCAGTTTTTGCCTACACTTAATCAACGCCTTGGACATTCACAATCAATTTATTCAGCTGAAGCTTTATTTTTCATCCGTCTAGGAGCAATCAGCGTACTAGAAGCAACGTTGAATACACGTTGGAAAATCAACGTTGTATAAACGTTGCAATAAAAACTACAATAGTCTTGTAAAATCTCCTGGAAATGGAAGCAACGACAGGCTGCTATAAAATTACGTAAGAAATTAGATTAAAAAAATTACGTAAAAGATACTTATGGTTGTCGCTGTCTAGAATTTCAGACATCCCCGACGTCCGTGTGAAGTCTACAGAACGTTGTTTTCACTTCTATTATCAACATTCCGCCTAATAATTGACTTCTATCCAAGGTCCGGAAATTGATATTGTTTCGATTTCCACAATCAACCAAACTCCAACATTAATCCGACATCGGGCTGCGGCGTCTGTTCAACCTCAAATTCAGACTCGTAACTTTTCCTATTTTTATTTATATTGCATCATTGAATATAAAAAATCGATGACCGCCGCTCCCCCCTCAGCCCCCTCAGCCCCCGCCCCAACGATACGGAAAGATAAAATAAAATAATCTACTCACTTTCTGATAGGGAAACTATGCATATAAAAACCCAACAAAGATAGTACCAATCCATTTCGAGGTCACCCCGTGCTTCACTACTCCTCTCGGTCTCTAAATCGCGATTGCAGCTGTGCATTGAAAGACATCATTATAAATGCAGAGAGAGAGAGAGAGAGAGAGAGAGAGAGAGAGAGAGAGAGAGAGAGAGAGAGAGAGAGAGAGAGAGAGAGAGAGAGAGAGAGAGAGAGAGAGAGAGAGCTTAACTCACCACCAGAGGTTTCACTTTCGTTTTCTGAGAAATACTCTTGTTTTACGCAAAAAAAAAAGAAAAAAAGATCAGCATCGGGCTATTTCCAGGCACACATTTCCGTTAAATCAACTAGCAGGAATAAAACTGTCCTCTTTTAAATTGATTCGAATTGGAATGAAAACCATGGTTAAAGTGAACAACTCATCAATATATCATATATATCTTAAGTTGAGGAACTCGTCTTGGATTTAAGTAAGTTATCGTCTTGGATTTAAGTAAGATGTCTCAGATAGGAGCTAACCGTCTCGCATCTGAGATGCCTTTTTCCAATTTTGGCTGATTCCTATTCTCGAAAGATTTTTTGTTTAAATATAAGGGGGTTCAAAGCTCCCTCACAATGAAGAAATCCGTATTATGGCGGCAGTTTGATCTGAAAAATCATTATAAATTCCTGATTTATCGACGGTTTGCTTGTATTTCCCATCCGTATTAACTAATATTGAACATACACACGACGCGAAACTGTCAAATAAATATTGCGCAGTTGGGCAACGTTAGATAGACATCGCACCCGACATTTCATCGTCGTCGGGTTCTGGTTGTTTATTGAACGTCGAAAGAACGTCTGCCTTCCGTATATTAGACGTCATTTATTCGACGTCTAAGCAACGTTGCGTAAACGTTGTAAATGGAAGTCAAAACAACCATCAACGTTGTATAGACACCATGAAAATATTTATATAGGATCACCCTCTATCAATCGAGGGGTCGTCGGCACCCATTTCTCAAAGTACGCGTACGGATACCCTTTTCTTGGGTCATCCGATCAAACAGTTTGAAGTCGATTTCCATGAAAACTTTCAAAAGTTAGTGGAAAATACATCTTTAGGTTTACATATTATAGATCCTCGTTTTGATCTATTTTCGAAATGAGCTGCAATGACTATCATTTCTGGTTAGCAATAAGACGAGTTGTTCTTTTGTGAGTCCGACGTCTATACAACGCCGATTCTCTGACGTCTATTCACGGTGGCACTAAACAACGTTACTTATCCATCGTCTATAAACGTTGGTCAAAGACGTTGGCAGTACGTAGATCTGTGGTTGCGACCAATCGTGACCAAAGTGCAACCAGAGTTGATGTTGTAGTTTGGTCGGCTCGAAGTCGTAACCTCAAATGGATGTTGAATCGACGTTAAAATGTTTACAGGTGAGAGCTCAGACAGAAGCCATTTTTGTGGGTGGGTGGGGGGATATTTACTCTGTCAAACTTATTTTAATTATATAAAACGCCAAAGCACAGAAGATGCCTCTTTGAGCTCATCCCTCAAGACCTAACCTCACCCACCTCCCTCAAAGAAAATACAAAACGTTTATTTGTTAAGCTTGGGTTGTAACGTACAACGTTTTTCAAGAATATGACTCACTCCTCAGGTAAAGGAAAATCCAGTATTTGAAGAATTTTTGCTGTTACAGCGCCCCCTACCTCCTTCCCCCAACTCATACACGAAACCTCAGTATACCTCCCCTCCCCTCACCTCTTTATGCCCTAACAAGTACCAGCAAGCCTCACATGGCAAGTGCTGATCGGACTTTCATTTCACTGTGTTATTTAATTGACGTGTGGGTTCACTGAAAACTGAACATTTTTTCAGAGGCAGGCACTTGCCCTAAAGCTCTAGCCGAAAAAACCCAAAAGAAGTTTCCAGGAGAAGCCCATTCCTGCAAGAGAAGAGTGGTACTGTTCAGCTAAACATTACCTCCCTCTCCTCCACCTTAATTTTTAGAAGTGGTCCTGTTATTTTTTTGTTTTTTTTTGTTTTTTGTTTTTTTTTGTTTTTGCTTTTCGTTTTAGCATTATTTTATGTTTGTGTCAATTTTCAGTGAGCCTGAGTTATCGCTTTGCACTCTTTTTACGTGGTTTCTTGTCACAAACAGCGCACTCTCTGAGACACAGTTTCTGTTGTTACGGTGTTAAGACGTTGGATAACGGCATCCATCCGATGTCGGCAAGTAGACGTTGTGTTGACTTCCATAATCAACCAAAACTCGACACTGGTCCGACGTCGGCTATTACGTCTATCTAACGTCCTCCAACGTCATACTGTTTACTGGGATAATCCAGGCCCTGGATGCTGTTATTTCCGACTTTCAATGCCATATGTACTTCAATATGTTCTGGCTGTGGCAGTAAACAAAACAGTCTGGTTTTAACTTTTAGTGATTCCCACCCGATCTTTTTGGACCCCCTATGCAAAAGGTTTAAAGTGAGGAAAAAGATTCAACGGTAGATAAATGCTATGTTCTTTTCCAACCCTCAACGTTTTATATTCTCACGGAAGTCCTCGCATCTTAACAAATCATTTTGTAACAGGAAACACAGTACATTTTATTTTCTGCCAGGCACAACGAACTGCGTGATAAACAAACACCTAGACTCTTTTTTCCCCAGTAAACATTCCTGCGTCGCTCTAACGTCGACTTGAGATCTCATCGTTTTACCCGAACACTTGATAACATTAGGACTGGTTGCAATTTGCTTGACAGGTCGCGGGAAAAAAGGCGTCTATTCAACGTTGATCGTTAGTTGGACCATTAAGCAATTGTTACCCTAAATCTGATAAACTTTTATGACACCTGATTTAATAGGCGGTGCTTTATACTTTTTCGACGTATTAGACTTGGAGCACCGTTGAGCAACATTGTATAAGCCATACAGCAATCTCGTCACATTATCTCCCACCGGAAATGGAAGCCATGGCAAGCTGCTTCTGAAATATGCAAAAACTATGGACGTACATTTTTTAAAATTCTTAAATATTATCTATCGAATATAGAATATTGACGTCGGGCTTATCCATGAGTACTGAATAACCTGAAGGGAAATACTTTGACGGGTGGTGATCATGGCGTCGTTCGTCTGTCATCGTCTAGTATTAGATTTCAGATAATTTCTCGGACGTCTGGAGTGGTATTCTGCTCTGTCCTTATTTTTAAGGATGTCCTTATTTTTAAAAATAAGGCTAAAAAAGCTATTCTGCTCTATCCTCAAACTTAACAAAGTCTTTTAAAAATAAGGATAAAAATTAAGGATGAACCATCTAATCTCAAGAATAAGGACATCCTTAAAAATAAGGACAGAGCAGAATATCACTCCTGTATAACGCCTAGAAATCGCCGTCTATCTAAAATCAGGATATAGATGTTGTTTCGAGTTCCATAATCAGCCAACGTTGTGAAGTCTGTTTAACGTCTATTCAAAGCCGCAATATTTACCGTGTTTATTGTGTGCGGTGTTGCGGGACAGAGCTGAATTGAGTCGATTTACTATACATTCCTTTATAATGAGGCAACCCATTCGGAAAGGGGACGCACTCAATTGGGCCCGGGGAACATTCGCGTGAAAATACGAAATGTTTTCTCAAGGGATGTTTACCTAAGAATGGGGTTGTGAAAAAAGGGTAACTTGGACAACTTATCAAGACATTGTTAATAGCTCATTCATCTCAGACCATTAAAGAGAAAATTAGCGTTGTTTTTTTAATTACTAATACGTGGATCTCGGAGTTCAGAAATTGGTGTTTGGATTGTATTAAATCTGCAGATCGATTAAGGAATTGTGTTTAGCGGGAGGGGGGGGGGAGTTCTCTGGGAAACTTGCAAATTAGTTCAAAAGTAGTTCAAAAGTGGCTGTTGCGGCTGGGTGGAACGGTTTTTTCAACAGCGGTTAACATGAAACACGGTTACTGTGGCATATTCAGCTTGAGATTCTTCATTCTTGAAAAGAAACGTGAGAAAAAATTCCTGTTTTACTGCAATTAAATGTATTTAAATGTATGAGCTGTCAGATAAATAAAATGTGACGTTTACAGTTTTGTATACAAGGGAGTGAGAGACTCATTCTGGCCCGGAACTCAATACGAACTGCAGTAGGTGCAGTCCCAAATGCGTACAGTCAATTCAGCCTGGCACTCAATCTTGCCCCCAACACCGGAATCTGTTTACGTTGAAAAAAAATAAGCCGATAACTGGCCACATCCCCTCTAAAAAGTAATGCACTAGTTTTCTAAAAGGGAAATTATGGAAATACAACCCAAGCAGGGATAGAACCAATCCATTTTACGGCCAAAGTTCGTCAGTGCTTCTCTTGGCGTCCAGTCCCGATAGGAGCTGTGCAGCGAAGGCCATCATCATGCATACAGAGAGCAATTTCCTCACGAGATTGCTCACTTTCATTTTCTGTAAAAATCATTGCCTTATAGCAAAAAAGTTAGATCGGCATCCCGTGGGACTTCCTCTGAATGGGTTGGTTTCAACCAGTTATTGCTGGATTATTTGTACAGATATCAATCCCTGTCAGTCATTTTCAGTGCAACTGGAAAGGATGCCGAACGATGGATGTGAAATACTAGGAACTTCCCAGCTCTCAAAATGTTTTTCTTTTCTCATCTTCGATGGTAAAAAATTCCACAGGCGACTTCGTACATTTTCATTTTCAATTTCCCCAGGCTTAAGTGACTGACATATTTTGTCAGCTGCATGTGACTATAACGAAACGGTGGCTGGGAATAGACGTTAAATAAATAAACATTCTTGCTATAAATAAACCTGGCATATTTTATAAAAAAACAAACACCACAAAAGCAAGTATTTATTAATCAAAGAATTGGACTATTTTCAGCCCCCGCCTTCTAGGGGGGAAAATTAACTGGGTGTTCGTGTTTGGCTTAACTGACGGAACCCACGGGGTTGGACTCTACAACAAAAGGAACGAAAGGAATCACGTTAGCCAGTCAAAAATGCCATTTTGAGCCCCGCAAATAATACCGGTTACAGAACAAACAGGACAAGTCACAGAACAATGCGGACCAGTCACACAATATACAGGACCGGTCACAGAAGAAATAGGATCGATCACAGAACAAACACGACAAGTTACAGAACAAACAGGACCAGTCACAGAACAAGCAGGACTGGTCACAGAACAAATAGGGCAAGTCACAGAACAAACAGGACAAGTCAGAGAAAAAAGAGGACCAGTCACAAAACATACAGGACCGGTCACAGAACATGTAAGATCGGTCACAGAACAAATAGAACTGGCCATAGAGCAAATAGGAACGGTCACAAAACAAACAGGACAAGTCACAGCAAAAAACAGGACCAGTCACAGAACAAACAAGACCGATTACAGAGCAAATAGGACAAGTCACAGAACAAGCAGGATAAGTCACAGAACATACAGGACATGTCACAGAACAAATAGGATATGTTACAGAATAAACAGGACCGGTCACAGAACAAATAGGACCAGTCACAAGTCACAGAACAAACATAGCGTGCGTGCACTGTGCGAACAACAGTCGGTGATTCCAAGTTAGAGGAATTATAATTCCCACTTGGAAACGTTTCCAAATAAGGATGAGTTTTTTTCTGAAAGTTTCAGTTATTCTGAAAGTTTCTGCTCTCTCTTTTTAGGTTTCCAGAAAACTCCCCGTCAACTATTTGGAGCAGGAAGATAGAATTTAGCACACGTTTTCGCCGAATCCCCTTTTTTACCTTTAACCACTAAGGTCAAATTATGGTAAGGTCAAATTATGGTTTTACTTCGCAAAAGCTTTGAATTCCTTAGCTCCACTTTTAATGGGTTCCGTTCCAGTAATATTTACCACGCAATATAAAAAAGAACTTTTTGAGTTACAGTGCGAGATCACTTATCCTTCCATTGATCCTTCGACCAATCAGAATGCCCGAGACGTCGTCTGCTAGTCTCGTATAAACAACATTCCCTTTTTGCGTGGCGTCAATACAACTTGCCATTCTGTGTGCTGCCGGTTTTTTGCAGCAAGGGAACTGGGTTAAGGTGCAAATTGCTTCATATTTTACTTAATTCACTACCTAATGGATTATTTTATTTATTACTGTGCGCTGGGATAAATTTATGGAGCCTAAGTGATATAAATTCGACACTTTGTTCTTCGGTCAAGTTAGGTTGAGTTTGCACGATCGCGGAAACATTTATTGTTTCCGGGAAGTGCGCCTCTTTCTCCACTTTCTTTCAGATCGAGGAACTTACCAGCTCCACCTCATTTCGTCTAGGAGTAGGATCTTTTCAGGCTGCTGTGACTGCTTAGACTCCAAGCTTTACCATCCAGCTGTGTCATCGCGGAAATGGACAGTTTTTGCTTAAGCTTTACTCCATGGGACGCTTCTCAGTCTTCCTAGAGCAGGTTCCGCAAGGCTGACAGCGTCTACTGTGGCTCCCCACATTTAGATAAAGAGGATCCACCCATTCGTATGACATCTCAGTCCGCTTCACCACAACAGGACTCCTTCACTGCATTAGCCACCAACGAGGGCGTTGCTCATGCTGTTATTGTAAAATGCGTTTTGGGAAAATATTAAATGTTATAAAAATGACACTATGCTTAATTTCGGACAGCGTGTTTAGACCTATCTTTTACATAATTATTGCTGTTACGCTTAAGCCATTTATGCTTCAAACATGTCAATTAGTTTGATAAAAAAAGGAATTGCCCCCGATGCTTTTAAACATTTTCTTTTGTTGCTGAAATTCTTTTGTTAACATAATTGTTTACCCCAAGATATCGCCATGCATAAATGTCACTAAATGTTTCTTTTAAATGTAAGCTATTGTATGTCTGACCATTTTGCTTTGCATGTTTAAAAACGTTTGTTCTTTTATTCTATTGTTTAAATTTTGTATAAAATGTAAGACGTTCGCAGACCAACGCCAGTTGATTCCAACTCGTTAGAAGTGCTAGTTGAATCCAACGCGTTAAAAGGGTTCTAGTTGATTTCAACGGTAAAATTGGTTCGAATTAGTTCAATACAACACGTCGGGATAACTTCTACAAATAGCTGAAAATAGCTAGTTAATCTTATTAAAATATATGTTGAACACAACGGAAATTAATGTAGAAACAAATGAAATAAATTAGTGGTTAATAAAGTACGGGGAAACCTCGTGAAGTTTCAGGTAAAAAATAAAATAATAATAACACGAAAACCCGTGAAGCGTACAGTCTGGATGCCTACAGTGCGTATTGACTCGAACATTTCATTAGTATAGAAAGACGCCAAGACCATTGAGGCGTCTTGAAATTATGTCGTTTCAAGATCACACACTCAAGGCACTGAAGTTCCGTTGGGAAGAGCTTTGCTTCAGTGATTCTGTGTCTTCTAAACTGATGGAATGCCTGGCCTTAGCTACCCGAGACGTGGTCACACTTTCCACCTTTTTGATGACGTCAATGGTCTACCTACGCCGAGACGCCTTTCTCCAGCACTGCTGGTCCAGTGTCAAAGGTTTACGGGATCTGCGCCACGCCCCTATTCTGGAGGAGCGGGAACTATTTCCTCCCGCAGAGATAGAGAGGGTGAACAGGAAAGTCGGTCACTTTCTCAGGATTATGCCCTTATGTCCAGGATGTCTCGCTCCTCCTTCAAGCGCCCACTGAAGAGGAAGCGACCGCAGCAGTCCTCGCCGGCACAAGCCAAACCGAGTGCGCAACCACAACAGACCCCTGTTAAGAGACCGAAACCCAACTCCGGCAGCAAAACAGAGGGCCCGTCTCAACAGTCGTTCAGGAAGCAACCAATCAAAGTACCGTCACGAGATTTTCTCGTCTCCTCGAGATACTTCAACACGCTCAAAAGAATTGAAAACTTGCCTGAAGAGGGGTTATTATTTACCTTTCAAACGAGAGCAAAAGGGGCTCAGGTGCCCTATTCCCCTAACCACCCATGCGCCAAAGCGACTGGTCACCTCTTTCCCCAAGGGGTCGGAAAAGAACCTAGCTCTCCAAGAAATGTTGTTGAGCTTGACACAAAAAACAGGCGATCGAGAAAATGCCAGAAAATCAAATGGGCTTTTTCAGCAGGGTTTTTCTGGTCCCCAAGAAATCCGGGTCGTGGAGATTAGTAATCAACCTCTCCCCCATAAACGGTTTTCTCCGAGTGGTCACCTTTCATATGGACACGGTCACATGGACACGGAAAGGGATGTGGGGTACCTCCATAGATCTCTCCGATACTTATCTCCATATCCCTCTTCACCACTCGTCAAGAAAGTTCCCAGCCTTTCAAGTAGGGAAAAGACGTTTTTGGTTTCTGGCACTTTCCTTCTGGCTACGGTCCCGTACGTTTTCTCCAAGGCCATGAAGGTGTTGAAAACATGGGCATGTCTAGAGGGGATGTTAGTCTTTCAGTATCTAGACGATTGGTTCCTGGCAAATCAAGACAGGCAGGTAACCGAGAACCAAACGATGACGTAAGTTCGCAAGGCACTGGAGGTAGGTCTAGTAGTAAACCTGGCCAAATCCGAACTAACCCCCAAACAGTCAATTACTTTTCTAGGGGAGTTTTGGGATCTGGCAATAGCAAGGGCGTACCCTACGCCAGAAGGCTACCAGAGAATTGCGAAAGCCATAAGAGATATTTCCCCCGGAAAAAGGTAAGACTACAAGCCATGGAATCCCTTTTAGGCCTGTTAATGGCAACAAAAAAGACAGTCCCTCTGGGCCGTCTCCATTACAGGCCATTCCAAAGCCAAGTGAGATGGGCACTGCATCAGGGTCGTTCAGCCACAGCAAAGATGGTTTCACAGGTAATCCAACAAGCCCTACAGTGGTGGTGCGATGTGCAAATCATGTCCGAAGGAATGCCGTTCAGCCCCACAACCCCCCCCCCCACCCCAGAGATAGAGATTCAGACCGATGGAAGGGCAGGTGGCCACCCTCACTTCAGATCTATCACATAAATTGGCTGGAACTACAGGTAGTCCGGATTGCCCTGACCAAACTGTCAACCCAACTCAGAAACAAGGCAGTCCTATTTCGGTTAGACAACTCCACAGCCATAGCGTGTCTCAACAAGGAAGGAGGTACCAAATCACCGCCCCTTTCCAAACTAGCATTTCAGATTCTCACAAGGGCCCGGGATGAATAGGTTACCGTTTCAGCCCGTCACCTGGCCTGGAAACTAAACGTCCTAGCGGACTTAGCTTCCAGACAGGGCAAGTTATCAACACCGAATGGCGCCTATCCCCTCGGTCGTTTCAATGGGTAATATACCAGTCTCCATGGGGTCTCCCAACTCTGGATCTGTTTGCAAACGCTATGACCGCCCAACTTCCCCGGTACGTGTCCTCCTGCCCGGACCCAGCAGCCTGGACAGTGGACGCCCTCAGTTGTTAGTGGCCACGGGACGAAGTGCTGTATGCCTTTCCACCACAAGCAATCTTAGGGCAAGTCCTATAAAGGGTAGTTGAGTTAACACCACCGTATCTATTGCTCATTGCCCCGTGGGTACCGGAAGCTCCATGGTTCGCCCTCCTACTCCACTGCAAGATAGTGAGGTCGATACAGATCCCATGCCTCAACGAGTTGCTATCACAACCCCACTGGCAATACTTCCACCCCTCCCCTCACTTACTGAATCTGCACCTTTGGTGTCTGACCAGTCCTTCTTGAAGAAGAAAGGCTTCTCCAAACAGGTGAGGGAGAAAATAATAACTAGTCACAAGGGCTCTACACCCAAGGTTTACAGGTCTCAGTGGAACAATTTTGCCACCTGGTGGAGCTGCTCTAAGCTGGACCCGATTCAGGCTAGCCCAGCAGTGGTAGGGGACTTCCTCGATCACCTATTCACAGATGAAGGTAGGTAGGGCTATAGGGCCGCTGTAGGGTCAAGACTCAAAGCATCAAAAGGCTACGACCCGGGCGAAGATGCAGCCCTCTCACAGCTAGTAAGACATTTTAAAATAAATTCCCCACCCTGCCCATCCAACATAGCGCAGTGGGATTTATCTTTAGTCTTGCGGTATCTCCAACGCCCAGACATTTTTAGTAAAGACGTGATTTCAGCGAAATATGCAACACTAAGATTCACGTTTTTATTGGCTTGAGCGTCGGGCAAAAGAAGAAGTGAGATTCATGCCCTGGACAGAAAAGTGAATAAAGATACGGGCACTTGAGAGAAGGTCACCCTAGTCCCCAGAGCAGGATTCATGGGAAAAATCCATATTATCTTTGTGTCCCGTTAAGGCTTTGCGTCAGTATTT
The DNA here is from genome assembly GCA_949752745.1 of Protula sp. h YS-2021. Lineage (NCBI taxonomy): Eukaryota > Metazoa > Annelida > Polychaeta > Sabellida > Serpulidae > Protula > Protula sp. h YS-2021. Next base: position 95,295,835 of record OX457025.1, on the reverse strand, counting down.
GGAAATGTCAGAGGCCGACATTTCAAAAGGCACTCATCATTTCTTTTATGCCGAAATTTAACAAAGATCTTTCGAATTGTATTAAAAAGATCATTTTGGCAGCCTATGACGAGGCACAAATTGATCCGAACACGTCTGGGGAACTCAACGTCAAAGCCCATCAGGAAATGCAAGTAGCTAATTTTCTGAGGGCCGTACGTAATGTGTCTCTTTCAGATATATTGAAAACAGGTTGTTGATCTCCCCCAACTCTTTTGCTAAATGCTATCTGAAAGATTTTCACAAGATGAATTGTCTGGTCTATATTCATTGCGACCGTTCGTGGCTTCAGAAGCGCCCATTACAGGCTGATGGTTTCTGTTGTAGATCTGCGTCCCCAAAGTTCAAGAACAAGGGCAAGCAGAAGGGCAACTTTTCCAAGGGCCGTAACGGGAACAGCAACAACAACAAGCCACGAAAGTAACAACCCACAAGAAGGATTTCCCCTTCTTACTCTGGACATTTCGTGTTTCGCGAAGGCCCTTTCGGACCGTTTTTGTCCCGTGCTTATATTAAGCTACGGGCAAACGTTGGACGAATATTTTTTAATTAAGCAGTTTATATATTCCGAAGTGTTTATGATAGCATGTAATTGGTGCAGCCCAGTCTTCGATCTTACGGCTACTCGGGTCTTAAATTTGAACTCCTTTCTTCAAGTCTTTCAGAAAGAAAGAGGGGACCGTTTCGGTCCCAAACGTACCGCAGTGACCGTATACTCGTTTGTGTCCGGAAGACCGAAAGACCGGTCTCTTGGTCCATGATATAGGGTACCATAGTGTCATTATGGACTGATGGGACCATAACGGCCCCATGTAAGGAAACAATTATAAATTAGCTGAACTTTTGTCTGTATTTCATTTTATGCCGATTCTCAGTAGTTTTAGAGCAATCTAGTCAATCTTTACAGGTTTAGTACAAATAAACGTGGTAAATTAAGAGTAATTTTGGGGAAAGAAAGTTAGACAACGGAGTCTTTCTTTTTCCACGTATGAATAGCATGTCTTTTAAGGCACTTCAGTCTCGTTACTCGAAGTGTCAAAGTTTAGTTGCGTAAATCCTATGGAATCTATTGCTAAATAGATAGCATCATAGCTAAGAGGCTTAGCTTCAAACAATTATAGAAAATAGTTTAAAATTTATTACATGGGATACGTCATTATAAAAATGGCCTGAAATGACAGAAAAAACATATAATATTATGTGCAAGATAATGTTAAAGATAAGTTAAGGGAGTGGATAGATTTTATTTAGGAAGCATCAGATGCAGAATGCATTATTTGCATGGAAGGGATGTCTGAATATGGAGCTTTCATAAAACCATGTTTTCACATGTTTTGTGCAATGTGCGTCAGGAAATGGATAACAGCGGGGTCATTAGAAAAAAGTGAAGTTACATGTCCAACGTGTAGACAAAATTCAGAAATTTCAAACATACATATGCCTGTAGTTAAAGCTGGAGAAAAATAATATGTAATGATAAAAACATAACAAAGCTATTAAAAACATAACTCGTAATAAAATATGCCAAATATGTAAATATTACTATGACGTTACTGAAAGATTTATTGACATATATATGAAGACATTATATAGCTCATGTTTTGGTGGAATAAATACTTGTCAAAGGATAAAAATTTTATTGAAAAAGAATAAAACTAATTCCAGTAAGAACATTTTTTATTAAAATTATACCTGGTTATTTTTTGGTTTAATGCATTTTTTCACATATGTGTGTGATATAATTATATTTATTGTCTAGTAGACATTCGCCATTGTCCCACTTGTACGTGATGCGTTTTTTTCTGAGAACAAGCCTTTTCATGCCCTGAGAAATTGTAAGCCGTGAATGTAGTCCTTCTACAGTACCGCCATGTATTACCTTTGGAAGTGGAAGGTATATCTGGAAAGGTTATGGGGGGTGAACCTCTTTCGCTACGTTTGAGAAAGGAAAATTATTTGTACTTTACAGTTTACATGGTAAAAATTAGATTATTAAATATTGAGGCAATAAGTAATAGACATTACCACATCTCTGAGCGCATCTAACTGCTTGGCTGTAAGAGAAATTTTAAAAAGTGTAATCATTACATGTGCCATATGTTTACCTAATATTGTTAATAATAAAAACTAAAAAAAATGATGAAATGTAAAACTTATTAAGGTATTTTCTTTAAATCTTGCAGAAAATCAATCAGGTTTCTTTCTGCATTATCCATCTTACAAATGAAAATACAAATGACGAGAAAAAATATTCTCTTAATTTTATTAAAAAATACAGTTGTTTTCAGTAAGGCGTGGCAAAGGTTTTATTTCATGTTATGTATAAAAGTTTACCAAATTCATAGTGTGTGAAAGAGCGTGAAATCTTAACTTAGGAATAACAAAGACCGTTTCTTGTTACTATGCACAGCGTGTGAGTGTGTGATGAAGAGACTTACGCATTGAAATTGAACTACATGACACAAGGTATGCTTGCATTGTGCTTTGAAGAATACTGTTATGTGTTATTCATTTAGATTTAATTAGTGGCGTTACAGAAACTTTAAATTTAAAACATCCCATACAGAAAGAAAACGTTAAAATAACGTTTAAATATTGAAAAACTTAAAAGATCAACTAAATATTTTCTACTTATATGAACATTACAATATCATAGCTACAAGTGACACTATTTTATTTTATAAACATATTTCATCTCGGTTAATATGAAATTTATTGCTTATTGTTTTTCTTGTTGCATAAGTAGTGGAATCCTTCAGAAGATCGGTTGAGTTGTATTGCATATGTTCCGACTGTGGTAGTCTTAGATGTGTAAAGCAGTGGGCAGGGGAACAGCTTCCAAACAAACTAATAAAATGTCAGTTATGCAATAAAATCTATCTAGAACTTGACATTAGAATTCATATATCGAAATGAATACAATTTCTGTAGAAAATGTTAATATCAATCATGTACAGTGGAACCCGCTTATCTCGAAGTGGCTGGGACCAACGAAATTTGTTCGAGATATCCGAAGTTCGAGATATCCGATAGAACTAAATTTGAATTCGAGATGATTGTCTTAGCCTAGATATTTGAATAAACACATGATATTACATATGTTTGTGGATATGTTAGTTGCTTTATTGTAAGTGTCTGATTTAGTTAAAAAATATGATGTTTAATGAAATATTAATAACCTTGATTAATTTTTATAAAGAAAGCTTTTATAAAATAGTAAAAGAAACAAAATTCAATTCATATTTTATTGATAAAATCGGTAAAATTGTTAAAATACAATATGTTCATTTACAAAGACATTTACAAAATACACAAATAAAATCACGTAAGTGTTTTCAACATTAATCACAAGGCTGCTCTATTGTTTTACTAGGTTATCGAAAAGTGACATGTTCTCAACCTAGGATTGACAAGGGCTTTGTTGTTTCTATTACATGAAAGTTCAATAGATATCAATTCAAACAATATTTTCAAGTTTGATCTGACCGCTGTGCTTATAACTTTAAATCATAAAGAAATAACTTCGAGAAGTTCGAGTTTTGTAATGAGATTCTAGTCATTTTTTGCCAAATTCTGTCAAAAATATGAAAAATTTTCAGCCCAAAATATGTTCGAGATAAAAAAATTCGAGATAACCGATAGTTTATAAGACTTATATAAGGAAAAAAACATCGGGACTTGGCAATTTGTTCGAGATAACCGAGTGTTCGAGATATCCGAGTTCGAGATAAGTGGGTTCCACTGTATTCATATTGAAAAGCATTGAGACAAATTAAATGGCAGTAGCAAATTAGATATTGCACACTGTAAGAAAAATAAATGTTCTGATTTTTAGGCCATAAATATGTTTTGCTAACATTTTAGAATAGACAGGAATGAGTATGAAAATTTAGCAAGAATAGAAGAGCTAGGTCACTTATTAGAATTGAACAAAATATAGTGTGTGCATCAGGGAAACGTGGATTATCGCTATCCAGTATGTAAAAATAGTGTCTTAAATGAAAAGTGAATTGTAATGATATACTGTAACAAAAGTAGGTTCAGTTTATTAAACAGTTTAAAAATATGCAAATGATTTCCCATAATATTACACATGTGTGTAAGTACGTAATAAATATATATGTAAACAGTTCTAATAGTTTTTCATTGTTATAAAAGCTTACAACCAATGGAGGGAATGGTGAGCAGCAATTAATGCGAGGTTACGGAGACACCACTAACACTAATAATGAAGATGGAACTGGAGAAGAACTCGTACTGCCGTTACAAAAAAACGCGGGAGGTAGTCAATAATAAAGAACGCATACCTGAACTAAAAGAGAGTTTGAACAGTACAATTAGTGTAAAAATATTTAACCCACAACATCAGTGGGATCTCTTGCGTAATTTCACTCATATGGAGAACATGTTTATTAACAGACTAAGCAAATAAGTAGCGACGACTAACGGAATTAAATGGAATTTGGCAACTAAAATAAAATATACCAAAACGAGTGATGGTGGAACTACTCAAACATCAGAACCCACCTTTTCAACAGACCCAATACTAACTATACCGAAATTCGCACAGCGAATTAGACCCAACTTAGAATGAAAACTTAAAATGGAAGGTAGATGATATTGCTGTTTGCTAACAATTTTCACGTGTCTGAATGTAGAATATCCTCCCAAATACTACCAACTGTACCGGTAAGGTCGAGGTCAAAAATTTTTATCGGGTGCACCACTTCAGATGACCCTCCATACATGTGCCTAGTTTGGTTGTACTAGCTTCAGCGATCTCGGAGGAAATGCCTGGAAACCGATTGCTCTTGGGGGAGATGTCTGGAAACCGATTCAGCGGAAGAAGAACTATTGAATAATATATGTGTCAATGTATTTGGTTATGAGGAAAAAAGGTGTCTGCTCATTACATATAACAAAAAAATAAGCAACAAACACATATCAGTTTACTAATTATAAAAAGTGGGGTAAAACAACATTATTGGTTAATTAGGAATTTTAGTAGGCTAATGGGTAATAGGACGAAATATGCGCATGAAACATTTTACAGTTGCAACTGCCTGCATGGCTTCACTTAACAGAGTCTCTAACAAGAGCATGAGCTAATATGTTCTAAACAAAAAACACAAAAAGTTAAGGTTCCTAAAGAGAACGATAAATGGATTGCATTTAAAAGTATTGCAAAGTAGTTATGGGTACCATTTGTGAGTTATGTAGATTCTGAGGCATGTACAAACAAAATTGATACATGTCAAGCCAACCCAAAAAATTAAGCATCAATAAATACCAAACGCTTATGTCTTGTGGGTTTTAATATGCCGTTGTTAATTGAAGGAAATCATTGTCAAAACCTCCCGTAATGTATAGAGGGTTAGATGTGAAAGATACCTTTTTAAAAGCATTGATATCAATGATATACTGAAAAGCCCCATACCTATGGCTATGTTAGAGCAACAACAAAAAGAGTTCAAACAGGCATATGATTGTCATATATGTAATAAACCTTTAGGTGCGTGATCCTGAAGACTTTACAGGCATCTACAGAAGAGCAGCTCAGAATGAATATAATATGGCATTCAAATTTAGGAAAGAAAATGAATAGAAGCCTTTGTCATACCATATTCCTGTCAGAATTCATAACTTTAGAGGTTATGTTGGTCACTTGATGGATGGTATTGGAAAATTAAAAGGGAAAAGGTTAACATTAACAATATGGAAAAGTACATTTCATTTTCCATGGGAAACATTCGGTTTATAGATTTTTTTAGTTTATGGGTACGTCATTAGAGAAGTTAGTAGGTAATTTAGCTCAAGAAGGCAGGTCAAAATTCAAAATCCTATGCGAAAAACATACCACAGGCTGACAAATAAGAGTTATTGCTACGTAAAGGAATATATCTCTATGACTACATGAGTGAAGTATCTAAATTTAAAGAAACCTGTCTACCGCACAAAACTGACTTTTATAGTCAGTTAACTGAAGAACAGTTGTCAGAATAAGATTATCAGCATGCTATAAAGGTGTGGGATACATTTCAATGTCAAACTCTCGGTGACATTCATGTTCTCTATTTAAAATTGGATGTATTGCTATTTGTAGATGTGTTTGAAAAGTTTCGGGATGTTTGTATGTCATCATATAATCTCGATTTAGCCCACTACTACACCGCGCCTATTTTTGGAAAATATGTTGAATTTTACAGGTGTATCTTTAGAATTCATTGATGATATTAATGTGCATCTGATGGTAGAATCTTGTCTGCGAGGTGGTATTTCAATGATTAGTAACTGAGTAAAACATTTCATTATGATTATATCAAACAAAAATACGTGTATGTTATGTTATGAGATAGAAACAGAGACATTTAAAAAGACTGGCATAAAAACCTGAGCAAATATGACACATCCGACTCTCCCTCAAATCACCAATTATATAGCACCACCAATAAAAAAGTGTTGGGAAAAATGACAGATGAAACAGCTGTAACATCTGTGTCAGAGTTTATTGGTCTAAGTTCCAAAATGTATAGAGTGATGTATGCAGGAAAAGAAAAGACAGCTTATAAAGGCATTGATTGCACTGCTATAAGGAAACAATTGAGACATGATTTATACAAGAATACACTGTTTAGGCAGAAGATTATGCATACATATGCGTTTGATTAGAAGCGATAATCATGAAATATATTCTATATAATTTAATCTAGTACCTAAAACATTGAACTCAATGGGAGCACCACACATTATTTGGCTCACAGGTCTATAGTCTATCAATTCAATGTTTTCTAGAGCTGTGTCTACGTAAGATTTTTCAAATAAAGCCAGGTTGGATTGATGTCCCCCCAATTTAAGCGCCATCGCATTTTCTTTTTGTATTTGAGATGTTGCTCACTCCCTGTCGTAGAGGTAACTGATTGTCATTAGCTGCTTTTTCCTTTTTATACTGTACTGAAGTCAGCTTTGACTCTTGCAGCTTCTCGCTCTGTTGGAGACACCATCGCAACCACACTCTCTCCATTTCTTTCACTTTGGACTTTAACTCACAGCATTATATAATGTGTCATATCCCTGATCTTTAAGTATTTGTTGGATTTTTCTGGAACCACGAAATGCTCCTATTTGTGGCGAGGTAAATTAATTGTTTTCCAAATATTCTACCCAGTCAGATATGTTTTCTGTTTAGTCTTTTATGTGTAAATGAAACAATATTTAAATGTGCACACTATTTACTATGCTCCAGAACATCCACTGTGGTAGTATAAATTTCGTTCCTCACGGTCTGTTATCTGACACTCTATTTCTTGTGTAATGATAATGCGTACATTATTTATGTGCAACATCACTGAAGTTCTTGGCTCATTATACGTATCCACGTCATGTGTACATATTACATTTTTTGTTTTATCCCTTTCTTGTATTTTCTGTAGGCGTTTTTCTCGTTGCTTTGCGTGTTCTGTTACACATGCACGCACGGACGATCTGAAAAATGTAGAAGTTGCCAGGTATCGGTCTATAGCAGTGTGAGCATTCACGATCTTGCTGTCCACATTTTCGACAGAAAGGTTTCGATTCGACGAGTTCTTTCTATTTCCCACACAAATTGCAATGTAGTCTTTGACAAAATCTGCAGACACGTTCTTTGAATGCACAAAAAAGGCAGAATATCTTAGCTGGTATACAAGATTACGTATTTGAAATCAGATATTACATTCACTTGTCTCTTCTCTGAGCATGCACCTTAACAGTTCTTCTTTGATGTAATGTATAAAGTTCACATTTCTGTTTTGCATTTTACATGTATCTCTTTGATGAAGAAAACAACAATGCTTTAAACTAGATCTTTCCGTTTTGGATTACATTTAAAGCATTGCAGCATGCCCACTTGATTCTGATGATCATTTTGGAGGTAGCGTGGTACATATTTTGCCATCCATGGTGTGAGGGTGTTTTTTTTAATTTGTCTAATGCACGTCATTCTTGTATTTTGAGACTTATTGACGATCCTCGCTTTGATTTCCCATTTTCATTGTCAACCCATTGTGTTATGTGTACAAGCAAGTGTGCGGACCTCATACTAATATAATAGTTAGCACCCAAATGATGCTTGTATTCCACGTGTTTCTCATCCATAATTTTCTGAAAATGTTCATCGATTTCGTAGTGCTCGATGTAAAATTCCCAAAACATTGTTTTTGGGAGGCATAGCTTCCGATATTTGTTTTCCGTCGGTATGAAAGCAAATTTCGGTTCTTCTAAAACAATAATTTCAAGGCTGTTAACCCTCAGGTCTTTGCGCCATTCAGGATCATCATATGTCGTAATAGGCTCTGCGAATAGTATGTATGGCATATATTACTTACTTGTTACTTATTACTTACTTTTTAACGTTATCAGTCATGCAACAATTATACATTAGATTTACCTCCTTCACTTGGTGGATAATCTTTGTCATGATCGTCGCTACTCTTTGCACCAGATATTTAGCATCATTCTTGTCATTTTCGTATAATTCTGGTAGTGTACTTTTATCATGGTTACACTGCATTTCATCGTAACACTTTGTCAATATGAGATCATCATCATCTCTAATTATATTAAATAGCAGACTATGTTTCACTGATTAAATTCTGTTCACAGTTTCAACTATGCTTGCTTCAGTATGAGATGATGTACTTTTTACCTATTTCTTGTTGTCTGTGCTCAAATTTTGAATGTAATTGATAAATTACTTGCTACTCAAAATTACTTAATTTCTGTTGATTATGAATTTAACATACCTGTTTTAATTTTTTTCACATTCACAATTTCTACGGCTGTTTGACCTTTGAGTTGTTTTTATCCATGCTTTGATCTAATTTAAGAGACTTTTCTTTTTAATTTTTTTTATATTCCTCAGTAAATTATCCTTTAATGATTCTTTTTGCTTCTTCTTGTTTTATATCGCTTTGTATTTTTTTCTTTTGTTAGTTGCTGTTGCACGTTTGAATATCCAAGTAAAAATGTTGCAGTTTTTATGATGAGTAAAAATGTTTTGAAGTTACTTTTTATCGAAATCTTGATTATTTTGCATCGTGGCATAGAAGGCAAATAACAAGATGAAAACTGTTCAATTATTTATTTTTTTCTTGCATTAAGAAACACACAAAAAATCTAGACCAATTATCGTACCCAGCAGATTTTGATTAACTATCGCTAGATCAAATGTCGCTAGCCTGACTGTCGGGATGCCGAAATAAAGGAATTTTTAAGGCAGGTAAGACAGCAATGAATTCCTCACCAATCAACTCTAAAATATACGTTGTGGGTGACCAAGACGGGACACAGTACTTAAACTTTTATGAGACCTGCCTCTGGGTCCAAAAAGAACCCTAAAGAAGGTATAGGCATGCAGTACTCACACACTGGACTCCCCATGGTTCAGTACCAAGGTACCAAAGATGCAGGTGCAAGAGCTGGGTGTTAGGGTGGAAATATGTCCAGTGTATCCGGGTATTGCGTTATTCACAGAGCAGGCTTGGTTACGCACTTGGATAATAGAGGAAATCAAGGTGCTCCGTGTGACTGAGAAGTCACCCAAGGCAAATGACCGGACTGGGAAGCGGATGTCTCTAGATTACTTTCAACACTTAACTTAAAAAATGAGTATATCACTTCGTCCCTCTGCCATAGACAGGTCAGAGCGTCGATCGCATAAATCAAAGTCTTGACACGGCACGGGAACACGTACCTTTGACGCTTGATCAGTTACCAAACAGCAACAAAATGGAAGGAGTAGCTAAATACCACTCCGCATGCATGCCCGGCCAGATCCGAACGCAAGATCTGCTAACACCATCAATTGAGTCGCTAGATGTCGCGCTCATATTTGTATCTCTTCTCCTTGGGCTACTGACAGAACACTGCTGACCAGCTGAGTAAGTTGAAGGGAATTGGTAGCTCTTTGTTTCTTTTGTGAGCTTTTCACAAGTTTGTCTTTCTTGTTTAGTTCTTTCCGTAGCTTCTGACTATGCTCTGATAATTCTCCCACCTTAACACATTTCCGTTCTGGAGCTACTGGGTAGTGATTATGACCATCATGAATGGCTTGTGGGTATTCCAAATCCACCTCTAAAATGTATCCAATCTCATCATCTTCATCCACATCCATGAAGTCAATAGATTCTGGCTCGTTCACCCACATAAATCCACTTTCCGGCATGCTTTGTGACATGGCCCAGCCGTACAAGTTGTTTGCATCCAGGTACATCAGGTAATGGGTTGGTTTTATGGGATCATAATCTGCTACGTAGGGGTTATTTGCTTTCGGATACTTGTGTGTGATGACAGATATTCCTCCACGTAGACCTTGTTCAACGATTTGGTACATGTCAATGTCATTAATCAATTCCAACTTCACCTTTGTCGCTTTTAATATCACATCCCACGACAGTCCTGGCGCTGTATAGTAGTGGGCAGGATCCAATTCCTACGTGTTGAGACACACTTGACGAAAATTTTCAAACACGTCAGCCAGCAGTAACACATCCGATTTCAGGTATAAGTCATGGTATTCACTAAATGTAGTACAGTGGAATGTCTCCCACACCTTCTGTGCATGCACATAATCCTCATCACTAATGCCTTCTTCACTAAGCTGACTGTAAAACTTGTCCTTGGACGGCTTTTGTGTTTCAGCAAACTTGGATGGCTCATCCACGTAATCGTAGGGGTACACTCCCTTTCTCAACAGTAACTCTTGCTGGTCACTATCGTGAATGTGAGATGTCATGTTATAAAAGTTATCTTTCCCTTCTGCCGCCAGGTTGGATACCAACTTCTGTAAAGAAGTACTCATGAACTGATAGCTGTCCGTAAATTTCAGATTGCTCATGGTGAATGCAATATATTTCTCAACGGTGTTGGGAATGACTGTAATGGTTTCATCTTTGAACTTTCCAATTTCCTCCATGATCAAATGGCTGTCAAATTGTGAAAAAATACAGGGATGATAAAAGAATCTTTATCACCCTGCTGATCCTTTCGAAGTCGGAATTGTAAATTGTATTCACTATGTGCAGCTCCACGGTATTTGCCATTGATATGATCATGATCTCTCACACGATCTGCTCCTAGAAGCTCATGACAAATGTAGCAATCAACAGCGTTCTTGAAATCCTCTTTGTCTTCACGAGTCATCACCATCTCCTTTGGCTGTAATAAACCATGCACAATACGATCACGCTCATTCACCATATGGTCTAAAAAGACTTTCACAGCATTGTCTCCTCGATACATACTGACTCACAACCACATAGGCAAAGCTGTTTGGACGATGATGTTGGTACTTGTCTCCTTCTTCATGCTTTTTCGTAAAACATTCAAAGTCTGCATAAATCACAAAAGGTACTCGCTGTTGTTTGGCTACATTGTTAAACTTGATAAAAGGGGAATGATAAACGTTGCGCTCCATGCTTGCCACACACTTCCCGAGGCTTGTCTAACAGAGCTTGTCGCATAATCCCGTGAAGACAGTTGAAACAATAAAATGCTACTCCATGATGCTTTGATCGATAAGCCATCAGTCTGCTGAATTTCTTGATGAGACAATAATGCCTTGTCTTGTCATTGCTAATGAAAAGTAAGTTGATTTCTCTCGCGCTGGTGTTTTGTATCGGAACAACTACATCATGTTCATATCCAAACACGTTGATAGACACATCATTCTCCTTTTTAAACTTTGGAATGTCCTTAATCGATGCGGAAATGTCATGCCTTCTACCTTCAATTCGTTCCCAAATACTGTGTATTGATGCACACGCTCTGGGTTTCTATTTGTTGAAGGTTGAAGGTGAGCCAGTACAGACCATAAGAAACACTTGTTGTCTTTATTCTTAATGTTTAACACCGCCTTCGTATTCTTCACTTTCGTCGGCAGTTTCATATAACTGCTCGCTTCCAGAGGTGCTGATGTAGCTGTATGCACTTCATTATACAGGATGTTGTCCAACACCCAGCCAGAACCTTGTCGCTCATGTTCATCAAACTTGGTAAACAATTCTTTATAGGCTTCTGGCAAGTCCTGTTCAATATCTGCTGGATTGTAGGCTATATATGTTCGACTGCTGATAAAAGCATTATCCAGTTGTTCTACCATCACACCTTCAGCATTCGCCGTCAGTTTCTTGAAGCGTGCATGCACGACAATGTACCATTTCATTCCATCGTTTAACGTTTCTAGTAAATGTCTCTTAATCCGATTCTCTTGTTGTCGCATTTCAAGTAGTAAATCCGATCCATCTTCAGACTCAAACCGTTTTCCTGTGCATTTTCACCAAGACTCACTCTTCTCCCTCTCCCTACTTGTACTCTCTTTAGTTCTTCCACCGGTACACATACATGTGTGTCAAACGCATCCATAGCTGCAAATATCTTAATGCATTCACAGCAGAGGAACGGATCAGGTCTGATAATGCCATCTCGCACCGTCTTTTGTCTCTAAGCTTCAATCTGCTGACCAAACTCTTCACGAGCACGTTTCAACCTAACTGCTGGCTTACATGTATGTGCCACATACAAGTCCAGAAATGGAAATGTCCCTTTGCAATCATGACAGAACACTGATGTGTCTGAATTCGTAGCCATTGTTGCCGCCGTCAACTACTAAAAACTGATGCGATGTTCCCCCTCCCGCCTCCCACCCTTTTATATACACGCACACAGAGAACTGTTTGAAGTAAAATCGTTTTATTTTGGTCATATTCTTACATCTAACACTACTTCCGCTTAACTATAAGATAAACCACAAATATTTCATGCTATAAAATATATTAAACAATTTAACGTTAAATGCAAGTAATGTAATTTGCAAACAAAAATGTCAAAAGATAACAAAACGTTAAACAATCACTACAAACACACAGAGAGAGGGCTGATGTAACAGTCATTTCCACCAAGTTAGGATGTACTCGAACATTTTTTAAGTCCATCTTCACCAACACGTCGGCTTTCTGTAATCACACTGGTATCGGTGAAACTGCTCCATCGTAAACGCACTTGAATGGATGAAAGTTGTAATAGTCAAAGTTTTTCAGCGTTGCCCCGCACCACCAGCAGTCCGTGCATGGCTCTGGTCCTGGCAATATCGCCGTAAAGTTGTACGGGAGCAATCCACCACACGTTTACAACAATACCGCCGTGGTGCATTGTGCTTCACCGGGTAATTGTGTGGCTGCCCTTCGTACTCCAGCCACACTCCACACTTATAGCACTCGGCTGTCAGAGTCACTATCCGACCGTCCTTCCTCCACACTCTGACCGTCTTCTTTGCCTTCACTTGAGCCACAGCGGATGGAAACTGTAAAGCTTCCTCCAAAGCGTAGTCCATCTCAACCTTTGCCTTATCATCTTTCATCGGTATCACAATGATAACTGACTTATCTGCATCGAAGCGGCTCAGGTCATCCATGTCAATAGCTGGCGAGTTCATCTTGTGTCTCTGACAAATGTCGTTTGGTGGGTTTTTCCCGACAACAGCCTCACTTATATATGAGTTTTGGGGGAGGGGAGGGAAGGAGGGGGGTAACTTATATGTGAGTTTTTTGGGGAGGGAGGGAGGGTGAGTGGGTGGTAATAACGTTTTACACTTCAGCGCTTCAGCGGAATAAAGCCGTTATTTCAAATCCCTTAATCACGTTGACAACTGCACAAATGACGTTTCGTTTACACAGCCACCCATTTCGTCAAGAAGAATGTGTGGAAAATGCTTTAAAAAAAGAAGGGGAAAAACTAACATGAGTTTCTTTTTTTTTCGGGGGGGGGGAATGATTTTTTGGCTCTTCTTTGGTGAGGGGGGGGGGTCGTCGACACATACTCTGTTCTTGGGGAGGGGGGGGGGTCGTCGATACTCTGTTCTTGGAAGGGGGGAGGGTGGTCTGAGGTCAATCGGCTACAGAGTATATAAGTGTTGCTCATCCATGCCTCTCCAGCCTTTTTGCCATCATGGAGTTTTACTTTCATCTGGATGAAGAAAGGAGTGTCGACTCGGTCGACCAGCGTGAGTTTCAACCTCAACGACTGCGAGAGCCGCCGTACCGGACCTATTTTCTACAAGTGTTGCCGGATCCACAGAGTATTGGGGTAGCCTGTATCCCCATTACTTTTGACCGAGTGATTACAACCGGAAAGCGAATCAGCAATATTGAAAGAGGAGAATTCACAAAAGCCTACATACGCAGCTATATACTGGGGGAAAGCATACCATCAAGACTAGAAGAAGCAGAGTATCCACATTGGGTGGACTATTTCATCCGGCGGGACCTATCAACATGTCCCGGATGCTCCTACCTTATACAATGCGATAGATCAATTTGTTTACAGTGTGGACACTGTGCCTGCCTTCACTGCACAATCATAGATGCATTTATGGGCGCTGTAAATAGCGATTGCACCATGCGCTGTTTGACTTGCAATGTAAAAAGTGACTGCTATGTGTTTTGTTCGCAACAGATGTCACAGTGCGGCAGGCAGGTCAGGGATGTCCTCACCTTCCAGTAAACAAAACAATAAACGCATAAAACCAATGAGGAGTTTCATCTCCTGGCCGCTCTTAGAGCGGCCGCCAAATATTCCAAAATAAGCAAACAAAAAACCATTGTGTTGGCGTGTGTATGCATGAGAATGTGTGGGAAATGAAAGCTTTTTTTTTTAAAAACTCCCCAACTCATGTGAAGGGGAGGGGGAAGAGGGAGAGGCGGTGGCCTACAATACCTATGTCTTTTTTCCCCCTAAAAAATAACGTTTCACACTGAAAAAAAGCCGTTATTTCGCTCTCCATCGCGTCAAAAAGAAGGAAAAAATCTTACCCTTCCCATAGGGCACTGGTGTCGCTTTGAAACTCATGTGGCGCCTTTTTTTAAAAAAACACTCTCACAAGCCTCCAATATTTTCTCCCACCTTGCTTTCAAACATTCCGTTTTCACACTTCAGTCTGTAAACAACTGCATAAATGACGTTTCGTTTATACCATCTCGTCACAAGCGCATTGGTCCACTTTCCCTTTTCGACTTTTTTTTCGCTTTTATATGCCACAGCAAAAGGAGCGAAATTTTCATATCACATGATATGTTCTAACCAATAGAAATGCACGTTTCACATGCCATTCTGATTGGGCAACATTCGCTCCCTGTTTTGCAACTTTCGTCAACTTTTCCACATTTTTCTCACTGCTTTTGCCACAGCAAAAGGAGCGAAATTTCATATCACATGACATATTCTAACCAATAGAAATGCACGTTTAACATCCCATTCTCATTGGTCCACTTTCGCTCAGTTTTCGCTCACATTTCGCTCCTTTTGTCGTTTACACCATCTCGTCACAAACGCAACTCCAGCAAGGCTGCAATCACATGCACAGTTAAATGACAGTTTCACTGCACTGCAGTAGAACTGTCCTAGCAACGCCGTTGCTATGAGAGTTTTGCTGCACTTTCAAAAGTGCAGCAAAACTCTCGTTTCTTAACTACTTCTGTACTCTGCGAGCAGCGGCGGTAGAGGGGTCGGGTTTCGTAGCTGTACTCTGTGAGGAGCGAAGGTATCAGGGTCGGGTTTCGCAGCTGTACTCTGCAAGCAGCAGGGGGTAGCGGAGTCGGGTCTCGCAGCTGTACTGTGCGTCTAACAGTTGGTGGGATCCCAAAAGTGAGCACATGTTTCAAGAACTAGATCGAATGTGCCTGGGTTTTGTTCGATAAATGCGGCCATGTCTTCATCACAATCGCGCCTATATATGTATATATATATATATTATCTGTCACTCTGAGATACTTAAGGGTGTATTTATAAAAGGTGGTACTTTAAGGGGCTATTTTGACAATTGATGGTAATCAACATTTTGGTGGTTGCCCCATTCTAGCGGGCTCAACTCCCCGTAACTTCCACTTGTTCTAAACGCGAAAAAAACACTAAATAACGCAATTTATACCATAAAGCATCAGCATTTTCTTTTACATTCCCACGACTGTTCCGAGCTCCTCCACTACATGACTGCAAAATCGAAAGTAAAAACACACCGAAACCGGATCTAAATCTTCCTTCAAATCTCTTTTCATATCTAATTTTCTGCAGCTGTCAAAAGGGTTTTTCTGCACTTGTTTTGAACCTTTTATATTGTTTTAGTAAGATAAATATTTACTTCGGAAGTCTGTGTCGAACATAATTCCGCGATTTCAGCTGTTATTTTCTTTTTTTCTTTTTTTCCTTTTCCCTTTCTTTTTTCTTTTCTTTTTCTTTTTCTTTCTTTTTTTTTGTGGTCGCGGTGCTTATCTAGATCTGGACGGTCTAAAATTTGCATTTAGGTATACGACCTATAAAAACAATATTGTGTAAAAAGGTTTCCCTGTGTTTTCAGTAAGAGTATGCTTTCTCAATAAATTTCTCATTAAATTTCTAATCACATTTCCAATATTTTTTTTTACTTTTTTAAAACAACTTCGGTATTGATATTTAAAAAAATATTTTTCTCGGTTAAAATCGACCGCTACTGCAACGTTTGTTGCCGAAAAGTCCAAAGTTATACCGAAAGGATCGACCCCTATCGGTTTGTGTAAAGCTGTGGAAAGATATTATGGTTTCTGTTACATAGCATGCTTTTGATTTGCCAAATTATTTATCAGCATCCTTTTTTCTGTTAGCAACAACCCTGCTTTTATACAAAGTGGTGGAGTCAGCAAAGATTCTACCCACCGTTTACGGAAAGGTGATGCATAACCCAATAATGTCAGACCGATGTTGTTATGGCATTGACGAGTCTTGTCCGTCATAACCATACTCTAATATCACATTCTATTTTTCATGTATTACTTAATACCCTTAAGAACATAACTCCTTCATGTTTTAGCAAACGAATGAGCTGGTGTTAGTCATCATAATGGTATAAAAAGCACTGTAGTCTGCACCATCTGATGTTTAAAGAGAACCAAAAGAATATTAAACATGCGATTAGAAATCTGGAAAAGTATCGTGAAAATGCGCGTAAAGCTCTTCACTGATAGATTTTACCTTCTTTATTAGGTTTATACTGTCATTTTGTTTCTTAAAATGCGCTTTTACGAGTCAAAATGTATTGCGCTTTGACCGCTTTTAGGTGGATTTTCAGTCTCGTGAATACTTTCACGCAATAGTAAAAACTTTTTCCGAAGCAGTTTAACACCTCCATCCCGACATGCACTTAAGAGCTAGTCAAGAGTGGAGAAATACATTGCATTACGTCACTGCTGTAATACAGCATTCCATTTCCTACCATCGAAGAGGTGCAAGCTCACTCGGGCGAGCTGCGGGATGGAGGGCGGGAAGAGGAAGATAAAAGTTGAGATCACAAATTACGCTTTTACTCATAAAAGCTAGTTTAAATGTATAAAACGATAGTTTTACTTTGCAGAACCTTCTCTTTTCCCCACTTTAGAGAAGTCCGGAGCAGGGGGGTGTGGGGGACTTGAGATTCTGAACTGAAAGGGTCGTGAATCACAAACACGATTGTGAAACCCATGCCATTCACTTAAATGAAAGACACAAGTGTTACAACAATTTGTAGCTGAAAGTCTTACATATACACACTATTCATGTGGCATAGCACAACTGAGCTGAAAAGCGAGTACTGAGGCTGTCAAATTCAGTCTTTAAGAACAACTCAAACTTTATATGTTTAGCAAAAATCTTTGACACATACAAATGGAATGTTATATTTTAATATTGATTGAAAATAAAACACAAAACCGTATTTCAGTGCTGGGACTTGGGAAGGTTTTTCTTGAGCCTCTCGTTGTATTTCTGGGATAACCACATGGAATGAGCGTGATGCAGAGCTTTACTTTACCTCTCTCTGGAATGGCCTGTAGTGAAGCCAACCAAGAGGAAGTATCTTTTTGGTCCGCAAAGATACCTTGACTGAAGCGGGTTTTTTCCAAGCTGACGGTTTGTTGTGGGATAAGCACTAGCGATCCTTAAGTTCCATCACTGTCTCAAAAAGGTTACGCCTTGTTCCAGGATCAAGCTGACTTTTCCAGGTTTACAACAAACTCTACCTGAATAGTTTTCTTGACCCGTTGTAAGATTTATTGGTGTGAGGTCTCCCTGCCTAGGCGTACTAGGAACCAGTCGTTGAGATACTGAAACACTAAGATACCTTGCAGACGTGCTCTCGACTTCAGTATCTTCATCACTTCGTAAAGGCGTTGCGGGTTATGGACAGTTTGAAAAGAAGAACCAGAAACCAGAGGCGTTTTTGCCCCACTTCGAAGCAGAGATATTTTCTGGCGGTGTGTAGAACAGGCACGTTAGGTAGACTCGAAAAGGTCTAACAACGCCCCCTCACATACCCTCTCGCAGAGTTTTTATGATCTGAGCAGCCTTGTCTACCTGTAACGAGGTCAGGTGGAAAAATTCGTTGAAGGCCGAGAGATCGATACCAGTCTTCAATCCCCTAATATTTTTGGTACCCAGAAACACCCGAATAAAAACTCTTGCAAATTCCTTCACATTTCTGGAAGAGCTAACTCTTTTTTAAACCTGGTTGAGAGATTTTGGCAAGGCTTTCCGGTGTTTGGGCGTAGAGGGGAACGGACGGTTTTGCCTCTCGGATCCTTCTTGAACGCAAGGACGCAATGCGCTCTGAATGGCCTCTGAGAGAGCAGACTGCCTCAATCACTTCCAAAGACCTCCAGGACCATTGCAACCTTATGGCTACGGACAAACAGGCGCTATAAGAGCTACTCTACAAAATCTTTTGAACCTAGCAAGTATCACTTGCAGACGAGACATTTTCATCTCAGGGTGATACGTTGGTTAGATGCTATCTATATTGCAGGGGCTGCTGATTCTCAGGCTTGCCGCCACTGGGCCACTTGGCAAGATTCGGGTAGACTGCACCTGGGGGCTCGACTTGAATTGCTCCAACGATAACGTTGTGGCCTCTTGCAGTTGAAAGACAGCCGGAAGTTCACACTGAATATCCTGAACATGGGGGCGATGGCCTGTGACATAGTGTGGTTCTCTTTGTTCACCCTTTTGATCACTACCGATGGAAAGAATTCTTTTTTCACCAGGATCATGGTATGGCACAGATTTCGCAGGTACTTCACGCTTGACCAGCAAAGCTGTAGGTAGTCGTCCTGTCTCACAAAATACTAACGACATCATCAGGCAGGTGGATGGCTTAACTACGTCTTGTGTTCAAGATCCATCGCAGAAGCTAAGCGGACACCTGGTTGTTAATTCGCAAATTCTCCCACCTCGAGTTCAGGGTCTTGAGTATGTGGTCCTGAGAAGGCATTTTATTCAAAACCCTCTGATCTCTGAGCAGCAATGAATCAAGGATTATATCAAGCGCCTCTTCTTCGTCAACCCGTAGAATAGACCAGATGGGGGACGCCTGAAGAGTCGTCTCCGCTTATAACTACAGTTTCGGATCCCTAGAGAGACTCCAAGTAGAAAGGAACCTACTTGGTAGATGTGAGGGGATTGGCTCACTGTCACTTGTATCTGCACACTATAAAACCTGTCTTACGGTGTGCACAAGAGTGTCAGAAACAGGCAGTTGTGTCCCAAAATGACTTTAAAGGATCCAAGGCAATGTGTGTGGTCCATCCAGTTGGAATGTTTCGCGCGGTAGCTTCTGTGGAACTAAGGAGGGGTATTTTCTGGGGCTATCGACATGTCTCCGATAAATGTAAACTTATAATCCACCAGACCGAAGTTACAAGTGACAAAACCTTGGCTTCTATTGAATCAAATTAATGCGTCCTTGATAAATACGCCAACAAACAGAGAAGCAACAGAATGGCGTGTGTTTGCTAACTCACGCCGAAAGGGAATACTGTAGTACAGCAATGACATAATACAATGTATTTTCCCGCTTCTGATTAGCTCTTGAGTGATTGGCGGGTTAGGACTGTTCGAACTGCCGAGGACAATTTTTTGAATGTGTGAAAAATATTTATTGAAATGGAAACCCATCGAAAAGTGAAGATATGCGAATTCGAAGTGTTTGCAAAGTAAAAGATTTTTGTGTTCACATCTAGTTATACGAGTTTCTTGCCTGAATGTTTCTTTTTTTTACAAAATGAGCAGGTCGGCTCAAACTATAGAAGCAGTGTAGTCTATTTGCACTGACATTGGTGATGCCTGATAAAGATTGTTCCAGTGATGCCTGGCAAGCATCGTTCCGGGGATGGCCAGTAAAAATCGTTATGGCGATGGCCGGAAAAGACCGTTGTAGTGATGGTCGGTAAAGATCGCTATGATGATAGCCGGTAAAGACCGTTATGGTGATGGCCGGTAAAGATCGTTATGGCGATGGCCGGTAAAGATCGTTATGATGATGGCCGGTAAGGGTGGCTATGGTGATAGCCGGTAAAGATCGTTATGATGATGGCCGGTAAGGTTCGTTTTTGTGATGGCCGGTAAAGATCGTTATGATGATGGCCGGTAAGGGTGGCTATGGTGATGGCCGGTAAAGAATCCGCTCTGTCACCATCTAAGCATCCATCTAAACGACGACGATTTTAGTATAATTTTATCTTTTTACAAGAACATAACTGATGAATTCGAATTTCACTAAGGTTGCCTTTCACGGTGCCTTAACGTGAAGACACAAAGGAGAATGCGAAGGAAGGGGTGAAACGAATGGAAAAGTAATATCTTTATTGTAACACCGGGAGAGAAGTATTGCATTGACTAGTGACTGATCCAAGAGGTTAGGGGCGATTAGTCGTTGCAATATACCCCTGCCCCCATTCCAAATGATAAACTTTCAAAAAAGTTTGATTTGTATACAAGCTGCACAGGATGATTTTTAAAGTCGTACCGCCGCAACCCCTCCACATCCTTTCGATCCTGATAAAAACCTGTATCCGCCACTGCAGTCGTCTCGAAAGCGAAAGTTTCAAGAGCTACTGAATTCTCTCTTTAGATAAATGTCGTACTCAGCTTCGGACCAGTGTCGCGTTTTTGGTTGTTTACGGAACCTTGAAACAGCGTTTACTTTCCGGTGTTAAGTAGGCCTCAGTTATTATACGCCGAATCAAAATTATATGAAAATATTGAAATAACGTCAGTTTCCCAACGTTGTATGGAAAGCGAAATTATACAGATATCAAATATTAATCCAGAATCGTCGTCAAGACAATCATGGTTTTGTTCCTTTCGCCACAGTTGTCATACTCTTTGGTCGTACGGTCACACAAGATACCATGAAGTCGGTATGTGTGAACAATTATCGAAAGCAGGTGAGAAAAATTCTCAAATTTCAAGTCCTCGTTTTGGTGTATTTTTATTGACCTTTCATGGATACCATTTGTGGTGAATGATAAAAAATTAGATTGTTTTGATTTTCGTTGCGAGTCCGACGTCTCTACTACTTTGCTGATTAGACGTTATGTCGACGTTGAGATGTTTGCTGGGCTTATGCATTGTGTTTGGTTGTGTGGCTGGCGTTTATAAAATTGCTTTTGAACAATGTCGGATTTAGGTCGGAACCCGACGTCATTCTGACGTTGAAAACCCGACGTCGGTTCCATTTCATATACAACCAAAACCGGCACGTCAGTCCGACGTCGGAAACGTCGGCTCACGACGTCGACCCGACGTCATTCTGACGTCTTAATGTTTGCTGGGTTTTAAAAATCACTTTCTTTTACGTCTATTCAGAGGCCAGCGTTGAATAGCCGTCTGTGCAACATCTTTATTTCGGCTTCTATTTGAAACCTTTCAACATCCGCTCAATAATGGCAGTAAGATGTAGTTTCAACTTTATCAATTAATCAAAACCCTATGCTAATCAGATACCAGATGCGACGTCTATCAACCGTTATCCAACATAATGTTTATTGGGCACTGGCGTGGAAATACGTTTCACCAATGTTCTGATAAACGTTTTATAAGCAACGTTGCTTTTATTGTTCCCAACCATAAATACACTTTTTTATGTATTAGGGCGCATTGAGAAATAGCTGTGTCATAAGCAATTTCGTTTATACATTTTGACCAAACTCATAAGATTAGGTTGAATATGGAAAACGAAAAACTGTAATAGACCGTGTCAGCTTCTCAACCTGAAATCGATGCTGGATCAAAGTCGGAATGTTTATTTTGTGTTTTTCGATCTACTGGAGTACCACTGAAAATTAACGTCGCAAATGTAATTGTATATGCGTCTGGGTCATATACAAACCGGCGACATCAGACTACACTGAGGTCCTAAAATATAGAGATCTCAAAAGCACGGAAGTTTTTGTCCACCTACTTGTAGGAAATATACATATCCTGATTAACCATCGAAATATATTTTGGATGTTGCAACAGCAAGCGCATGCTAACTATGTGTCTTTGAATGGTGTTGGAAAGATATTTGTTTGTTTTTTTTTCGAATGACGTGAGAGATATCGCGATGTCTGGTTATAAATATGGAAGTAAAATATGTCCAGCAAATGATTTTAAACAGATATCGGATAAGGCGCTTGCTTGGATGTAAAAGTTAAACAATGTTGTTCATTGTGCAGCTATGAGATAACACACTCGAGAACGTTGTTTTATAGTCGTGAAAAAACATCAAACCTAGGTTGCTCATTCCCAGCTCATTAAAACGTATTCGGGGTTTCATTACCCAGTAAATATTGTAACCACAATGTTGAACAGACGTTGCTCTCGACTAAAGTCAAAACACGGTCTATCTGCCGACGCTGGCTGCACATGATTACCCGACATTTAACCAACGTTGCAGAACGGCTGCAAATGGAGGTCGAAACAACAATGGTAGAGCATCAATTCGACATCGCCATCTCGACATTGACAATTGTGTCACGATCATCAGTTCGTCAAAGCACCCAAGGCTCTTGCTGTAACGTAAAATACAATCAACTTCAAAAAATATTTTTAATAGAAAAAAAGAAAAACTTTTCTATTATTTACTGATTTTGGACTAATTTTGAGCTACCCGTTATTGCTTCTTTTTTCCAGTGAGCGACAACATGGAGAGGTTTTTGTTGGGATGTGACGACGAAATCGATAAAACATTTAGTTTTTGGCGTCCATACGAAGTGAACTTTTTTCAATGCAGCTAATGTCTCATCCACGTTGTTTATCCAACGTCTATTGATTAGACAAATCACAAACAAATATAATCGGATTTCATGTTGCGTTTTAATTTCGAAAATATCATCTTGTAGTCTACGAAGGCATCACTATAGGTTTTCCAATGTGTTAAACATTAGTTATCGCCATTCAGAATAGGAAACAATTCTGTGGAACACATAGCACCACATGGCGATGGTGCAGTTCCTGTCATGTGATGGAACCATTCCCAACTTATCGCAGTCTGTGTAACAGGAGATTTTTCTCCTGAAATTTAAGAAAAAATGACGGATCAAAATCAAGTTAAGTGAATATTTTTTGGATACTATTTATCTTAGATATTAGACTTACGTATATTGTAAGCGTTATCTTGTTTTGTGTACGTTTTGCTGACTTTGCTGATTCCTACACGTGGGGATTCTAGGTTTCGTCAGACAGGCTTTCGTTCGGTAAACGCTTCCCTGCCATCAAAAACGTAATGTAGGTTATGTGTAATACACAGTGAGATGGATACTTAGCGATTTTCTCAGATGCTGTTTCGAGGGTTTTCCTCATTGTCAGCAAAAATAGTTTGCATTGGATCGCCTCTGCAAACAGGAAAACTCTTGCTTTCCGTCGTCCTCCTCCCCCTTTGCTCTTGGAGCAATAGAGAGGCGTGGGATACACAGTTTTTACAGATTAGGAGGTTTGTTCACGCGCTTGAGGCTGCAGCTGCTCTCTTTTGGGGGTAACATACACTATCTTGTACTGTTGATAGACAGCCAACAGTTAGTGTTGTGACGATTTATCACGGTTTTTAAGTAGTGAAGCCACTGCTGTCCACATATGAATCGGTGAAAAACCGATCACGTGGTCGTCGCATCGGCGTCTAACTTGTAGTGGGTACGCCAGCTCGGCGCTGTTACGGATCGTCGCTACACGAACGTGGTGTAAGCATCGATCACGTGTCAGGGTACGTGGATAGCAGGGGTATTCGCCTCTTGCAGTCTGCTAGACCGTGTTTGCTACGACCCGCTGGGGTGACTGGTACAGCAAGGGACACGTACTACGAATTGTGTAGGCAGCACTTGCCCTCACCACGAGGGTAGCAAAGCGGCCAGGCCGGCTGATACGTCGCTGTTGTCACAGGTCATGCTTGCGGCGACTTGCCGTTGTCACGAGTTGTGTTTGTACCGATCCGCTGATGTGACGGTCGTGGTTGCGGTGACTCGCTGCTGTCACGCATGGTGTTTGCGGTGACTCGCTTTTGCAGCGACTCGTGTTCGTGACGGGTTGAACTTGTGTCGAGTCTCTGCTAAAGCAAAAGCTTTATTACAGCAGGGCAATTCCTGAAGCAGCTTTGGCGTTGTGTATGCTTTGCTTTCAGGTTCATTGTGGTATGCTACTGTGATGCCAGTTTTAGAGCGGTTGATCATATTACTAGGTGGTACTTGTAGCATTGAAACACCCCAGCATTGAAACACCACATCATTGTATGGTCTCATCCAATGGCTGGGCTAAATCAATACAGAGGCTATTGAAACAGCACATACAGTTTCTCCCCATAAAACACGACTCGGTGAAGGGAAACACAGCGCATAGGGACTTCGTCTGTAGCCTCAGTAAAACATTTTGTTTTATATTTAGATTTGGGTGATATTTTTTTCTTGTTAAAAATTTTCATTAAGGGTTGTCGTCTGCTCGGGACCTCAGTACCACTAGTGGTACTGAGGTTCGTTAGGCGACGCCGTCAGGGGTGGCATGGGATCTTTTATCTTCCTGTATTCCCACCGCCCCCGCCCCCACCACCCAATATATGTTTATCTCAATATCTTACAGTATTTTTTCCATAAAATATATATAAATACACATGTCTGTTTACAAACTGTTCAAGAAAAAAAAGATGAAAAATTTCTCTTTTTTGCATATATATATATATATATATATATATATATATATATATATACATATATATATATATATATATATATATATATAAAATATATTTATATGTAGCCCCCCTCCCCTCCTACGCAGCAAAGACAAACTGCGTTTTTTTTCCTTTCAGACCGGCTTTGTAATTAAAGCCTTGAAGTAAAAAATAGTTTGGGTCTTCAGTGCCACCATCGGGTCCTCAGTGTCATCGGGTCTTCAGTGAGGTCCCGAGCAGACGGTGACCCCGCCTCAAATATTAGGTAGAGTAAGGTGGGGCAAGACGCCCATTCGGGGTTAAAGGCCCACTCAACGTTATTTTGAAATGTGTTACTTTTTTCACTCAAAATCAAAACTGATTGAAGCGCCACATGGCGAAAGCACATGTAATCTAAATAAAATCACAACAGTGGCACAATGTTGCAAGTAAAGACATTATTTAATTTTAGGGGGTCAATTTCATTCAAAATTTTTGGGAAGCCAAAGAAGTTTTTATAGGTTACAGATTTTAGGGTAATATCATGAAATTAATAAGTGGCCTTGCTGTTTCTAAAAACATAACAGAGTGTAACCGATGATAGGCGATAGTAATGTTTTGAGATGATATTCACTTTGTATCCTTCGGGAGCACCCGTGGGCCTTTTGCCCCAGGTATGGGTAAAAAGCCCACTAAGGGCAAAAATTTTTTATTCAGTTTTTCATGAAAAGTAAAAAGTTTCAGTAACTGATTCACTATTGTGGAGGTAGAGGGATTTGAGGTTGACCACCAACCCAAAGATAAGGAACACATCTCAACTCAATAAAATTTTATAGCAAATCGCACCTTACTCTACAATTCTGTCTGTCCTGCATGTGCTGTTTCCATGGATGGAGTATTCCTATGCAACTGTCTGTAGATTTGGCCCATATTCTTTATCAGATGTGTTGTTTCTATGGATGGGGTATTCCTATGCATTTGTCTGTAGATTTGGCACATATTGATTCTATATGTGCTGTTTCTGTGGCTTACAGCTATAGGATGGGCTCATTCTACACCCATCAGCTATTAAATCAGCCCATCTTGTTCACAACATAAGGCAGTTTGTTCCCACTTTTAAGGGGAGAAGAAAATATGTGCTATTCCTATAGCCAAATATGGGCTGAAGCTATAGAAGCGCAAAACAACGAAGATGGGGGTAAATCAATACCTCCCTGTTATTGGATGGGCCCATCCTACGGATGGGCTGTTTCAATACAACAGTACTGTCACCAGTTGTGTTTGTGACGGGTCGCTGTTGCGGCGACTTGTCCATCTTATGGGTAGTGTCTTTCACTACTCGTAATTGCGGAGGGTCGTCGCTGGGACGGTCGTGACTATTACGACTCATGATTGTGACGGGTTGTGTATACGGCGACTGGATCATCTGACATTTGCTGTAGTGTCGGGTATCGACAGTGGTGCGTCTTTGGCTTTGCTTTTAAAACAGTTTTAATGATATTCAATGAAATGTTTTCGTCTTTTATTATTAATATAAAATGTTTTGTGGATTATCTAGATGCCGCGTTTCAAGCATTGGGGACGTTTTTCGACCCAGGGGCCAACGCTTTATTTGACAGTGTCCTCGATGCCGCTGCTGTGGCATTGTCGGACTTAAATTAAATGCGTACATGCTTACGTCGCTTGTGGTGCTGCGAAGAGATCAGGTATTGCCGCATTCCAGTGTTAGTACTGAGGATGCGCGAAGGCTGTGGTTTGTCCGTATTGATGGACAATCAGACTTGTTTCCTCCGGAAATATTAAAAACTGTCATTGACGGGGAGCGTGACAAATCGCAGGATGCTTTGATGCGTAAAGTGTTCACATCCCATGCTAGTAAGTTGAAACAGTGAGCTAGAAAAGATGCCTACAAGAACTGAAGGGGTTTTTCAGTCTCGTCTTTCTCGTGCCAAAAACATCATGGAATTAACGTCTTATCAACGACCTGTCGCAACTCATTCGGTCCATACATTTGACTCAATATTGACATACCGCAGTTGATCAAATCCACCTTAAGCCACGGCATGTCGGTGATTTCAGAGGATCTGTCCGACGCCTATCTACATATTTCGATACACGAGCAGTCACATTGGTTCCATTCAGCTTGTTGACAGCACTATTTGTGTTTGCGCAGGTCATGATTTTGGTCAAATGCTGGGATTGTCAAGTAGGGTTGGAAATCTTCCCATATCTCAACGATTGGCTATTGGTCAGCCAGGACAGGCAGGCTCTATTAGCGCAGTTGTATACAATAATGAAGCAGTGCGATATCCTGGGTTTGTTGACAAGTCGGAGTTGATTCCAGCTCAGAGGTTAGAGTTCCTATGAGAAATGTTGGATTTTGTCGGAGCCAGGGCTCTCCCCACTCATAATCGCATGCATAAAATTATGTCCCTGATTGCACGGATCGTGTTTTCTCCCAAGCCTAGCCTTTTTTGCTTAGAGTCATTTTTCGGCCTATTCTTAACAACGGAAAATACCGTCGAGCTTGGCAGGGGTTATTTCTGGGAATTTCAAAGGTGTGTGTTAAAGGCACTGCGCCGAGGCAGGTTGCCGGATCATCGGGCACGTCTTTCACTGTTAGCTCTCACGGATCTAGATTCGTGGTCGTGTCGACTCAATATGTCACACGTTGTTCCCTTCTCTCTTCCAGCTTCTTCCAGGCTTGTTGCAGCGGTTGGGGCTTCCTTTTCCAGGGGCGCATGTTTAGGGGCCAATGATCAGCTCAAGAACAGGCCTTACATATGTTCAATGTTTTTGGAGATTAAGGCGGTCTTCTTTGCTTTTCAGTCTATACAAATTTCTCATGTAGTGCAGTTTTTGACAGACAATTGGACAGTGGTATCTTATTTGTACAAGCAGGGCGATTCTGGTTTTCTCATTAAGCCGTCAAGCATTGCAGACAGTCTGAATGTGCTGACCGATTTAGCTTCTCGGATGGACGAGGTGGTTCACACCGAGTGGGCTTTAGCTGACTGCAGGTTTCAATGGATTGCAACACACTGTCCTTGGGGTCCTCCGTAGGTCGATGTTTTTGCCAATCGCCTCAATCATCGTCTTCCGGTATATATTTCTCCGTGTCCGGATCTGGCAGCATTAGCGATCGACGCGTTACTGTGTCAGTGGCCAACAAGGGCACTTTTCTTTTGAAGATTTGGCAAGAGAGGTAGAGCCGTCTGTTGTTGGTAGCTTTCGATCTTCCAGAACTAACTTGGTTTCCTTTGTTGATGCGGTTACCATGCGTTATGAGTCTTTCAGTTGCCCTAAAGTATGGCAGTCTGCGTCAACTTCATTTGGATCACTATCATCCAAATCCCCAGTCGTTTCGACTGAAATTTTGGAGCATACGTTTTACTTCTTAAGGTCCAAGGGATTTTCTTAGAGGGTCATGCAGAGAATGAAAAAGATCCATAGAGATTCCACGAATAAGGTTTACTTGCCACACTGGCGACTTTTTGAGTCATGGTGTCTTAATAGGGGTGTCGACCCCGTGTCGACTTGTTCGAGCTTAGAAAGGTGACAGTTAGGTCGATTATGACATATTGGTCACATTTATTTTGAAGCGTGAAACAGGCTATGATTTGCACGTATGTGATGCACTGTCGTACGTATGCAAATCGTTTCAGTTAGAACGTCCTATTCCTGACAGGGCAGTGGTACCTTGGGCTTTGTCACTGGTGTTGAAATAGCTCACATCTTTACTTTTCCATCACTCTATCATTTCAGACAAGTCACTCACATTGAAGTGTGTATTTCTCGCGGCATTGGCACCTGGGTGGTTCTAAATCCCTTGTCGTCTTTTTTGGGCACGACGTACATTGCGTCCAAGGGCTTAGGTACATTTCAACAGATTGTTATACCTGCCTTGCCGGGTGTGAAGTCACATGGCGGTGTCGACACAAAGTCGTTATGCCCCGTCTCCATACTACGCGTATAGTAATCGATCAAATGTCTATCACAGCACGTCGCAGCGTCGTCTGTTTATATCGTTCATGCGTAGTATTACAGTAGATCTTTCCAAAGCACCTATATGTGATTATATCTGAAGATCTACTTCAGAACCGATTCTTAATTAAAGCTCATCAGGTCAGACATGTAGCGCAGACTTAATGTAATGCTAGTAGTGTGCCGGTGTGCAACTTGTTACGGGTTGGATGTTGCGTTTCGCCTAACACGTTTATTAAACACTATTTGCAAGAATATACAACTGACGCGTTGAATAATTTGCATAATCTTGGCCCGTTTGTTGCTGGTGAATCAGTGATTCAGAATAGCCCTTCTTCCTAGCAGGACTCCCCAGCAGTCGGGTGAAAAAAGGCCGTTAAAAGAAGAAGGCAGCTAAGTAGGCCCTGGGTTGGAGGCACTGCTTGCAGCGGCACCGATAACGCGTGAATTTGTCTACCGTGCGACGTTTGTTGTGGGGCCTGCGACAGTGGCGTCTTATATCATGGTCGGGTTTTAGACAGAGTAGTTTTGCACATGATATAACACGCTGCTGTGGTGGGTCGGCTCATTCGGTGACACTAATGTCATCAGTTGTTCGTGTGTGTACCTCTCTAGCGAACAAGAAAGGAGGCGATATTAGCTCGTATCAGTCTGTACGTGTGTATGTTCGAGCTTATTGTTATTAATAGGCACTTCGCAGTGAAACCCCACTTAGTATTGATATTTGTTATAGGGATAGATCATGGAGATGAGTGTTTTGTATGGGATTCGAGCACACGTTGAAGGCCTGTGAGCAAATCGCTCGAATCCCATACAAAGTTGGGTATGGTTCGATGACATGACAGGAACTGTACCGACGCTGATTTGTGGGTTGCTTGACAAGCATTGTAAACATAGCAAAATGGCATGGCGATACCCAATTTTAACACATTCGAAAACCCATAGTGATGGCTTCTACGTCTACAAGATATTTTACTCAAAAAATGAGTATTAGGAAATTAAATCCTTCATATTTGGTCGTAGTATTCCGAAACCGGCACTGGGTCAGTGTAAGAATGTTTGTTGAGTACTTGTCATTGTAAAATGAGAAGCTTGATAGACGTTGGATCAATTAATAACGTTAGTTTTAAAACATTAGATAAATGTCGGGTGTTGTATGTTGGATGGGAATTGTGGAGGGGGACTGACGATAAACAGACGTCAGTTAGCCCGCATTGGGCCACTCAAGAACGAAATATATGTATACACGTTGTTCATGACTTTTATAAAAGCAGGCAAAAAAACCTTTCACGCTCCTGCTCCTTAATTTTCACCCCTCGACGCTTTTTTTCAATCTGCTTTTGCAACCTTTTCGCAACGTTGTTAGACGTTGATTAATCGATGCCTACAGAAAGACGTTTGTACTTCCAAAATTAACAATGACACATGATTTCAAATAGAAGTCGAAAAAAAAACTGGTTGTTTTGGTCTAAACATAAACTATGGTGTAATCCTTGTATAGAACCCTGGAAATTATTAATTTTAATTTAGAATCACCATCTAAATAATGACAATCAAATGGTATGTATCCTGGCGGTCTTTGGTCATCCGGTAACGCATAATATTGTGAAGCTCATTTTCTTGAATATTTTCTGAAAGTATGTTGGATAATTATTCACACTACTGAAAATCTTATTATTCAAGATCTCTAGTTTCGAAACAACTCATGGTTTTCATTTAGAATTAGGGAAAACGTGATCTGGTTTGATTTTTGTTGTGGACACGACGTTTATACAACGTTGCACCAAAGACATCATATCGACGTCGGAGAACATTTACCGCAGCCAAACAGGTTTTTCTAAACAATGCTAGAGAGCAGTGTAACGGACTTCGGGAAGAGTGGATACTTGGTCTGGACGTTGTATTACTTAATGGCCGGGATTCTCACGATCCCTTGAGGGCGATATTTTATGTAGTGTTTAAGCCAGTCACGATCCTTTGCCAGGGAAACACTTAGTGGACGGACCTGGCACGATCCCTTGCCGGCGATACCTGACTTAGTGGCCGAGCCTGTCATCTTCCCTTGCGGGCGATCCCTGACTTAGTGGCCGAGCCTGTCACGATCCCTTGCGGGCAATACCTGACTTAGTGGTGGGCCTTTCACGATCCCTTACGGGCGATCCCTTAATTATTAAGGAATTAGGTGTAAATGGTTAATGGTTGGGCATTTAGTGAAGGAAGGGGAACATGGCCATATGCCACTAAAAATTATTTCTCAAATTGTCCACATTGCAGTTTATAGGAGTGACAGCGCACAGTATTCTACAACATAGAATTGTGTGCCAAATTCTATATTCAGCGTTAGAGGTTCAAGGAACAAACACATCAATACTTTCACAGATTTGATCATGCGTATTTTATTTATTTATTGTTCATATCTTTTTTTATTTAAACCTGTATCATTTCAGTTATAACAAATGTCAAAACAATGAAATCTATGGAAGAAGCAGCAACAAAAAGCATCGAATATTGCTGAGTACTTTTTTAAACTTTTTTTTATCCCCTCGCCCAACTTTGTTGGCGAAGGGGAAAAAGGATTTGGTTAGTCCTTCCGTCCGTCACGCTTTTGGGTAGTGGTCTTGTATGCACAACTCCGACGGACGGGTAAGCACACACATTTTAAATCTTGTACAGATTTTCTCCTCTTATATTGTAGTTGTGCACCTCGTATTCAGTTTGTCCTGCTTTTGATTTATTTAACAAAACTCGAGGTCGGAACTTAGCATATTTTTCGACTATTAAGGCTATATGATCTACGTCTTGTATGCACAAATCTACGTCTTGTATGCACAACTCCTCCTAACGGCTAAGCACACACATTTTATATCCTATACAGATTTACTCCTCATGTGTTGTTATCGTGCACCCAGTATTCACTTTGTCTGACTTTTTATTTATTTAGCCAAAATTGAGGTCAAAAAGTAGCATATTTTGTCAAGGGCGAGGGGATTTGCAGCGTTCTCTTGTTAAAATTTTGTGTGCAAAACATAAACATTACAGTGCCTCAATCTCATCAACATGTCTCTTCGGCGTAGCTACATAGAAGTTGTAATCACACACGGAATCTATTATCGAAGTAAGGTTTTGGGTTCATTTTTAAGTTACATGTTTCTATGCTTTTTATCGATATGATACAATCATTTTGCTGTTTACTAAAGCAGTCCGTGTGCTGTGGTGCATTGTCGAACTATGTTTGATCCTTTTGTTCAAGCTCGGAATCGCGAAGTAAGAAATAGCCAAGAAAAAACATTGTTTATGAATAGGAAGATGTGACATGGGCTTAATTGCCAATTAATTAATTAATTAATTAATCGTCCCCTCCCCCAACCCCTCCACACAAGCACATACATTCAAGGGGAGGGGGAGAAAAGGTTATTACTTGGTCTAAAAGTTTTCAGTTGTTTTTTTTTCAGAATACTGCCAGCTCCCTTCGACATCCTCGTTTAAACAGTATATTGAAAGCAGCTATTACTTGGGCGCCGAGATAGAATCTGCCCAAAACATGCAGCGCATGGTTATTGGTTGAAGTGTACAAACGAGCTTTCGGTACCTCATAGTGCAAAGAAATTAACCAGTTAGATTATAACCAATGAATCAACTAATCGTG
Organism: Protula sp. h YS-2021; assembly: GCA_949752745.1. Classification (NCBI taxonomy): domain Eukaryota; kingdom Metazoa; phylum Annelida; class Polychaeta; order Sabellida; family Serpulidae; genus Protula; species Protula sp. h YS-2021. The sequence continues at coordinate 95,263,178 of OX457025.1, read as the reverse complement.
CCATCATATCCAAAAGAAAACTGAGACGGAGATAAAGCTAACGTTTTTTCGTAAAACGAGCTTTTACGAGTAAAAGCGCAATTCGAGTTCTCCACTTTTAGATGGGCTTCCCTTTGGTTAGATTTACCACAAAATAGAAATAAACTTTTTCTCGCAGATACAATGAACCCTATCCCGCCTTTCATCCAAACGACCAATGAGAATGCAGTAAGCACAAAGTGCTACGTCATCGAAGACATCAATCATTCCCTTTAAGCCCAATTTAGGTGGTGTCAACTCACACAGGCTTGTTGTAGGTTGGACGGGAGGAAGAATAGGCTGAAAGTTAAGAATGTGAATTCCGCTTGTACTCGTAATAGCTCGTTTTACGAAATAAAACGTTAGTTTTACTTCACAAAAGCTTAGAATTCGCTTATCGCCGCTTTTAGATGGGAGCCTGTTATTCTAAAGAACTGCGCTAAAAAGGGTCGCGAAATGCCAATACTCATAAGATCTGTTGCTAAATAAGCCCGTTAGATGGGATTGAATTGAAGTCAAATAAAATCCCAAATCTAAGATTGCTTTTTTTATTTGTTTTCCAAGTCCTTGATAGGGAAAGGGAGGGAGACCCTGCTAGCCCGTAATGGGATCTGGTTACAAATAGCAAAATTTACAAAAAAAGGTGTAAAAACAGTCTGAATAAATTTCATGCTGACCGACTGATTGAGTATCCTTTACCATCCCCCACCTGCCTCCCACTGGATGGATCCCAACCAGGGATACTCCACACTCCGTGTTTGAAAAGGATAATAATACTGATTTATTGTTCTTTCTTAACAAAAGGATCGTCACCCGTAAGGTTAACACGAAATTAAACTTGACACAGCACAATTAGGGCTGTCTGTGTCTTAAAAAAGCATTCTAAAGTTCTAAGACCCTGGGTAAATGTTAGGGCTTGCTCAAAACATTACCGCTTAAAACATAAAATTTGTACGAAATCGACTGGCAATTTCGAGAAATTAGATGACTAGAAGCTTAAAACATTCAATAACTTGGAATGAAAGCAATCCTAGTGATAAAACTCACTAAATACTGACGATTTCACGTTTAGTCCCATAATGGCACTATGGACCTTGGTCATATGGTCACTGTGACACAGACCCCTGACGCCCTCAGGGCTCTCAGAATAGCCGGTGACTGCGGAAGCGCTGGGACGGGGAGTACCTGTGCCCCCTCTTTTTCTTTGAGTCAAAGAAAGCTCTAAGTTATTGAGACCGGGGTGTGGTTCACAGTGACCGTATGATTCTAAACTGTTCCTTGGATAATATAGCAATAGAGTTCCAAAACAGTCCGACAGTACACACAGTAACCAACGCCGTAGAGTCACCCATAACTGAAATACGGGATATAGCCGGTGGGGTAGTGCACTGGCTATTTCTTGGATTTGAAGTGGCTGGTAGTACGGTTCTTAGGGTAGCCTCCCTTTTGTTTGCCCTTGCCTTTGGTTCTGGGAGTGGGTGATCTGTAACAGAGGGATAATTGATTAGTAATGGCCATCTCCGCAGCTATGAAGGGCCCTAGAGAGTAGAGGCCTGATAGTTCATCTTGGGAGAAGTCTTTAAGATAATACTTGACGAAGGAATTAGGCTAAGCCCAGCATCCTGTTTTAAGTATATCTGACACTGACACATTACGTAGAGCCCTGGGTGAGTTTGCAACTTGCCTAACTTGATGGGCTTTTATTCTTAGCTCTGACTGAAGAACAGTGTCTGATTGTACCTCGTCACACGCTGCCATAATGACCCCTTTAATGTAGTTGGAAATGGTTTGTTTCGAAAGGTCTTTATTGAATTTGGGCATATTGGAGATGATAAGAGTCTTTTTGGTTTTCTTAGCTATATACCTCCGAATGTTCTAGATATTGACGTAGAGCTTTGACGGGGCACAAAGAGACTAAATCCTCAGTGGCTTGTTCTTCTGGTAGGGATGGTAAGTTGATGTGACTAAACGTGCCCATCCCTTGGGTAATGATATGGGTTTTGCCCATGAAGCCGGCCCTACCGACGAGGGTGATATTTTTCCATTCCCCGTTCTCTTTACTTACCGCTCTGTATAGAGTATGTATCTCACTCCTTCTTTTGCCTGAGGCGAGGGCTAGCAGGAAAGTGAATCTTACTGTGGCATTATTGGCTGAGATTACCTGAGGCTAGGGCTAGCAGGAAAGTGAATCTTACTGTGGCATTTTTGGCTGAGATTACCTTGTTTCCAAAAATGTCCGGGCGTTGAAGATATCTCAGTACTAGGATGCGAATTTGTTCTATTGGGACCTATACACCCTCGCAGTAGATTGCTTATAGCTGTTTACTATTTTATCTACTATTTTTATTTAGGAAAGATTGGTCAGAGACCAAAGGTGTAGGTTCAGCAGGTGAGTAACCGGGTGAAAATGTTGCCAATGGAGCTGGAATAGGATTTCTTTCTGGTACGGGGTTGGAGTCGTTTGACTATGTTGCATCTGAGAAGCAAGGCAAACCAGAGAGCCTCCGGCATTTGTGGGGCTACTAGCAGTAAAACCCGTGGACTCAGATCCAAAATCCGTTGTAGTACCTGTGATAGGATTGCCTGTGGTGGGAAGGCGTAGAGCTCTTCTTGTGATGGCCATGGGCAGTTGCGGGCGTCTATTGCCCACGCTGCTTGATCTGGGCATGGGGAGATAAACCTGGGTAGATGTGTCGTTACTGCGTTGGCAAACAGGTCTAGCTTGAGGGTTCCCATGGTGATTGGTTCGTGACCCACTGAAAGGACTGGGAAGCTAAGCACCACTCATTGTGCATCAGTTCCCCTAATGTGGGCGTTAAGTCGGCCAGAACGTTGAGTTTTCCCGCCAGACGTCGTGCCGTTAGGGTGGTTTGAGACTGACGGGCTAGGGACAGGATTTTGTAAGTCAGTATTGATAGAGGGAGGGATCTGGTCCTCCCTTGTCTGTTAAGGCACGCCACGGCTGTTGAGTTGTCTAGGAGAAACAGAACACTCCTGCCCCGAAGTCGATCGGACAGTTTGTTCAGCGCTATCCACACAAGTCGTAGTTCTAGCCAATTGATGTGGTACTTTCTGAAAGGGGGGGGGGGGCATTTGCCCTTCCACATCTGGCTTTGGCAATATATGCACCACCCCCTTGGGATGCCTCTGTTTGGAGCTCTATCTCTGGGGGTGGGGGTGGAAGGGTGTGCTTACAAGGGTCGCTTACATTCTGTGGGGTTGGTCCACTACGAGAGGGAGGTCAGGGCAGCTTGGAACACGGTCATTTTTGCCCGAGGGAACCTGCCTCGAATGAGGGTTTTTCTTACCTGTGTTTGGAATGGTCTGTAGTGGAGACGGCCCAGGGTGGGGACTGTACGCTCTGTGGCCACTAAAAAGCCCAGTAGGGACTCCATGGGATGCAGTCTTACCTTTTTCCAGCGTGAATCCCTCGTATGCCCTGTGCGATTTTTTGCTGTCTTTCTAAAGTGAGGAAGGCTCTCGCACTTACCAGATTACCTCTTTCTCCCAGAAAGATGATGTCTTGTTTGGGTATTAACGCCGACATGGAGAGATTGACCACTAGACTTACCTGCAAAGCTTTGTATACTAGTGCTAGGGTTTGACGATGGGCCGTGTCTCTGTCTGAATGTGCCAGAAACCAATCGTCCAGGTACTGGAACACGAGCATCTGTTCCATCCGGACCCAGGCTTTGAGTACTGTCATTATTTTTGAAAACACTTACGGGGCCGAAAGGGAGTGCCCGAAACGAGAACCGTTTTGGGCCTATTTGGAAAGCTCGGAACTTTCTGGCTGACGGGTGCATTGGGATGTGGAAGGTCTATGGATGTGCCCCACATCCTTTCCTGCAAGGTTTGTTTTTTACTTAGGCGGTCTGAAAGGAGGTAACTTGCAGGAATTCGTTTAGGGCTGATGGGTCTATGACTAATCTCCAACCCCCGATTTTTTGGGGACCAAGAAAACCCTGTTGGAAATCGCTGACTGGTTTTCCGATGATTCCTCTATTGCCCTTTTTTCTTGAAGGTTTAAGAGCATTTCCTGTAGAGCTAAATCCATTTCCGAGTCCCGTGGGTAAGTGGTGACCAGGTATTGCGGGGCTCTGTTGGCCAGTGGGATAGAACAGTTCGTGGGGGAAAGCGTTCCTTCTGTCCGAAAAATGGGAGCATGGCGCAACTCCCTCAGCCCTTTCACACTCGACCAGCAGTGCTGTAGAAACGCGTCCCGCCGGAGAAAAACCAGGGATATCATGAGGAAGGTGGACAGCTTGACTACATCTCTGGTCGCTAAAGCGAGGCATTCCAGAAGCTTAAAAGACACCGCATCATCGAGGTGTAGGTCCTTCCATCGTGTCTTCAAGGCTTTCAGGGTGTGGTCCTGAAAAGACATGATATTGAGTATGTGTCGGGAGGAAGCCTCGATGATCTTGGCGTCTTTCTCCACTAATGGGATATCCGAATCGCTCCTGACCGATGGCATCAAAACTGTCCTCTTCGGCGGTTGTTCAAGTGTCTCCAGGGGTATCAGATCTTCCGAATACCTATACGGGCCCAGTCTCACAGCACAGTGCTTGGAGGCATGAAAGCGCGAGAGAGTGCGTCCAATTTCTTAAATTCTTTGGGGCGCACCGTGATAGCGTTGGCAATCCATTCACTTGTTTAAAGCGCTATGAATGAGTCCCGCTGTGGCAACACTGTCTGTGAGGTCATCCTTGTGGGAGAATGCTCTTTGTAGAGACCCGGAGACCCAAAGGTGAGATAGCCAGCTGTGCAGTCTCTTTGACAGCGTCCCCAAACGGCAATCCTCGATTGGCTATGGTGGATTAGGTCCCTGAGAGGGTGGACTCTTCGCTGTGGGGCAGGGGGTGAGGTCCGGTGAAGAGGGGGTTCTAATGGGGCGTCTCCCTGCTGCCGCGGCATCTTTCAAGAGCCTCTTGCCTCTTGCCTCTGCCTGAGAACCCGCCTGAGAACCCGGCTGAGAACCCGCAAGGGGAGCCGGAACTGAGCAGAGTGGGGGGGGAGGAGGTCGCCTGATGTTTCGCCGGACTCCTCGTCTCCAGAATCTTGTTCCTCGCAGTCTCGCCCACTGTCTTCTCCTGGCTGCTCTGCGTTTTGGTCGGCCGATGCTTCCCCTGACGGTGTGTAAATTTCCCGTTCTCTGTTGAGAGGGACTGCCGAGAGGGGTGATGTCACCGATTGCAGGTCATCATCGCCCTCTGGGAGCAATCTTAAGGTTTGCCCCGGCAGTGGGATGTTCAAAGAATCCCTCTCGCTAGCTGAGCCCGACTTTGCCTGTGTATCATGTTGTGCGAGCAGAGGGGCTGGCTGTGAGGCGTGAGGGTCGTCCTCCGGGGGTGGGCGAGAAACTGTGGTCGACGGTTTGTGGCGTCTTCTTGGCAGTGGAGTGGACTGTTGGTTCTGCAGGCGCAATTGTAACTCCTGTAATTGTTTCTGCATTTGAGCCTGTAAAGCCAAGAAAGATGAAAATTCCCCTGGCAGATTTGGTGTCTGGATGGGGGAGACAGTTCCAGTTGGGCTGGAATCCCCAATTGACCGGCTGATGCTGTATAAGAAGATCCCGAAGCCGTATGAGTTACAGTCACTAGCTCAAGAGACGGAGACTTCGGTTTGGCATTAGTATCTGGAGGCGTGGCCACCGTGGGCGGGGACGCTGCCCAGGCTTTTCGAAGTGTTTCTCGTTCCCCTCCCTCACCTCAGCTACCGTCTCTGAAAAGGCCTTGGCTTTGGATTTCTTGGCCTTTTTGTCCGTCGCAGCCGCATCCGATTCTGACCCGAAGTCTATCCTAACCGGAAAGGAGACTTAATCCAGGATAACTAAATTGGCTTTCCTCATGGTTTCTTCAACAAAGCCCGAGGTGATGAAGCGGCAGAGGAGAGAACACAGCGACGATCAAGTCTACGGTCGTTTCGATCCCTGTTCTTATAAATTAATTTCCAGTCATCCGGTGTAAGATTCTGGCACACTGGGCATGTATTCAGCTCATCACAGAGGGGCAAACCACTATTCCTCCGTCACCGATCGCACACCATATGAAGATTCCTCGCAGAAGGGTGGTGAAAGCACTGCAACAGCTTGGGAGGCGAGCGCAGAAAGACAAGCAGAGAAGAAGCCATAAGTAATTGCCAAAGAATTATGCAAGTACGGTTAAATACATAGCAACATATAAAGTACTATTCTAAGCTTTACCTATTAACCAAGCGTAGATGGTGTTATCCGCCTCTCCTTTTATCGGGTTACAACAGCACAAATTCTGCCTTTTCTGACCGAAAGAAATGCTTTTAGGCGTTTTCTGGCCGCTTTACTTGGGAACCGAAATGGCCACTGACCGCCACGACGCCCCCAATCCCATCGCCCAAACGCTGAAATGGAATCGGTGTACAGGGGTTGCCACAACGGTCCCCCTGCGGTCCCAAGATGGGCTTCAAAGCCAAAACGTCAGACAAACCGCCATAAAACGTCAAAAAAAAAACATTTTCGTCGCCTGAACTGAGGTACACCAACTGCCAACAGACGTCTGACCAGTTCCAAGGAGTGACAGCTAGAACCGTGACTGGCCATTCAGTGATGGAGCAGACACCAGGTAAAGCTTGGAGTCTAAGCAGGCACAGCAGACTGAAAAGACTCAGAAAACCCAACGGCGATGTGTGCTGGAAACTAGTAAGTAAAACTCGATCCTGTAGACTTCTGGTGAAGAAGAGAGGCACACTTCCCGGGAATTCAACAACTACCTGACCGATCGAAGTACAAGACGCCAAAATCCTTGCTTGATCGTGGGCTAATTTTATCCAAACTATCATATGAGCAAAATTAATCCTTAAAAGCAAATTCGCACCTTGAACTAGTTCCTTTTTTCCAAAAAACTGCGGAGCACACAGAATGACGTGAGTTGACAACGCCACACTTAAAGGGAATGATTGATGTCTTCGATGACGTAGCACTTTGTGCTTACTGCATTTTCATTGGTCGTTTGGATGAAAGGCGGGATAGGGTTCATTCTATCTGCTAGAAAACGTTAATTCGATTGTGCGGTAAATGTAATCAAAGGGAAACCCATCTAAAGCGAATTCTAAGCTTTTGCGAAGTAAAATCGTGCTTTTAAATCGCGTGGCTTGCTGTTGTTGCCTTCGTCCGCCTCGCATCCCTCCACACAAGCACATACAGTGACGGGGGAGGAGGGGGGGCTATTACTTGGTCCAAAATTTCTAAGTTCTCAGTTCGAACAGATCACCTACTGAAAAATCGTATTATTATAAAAGGTTGCTGATGTAAAACTAAATTCGAAGCAGTCATTCAACACTTTTTACTAAAGCAGTAAATTTCGCTGACTGCTGGATAAAGGAGGGGAGTCTGTACTGCAACACATGTCAAGCTAAGTAAGCTATGAGAGAGATCCCCCCCAGCCCCTCTTTTCCAGTGATCCTGTAAAAACAGCTTTGATTATGAGAAGCCGAATTGTGTTGATTTTCAAAAAGCAATATTTCGTATTTCATAAGAATAAAGCAGTTATTTATATTTGTTGTAGTTACTAGTTTATTCACAGAAATACTCGATCTTGTGTCATCGATTATGCCCATGGAAAAATCCAATCGAGTTCCATTATGCATCACAGCATACAGATTTTATTACTGAAGCTGGAATAACAATACAATACCGGTAAAAATATAGGCCTTTTTTCTCGTGTTATTTCAACACTATAAATAAAGTAATACCCTTCCAAATGAAAAAAAAAAACAGTTAAAAGGTAGCAAAAAATTCTTAATATTTCGAAAATGGCTTCTGTTATGTAGTGAACACAATAGAATTTCATATTTCTGCGACACACATATTAGAATATTCACATTGAATGCACATAATTTGAAGTTCTGCTTAAGCTTGACATAATTTACACACAGTGCACGAATCCAGTCAATAATGTCTGGGCTGAAAGTCTTATTTATTCTAAGAGGTGGGTCACACTAATACACTTACCTGAAAGCTGAGATATACGAGACGGAGAGAGAGAGGGAGAGAGAGAGAGAGAGAGAGAGAGAGAGGGGCAGAGAGGGAGAGAGGGAGGGGAGGGAGGGGAGGGAGGGGGAGGAGGAAGAAGGAGGGGGAGGATGAGGAGGAGGAGAGAGAGAGGGGGAGAGGGAGGGGAGGGAGGGTGGGAGGGGGAGGAGAAAGGAGGAGGGGCAGGAGGAGGAGAGGGAGAGAAAGAGTGGGGGAGGGAGAAGGAAGAGGAAGGAGGAGGGAGAAGAGGGAGGAGGAGGAGGAGGAGGAGGAGGAGAGAGAATGTCAGCACCCGTTGAAGAGAGGGAAAGGAGTGGATAAGCAAGACATTTTTATAAACTGAAAAGTACACTTTGTAACAAAAAGATATATTGAGAAATGGTGATTCTGAGGTCAGTCACGGGCTAAGCGGAGTGCCAGTTTTGTTTAAAAAGAGGGAAGGGTTTTTACTCAGCCCTACCTCCCGCATCCGAAAAAAGTGGGAAAGCAAAGATTGTACTCATATTTCTCAAATGAAATTGTCTGTGTAGTTTAGTGGTCGTCGTCACGCATGCGCTTTTGTAGTCACGCATGATTGCAGTAACGCATGCGGATCAGCTGCGCCTGTATTTTCGAACGCAAGCTGCTTTGTCTTTTTTAGCATCTCTGTACAATGTAGAGTCTGTTAATCAATGGAAAACTTTTTTTTGAAAAAAAACGTAAGAGTTTGCCGAGGATAAGAATCCACTCCAAATTGTACAACTACGTGAATTTTATTAAACGGTGAATCCTCTTCAAATAGACGTTAGACCAGTGTTGCAGGGTTTCTCAGGGAAGTATTCCCAATCTATGATCCTAATTTCGTCTTTGATATTATAAAAAACTAAAATCATAAGTTGATGCATGCAAACATAAAGTGTTCTTGGAAATCATTTTTACAAGCACTTTGGAGTCCTGCTTTTCGTTATGTTTTTCTCCAAAGATTCAATGGTATTTAGTTTTTGTAATAAGAAAGTTTGAAAAGGATCTCAATGCTGGTACTTCCGGACCAGTCTAATTCCGTATTACTGCTGATTCCAGCGACAGTGAAATCCAGCGGAACTTGTAACTGCCACAAAGTGTGAGCGTTGTGCTTAAGGCAGTCATGTTCTTCGTAGTAAGGGTTTGGTTTCACATGCCACTGAACGGGACTGTAGCCATCAGAACCGGTGTGATATTCATAAAGCGATTCAAAGTGTACTTCCGGTAAAATTACACCACCAATCGAGTTGTAAGGATTTTGGTATAATGTGTAGCCCGGGTGTGTGAGCCGAGTGAATATTTTTCTCTGTCGTGACGTCACATTGACAAGAACAACTTTGGCACTTTCTACCCAGTACTGGTGCCTCTCTACACTGAAAAAGTTAGATATCGAAAATGTAGTTTTATTTCCTCTTTCAAGAGAATAGAACACGTCTGGATACTGGAGGATATCTAAAACAATTTTGCGAGTGATTTCATGAGGTGTTGTACTCCTGAGCTTTGATAACCTTCTTTCCATCCCTTCAAACCCATCTCTAAGAGTGGCGGCATCTTCAAATGGATTCAAATTTTAATGCAGCCATGGTGATATCAATGTAGGTACTTCCGCTACCGTAAACCTTCTGTTCGTACTGCATTGCCGCGCCAAAAGTGCGCACCACACGACGAGTGAAGTCGCTCAGATCTGAGGACAAACTGCTATCTGCCAACCGCGTGACGTCTTCAGTCCAGGCCGTGTGAGTAATTATGCTATTCACCAGTTCTATGCCTTGCTCCTGATTGGACAATGCCTGTAGCTTGTCTAAATGTGCCTGTACTTTTTCTTCATCAAGTCGTTCTAGTTTATTGCCCAGCTCATATGCTGTTAGTGAATATTCCCATAATTGGTTAACTGCGGTCATTGGAGAATTTACAGCATTAAAACTTGCCAGCATAGATTTTATTCCCATTAAAGTCAGCTTCAATTTAATTTCTCTTTCTTCTTTTTCAATTTCGCTTAAAGTCTCTTCGTATTCCCTTGTTATTTGAGCTTTTGCTTCAGTGAGTATATCATATGATATCTGTTCAAGCTCCCAATCCATTTGCTGTATTGAAACTTGTAGATTCTGTATCGTTTGTTCCGTTATCTGTTTCTCACGATTTGATTCGTCTATTTCTTCTCCTAATCTCTTCACAGTGTCCTCCAGAGATTGGACATTGGATTCTAAGTCCAAAGCCAGATTGTCAATTTCTCGGTTAAAGAGATTTTAAATATTTGCTACTGCTTCGAGGTCACCATATCAATTAATCTTCTGCAGTCCCGCTTGTAGTGTATGTGGGATTCTAGTTCGAGGAAAGTGAGCATGTTAGAGTGTATCTGATTTTCTTTTGGAACTAAAGCATGACGTCTGTTTTCTCGTAGAAGTGAAACCATATGCAGGTAATTGGTAGGCTCTACAGAAAGAGTGCTGCTGCCAACTCGCTGACCATTCCTACCCGACTGGCCCCGCCACCCGTCTCTCGCTTTGCTTCGATACTTAGTTTGTGAGTAAGTAATAGAACGACAGTGACGCGTCGATTTCTTTCTGTCAATTTTAAAATGACCAGGTTCACCATAATAATGAATCCTGTATGAGCATGACAAGGACGCCCCTTGCTTACCTTGCCTACCGCTATGTCCCCCGCTACCAGGCAACCCTCCTGCTCCTCCCCTTCCAGGTTCAGATACACTAGCAAAGCGATGCCGTTCATTTGAAGGAACCAGAAATGTGACAACGCCTGTGTTTCCGCCATTACCACCAGCACCACCACTTCCACCCTTTTCACCTTTTGAAACAAGCTCTCCTGGGCTTCCTTCAAACGTTTCACTGTGCGTCCATTTAAAGCTCACTTGACAGCAGTCTATTCTATTGAGGGCAGTGCTTATACCCGCGGTCATAATGGTGCCAACGATCTGTAACGCTAAAAGACCTTTGCTTTCCTTACAGTAGATGTTATGGCACTCACATTTCGGTGCGCTTCCGCTACCGCAATAGGGGTAGATCCAAAGTGCCTCGTAGTCTGCTACGGTTCGCCGTGTGACCCATCTATCCCGTTTAAGCCGTCCTGCCCGTCACCACCATCACCGCCATCCCCTCCTGGTGAATTCACTTTCAATTTTCCACTTCCGGTCACTTCTGTTGCTGTCAACAGGAAGTCACCCCCCTTCTTCCCAGCAGTCCCGCGTGTGCCATCGCTGGCATCATTTCCGGTGTAATAACCTCTTCTCCTTTGAGCAGGTGCCTTTGCGGGAGTGCCAGGCTTAGTAAACGACAACTTGACATCATATTTGATAACCAACTTATGTATGGCAAGTTTCAGTGTTTTCGCTTTTGTTGTGAGTTCACGATTGCCGGCAAATTCAGCAAACCAACAATTTATCTGCGCTTCTTTTTGATCCAGTTCAGAGCTTTCAAGGATCGATGAAAGATCACAGTATTGCCTGTACCAATTCAATCGATCATTGGTTTCTAATTGTTTATCGAAGCTGGAAAATTTTGTGCTCCTGAAGTCATTTTGCATTGTAAGATAATTATCTGCATAATCCTGGGCCTCATTAAATGCATTGATATTGCTGATTAAACTTACTTTGAGCAGATCTATCAAATAAAAATGACTTTGGCACTTACGTAGATCGGGGTTGTAGAGTATATCAACCGCGAGGGATTCGTTTTCCCCGCAGCCGCTCATGCTATCGTCAATACTGGCTAGTGTAGCTGGGTTGCCTTCGTTGTATAACTTCAGCGAGTTTACATAAGCCCGTTTCGAGCATGTGCCCATTTCTGCCACTACGTCACGTCTTACGTCACCACAGACATCGAGGCTGATTGGTTGCCCAGTTCCGCTGGATCTGTCGCCTTGCAGATACTCAGCAAGATCGGTAAAAGTGGGGTCGCTGAAGTTCAATAGGTGATCAATAACTTGTCTGAAGGAACCATCGACTTTGTTGTAATAACATCTCATGGTATCAAAGTGTAACGCCTCGCAATCTTCTTCTGTTGGATAAGGAGTTACATCCAAAAGCCCATCTATATAACTTTTGAAATAAATTTGAAATATATCTCGTATCTTCGAAATGGCAGTTTTGGTGAGTTTGTTTAAAAAACTGTGTAACACAGCTGGGATATCTTGCTTTTCTTGGCGCATCTCTTTCTTGAATACATCAAAAGCTGCATAACACTTTCCCACAAAGTTAACGTCATCCGCGAATGCTAAGGAAACGACGTTGTTTAGGTTACTGATTCGTTCCTGTACCCTTGACGTCAAGCGTGTTCGCAGCAAAACGTTCGAAATGTGAACATTACCGGTGTTGCTGACTTCAATCGTGTTTAAAAGTAATGAAAAGAGAGAACTTCCGGTAACTTCAAGAGTATCGAGATATTTGGGTGATTTACTAGAGCTTAGAACTAGTTTTACCATTTTTTGCAGTCCAGTTCTAAACCTCTCGTTTGGTCCAGTCATATGGGTATAGTTTAAAAGTTTTGGAAATGGGTTCAAGCGTAAAACGGGGAGTCCCACCGCTTCGATTTCTTGAAAACATTCTTTCAGTTTTGCACGTTTTGCATTCCTACCTCTGTGACCATAACCCTTAGATTCTCGCGCGAACAGCTCATTGTACAGTTCTTCATCTGATTCGTTTCCCTGCATTTTGTTTAGCACAAAAATTAAAGAATTAAAAACAAATTTACCATTATCAGTGTTGTGAACTTTTGAAACGGCATCGACAAAAATTGCAAGATCATCCAATATGTCATCTTTTCGTATATTGTCACTTGCAACCCAAATGAGAGTTTTAGATAATATTGCCAAAGGAACCAGCATAAGTAAATCCTGCTCGGACCCATACACCCCCATTCCCTCAGTGTCAAGAAAGTACATGACTTGCCAATCATTATTAGAGGTCACGCCCATACCAACATCCGACACAGACCGTCTGCGTTTTTGTAGGTTTTCTCTCATAGTTTTTTCATAGTTATTGCTCCTGTATAATGGGGAAATGTCAATGCCCTTTGTAGTTGTTCCCGTGGAGCGTGTCCCGGTCAAGAATAAGCCTGGTACTCCCGTCAACAGTGAAGCAATCGTCGACTTTCCCGTACCCCGCTTCCCAAGAATGGTAACCATGGAAACACTTTTGTTCGAAAAGCGTTCACTCGCAAGAATTCTGTTCATTCCCGCATCGGACAATTTGAATTCTTTCTCGCGCGGATTCCGTTCGCGACTGATACCTAAAGCAGCAAGGCTACTCGAATTGTCGCCATCATTTCTTATGACTATGTGACTGAATTCGAGGTCATTGGATGACATAACGCAAAAACCACTGGATGTTTCGTCCCCTTGTACATCCTCATATAAATAGTAACTGTAACTTTCAGCAAGGTCCTCTGCGCTGAATTCGCACACCTTTTCTGCTTTTATAGAATTAGAGACAAGCTCCAGGGTGAAGACGGCGTCAGTGGCCATTTGCAAATTGTCAACAGAAGGCTTCAAGAATACGTAACGCTGTTCTGTCGCTTTGCTGATGCGAAATTCTACAGAACCACCTGGGGTAAGGGTCAAAACATCATTGCCGCCTCCAGAATTATTCGTCACCTGCAACATTTATACAGCGGTAACATCACAGAAAAATAATAATCAACAATCAATAAAGCGAAATTGTATGATAAGGCTTTAGGCAAGTGAGCTAGTCTTTACTCATTACTGAATCCTACGATAATAAACCCATTGCTGTGAGCTCCATGAACGCAAGCTCTGACAATAACCAGGACCTTGGAATTGCTAGATCAACGCTCTAAACAGCTATGCCAAACCACCAACTCGTGCAATTACATTGTACGTTGGATTCAAAACTCTTTTAGGATAACTGTATTCCAATGAATGCATGCATTAGAGAAAAACAAACATCGTAAGGTAACAATAAATAAATAGAAACAGGCTAATGAAAGAATAAAGTGGGATATTATCGATAATCAAACTGTCACTAAACTTGCAGTATTGTATACTAACGTATACTAGGCGTAATTCGCGTTCTCCAACTTTTAATGGATTCCCTTCCGGTTATATTTACCACGCAACAACAGAAAAAGAACCTTTTGTGTTGCAGTTCGAAAGCACCTATCCTACCATCCGTTCATCGACCAATCAGAATGACTGCGACATCGTCTGCTAGTCTTTGTATACATAGGCCATATATAGGCCTTTAGTCTCAACCGCGTTACAAATTTGCCCAGGCTAGTTGAGGATGGATGGGATGGGGGAATTAGGTTGAAAGTGGAGAACGCGAATTTCGCTTTTACTCGTAAATGCTCGTTTTACGAAATAAAACGTTAGTTTTACTTCCAAAAAGCTTCGAATTCGCTTATCTCCACTTTTAAATGGACTTGAGTCCGGAGCAGGGTAGCCTGCCATTCTTCTGAACTGCCCAAAAAGGTCGCAAATTACACTATAGTTTGAAAAGCTCGTTATATTATGTGTTGGGTACCTGATGCACGCGAAGAAATAAAACTTGTCAGCTGTATTTTTTTAATGATTTCCCACTGAAAGTCCCAAAGAGTACCATTCCCGTCCTGTGACATAAAGTAAAATCAAAAACAAGTGTAGAAATATCACAGCAACTTTAAGTAGAGATGAGAAAGACTTCCAGTCATGACTTAATCTTTGAGAACTCTTACCATCCCCCCCCCCCAACCGCCCACTGAATAGATCCTTGCCTCAAGTTCGCACTATTCACTTGCTATGTATTCTTGTACAACTACGTTTATTAGTAATTTACAATAGGATCGTAAATCCATAAGATTTACGTAAACTTAAACTTTGACACTTCAAGCATCGAGGCTGGAGTGCCTTGACAAAAACATGCTGATAAAACTTGGATAAAGCGGCTCTGTTGTCTAATTCTTCTTTAACTAAGAATTTCTCTATTTTTAGAGCGTTTATTCGAAATAAAACCTGCAAGGATTGACTAGATGATTTTCTTTAAAATCTTCTGTGAATCGGCAGAAAATGAAATATATACAATTTTCAGCTGATTTATGGTTATTTCCTAATATGGGGCCGCTATGGTCCCATGGACCAATTGTGACACTATGGTACCCAGAACTGTGACTGAGAGGCCGGTCTTTCGGCCTCCCGGGCACGCGGGTATATGGTCAATGTTTTATGCTTGGGACCGTAATGGTCTCCCCTTTCTGCCTGAAAGATTTTTTAGAAAGGAGCAAAATTTTATTATACCCGAGGAGCCGTGAGGCCGAAGACCGGATCGTACCAATTACACTTCCCTCTTTAAAACAACTCTGAATGCTCTGAACGTCCCTCGTTTGCCCGAAACCTAATATAAGCACTGGCCGACATGGTCCAGTGGGACCCAACGCGAAAAAGACCAAATCCAAATCCATTTTTCAAGATATCTAAAAGAGATACATTGCGTAAAGCCCTCAGGGAGTTTGCGACTTGCCTTACCTGGTGGGCTTTGACTTTTTGTTTGGGTTTAACTGTGCCTCGTCATAGGCTGCCAAGATGACCTTTTTATGTAATTTGAAACAGATTGCTTTGAAAGGGCTTTGTTAAACTTTGGCATAAAGGTATTGATAAGCACCTTCTGACTTTTTGTTCTGTAAGCCTCTGACATTTCCAAATATTGACGTAAGGCCTTGACGGGACACAGAGACATATCCTGTTGACGCTTTGAGTCTGGACTCTATAGCGGCCGTGTAGTCCTCGACGGAACCTACTTTAACTTCTCGTCCCTGAATAGGTCATCGAGGAAATCTGCCATCACTGTTGCGTTAGCCTGAAACGGGTCCAGTTTGGAGCTGTTACACCGGGTGGCAAACTTGTTCCACTGCGACTTGTAAACTTTAGTCGTAGAGCCCTTGTGACTGTTTTTATTTTCTCTGTTATCTGTTTGGAGAAGACCTTGTTTTTTCAGGGACGACTGTTCAGACATCATTGGTGTAATTGCAGTAAGTGAGGGGAGGGGTGGAAGTATTGCCAGTGGGGTTCTGACAGCAATTCCTTGTGGCATGGGATAGGGATTGAACTCACTATCTTGCAAAGGAGTAGGCGAACGAACCATGGAGCTTCTTTGGCCCATAGGGCAATGAACAGCAGAAACGATAATTTCAACTCGATTATCTTTTGCAGGACTTGATCTAAGATTGCCTGAGGAGGAAAGATATACAAGACTTCGTTCATAGGCCACTCACAATTGAGGGCGTCCACTGCACAGGCTGCTTGATCTGGGCAGGGGGATACGTACCGGGAATTGGACCGTCATGTTTGCAAATAGGTTTAACGTTGGGGGACCCCACGGTGATTGGTGTGTAATCCACTGAAAGGATCGCGGGGTCAGGCACCATTCGGTGTTGATTACTTGGCCCTGTCTGGAAGCTGAATCCGCTAGTATGTTCAGTTTCTCGGTCAGGTGGCGGGAGGAAATGGTTATGTACTCCTCGCGGGCCCTGAAGAGAATTTGAAATGCTAATTTGGGCAGGGGCCGTGATTTCGTACCTCACTGTTTGCTTAGGTAAGCTATGGCCGTGGGGGTGTCCAACCTAAATAGGACTGCTTTGTTTCTGAGTTGTTTGGTCAATTAGTTCAGGGCAATCCAGACCACTCGGAATATCAGAGTATGATACGAATGCAGGGAGTGATGCCATCTGCCCTTCCATACCTGGCCGTGCCAGTAAATTTCCCACCCCGAATGCAATGCATCTGAAACAGTTCTCGTTCCCCAAGAATGGGGGCATGGCGCAGATCCCGTAGGCCCTTGACACTGCATCAGCAGTGCTGGAGAAAGGCGTCTCGACGGAGGTAGACTATGGACGTCATCAGAAAGGTGGACAGCTTGACAATATCCCGGGTCGCCAAGGCCAGGCATTCCATAAGCTTAGTAGACACCGGATCACTGAGGCGTAAGTCTTCCCATCCCTTTTTCAGAGCCCGCAGCGTATGATCTTGGAAAGACATTATATTCAGAATGTGTCGGGAAGACGCCTAAATGGTCCTGATGTCTTTCTCCACTGATGGAATGTCCGAGTCACTATGTGTCTCTGTAGGTATCCAGACTGGGCGCTTCACGGGTTGTTCCAAAGCCTCTAGAGGGATCAATTCATCTGCTGACCGATACTAGGCAGTGTTTAGACATGTGGAACCGCGATAGTGTGTTACCCTCACCGGCGTCCATCTTCTTGAATTCTTTCGTCGGAACCGTGACGGCATGGGCAACGCCCTTGCTGGTGGCTAGAGCTATGAAGGAGTCCTGTTGTGTTGGAGCGGCCTCAGATTTCATACGGATGGGCGGATCCTCTCTATCTAAGCGTGGGGCGCCACAGGCGACCTCTGCCAAGTGGGCTATCTCTTGAATGTCGTCTCTGAACGGTAGGTCGTCCGGCGCTATCGTAGAGGTGGCACTCGAGGGGCTTGCGTCCTTGACCGGGGTAGCCAGGTCTGGTGGGGAAGGAGTTCGGATAGGATATCTACCCGCTGCTGCTGGGTCTCTCCAAAGTCTCTGGCTCCGGCCTTGGGACCGTACCCGGTCCATTGCCCGTAGTGGAAGGTGGAAACGGGATTGGACTGATGTGCCCTCGGATTCCTCGGGGAGAAGTATTCATCGGCCAATTTCCTCGTCCTCCTCTAGCAAAGCAGAGACTTGGCCCGAGATGGGCACGCCCACGGATTCCTCTTCACTGATGGTGACCGTCTCGGGAATATCCGCGTTCGGGTCAACGGGGAGGTGTGGTGGGGGCGAGCTCGACGTCCCTGCCACTGACTGATCCTACGGAGGAGGGCTAGTAATCGTAGCTGACGGTCTGGGCTTTTGCTTTTGGCTAAGTAATCTTTCTTGTTTCTGCAAGTTGGATATCCATACACAGGAAAGCTGAAAAGTCACTAGGGAGACGCTGTAGCTGGGGGCGACGGGCTAACTCTTCCAGAGGGGGGAATGCCTAGCTGGTCTGCCACCGCTTGGAGTACTGTCCCCGTATCCTTGTGAGTGATTGTCACTTGCTCAGCTGAGGGAGCTTTGAGCGCACCATCCGGACTGCCAATGGGTTTCACCATCAGGGATGATGACCATGCTTCTCGGAGAAGGCCCCGTTCTATATCCTGGGCCCTGCAGTGTCTGATACTAATTCTTTGTACGGAGAAAAACTGACGTCAAAAGGTTTTTCAGTTTATGTATAAATTTCACTAAGTGCTTCGAATTCACTTAGTGAAATTTATACATAAACTGAAAAACCTTTTGACATCAGTTTTTCTCCGTACAAAGAATTAGTATCAGTCACTGCAGGGCCCAGGATATATATATATATATATATATATATATATATATATATATATATATATATATAAGTGTACCTCCAGCAATACGGGGACCATTTTTGCTAAAAAACCAGTATAAGGGAGATCAAAAATTTAGGGAGACCAAAAGTAGGTCTCCTTAATTCTTAGCGTGTTTAAACGTTACGAAACTACTCAGCAAACAAAAAACGAATGATTTTATGGCATAGCGAATATAACATACTTTGGTTTAAAATTAAATTTGTGTGTTGAAACTTGATAAAAAGCTTTCAATTTGATCCTAAACTTTATACCTTGTATAAACATTAGTGCCAACAATTCAGCTTTAAGGAGACCGGGGAAAACTGCCATTTTTATTTAAGATCCGCTATATATAATGTATTTAAAAATATTATAACAACCAGTATTTTTTTCCTTAACTGCTCAACATGCTTATACATGGTTTAGCACGAAATTGAAGAAAAGGATAATTTAGCACTGTAAACAGGCATTTTTTCAAAGAAACGAACACTTGAGAGCAAGATGCATTATGACGTAATAAACATTATGACGTAATGAAACGTATCCCTACTTTATTTATATATATACAGTGTGTAAACCGACTTAAGGGGACTATTCTTCACACTTATACAAAACACTTCAAAGGCCATTGTTTTATATTCATTACTCTTTTTTGCCTACCAAAATGATTTCTAAGGAATTTAAAATAACATTTAGCACTATTTTGTCTTAATAATATAAAAAATCTTGCACATATTCATGAAAAATATATGGTCTCCTTATTGCTGGTTGTATATTTCTGGGTGTATGAACCGACTTAAGGCGACCATATATACAACTTGAAGAGACATTTTGTTTATCATTAATTACTACTTCAATTCTTTGCTTTCCTAAGTAATGTTACAGAGTTTAAATGTCACGTAACAATATTTAAACCAGAAACATGAAGCATCTTGCACATATTTGCATGCTAAGTAGAACTAAATGGCAAGGTCATTGGTAATATGTGTATAGTGTCATCTCTCAAGGCTGTCGTACATGCGTATAACTTATACACAATGCATATACATAACAAATAACAATAATAATAAACATAGGTTTAAAATAAATCTTCAAAAACACCCAACAAGTAGCAAAATATGCTACTTTGGGAGACCAAATATACAGAGCATTAAATCACACACTTACGGAGACCCGGGAATTTCCGTGGTTTTAGCCAGGTCGCCTAAAATGCCAAGGAAAATATAGAAAAAATACGCAGACCAACTTTTTCGTTTATTTTTTGCTACTTAATATGACAAGAAGAAAAAATCACACCCATTATCTACAACGTATAGGAACATTTTTTTGGTAACTTTTGTCTTTCTAAACTCAAAGGTAAAAAATATACAAATGGTCTCCCTAAGTGCTATATATAAGGCATGGTCTCCCTATGACTGGTTTTAGATCTATATATATATATATATATATATATATATATATATATCCTGGGCCCTGCAGTGTCTGATACTAATTCTTTGTACGGAGAAAAACAGACGTCAAAACGTTTTTCAGTTTATGTATAAATTTCACTCAGTATATATATATAGATATATGTAAGTATATATATATATATATATATATATATATATATATATATATATATATATATATATATATATATATATATATATATATAGAGAGAGAGAGAGAGAGAGAGAGAGAGAGAGAGAGAGAGAGAGAGAGAGAGAGACAGAGAGAGAGACAGAGACAGAGACAGAGACAAAGAGAGAGACAGAGAGAGAGAGAGAAAGAGAGAGAGACAGAGATAGAGAGAAAGAGAGAGATAGACAGACAGAGGGAGACAGAGAGAGAGAAAGAGTGAGAGACAGACAGAGATATGTAGAAATAGCACAACAGATCTATTTGTATTTGTGCACTTGTATGTGAACTTCTTTAGACAGGTATATTAAAAACGACCAACCGAAAAAGTCAGTTATTGGCATTATATTTGTTAGGCAACAATGAGAGCCGGCATTCGATGGAGCTAGGCGTGGTCAAGTATGTTGCCGAATGGATTCCGCTTTCCTCCTACCATCGTCTTGAGCAAGGCAATGTGAGTATTTTTATACTTCGGATTTCGAAATTCAACCAGATTTGGTAGAAATAAGTTTTAGTAGGTGTTCGTGGTCTACTTGTCTGTAAATACGCTTGCATGAAAAAACAGAAATTGGTATTTTGCCATTAAAATCCACATATAAGGCTCATGCTATGGAAGCTCACAGTACAGCATCAGTGCAATCATATTGATTGTTCCACTGACAACGAGTGAACAGCTGTATTGTGTGTGTGCTGAGGGCTTGTGGGCTATGGTTATTGGTGGGCAACAACCCTCAAAATACAGTGCTAGGCTGTGTTCTATGGGTCTAAAAAGCAATAAAGATATGCTGCGAATGGTTTGTGAGATTTCTCCAAAGTGGCTAAAACTGTGGAAATGGAACTTGGAGATGCTTACACCTTAAATTTTCTGCAAGATTCGGTGACCAAAGTTCTTAAAAAAATACGTCATAGTTAAATTCATAATTTTACTTCGCAAAAGCTTCGAATTCGCTTATCTTCACTTTTAATGGGTTCCCATCCGGTTATCTTTACCACGCAACCATAGAAAAGGAACTTGGAAAGCACCTATCCCACCATCCATCCATCGACCAATCAGAATGACTGAGACATCGTTTGCTAGTCTTTGTGTATGTAGACCATTCCCTTTTGTGTGGCGTTACAAACAACATGCCATTTTGCGTGCTGCCGGATTTTTGCAGCAAGAGAACTGGTTTAAGGTGCAAATTGCTTCATATTTTCCCAGATTCACTATCTAATGGATTGTTTTATCTGTTACTGTGCTTTGGGATAAATTTATGTAGTTTAAGTTAACCTAAATTCGACACTTTGTACTTCGATCAAGTAAGGTTCAGTTTGCACGACACGGTGACATTTTCGGTCCCGAGAAGTGCGCCTCTTTCTCCACAATTATGTCAGGTCGAGGAATTTACCGGTTCCTCCACATTTCGTCTAGGAGTAGGATCTTTTCAGGCTGCTGTGCCTGCTTAGACTCCTAACTTACCCAGCCAGCTGTGTCATCGCGGAAATGGCCAGTTTTTGCTTAAGCTTTACTCCATGTGACGCTTCTCAGCCTTGTCAGAGCAAGTGCTGCAAGTATGGCAGCGTTTTATGACAAAAAGAGTCGTTTTCTGCGACGTCTGAGACTTTTTCACTGCCGGGACCGTTTTCCATTATAGAAATACGTAATTCTGGGCCCAACAGGACCATTTTCCCGTTATGTACCGATGGTACCATCCGAGGCAATTCAGACCTATGCCGGGAACGGGAACAGGCCCATTACGGTCCGGTTTGTTCGCGGTTTGTTCGCGTAACCCTGATCTTATGGTCGTTTTCTCTGCTTGCTTTTCAGATATGACAGAGGCTAAGCTACACTCCCCGCCGCTATTGCCTCAGTGTATTCATCCCCAACTCGTGTAATCCTCATTCCATCTCTGACCGCTGCAGAAGAAACAACGGAATACCTCTGTGCAAGACAGCCCGTGCCTGGAGTGTAAACACATCACCACAGAGGATATGAAGGCATCTTACGGAATAGGGCCAAGAACGAACGCAGGTGGGATAAGCGCAGCTTCCTCTCTTCAGCCTCGTTTGCTACTCGTGAATTTATTCAGGATACCATGAAGAAGACGAGCTCCTTTATTCTCGGCCAGGTCTCCATGCCGGTACACGTAGACGCTGGGTCGTCATCCAAGAGACAAAAAGCCCAAGAACAGGGAGACGAGCTTTTTACAAAACTGTGGCAGAATTGGATATCCCGGATTGGGAAGAACGGGGCCTTCTCCGAGAAGCATGGTCATCATCCCTGATGGTGAAACCCATTGGCAGTCCGGATGGTGCGCTCAAAGCTCCCTCAGCTGAGCAAGTGACAATCACTCACAAGGATACGGGGACAGTACTCCAAGCGGTGGCAGACCAGCTAGGCATTCCCCCCTCTGGAAGAGTTAGCCCGTCGCCCCCAGCTACAGCGTCTCCCTAGTGACTTTTCAGCTTTCCTGTGTATGGATATCCAACTTGCAGAAACAAGAAAGATTACTTAGCCAAAAGCAAAAGCCCAGACCGTCAGCTACGATTACTAGCCCTCCTCCGTAGGATCAGTCAGTGGCAGGGACGTCGAGCTCGCCCCCACCACACCTCCCCGTTGACCCGAACGCGGATATTCCCGAGACGGTCACCATCAGTGAAGAGGAATCCGTGGGCGTGCCCATCTCGGGCCAAGTCTCTGCTTTGCTAGAGGAGGACGAGGAAATTGGCCGATGAATACTTCTCCCCGAGGAATCCGAGGGCACATCAGTCCAATCCCGTTTCCACCTTCCACTACGGGCAATGGACCGGGTACGGTCCCAAGGCCGGAGCCAGAGACTTTGGAGAGACCCAGCAGCAGCGGGTAGATATCCTATCCGAACTCCTTCCCCACCAGACCTGGCTACCCCGGTCAAGGACGCAACC
Source organism: Protula sp. h YS-2021 (assembly GCA_949752745.1). NCBI lineage: Eukaryota > Metazoa > Annelida > Polychaeta > Sabellida > Serpulidae > Protula > Protula sp. h YS-2021. Next base: position 95,240,293 of record OX457025.1, on the reverse strand, counting down.
CCCTCGAGTGCCACCTCTACGATAGCGCCGGACGACCTACCGTTCAGAGACGACATTCAAGAGATAGCCCACTTGGCAGAGGTCGCCTGTGGCGCCCCACGCTTAGATAGAGAGGATCCGCCCATCCGTATGAAATCTGAGGCCGCTCCAACACAACAGGACTCCTTCATAGCTCTAGCCACCAGCAAGGGCGTTGCCCATGCCGTCACGGTTCCGACGAAAGAATTCAAGAAGATGGACGCCAGTGAGGGTAACACACTATCGCGGTTCCACATGTCTAAACACTGCCTAGTATCGGTCAGCAGATGAATTGATCCCTCTAGAGGCTTTGGAACAACCCGTGAAGCGCCCAGTCTGGATACCTACAGAGACACATAGTGACTCGGACATTCCATTTTTTTCTTGCATTAAGAAACACACAAAAAATCTAGACCAATTATCGTACCCAGCAGATTTTGAGTAACTGTCGCTAAATCAAATGTCGCTAGTCTGACTGTCGGGATGCCGAAAGGAATTTTTAAGGCAGGTAAGACAGCAATGAATTCCTCACCAATCAACTCTAAAATATACGTTGTGGGTGACCAAGACGGGACACAGTACTTAAACTTTTATGAGACCTGCCTCTGGGTCCAAAAAGAACCCTAAAGAACGTATAGGCATGCAGTACTCACACACTGGACTCCCCTTGGTTCAGTACCAAGGTACCAAAGATGCAGGTGTAAGAGCTGGGTGTTAGGGTGGAAATATGTCCAGTGTATCCGGGTATTGCGTTATTCACAGAGCAGGCCGTTACGCACTTGGATAATAGAGGAAATCAAGGTGCTCCGTGTGACTGAGAAGTCACCCAAGGCAAATGACCGGGCTTGAGAAGCGGATGTCTCTAGATTACTTTCAACACTTAACTTAAAAAATGCGTATATCACTTCGTCCCTCTGCCATACGCAGGTCAGAGCTTCGATCGCATAAATCAAAGTCTTGACACGGCACGGGGACACGTACCTTTGACGCTTGATCAGTAACCAAACAGCAACAAAATGGAAGGAGTAGCTAAATACCACTCCACATGCATGGCCTGGCCAGCTCCGAACGCAAGATCTGCTAACACCATCAATTGAGTCGTTAGATGTCGCGCTCATATTTGTATCTCTTCTCATTGGGCTACTGGCAAAACACTGCTGACCAGCTGAGTAAGTTGAAGGGACTTGGTAGCACTTTGTTTCTTTTGCGAGCTTTTCACAAGTTTGTCTTTCATGTTTAGATCTTTCCTTAGCTTCTGACTATGCTCTGATAATTCTCCCACCTTAACACATTTCCGTTCAGAGCTACTGGGTACTGATTATGACCATCATGATTGGCTTGTGGGTATTCCAAATCCACCTCTAAAATGTATCCAATCTCATCATCTTCATCCACATCCATGAAGTCAATAGATTCTGGCTCGTTCACCCACATAAATCCACTTTCCGGCATGCTTTGTGACATGGCCCAGCCGTACAAGTTGTTTGCATCCAGGTACATCAGGTAATGGGTTGGTTTTGTGGGATCATAATCTGCTACGTAGGGGTTATTTGCTTTCGCATACTTGTGTGTGATGACAGATATTCCTCCACGTAGACCTTTTTCAACCATTTGGTACATGTCAATGTCATTAATCAATTCCAACTTCACCTTTGTCGCTTTTAACATCGCATCCCACGACAGTCCTGGCGCTGTATAGTTGTGGGCAGGATCCAATTCATACGTGTTGAGACACACTTGACGAAAATTTTCAAACACGTCAGCCAGCAGTAACACATCCGATTTCAGGTATAAGTCATGGTATTCACCAAATGTAGTACAGTAGAATGTCTCCCACACCTTCTGTGCATGCACATAATCCTCATCACTAATGCCTTCTTCACTAAGCTGACTGTTAAACTTGTCCTTGGACGGCAGTTGTGTTTCAGCAAACTTGGATGGCTCATCCACGTAATCGTAGGGGTACACTCCCTTTCTCAACAGTAACTCTTGCTGGTCACTATCGTGATGTCATGTTATAAAAGTTATCTTTCCCTTCTGCCGCCAGGTTGGATACCAACTTCTGTAAAGAAGTACTCATGAACTGATAACTGTCCGTAAATTTCAGATTGCTCATGGTGAATGCAATATATTTCTCAACAGTGTTGGGAATGACTGTAATGGTTTCATCTTTGAACTTTCCAATTTCCTCCATGATCAAATGGCTGTCATAGCCTCGCAAATTGTGAAAAAAATACAGGGATGATAAAAGAATCTTTATCACCCTGCTGATCCTTTCGAAGTCGGAATTGTAAATTGCATTCACTATGTGCAGCTCCACGGTATTTGCCATTGATATGATCATTATCTCTCACACGATCTGCTCCTAGAGGCTCATGACAAATGTAGCAATCAACAGCGTTCTTGAAATCCTCTTTGTCTTCACGAGTCATCACCATCTCCTTTGGCTGTTGTAAACCATGCACAATACGATTACGCTCATTCACCATATGGTCTAAAAAGACTTTCACAGCATTGTCTTCTCGATACACGACTGGGGCACGTGTGTCATAGTGACTCACAACCACATAGGCAAAGCTGTTTGGACGATGATGTTGGTACTTGTCTCCTTCTTCATGCTTTTTCATAAAACATTCAAAGTCTGTATAAATCACAAAAGGTACTCGTTGTTGTTTGGCTACATTCTTAAACTTGATAAACGGGGAATGATAAACGTTGCGCTCCATGCTTGCCACACACTTCGCGATGCTTGTCTAACAGATCTTGTCGCATAAACCCGTGAAGACAGTTGAAACAATAAAATGCTACTCCGTGATGCTTTGATCGATAAGCCATCAGTCTGCTGAAATTCTTGATGGGACAATAATGCCTTATCTTGTCATTGCTAATCAAAAGTAAGTTGATTTCTCTCGCGCTGGTGTTTCGACTCAGTTGTATCGGAACAACTACATCATGTTCATATCCAAACACGTTGATAGACACATCTTCTCCTTTTCAAACTTTGGAATGTCCTTAATCGATGTCGGAAATGTCATGCCTTCTACCTTCAATTCGTTCTCAAATACTGTGTATTGATGCACACGCTCTGGGTTTCTATTTGTTGAAGGGTAAAGGTGAGCCAGTACAGACCATAAGAAACACATGTTGTCTTTATTCTTAATGTTTAACACCGTCTTCGTATTCTTCACTTTCTTCGGCAGTTTCATATAACTGCTCGCTTCCAGAGGTGCTGATGTAGCTGTATGCACTTCAATATACAGGATGTTATCCAACACCCAGCCAGAACCTTGTCGCTCATGTTCATCAAACTTGGTAAACAATTCTTTATAGGCTTCTGGCAAGTCCTGTTCAATATCTGCTGGATTGTAGGCTATATATGTTCGACTGCTGATAAAAGCATTATCCACTTGTTCTACCATCACACCTTCAGCATTCGCCGTCAGTTTCTTGAAGCGTGCATGCACGACAATGTACCATTTCATTCCATCGTTTAACGTTTCTAGTAAATGTCTCTTAATCCGATTCTCTTGTTGTCGCATTTCAGGTAGTAAATCCGATCCATCTTCAGACTCAAACCGTCTTTCCTGTGCATTTTCACCAAGATTCACTCTTTTCCCTCTCCCTACTTGTACTCTCTTTGGTTCTTCCACCGGTACACATACATGTGTGTCAAACGCATCCATAGCTGCAAATATCTTAATGCATTCACAGCAGAGGAACGGATCAGGTCTGATAATGCCATCTCGCACCGTCTTTTATCTCTTAGCTTCAATCTGCTGACCAAGCTCTTCACGAGCACGTTTCAACCTAACTGCTGGTTTACATGTATGTGCCAAATACAAGTCCAGAAATGGAAATGTCCCTTTGCAATCATGACAGAACACTGATGTGTCTGAATTCGTAGCCATTGTTGCCGCCGTCAACTACTAAAAACTGATGCGATGTTCCCCCTCCCTCCTCCCCCCCTTTATATACACTCACACAGAGAGCTGTTTGAAGTAAAATCGTTTTATTTTGGTCATATTCTCACATCTAACACTACTTCCGCCTAACTGTAAGATAAACCACAAATATTTCATGCTATAAAATATATTAAACAATTTAACGTTAAATGCAAGTAATGTCATTCGCAAACAAAAATGTCAAAAGATAACAAAACGTTAAACAATCACTACAAACACAGAGAGAGAGAGAGAGAGGGCTGATGTAACAGTCATTTCCACCAAGTCAGGATGTACCCGAACATTTTTTAAGTCCATCTTCACCATCACGTCGGCTTTCTGCAATCACACTGGTATCGGTGAAACTGCTCTAACGTAAACGGTGTTCCCGCGCACTTGAACGGATGAAAGTTTTAATAGTCAAAGTTTTTCAGCGTTGCCCCGCACCACCAGCAGTCCGTGCATGGCTCCGGTCCTGGCAATATCGCAGTAAAGTTGTACAGGAGCAAGCCACCACACGTTTTACAACAATACCGCCGTGGTGCATTGTGCTTCACCGGGCAATTGTGTGGCTGCCCTTCGTATTCCAGCCACACTCCACACTTATAGCACTCGGCTGTCAGAGTCACTATCCGACCGTCCTTCCTCCACACTCTGACCGTCTTCTTTGCCTTCACTTGAGCCACAGCGGATGGAAACTGTAAAGCTTCCTCCAAAGCGTAGTCCATCTCAGCCTTTGCCTTATCATCTTTCATCGGTATCACAATGATAACTGACTCAGCTGCATCGAAGCGGCTCAGGTCATCCATGTCAATAGCTGGCGAGTTCATCTTGTGTCTCTGACAAATGTCGTTTGGTGGCTTTTTCCCGACAACAGCCTCACTTATATATGAGTTTTGGGGGAGGGAGGGAGGGTGGGTGGGTGGTAATAACGTTTTACACTTCAGCGCTTCAGCGGAATAAAGTCGTTATTTCAAATCCCTTAATCACGTTGACAACTGCACAAATGACGTTTTGTTTACACAGCCATCCATTTCGTCAAGAAGAATGTGTGAAAAATGCTTTTAAAAAAGAAGGGGAAAAACTAACATGAGTTTCTTTTTTTTTGGGGGGGGGGAAATGATTTTTTGGCTCTTCTTTGGTGGGGAGGGGGGGTCGTCGACACATACTCTGTTCTTGGGGAGGGGGGGGGGGTCGTCGATACTCGGTTCTTGGAAGGGGGGAGGGTGGTCTGACGTCAATCGGCTACAGAGTATATAAGTGTTGCTCATCCATGCCTCTCCAGCCTTTTTGCCACATGGAGTTTTACTTTCATCTGGATGAAGAAAGGAGTGTCGACTCGGTCGACCAGCGTGAGTTTCAACGTCAACGACTGCGAGAGTCGCCGTACCGGACCTATTTTCTACAAGTGTTGCCGGATCCACAGGGTATTGGGGTAGCCTGTATCCCCATTACTTTTGACCGAGTGATTACAACCGGAAAGCGAATCAGCAATATTGAAAGAGGAGAATTCACAAAAGCCTACATACGCAGCTATATACTGGAGGAAAGCATACCATCAAGACTAGAAGAAGCAGAGTATCCACAGTGGGTGGACTATTTCATCCGGCGGGACCTATTAACATGTCCCGGATGCTCCTACCTTATACAATGCGATAGATCAATTTGTTTACAGTGTGGACACGTGCCCTGCCTGCACTGCACAATCATAGCAGCATTTATGGGCGCTGTATATAGCGATAACACCGTGCTCTGTTTGACTTGCAATGTAAAAAGTGACTGCTATGTGTTTTGTTCGCAACAGATGTCACAGTGCGGCAGACAGGTCAGGGATGTCCTCACCTTCCAGTGAACAAAACAATAAACCTCAAAAACCAATGAGGAGTTTCATCTCCTGGCCGCTCTTAGAGTGGCCGCCAAATATTCCAAAATAAGCAATGTTTGCATGAGAATGTGTGGGAAATGAAAGCTTTTTAAAAAAAAAAAAAACTCCCCAATTCATGTGGAGGGGGAGGGGGGAAGAGGGAGAGGCGGTGGCCTACAATACCTATGTCTTTCCCCCCCCCCAAAAAAAAATAACGTTTCACACTGGAAAAAAGCCGTTATTTCGCTCTCCATCGCGTCAAAAAGAAGGAAAAAATCTTACCCTTCCCATAGGGCACTGGTGTCGCTTTGAAACGCATGTGGCGCCTTTTTTTCAAAAAACACCCTCACAAGCCTCCAATATTTTCTCCCACCTTGCTTTCAAACATTCCGTTTTCACACTTCAGCGGAAGTCCGTTATTTCAAATACAAACACGTAAACAACTGCATAAATGACGTGTCGTTTACACCATCTCGTCACAAGCGCATTGGTCCACTTTCCCTTTTCGACTTTTTTTCGCTTTTATATGCCACAGCAAAAGGAGCGAAATTTTCATATCACATGATATATTCTAACCAATAGAAATGCACGTTTCACATCCCTTTCTCATTGGTCCACTTTCGCTCCCTTTTCGCTCACATTTCGCTCCTTTTGTCGTTTACACCATCTCGTCAAAAACGCAACTCCAGCAAGGCTACAATCACATGCACAGCTAAATGACAGTTTCATTGCACTGCAGTAGAACTGTCCTAGCAACACCGTTGCTATGAGAGTTTTGCTGCACTTTCAAAAGTTCAGCAAGACTCTCGTTTCTTAACTACTTCTGTACTCTGCGAGCAGCGGCGGTAGATGGGTTGGGTTTTGTAGCTGTACTCTGCGAGGAGCGAAGGTATCAGGGTCGAGTTTCGCAGCTGTACTCTGCAAGCAGCAGGGGGTAGCGGAGTCGGGTCTCGAGGCTGTACTGTGCGTCTAACAATTGGTGGGATCCCAAAAGTGAGCACATGTTTCAAGAACTAGATCGAATGTGCCTGGGTTTTGTTCGATAAATGCGGCCACGTCTTCATCACAATCGCGCCTATATATATATATATATATATATATATATATATATATATATATATATATATATATATATATATATATATATATATATATTATTTGTCACTCGGAGACTCTGAGATTCTTAAGGGGGGGGGTATTTATAAAAGGTGGTACTTTAAGGGGCTGTTTTGACAATTGATGGTGATCAACATGTTGGTGGTTGCCCAATTCCAGCGGGCTCAATTCCCAGTAACTTCCACTTGTGTTAAGCGCGAAAAAACACTAAATTTATACCATAAAGCATCAACATTTTCTTTTACATTACCACGACCCCCTCCACTACTTGACTGTAAAATCGAAAGTAAATCCACACCGAAACCGGATCTAAATCTTCCTTTAAATCTCTTTTTATATCTAATTTTCTGCAGCCGTCAAAAGGGTTTTTCTGCACTTGTTTTGAACCTTTTATATTGTTTTTAGTAAGATAAATATTTACAGATAAGTCGGAAGTCTGTGTCGAAGATAATTCCGCGATTTGAGCTGTTATTTTCTTTTTTTCTATTTTTCATTTTCCCTTTCTTTTTCTTTTCTTTTTCTTTTTCTTTCTTTTTTTGTGGTCGCGGTGCTTATCTAGCTCTGGACGGTCTAAAATTTGCATTTAGGTATACGACCTATAAAAACAATATTGTGTAAAAAGGTTTTCCTGTGTTTTCAGTAAGAGTATGCTTTCTCAATAAATTTCTCATTAAATTTCTAATCACATTTCCAATATTTTTTTTTACTTTTTTTAAAACAACTTCTCTATTGATATTTAAAAAAATATTTTTCTCGGTTAAAATTGACAGCTACTGCAACGTTTGTTGCCGAAAATTCAAAATTTATACCGAAAGGATCGACCCCTATCGGTTTGTGTAAAGCTGTGGAAAGATATTATGGTTTCTGTTACATAGCATCCTTTTGATTTGCCAAATTAATTATCAGCATCCTTGTTTCTGTTAGCAACAACCCTGCTTTTATACAAAGTGGTGGAGTCAGCAAAGATTCTACCCACCGTTTACGGAAAGGTGATGCATAACCCAATAATGTCAGACCGATGTTGTTATGGCATTGACGAGTCTTGTCCGTCATAACCATACTCTAATATCACATTCTATTTTTCATGTATTACTTAATACCCTTTAGAACATAAGTCCTTCATGTTTTAGCAAACGAATGAGCTAGTGTTAGTCATCCTAACCTAATAAAAAGCACTGTAGTCTGCACCATCTGATGTTTAAAGAGAACCAAAAGAGGAAGATAAAAGTGGAGATCACAAATTACGCTTTTACTCATAAAAGCTAGTTTAAATGTATAAAACAACAGTTTTACTTTGCAGAACCTTCTCTTTTTCCCACTTTAGAGGGGACTGAAGTCCGAAGCAGGGGGTGTGGGTGTGGGGGACTTGAGATTCTGAACTGAAAGGGTCGTGAATCACAAACACGATTGTGAAACCCATGCCATTCACTTAAATGAAAGACACAAGTGTTACAACAATTTGTAGCTGAAACTCTTACATATACACACTATTCATGTGGCATAGCACAACTGAGCTGAAAAGCGAGTACTGAGGCTGTCAAATTCAGTCTTTAAGAACAACTCAAACTTTATATGTTTAGCAAAAATCTTTGACACATACAAATGGAATGTTATATTTTAATATTGATTGAAAATAAAACACAAAACCGTATTTCAGTGCTGGGACTTGGGAAGGTTTTTCTTGAGCCTCTCGTTGTATTTCTGGGATACCCACATGGAATGAGCGTGATGCAGAGCTTTACTTTACCTCTCTCTGGAATGGCCTGTAGTGAAGCCAACCAAGAGGAAGTATCTTCTCGGTTGCTACTAGTAACGCTAGGACTTACAAACTGACTTTTTGGTCCGCAAAGATACCTTGACTGAAGCGGGTTATCCCAAGCTGACGGTTCGTTGTGGGATAAGCACTAGCGATCCTTAAGTTCCATCACTGTCTCAAAAAGATTACGCCTTGTTCAAGGATCAGCTGACTTTTCCAGGTTTACAACAAACTCTACCTGAATAGCTTTCTTGACCCGTTGTAAGATTTATTGGTGTGAGCTCTCCCTGCCTAGGCCTACTAGGAACCAGTCGTTGAGATACTGAAACACTAAGATACCTTGCAGACGTGCTCTCGACTTCAGTATCTTCATCACTTCGTAAAGGCGTTGCGGGTTATGGACAGTTTGAAGAGAAGAACCAGAAACCAGAGGCGTTTTTGCCCCACTTCGAAGCAGAGATATTTTCTGGCGGTGTGTAGAACAGGCACGTTAGGTAGACTCGAAAAGGTCTAACAACGCCCCCTCACATACCCTCTCGCAGAGTTTTTTATGATCTGAGCAGCCTTGTGTACCTGTAACGAGGTCAGGTGGAAAAATTCGTTGAAGGCCGAGAGATCGATACCAGTCTTCAATCCCCTAATATTTTTGGTACCCAGAAACACCCGAATAAAAACTCTTGCAAATTCCTTCACATTTCTGGAAGAGCTAACTCTTTTTCCAACCTGGTCGAGAGATTTTGGCAAGGCTTTCCGGTGTTTGGGCGTAGATGGGAACGGACGGTTTTGCCCCTCGGATCCTTCTTGAAAGCAAGGACGTAATGCGCTCTGAATGGCCTCTGAGAGAGCAGACTGCCTCAATCACTTCCAAAGACCTCCAGGACCATTGCAACCTTATGGCTACGGACAAACAGGCGCTGTAAGAGCTACTCTACAAAATCTTTTGAACCTAGCAAGTATCACTTGCAGACGAGACATTTTCATCTCAGGGTGATACGTTGGTTAGATGCTATCTATATTGCAGGGGCTGCTGATTCCCAGGCTTGCCGCCACTGGACCACTTGGCAAGATTCGGGTAGGCTGCACCTGGGGGCTCGACTTGGATTGCTCCAACGATAACGTTGTGGCCTCTTGCAGTTGAAGGACAGCCGGAAGTTCACACTGAATATCCTGAACATGGGGGCGATGGCCTGTGACATAGTGTGGTTCTCTTGGTTCACCCTTTTGATTACTACCGAGGAAAGAATTCTTTTATCACCAGGATCATGGTATGGCACAGATTTCGCAGGCACTTCACGCTTGACCAGCAAAGCTGCAGGAAGTCGTCCTGTCTCACAAAATACTAACGACATCATCAGACAGGTGGATGGCTTAACTACGTCTTGTGTTCAAGATCCATCGGAGAATCTAAGCGGACACCTGGTTGTTCATTCGCAAATTCTCCCACCTCGAGTTCAGGGTCTTGAGTATGTGGTCCTGAGAAGGCATTTTATTCAAAACCCTCTGACCTCTGAGCAGCGATGAATCAAGGATTATATCAAGCGCCTCTTCTTCGTCAATCCGTAGAATAGACCAGATGGGGGACGCCTGAAGAGTCGTCTCCGCTTATAACTACAGTTTCGGATCCCTAGAGAGACTCCAAGTAGAAAGGAACCTACTTGGTAGATGTGAGGGGATTGACTCACTGTCACTTGTATCTGCACACTATAAAACCTGTCTTACGGTGTGCACAAGAGTGTCAGAAACAGGCAGTTGTGTCCCGAAATGACTTTAAAGGATCCCAGGCAATGTGTGTGGTCCATCCAGTTGGAATGTTTCGCGCGGTAGCTTCTGTGGAACAAAAGAGGCGTATTTTCTGGGGCTATCGACATGTCTCCGATAAATGTAAACTCATAATCCACCAGACCGAAGTTACAAGTGACAAAACCTTGGCTTCTATTAAATCAAATTAATGCGTCCTTGATAAATACGCCAATTGTCAATGAAATAGTTTCCTTGGAAAAAACAGAGAAGCAACAGAATGGCATGTGTTTGCTAACTCACGCCGAAAGGGAATACTGTAGTACAGCAATGACGTAATGCAATGTATTTTCCCGCTTCTGATTAGCTCTTGAGTGATTGGCGGGTTAGGACTGTTCGAACTGCCGAGGACAATTGAATGCGTGGAAAATATTTATTGAAATGGAAACCCATCGAAAAGTGAAGATATGCGAATTCGAAGTGTTTGCAAAGAAAAAGATTTTTTGTGTTCACATCTAGTTATACGAGTTTCTTGCCTGAATGTTTCTTTTTTTACAAAATGAGTAGCTCGGCTCAAACTATAGAAGCAGTGTAGTCTATTTGCACTGACATTGGTGATGCCCGATAAAGATCGTTCCAGTGATGGCTGGCAAGCATCGTTCCGGGGATGGCCAGTAAAAATCGTTATGGCGATGGCCGGGAAAGACCGTTGTAGTGATGGTCGGTAAAGATCGCTATGATGACAGCCGGTAAAGGTCGTTATGGTGATGGCCGGCAAGGATCGTTCCCGTGATGGCCGGTTAAGATCGTTATGGCGATGGCCGGCAAAGATCGTTATGATGATGGCCGGTAAGGGTGGCTATGGTGATAGCCGGTAAAGATCGTTATGATGATGGCCAGTAAGGGTGGCTATGGTGATGGCCGGTAAAGAATCCGCTCTGTCACTATCTAAGTATCCATCTAAACGACGACGATTTTAGTATAATTTTATCTTTTTACAAGAACATAACTCATGAATTCGAATTTCACTAAGGTTACCTTTCACGGTGCCTTAACGTCCTGACACAAAGGAGAATGCAAAAGAAGGGGTGAAACGAATGGAAAAGTAATATCTTTATTGTAACACCTGGAGAGAAGTATTGCATTGACTAGTGACTGATCCAAGAGGTTAGGGGCGATAAGTCGTTGCAATATACCCCTGCCCCCATTCCAAATGATAAACTGTCAAAAAAGTTTGATTGGTATACAAGCTGCACAGGATGATTTTTTTAGTCGAACCGCCGCAACCCCTCCACATCCTCCCGATCCTGATAAAAACCTGTATCCGCCACTGTAGTCGCCTCGAAAGCCAAAGTGTCAAGAGCTACTGAATTCTCTCCTTAGATAAATGTCGTACTCAGCTTCGGACCAGTGCCGCGTTTTTTGTTGTTTACGGAACCTTGAAACAGCGTTTACTTTCCGGTGTTAAATAGGCCTCGGTAATCATACGTCGAATCAAAATTATATGAAAATATTGAAATAACGTCAGTTTCCCAACGTTGTATGGAAAGCGAAATTATACAGATATCAAATATTAATCCAGAATCGTCGTCAAGACAATCATGGTTTTGTTCCTTTCGCCACAGTTGTCATACTCTTTGGTCGTACGGTCACACAAGATACCATGAAGTCGGTATGTGTGAACAATTTTCGAAAGCAGGTGAGAAAAATTCTTTAATTTCAAGTCCTCGTTTTGGTGTATTTTTATTGACCTTTCATGGATACCATTTGTGGTAAATGATAAAAAATGAGGTTGTTTCGATTTTGGTTGTGAGTCCGACGTCTATAGTACTTTGCACCAAAGATGTTGATTAGACGTTTTGTCGACGTTGAGATGTTTGCTGGGCTTATGTATTGTGTTTGGTTGTGTGGCTGGCGTTTATAAAATTGCTCTGGAACAACGTCTACAAAAGGCTTCTCATACAACTGGTTGGTCAGATACGTCTGTATAAAAGGCATTTAATCGTGAAAATGGCGCAGAAATGACGTCATTGCGAAGTCACAAAGCGATGTTACCTAAAAGATCTAACAGTTTTTCGAGTGGTTTAAAATCAATTGAAAGTGAACTTGTAATAGGCACGTATATTTTGGTACTTTTTCGACTTTATACTGCATATCAACCTGAACTTTCTGATCCTAAAAGACTTAACTTTGACTGACTTATTCATAGAATTACTGGCTTATGTTTCACTCCAAGCATAAACAGAATAAAGCAAAACCGTGGAACTAATGGTTCACACACAAATGAGCCATTTATGCATCGCAATACAGTAGATTATTGACCCTCGCAAGTTTCAGGGCATCTATTTATAACTGGAGTGTAGACTGGAATCTGGGCCATGAAATGAAGCGTATTTGCTTCTGTTCCATTTCACACTTAAAGCGCAATTCCTAAGCTTGCTCAGCAAGATATATCACAGGTCGGATAAAGACATTTAGAGTCTCTGCCACCAGATTCACAATGAGCGAACGCTATAGCTAGGGTGATGGTAACTTTATCTTGTAATTCAAAATCGCGAGCTTAAATCAAGCTAAAGGTTGTAAGCAAAGGATCGACACCTCGAGTTACCTCAGCTGAGCGAATGCAGTGCCTCAGTTAGGTCTTTGCGCCACCCCTTCCCAGCAAACAACCGACGTCTTTTTTGGTTGATGAAAGGTTGGATTTTGGTCGCAACGACTTCACAACCATATTCTGACCTATTCCCCCAAACCCAACTATATTCCGACGTCGAAGAGACGTCGGTTTTCTGACGTCATTCCGACGTTGCAAAAAAAACCATATAGCGATGAACATTTATTATCGCTCATTTTGAAAAATGAAGAAAAAACGTAATTCTTACATGAAAAATTTGATGGCGCGTCGGTATTTTTCTTCCCAGATTGTAAAAATTTACATGGAAAATGCTTTGGTATGTATTTCACAAAGGCAGTTGAATGATTAAATATCTATTAATTATATAACTCTAGTCAGTTTCAGGTCGGAATCCGACGTCGGTTAAAATCTCACATACAACCTAGAACCGACTTAATTCCGACGTCGGATTTAGGTCGGAACCCGACGTCATTCTGACATTGAAAACCCGACGTCGGTTCCATTTCATATACAACCAAAGCCGGCACGTCAGTCCGACGTCGGAATCGTCGGGTCACGACGCCGACCAGACGTCATTCTGACGTCTTAATGTTTGCTTGGTTTAAAAAATCACCTTCTTTTACGTCTAATGAACGACCAGCGCTGAATAGCCGTCTGTGCAACATCGTTGTTCCGGCTTCCATTTGAAACCTTTCAACATCCACTCAGTAATGGCAGTAAGATGTCGTTTCGACTTTATCAATTAATCAAAACCCTAGGCTGATCAGATATCACTTTCTTTTACGTCTAATCAACGGCCAGCGTTGAATAGCCATCTGTGCAACATCGTTGTTCCGGCTTCCATTTGAAACCTTTCAACATCCACTCAGTCGTTTCGACTTTATCAATTAATCAAAACCCTATTCTGATCAGATACCGGATGCGACGTCTAACAACCGTTATCCAACATAATGTTTATTGAGCACTGAAGGGTGGAAATAGGTTTCACCAATGTTCTGATAAACGTTTTATAAGCAACGTTGCTTTTATTGTTCCCAGCCATAAATACACTTTTTTATGTATTAAGGCGCATTGTGAAATAGCTGTGTCATAAGTAATTTCGTTTATACATTTTGACCAAACTCATAAAATTAGGTTGAATATGGAAATCTGAAATCTGAAATCGATGCTTGATCAAAGTTGGAATGTTTATTTTGTGTTTTTCGATTTACTGGAGTACCACTGAAAATTAACATCGCAAATGTAATTGTATATGCGTCTGGGTCATATACAAACCGGCGACATCAGACTGCACTGAGGTCCTAAAATATGGAGATTTCAAAAACGCGGAAGTTTTTGTCCACCTTCTTGTAAGAAATATACATATCCTGATGAACCATCGAAATATATTTTGGAGGTTGCAACAGCTAGCGCATGTTAATTGTGTGTCTTTGAATGGTGTGAGAAAAATATTTGTTTTCTTTACGAATGCGATGTCTAGTTATAAATATAAATATGGAAGTAAAAAATGTCCCGCAAATGATTTTAAAAAGATGTCGGATAAGGCGCTAATCATCTCCCATATGCCGGGATTTAACAACGACCTCTCCCGGTACATAAAAGGGGTAATTGTCACAGCTTAGAAAAAAACCCAGTCAGACACGGCTCTTCAATCAGAATTAAACATCAAAGCCCATCAAGTCAGGCAAGAGGTTAATTCTCTTAGGGCCATTCACAATGTGTCGTTTTCTGAGATACTCAAAACGGGTGGTTAGGCTTCACCTAACTCGTTTATTAAGTACTACCTTATAGATATCTCCCAAGTCGAAATTTCAGGTATTTACTCTTTAGGTCCTTTTATTGCAGCGGAAGCAGCAATTAAAACCTAAATCATTTTTGTTACAGGCCTTCCACTCCCAGACCTAAAGGCAAGGGCAAACCGAAGAGCCTTCCATCCAAGGGCCGTGGTGGTTATCATCACAAGTTCAAGAAGTGACCACACAACTTTGAATCAAACCACGGAAGAGATTGTTGGTCTTTTTGGAAGTTTATTTTGAGACCCAGATGTATGGGTCCAGAGACGTTTTTATGTTCCTGACTGATCTAACTGTGTGTAAGGTACCGTCACTACAGCAAACTCGCGTTCTCATGGAAGCAGTCATGGTGTCTCCCTTTTGTTCTAGGTTATCCTACATAAAGAAGGGGGGAGTGAGAGGCAGACGTTCTCTCGTGTTATCCGATAGACAAGGACTTGCCACCATCTCATCCCATGAGAAGGAGAGCCAATCCTGCAGTGACCATACCAAAAATACCCAAGGTACCGTTTATGGGATCTGAGTCCATAAGTGCTTGATTTGTGGATAATCTCAGTAATTTTAGTTTTCTGATAAATTTTACACTCTGTGAGTGCCGAAGAAATTATATATTCACAAATGTAACGAATTTTAGCAGTATTTCGTTTAATGTCTCAGAATCATGGCAACACCTTTAGTATGAGTCCCATGTGTACTTACTCAGGGTTGATTAGCCAGCATGCATTTAAGGACACAGCCAGAGTCAATTTCTCCTGTGTCAGTTTTTATTTTACATAAATCATTTTAGATTTACTGTTCTTTTAGGGAGAACTTGTTCAAAGATAATAAAACTTTATTACCATTTTTGAAATTCGTACGTTTTAGACGTAACGTGGAGTATCCCAGGTTGGGCTCCATTCAGTGGGAGGCAGGAGGGGGATGGATTGGATACTCAGTCGGGCAGGCTACTTGGTCACTAGACACAGCCCACGACTATTTTTCTTTTGTTACCTCTAGTCTATTTTGTTGATTTTGTCAACAGATCGGGAGTGTTCCCCCGACCATGTCTTGGAAGAAAGTTATAAGAAGTGGATCTTATTTTGAGCCTTTTATTTGCCTCAATACTGTTTTCTTTCAGTGTCCAAGGACAACGCGCTCTGACAAGTCTTACAGCGTAATTCGCAAGTTTATTTTCATGCAATTTTACAGAATGGCAGGCTCTCCTACTCCGGACTTTAGTCCCATCTAAAAGTGGAGACAAGCCTGAGTGCGTTGTCACCATTTATTGGGGTTTGAAGGGAATGATTGATGTCATCGAATGAAGTAATTCTGATAATTCTCGCATTCTGATTGGCTGGATGGAGGACAGACAGGACGGAGAGTGAAGGGCACAATTCTATTTACAAGGAAAAATTTTATTTTATTTATTTCTATTGCGTGGTATTAAATAACCGGAAGGGAATCCATCTAAAAGTGGAGAATGCGAAGTGCGCTTTCACTCGTAAAAGTGCGTTTTACGAAAATATAACGATAGTATTGTGATAGCCGGTAAAAGTCGTTATGGTGATGGCCGGTAAGGATCGTTATGGTGATGACCGATTAAGATCGCTATGATGATGGCCGGTAAGGGCGGCTATGGTGATGACCGGTAATAATCCAAGTCTAAGCATCCATCTAAACGACAACGCTTTTAGTATAATTTTATCTTTTTACAAGAACATAACTCATGAATTCGAACTTAACCAAGGTTACCTTAACGTCGTGAAGACGCAAAGGACAATTCGAAGGAAGGGATGAAACCAATGGAAAAGTAATATCTTAATTGTAACATCAGGAAAGAAGTATTGCATAGACTAGTGACTGATCCAAGAGGTTAGGGGCGATTAGTCGTTGCAATATACCCCTGCCCCCATTCCTAATGATAAACTTTCCAAAAAGTTTGATTAGTATACAAGCTGCACAGGATGATTTTTTTAAGTCGAACCGCCGCAACCCCTCCCCATCCCCCCGATCCTGATAAAAACCTGTATCCGCCACTGCAGTCGCCTCGAAAGCGAAAGTGTCAAGAGCTACTGAATTCTCTCCTTAGATAAATGTCGTACTCAGCTTCGGACCAGTGCCGCGATTTTGGTTGTTTACGGAACCTTGAAACAGCGTTTACTTTCCGGTGTTAAATAGGCCTCGGTTATCATACGTCGAATCAAAATTATATGAAAATATTGAAATAACGTCAATTTCCCAACGTTGTATGGAAAGCGAAATTATACAGATATCAAATATTAATCCAGAATCGTCGTCAAGACAATCATGGTTTTGTTCCTTTCGCCACAGTTGTCATACTCTTTGGTCGTACGGTCACACAAGATACCATGAAGTCGGTATGTGTGAACAATTTTCGAAAGCAGGTGAGAAAAATTCTCAAATTTCAAGTCCTCGTTTTGGTGTATTTTTATTGACCTTTCATGGATACCATTGGTGGTGAATGATAAAAAAATGAGATTGTTTTGTTTCTACTACTTTGCACCAAAGATGTAGATTAGACGTTGTGTCGACGTTGAGATGTTTGCTGGGCTTATGCACTGTGTTTGGTTGTGTGGCTGGCGTTTATAAAATTGCTCTGGAACAACGTCTACAAAAGACCTCTCATATACAACTGATCGGTCCGATACGCCTGTATAAAAGGCATTTAATCGTAAAAATGGCACAGAAATGACGTTATCACAAATCACAAATCACAAAACGATGATACCTAAAAGATCTAACAGTTTTTCGAGTAGTTTAAAATCAATTTAAAGTGAACTTGTAACAGGCACGTATATTTCGGTACTTTTTCGACTTCATACTACATATCAACCTGAACTTTCTGATCGTAAAAGACTGAAATTTGGCTGACTTATTCATAGAATTACAGGCTTATGTTTCACTCTAAGCAAAAACAGAAAAAAAGCAAAACCGTGGAACTAATGGTTCACACACAAATGAGCCATTTATGCATCGCAATACAGTAGATCATTGACCCTCGCAAGTTTCAGGGCATCTATTTATAACTGGAGTGTAGACTGGAATCTGGGCAATGAAATGAAACGTATTTGCTCCTGTTACATTTCACACTTAAAGCGCAATTCCTAAGCTTGCCCAGCAAGATATATGACAGTTCGGATAAAGACATTTAGAGTCTCTGCCACCAGATTCACAATGAGCGAACGCTATAGCTAGGGTGATGGTAACTTTATCTTGTAATTCCAAATCGCGAGCTTAAATCAAGCTAAAGGTTGTAAGCAAAGGATCGACACCTCGAGATACCTCAGCTGAGCGAATGCAGTGCCTCAGTTGGGTCTTTGCGCCACTCCTTCCCAGCAAACAACCGTTTTGGTTGAAAAAAAGGTTGGATTTTGGTCGCAACGACTTCACAACCATATTCTGACCTATTCCCCCAAACCCAACTATATTCCGACGTCGAAGAGACGTCGGTTTTCTGACGTCATTCCGACGTTGCAAACACGACCATATAGCGATGAACATTTATTATCGCTCATTTTGAAAAATGAAGAAAAAACGTAATTCTTACATGAAAAATTTGATGGCGCGTCGGTATTTTTCTTCCCAGATTGTAAAAATTTACATGGAAAATGCTTTGGTATGTATTTCACAAAGGCAGTTGAATGATTAAATATCTATTAATTATATAACTCTAGTCAGTTTCAGGTCGGAATCCGACGTCGGTTAAAATCTCACATACAACCTAGAACCGACTTAATTCCGACGTCGGATTTAGGTCGGAACCAGACGTCATTCTGACATTGAAAACCCGACGTCGGTTCCATTTCATATACAACCAAAACCGGCATGTCAGTCCGACGTCGGAAACGTCGGGTCACGACGCCGACCAGACGTCATTCTGACGTCTTAATGTTTGCTGGGTTTAAAAAATCACCTTCTTTTACGTCTAATGAACGACCAGCGTTGAATAGCCGTCTGTGCAACATCATTGTTCCAGCTTCCATTTGAAACCTTTCAACATCCACTCAGTAATGGCAGTAAGATGTCGTTTCGACTTTATCAATTAATCAAAACCCTAGGCTGATCAGATACCTAATGCGACGTCTATCAACCGTTATCCAACATAATGTTTATTGAGCACTGAAGGGTGGAAATACGTTTTACCAATGTTCTGATAAACGTTCTATAAGCAACGTTGCTTTTATTGTTCCCAACCATAAATACACTTTTTTATGTATTAAGGCGCATTGTGAAATAGCCTAGTCATAAGCAATTTCGTTTATACATTTTGACCAAACTCATTAGATTAGGCTAAATATGGAAATCGAAAAACTGTAATAGACCGTGTCAACTGCGCAACCTGAAATCGATGCTGGATCAAAGTCGGAATGTTTATTTTGTGTTTTTTTATCTATTGGAGTACCACTGAAAATTAACGTCGCAGATGTAATTGTATATGCGTCTGGGTCATATACAAACCGGCGACATCAGACTGCACTGAGGTCCTAAAATATGGAGATCTCGAAAGCGCGGAAGTTTTTGTCCACCTGCTTGTAAGAAATATACATATCCTGAATAACCATCGAAATATATTTTGGATGTTGCAACCGCTAGCGCATGCTAACTATGTGTCTTTGAATGGTGTTGGAAAGATATTTGTTTTTTTTTTCGAATGACGGGAGAGATGTTGCGATGTCTGGTTATAAATGCGGAAGTAAAAGATGTCCCGCTAATGATTTTAAACAGATGTTGGATAAGGCGCTTGTTTTGATGTAAAAACAATGTTGTTCATCCTGCGGCTATAAGATAACACACTCGAGAACGTTGTTTTAAAGTCGCGAAAAAAATCAAACCTAGGTTGCTCATTCCAAGCTCCTAAAAACGTGTTAGGCGTTTCATTACCCAGCAAATATTGTAACCACAATGTTAAACAGACGTTGCTCCCGACTAAAGTCAAAACACGGTCTATCTGCCGACGCTGGTTAAACATGATTACCCGACATTTAACCAACGTTTCAGAATGGTTGCAAATGGAGGTCGAAACAACAATGGTAGAGCATCAATCCGGCATCGCCATCTCGACATTGACAATTGTGTCACGATCATCAGTTCGTCAAAGCACCCAAGGCTCATGCTGTAACGTAAAATACAATCAACTTCAAAAAATATTTTTAATAGAAGGCAGAACTTTTCTATTATTTACTGATTTTGGACTAATTTTGAGCTACCCGTTATTGCTTCTTTTTCCTGTGAGCAACAACATGGAGAGGTTTTTGTTGGGATGTGACGACGAAATCGATAAAACATTTATTTTTTGGCGTCCATACGAAATGAACTTTTTCAATGCAGCTAATGTCTCATCCACGTTGTTTATCCAACGTCTATTGATTAGACATGTATCTATGGCGGCGACAGACCACAAACAAATATAATCGGATTTCATGTTGCGTTTTAATTTCGAAAATATCGTCTTGTAGACTACGAAGTCGTCACTACAGGTTTTCCAATGTGTTAAACATCGCCATTCATAATAATAATTCATAATAATAAACAATTCTGTGGAACACATAGCACCACATGGGTACCCTTAACAGGTGCCCTGTTGCTATGTTTACAATGCTTGTCAAACAACCGACAAATCAGCAATGGTGCAGTTCCTGTCATGTGATGGAACCATTCCCAACTTATCGCAGTCTGTGTAACAGGAGATTTTTTCCTAGAATTTTTTACCAAAAATGACGGATCAAAATCAAGTTAAATGAATATTTTTTTAGATATTATTTGTCTTGGATATTAGATTTACATATAATGTAAGCGTTATCTTGTTTTGTGTACGTTTTAACCAGCTTTGCTAACTTTGCTGATTCCTACACGTGGTGATTCTACGTTTCGTCAGACCGGCTTTCGTTCAGTAAACGCTTCCCTGCCATCAAAACCGTAATGTTGGTTATGTGTAATGCACAGTGAGATGGATACTTGGCGATTTTCTCAGATGCTGTTTCGAGGGTTTTCCTCATTGTCAGCAAAATAGTTTGCATTGGGTCGCCTCTGCAAACAGGAAAACTCTTGCTTTCCGCTGCGTCTTGGGCTTTGCTTTTAAAAAAGTTTTAATGATATTCAATGAAATGTTTTCGTCTTTTATTATTAATATAACATGTTTTGTGGGTTATCGTCAGGGTTACCGGCACACTCATATGGTTAGTTTGGTTGCAGATTCACTGACGGTTTCCGATTCCTGCGCCTATGTCAAGCGGGTAGGAGATCCGCATTCAAGGTGCACGGCGTGTTTGCGACACTGGGGGATACAGCCCCTGCCCCTGAGACCAGCGTGTGCATCTCGATGCTCGAATTTTTTCATTCCTCTTGCAGCAGCAGGAGTCTGCAAGAGTTCGATCAAACGGATGCTAACGGTCTAAGGGTGACAAAGCTTCTGCCTCTATACATACCTTTTCCCATACGCCATTGACCACTGTGCATAGATCGGATGCGGAGGGAGATGGTTCAGGACTACCCAGAAAACTTGAAGTCAGCTTCCTACCATATACTTCAGCGAGCATTTATTTCATTGATTAGAGACAAATGTGACATAATCCATGGAGACTCGTGTTGTGTCTGTTACGTGTCTGCTATAAGGCTCCCATTCAGTCTGTAATACAGGTGCCATTAATTTATGACCTTACGTTAGAGACAAACGTAATGACAGAGGATTCTTCACTATAGCATTTGCCCAGGATGGCTGAGCCGGGCTTTAACGTGTCTGCAGGATTGAAGAGTGCTTTATCGAGGACAGTTCTTCAGAGACAAGAACTTTTACCTTTAAAGGAATTTGCTTTGCGCTTTAACTTAAATCCAAACAAGCTGAAGCATGCTTCGGATGAACAGCTTAGGATGTTGCTTAGTTTGGCGTTCAAGTCTGGGTCAGTGGCTTCTACAACTTTGCGACATAATGCAATCCCATGTGCTACTGTGACAATGGAATCCTCTTCGCGGAAGGATACACAACCACAGTCGATTCCCTGCATGGCCACTATACAGCCATTGACGGGCGATACACTTCGCGGACGGAAATAGTCTATTTACGCGTCCACTTCATCTTCGTCAGCTGGAGAGGAGGAGCCGGGGATGGTAAGTGATAAAGAACAGTTGCCAAATCTTGTCACAGAATCTGTCCTGGCTAATTTACCGTCGTCACCCGTCACAACCAAAGCTGCCCGCCCTGCTCCGCTGGTGATGACGCGCAACAGCTCATGACGCTGAAAGATTACAAACGCTTACGTCCAGTGCGCACCACCACTACTCCAGGGGTCGAAGCTTTACCAGATAAGTGGGAGGAGCAGTGGATTTTTCGGCAGTGGATTTTTCCTTTAAGGATATTGCCAAGTTTATTGCCGATACTTTGTCTGCCTGAATATCACAGGTTAGTCAGCCGGCCCAGTCACAACCGCAACCGTGTGAAGACTTCATGGGTTTATCGACGGTTCCCTTTGTTTCTAATGTGTTGCTAGCCAGGATGGACGAGTTACAAATGTTGCAAGATGTTCGGACGAGCTTGTTTCCGTCAGAGGTCTTACCCGTTACGAATGCGGCTTATTAATCAAATGACGGATTTCTGCCAATCCAACCACTTTTGTATCCTCGTGGCATGGGACCGTGGCTCCCGGAATCGAGTATGCCGTTAGCTGAAAGGGATTGCAGATACTTGACAAGAGGTTAGGGAGAGATTGCGCGCACTTTTTTCTAGATGTCGCGTTTCAAGCATAGGGGACATTTTTCGACCCAGGGGCCAACGCTTTATTTGATAGTGTCCTCGACGCCGTTGCGGTGGGTTCTTCGGACTTACTGAAATTAAATGCATACACGCTCTTGGTGCTGCGGAGAGATCAGGTATTGCCGCATTCCAGTGTTAGTACTGAGGATACGCAAAGGCTGCGGTTTGTCCGCATTGATGGACAATCAGACTTGTTTCCTCCGGAAATATTAAAAACTGTCATTGACGGAGAGCGTGACAAATCGCAGGATGCCTTGATGCGTAAAGTGCTCACATCCCATGCTAGTAAGCTGAAACAGTGACCTAGAAAATATACCTACAGGAACTGAAAGGGGTTTTTCAGTCTCGTCTTTCTCGTGCCAAAAGAAATCGTGGAATTAACGTCCTATCAACGACTTGTCTCAACTCATTCGGTTCATACATTTGACTCAATATTGACACACCGCAGTTGATCAAATCCACCTTAAGCCACGGCATGTTGGTGATTTAGAAGATTATGCGACGCCTACCTACATATTCCGATACACGAGGAGGCATATCGTTTCCTGGCTTTCAGGATAGGGGATCAGAAGTATTGATCAGAACTATTGGTTCCATTCAGCTTGTCGACAGCACTGTTTGTGTTTACGCAGGTCATGATTTTAGTCAAATGCCGGTATTGTCAAGTAGGGTTGGAAATCTTCCCATATCTCGACGATTGGCTATTGGTCAGCGAATACAGACAGGCTCTATGAGCTCAGTTGTATACACTAATGAAGCACTGCAATATTCTGTGTTTGTTGGTCATGTACGACAAGTCGGAGTTGATTCCAGCTCAGAGGTTGGAGTTCCTGTGAGAAATGTTGGATTTTGTCGGAGCCAGGGCTCTCCCCACTCATAATCGCATACATAAGATTATGTCCCTGATTCCACGGATCGTGTTTTCTCCCAAGCCTAGCCTTTTTTGGTTAGAGTCACTACTCGGCCTATTCTTAGCAACGGAAAATACTGTCGAGCTTGGCAGGGGTTATTTCTGGGAATTTCAAAGGTGTGTGTTAAAGGCACTGCGCCGAGGAAGGTTACCGGATCATCGCGTACGTCTTTCCCTGTTACCTCTTACGGATCTAGATGCGTAGTCGTGTGGACTAATATGTCACACGTTGTTCCCTTCTCTCTTCCAGCTTCGTCCAGGCTTGTTGCAGCGGTTGGGGCTTCCTTTTCCAGGGGCCCATGTTCAGGGGCCAATGATCGGCTCAAGAACAGGCCTTACATATCAATGTTTTGGAGATAAAGGCGGTCTTCCTTGCTTGTCAGTCTACAAAAAATTCTCATGTAGTGCAGTTTTTGATAGACAATTGGACAGTGGTATCTTATTTGTACAAGCAGGGCGATTCTGGTTTTCTCATTAAGCCGTCAAGCATTGCAGACAGTCTGAATGTGCTGGCCGATTTAGCTTCTCGGATGGACCAGGTGGTTCACACCGAGTGGGATTTAGCTGACTACAAGTTTCAATGAATTGCAACACACTCTCCGTGGGGTCCTCCGTGGGTCGATGTTTTTGCGAATCGCCTCAATCATTGTCTTCCGGTATATATTTCCCCGTGTCCAGATCTTGCAGCATTAGCGATCGACGCGTTACTGTGTCAGTGGCCAATAATGGTACTTTTCTTTTGAAGATTTGGCCAGAGAGGTAGAGCCTCTGTTGTTGGTAACTTCCGATCTTCCAGAACTAACTTGGTTTCCTTTGTTGATGCGGTTACCATGCGTCATGAGTCTTCCAGTTGCCCTGAAGTATGACAGTCTGCGTCAACTTCATTTGGATCACTGTCATCCAAATCCCCAGTCGTTTCGACTGAAATTTTGGAGCATACGTTTTTCCTCTTAAGGTCCAAGGGTTTTTCTTAGAGGGTGATGCAGAGAATGAAAAAGATCCAGAGAGATTCCACGAATAAGGTTTTCTTGTCACACTGGCGACTTTTTGAGTCATGGTGTCTTGGTAGGGGTGTCTACCCCGTGGCAGGGGCGGCGGTAGCAGTGGCCGAATTCTTGCTTTACTTGTTCGAGGTAAGAAAGGTGACAGCTAGGTCGATTATGACATATCGGTCACGTTTATTTTGAAGCGTGAAGCAGGCTATGATTTGCACTTATGTGATGCATTGTCGTACTTATTCAAATCATTTCAGTTAGAACGTCCTATTCCGGACAGGGCAATGGTACCTTGGGCTTTGTCACTGGTGTTGAAATAGCTCACATCTCCACTTTTCCATGACTCTATCATTTCAGACAAGTGACTCGCATTGAAGTGTGTATTTCTCGTGGCGCTGGCACCTGGCAAGAGCCGCAGTAAAATACATGCTTTGCATAACTCTATTATTTAAGTCAATGGTTCATGGGAGGGGTGGTTCTAAATCCCTTGTCGTCTTTTTTTGGGCAAGACGTACATTGCGTCCAAAGGCTTAGGTACATTTCAACAGATTGTTATACCAGCCTTGCCGGGTGTGAAGTCACGTGGCGGTGTCGACACAGAGTCGTTATGCTCCGTCTCCATACTACGCGTATAGTAATCGATCAAATGTCTATCACAGCACGTCACAGCGTCGTCTGTTTATATCGTTAATGCGTAGTATTACAGTAGATCTTTCCAAAGCACCTATATGTAATTATATCTGAAGATGTAATTTAGAAACGATTCTTAATTAAAGCTCATCAGATCAGACATGTAGCGCAGCTTTATGTAATGCTAGTAGTGTGCCGATGTGCGACTTGTTACGGGTTGGATGTTGCGTTTATTAAGCACTATTTGCAAGAATATACAACTGATGCGTTGAATAATTTTCATAGTATTGGCCCGTTTGTTGCTGGTGAATCAGTGATTCATAAAAGCCCTTCTTCTTGCAGGACTCCCCAGCAGTCGGGTGATGAAAAAGGCCGTAAAAAGAAGAAGGCAGCTAAGTAGGCTCTGGGTTGGAGGCACTGCTTGCACTGAGGCACTGGTAACGCGTGACTTTGTCTACCATACGACGTTTGTTGTGGGGCCTGCTACAGTGGCGTCTTATATCATGGTCGGGTTTTAGACAGAGTAGTTTCGCACACGATATAACACGCTGCTGTGGCGGGTCGGCTCATTCGGTGACTTTATGTTCATCAGTTGTTCGTGTGTGTACCTCTCAAGTGAACAAGAAAGGAGGCGACATTAGCTCGTATCAGTCTGTACGTGTGTATGTTCGAGCTTATTGTTATTAATAGGCACTTCGCGGTGAAACCCCACTGAGTATTGTTATTTGTTATAGGGATAGATTATGGAGATGAGTGTTTTGTATGGGATTCGAGCACACGTGCAAGGCCTGTGAACGAATCGCTCGAATCCCATACAAAACACGCCTGCTAAAAGGTTAATCGCTATTATAACACAAACGGGAAAAATCATTGCTTAAATGGCGCATAATGGCAACAAACTATTTTTCGTGAAAAGTTTTTCAATGCATTGTTCTGCGACCTGAGTGACGCATAGCAACTCGTGCAGCGCAAAGGCAAACGTTTTGCGTCAAAAAGCCATCGTCATAGTTTCTATGCGTCATGCCTATTGTTATTTCGTGAATTAGTTTCTCGACTTTTGTACGTAGTTAGAGCATGCTGACTTTTCCTATCATTTCGTTATACGATAATGCATTATTCAATCAGTGCGTATTATAATATTTAATAAGCATTACGCGATTAAACCCCGCTGAAATTAAAGAAATAAATTGAATTCATGTCTTTTATTTTGTAGATGTGTCAACCTCTTCGTATGCATGGGATGTTCAATTCTCTCCACCAGTTCTAGTCTCCCATAGAGAAGGCTTCGTAGTCTACAAGACGATATTTTCGAAATTAAACATGAAGAATTTAATTTCTTAATACTCACTTTTGTGAGTAAAATATCTTGCAGACATAGAAGCCATCACTCGAATTGTACCCACCCACCTCCCCATCAAATGAGATCGTGTGGTACGACAAGTTGGGTATGGTTCGATCACATGACAGGAACTGTACCGACGCTGATTTGTGGGTTGCTTGACAAGCATTGTAAACATAGTAAAAGGGCATGGCGATACCCAATGTTTAACACATTCGAAAGCCCATAGTGATGGCTTCTACGTCTACAAGATATTTTACTCATAAAAATGAGTATTAGGAAATTAAATCCTTCATATTTGGTCGTAGTATTCCGAAACCGGCACTGGATCAGTGTCAGAATGTTTGTTGAGTACTTGTCATAGCAAAATGAGAAGCTTGATAGACGTTGTATCAATTAATAACGTTAGTTTTAAAACATTAGATAAATGTCGGGTGTCACGTTGGATGGGAATTGGGAGGGGGATTTACGATAAACAGACGTCAGGAAAGTTGCCTAAAATCAAGCATGAGGTCGCACGGTTACTCTCTGTCAAAGTTAGCCCGCATTGGGTCACTCAAGAGCAAAATATATGTATAAAGGTTGTTCATGACTTTTATAAAAGCAGGCAAAAAAACCTTTCACGCTCCTGCTCCTTAATTTTCACCCCTCGACGCTTTTTTTCAATCTGCTTTTGCAACCTTTCGGCAACGTTGTTAGACGTTGATTAATCGATGCCTAAAGAAAGACGTTTTTACTTCCAAAATCAACAAATGACACATGATTTCAAATAGAAGTCGGAAAATCCGGTTGTTTTGGTCTAAACATAAACAATGCTGTAATCCTTGTATAGACCCCTGGGGAATATTAATTTCAATTTGAATCTCCATCTAAATAATGGCAATCAAATGGTATCCTGGTGGTCTTTGGTCATCCGGTAACGCATAATATTGTGAAGCTCATTTTCTTGAATATTTTCTGAAAGTATGTTGGATAAACATTCACACTACTGAAAATCTTATTATTCAAGATCTCTAGTTTCGAAACAACTCATGGTTTTCATTTAGGATTAGGGAAAACGTGATCTGGTTCGATTTTTGTTGTGAACACGCCTATACAACGTTGCACCAAAGACATCACATCGATGTTGGAGAAAATTTACCGCAACCAAACAGGTTTTACTAAACAATGCTAGAGAGCCGTGTAACGGAATTCGGGAAGAGTGGATACTTGATCCGGATTACTTAATGGTCGGGATTGTCACGATCCCTTGAGGGCGATATTTTATGTAATGGCTAAGCCAGTCAGAAGCCTTTGCCAGGAACACACTTAGTGGCCGAGCCTGTCATGATCCTTTGCGGGGATACCTGACTTAGTGGCGGGCCTGTCACGATCCCTTGCGGGCAATACCTGACTTAGTGGTGGGCCTGTCACGATCCCTTGCGGGCGATCCCTTAATTATTGAGGAATTAGGTGTTAGTGGTTAATGGTTGGGCGTTTAGTGAAGGAAGGGGAAGCATGGTCATATGCCACTAAAAATTATTTCTCAAATTGTCCACATTGCATTTTTCAGGAGTGACAGCACACAGTATTCTACAACATAGAATTTTGTATGCGAAATTCCTTATTCGTTAGAGGTTCAAGGAACCTTATTCGTTAGAGGTTCAAGAAACAAACACATCAATACTTTCACAGATTATACCATGCGTATTTTATTTATTTATTGTTCATGTCTCTCTTTTTTATTTAAACCTGTATCATTTCAGTTATAACAAATGCCAAAACAATGAAATCTACCGAAGAAGCAGCGACGACGAAAAGCATCAAATATTGCTGAGTACGTTTTAAAACATTTTTTCCCCTCGCCCAACTTTGTTGGCGAAGGGGAAATAGGATTTGGTTTGTCAGTCCGTCGGTACGTCCCTCACGCTTTTTGGTAGTGGTTTTGTATGCACAACTCCCCCGAACGGGTAAGCACACACATTTTAAATCCTATGCAGATTTTCTCCTCATATATTGTATTTGTGCACCTCGTGTTCACTTTGTCCGACTTTTTATTTATTAGCCAAAATTGAGGTCGAAACTTAGCATATTTTGTCAAGGCCGAGGGGATTTGCAGCGTTCTGTTGTTACATTTTGTGTTAGTTATTCCTACTGAGCCGAATGTGCAAAACATGAACATTACAGTGCATCAGTCTCATCAACATGTCTCTTCGGTGTAGGTACATATAAGTTGTAATCACACACAGAATCTATTATCCAAGTAACGTTTTGGTTCAGTTTTAAGCTATAGGTTTCTATGCTTTTTTTATCGATATCATACAATAATTTTGGTTTTTACTAAAGCAACCCGTGTGCTGTGGTGCATTGGTGAATCGCGAAGTAAGAAATAGCCAAGAAAAAACATTGTTTATCAATAGGAAGATGTGACATGGGCTTAATTGCCAATTAATAAATTAATTAATTAAGTAATCGTCCCCTCCCCCAACCCCTCCACACAAGCACATACATTCAAGGGGGAGGTGGAGAAAAGGTTATTATTTTCAGTTGGTTTTTTTAGAATACTGCCAGCTCCCTTCGGCATCCTCTTCGGCAGTGGGGTTAAACAGTATATTGAATACAGCTATTACTTGGGCGCCAAAACATTCAGCGCATGGTTATTGGTTGAAGTGTACAAACGATAAAGCTAACGTTTTTTTCGTAAAACGAGCTTTTACAAGTAAAAGCGCATTTCGAGTTCCCCACTTTTAGATGGGCTTCCCTTTGGTTAGATTTACCACACAATAGAAATAAACTTTTTCTCGCAGATACAATGAATCCTATCCCGCCTTTCATCCAAACGGCCAATGAGAAGGCAGTAAGCACAAAGTGCTGCGTCATCGAACACATCAATCATTCCCTTTAAGCCCAAATTAGGTGGTGTCAACTCACCCAGGCTTGTTGTAGGTTGGACGGGAGGGAGGTTAATCTAAAAGTGGAGAACGCGAAGTGCGCTTTTACTCGTAAAAGCTCGTTTTACGAAATAAAACGTTAGTTTTACTTCACAAAAGCTTAGAATTCGCTTATCGCCCTTTTTAGATGGGACTAAAGTCTGGAGCCTGCCATTCTGAAGAAATGTGCGAAAAAGGGTCGCGAAATGCAAATGCTCATAAGAGCTGTTGCTAAATAAGCCCGTTAGATGGGATTTGAAGTCAAATAAAATCCCAAATTAAGATTGCTTGTTTTATTTGTTTTCCAAGTCCTTGATAGGGAAAGGGAGGGAGACCCTGCTAGCCCGTAGTGGGATCTGGTAACAAAAAGCAAGATTTACAAAAAAAGTGTAAAAATAGTCTGAATAAATTTCATGCTGACCGACTGACTGAGTATCCTTTACCATCCCCAACCTGCCTTCCACTGGATGGATCCCAATCAGGGATACTCCATACTCCGTGTTTGAAAAAGACAACAATACTGATTTATTGTTCTTTCTTAACAAAAGGATCGTAACCCGTAAGGTTAACATGAAAGTAAACTTGACACAGCACAATTAGGACTGTCTGTGTCTTACAAAAGCATGTTAAAGTTCTAAGAACCTGGGTAAATGTTAGGGCTTGCTCAAAACATTACCGCTTAAAACATAAAATTGAAATCGACTGGCAATTTCGAGAAATTAGAT
This sequence comes from Protula sp. h YS-2021, assembly GCA_949752745.1. NCBI lineage: Eukaryota > Metazoa > Annelida > Polychaeta > Sabellida > Serpulidae > Protula > Protula sp. h YS-2021. The sequence goes on along the minus strand of OX457025.1, from coordinate 95,210,181 downwards.
GACTAGAAGCTTAAAACACTCAATAACTTGGATTGGAAGCAATCCTAGTGATAAAACTCACTAAATACTGATGATTTCATGTTTAGTCCCATAACGGCACTATGGGCCTTGGTCATATGGTCACTGTGCCACAGACCCCTGATGTCCTCTGTGCTCTCAGAATAGCCCGTGACTCCGGAAGCGCTTGGACGGAAAGTACCTGTGCCTCCCCCTCTTTTTCTTTGAGTCAAAGAAAGCTCTAAGTTACATAGACCGGGGTGTGGTTCACAGTGAACGTATGATTCTAAACTGTTCCTTGGATAATATAGCACTAGAGTTCCAAAACAGTCCGACAGTACACACGGTAGCCAACGCCGTAGAGTCGGTCATAACTAAAATACGGGATATAGCCGGTGGAGTAGTGCACTGGCTATTTCTTGGATTTGAAGTGGCTGGTAGTACGGTTCTTAGCGTAGCCTCCCTTTTGTTTGCCCTTGCCTTTGGGTCTGGGAGTGGGTGATCTGTAACAGAGGGATAATGAATTACTAATCTCCGCAGCTATGAAGGGCCCTAGAGAGTAGAGGCCTGATAGTTCATCTTGGGAGAAGTCTGTAAGATAATACTTGACGAAGGAATCAGACTAGGTCCAGCATCCTGTTTTAAGTTTATCTGACAATGACACATTACGTAGAGTCCTGAGTGAGTTTGCAACTTGCCTAACTTGATAGGCTTTTATTTTTAGCTCTGACTGAAGAACAGTGTCTGATTGTGCGTCATCATACGCTGCCATAATGACCCCTTTAATGTAGTTGGAAAAGGGTTGTTTCGAAAGGTCTTTATTCAAATCGGGCGTATTGGAGATAATAACAGTCTTTTTGGTTTTCTTAGCTATATACCTCCGAATGTTCTAGATATTGACGTAGAGCTTTGACGGGGCACAAAGAGACTGAATCCTCAGTGGCTTGTTCTTCTGGTAGGGATGGTAAGTTGATGTGACTAAACGTGCCCATCCCGTGGGTAATGATATGGGTTTTGCCCATGAAGCCGGCCCTACGGACGAGGGTGATGTTTTTCCACTCCCCGTTCTCTTTGCTTACCGTTCTGTCTAGAGTATGTATGTCACTCCTTCTTTTGCCTGAGGCGAGGCTAGCAGGAAAGTGAATCTTACTGTGGCATTTTTGGCTGAGATTACCTTGTCTCCAAAAATGTCCGGGCGTTGTAGATATCTCAGTACTAGGGAGAGGTCCCATCGTGCAACGTTAGACGAGCTAGGGGGTGAGTTTACCTTGAAATGACGTACCAATGACGTATCAATGACGTACCAATTGAGACCCCTGGGTCATAGCCCTTCGAAGCCTTGAGTCTAGCACCTATGGTTGATCTTTACCCTTCAATAGAACTTACTTTCAGACCCTCATTAATAAATAAGTGATCTAAAAAGTCCGCTATCACTGATGCCGAGACCTGAAATGGGCCTAGCTTTGACCTGCTGTGAATTTGTTTTATTGGGACCTATACGTCCTCGCAGTAGATTGCTTATGGCTGTTTACTATTTTATCTACTATTTTTTGTGAGAAACCATTTTTCTTTAGGAAGGATTGGTCAATTGGTCAGGCACCAAAGGTGTAGGTTCAACAGGTGAGGAACCGGGTGCAAATGTTGCCAATGGAGCTGGAATAGGATTTTTTCTGGTGCGAGATTGGAGTCGTTTTGACTATCTTGCATCTGAGAAGCAAGGCAAACCAGGGAGCCTCCGGCATTCGTGGGGCTACTATCAATAAGGCCCGTTGGCTCAGATCCAAAACCCGTTGTAGTACCTGTGATAGGATTGCCTGTGGTGGGAAGACGTAGAGCACTTCTTGTAATGGCCATGGGCAGTTGAGAGCATCTATTACCCACGCTGCTTGATCTGGACATCGGGAGATATACTTGGGTAGATGTGTCGTTACTGCGTTGGCAAACAGATCTAACGTGGGGGATCCCCATGGTGACTGATTCGTGACCCACTGAAAGGACTAAACTAAGCACCAATCAGTGTGGATCACTTCCCCCGCTGTGGGCGCTAAGTCGGCAAGAACGTTGCGTTTTCCTGCCAGATGTCGTGCCGTTAGGGTGATTTGAGACAGGATTTTGTAAGTCAGTGTTGATAGAGGGAGGGATCTGATTTCCCTTGTCTGTTTAGGTACGCCACGGCTGTTGAGTTGTCTAGGAGAAACAGAACACTCCTGCCCCGAAGTCGATCGGACAGTTTGTTCAGCGCTATCCACACAACTCGTAGTTCCAGCCAACTGATGTGGTACTTTCTGAAAGAGGGGGCCATTTGCGATTCTACATCTGGCTTTGGCAATGTCTGTCCCATCCCCCTTGGGATGCGTCTGTTTGAAGTTCTATTTCTGGGGTTGGGGGTGGAAGGGTGTGCCCTTGGGGGTTGGTCCACCATGAGAGGGAGGTCAGGGCAGCTTGGGACACGGTCATTTTTGCCTGAGGGAACCTGCCCCGAATGAGGGCCCTCCATACCTGTCTTTGGAATGGTCTGCAGACGGCCCAGGGTGGGGACTGTACGCTCTGTGGCCACTAAGAAGCCCAGTAGGGACTCCATGGGATGCAGTCTTACCTTTTACCAGCGTGAATCTCTAGTATGCCCTGTGCGATTTTTTGCTGTCTTTCTTCCGTGGAGAAGGCTCTCGCACTTACCAGATTACATCTTTCCCCCAGAAAGATGATGTCTTGTTTGGATATTAACGCCCACTTGGGGAGACTGACCACTAGACCTACCTGCAAAGGTTTGTGTACTAGTGCTAGGATTTGGCGATGGGCCGTGTCTCTGTCTGTGTGCCAGAAACCAATCGTCCAGGTACTGGAACACGAGCATCTGTTTCATCCGGGCCCAGGCTTTGAGTACTATCATTATTTTTGAAAGCACGTACGGGGCCGTGGACAGGCCGAAAGGGAGTGCCCGAAACCAGAACCGTTTAGGGCCTATTTGTAAAGCTAGGAACTTTCTGGCTGACGGTTGCATTAGGATGTGGAAGGTCTAGGGATGCGCCCCACATCCTTTCCTGCAAGCTTTGTTTTTTTACTTGGGCGGTGTCCATCTGAAAGGAGGCTACTTGCAGGAAACATTAAGGGCTGATAGGTCTATGACTAATCTCCAACCCCCGATTTTTTGTGGACCAAGAAAACACTGAGGAAAACTCTGCCTGTGTATCATGTTGTGCGAGCAGAGGGGCTGGCTGTTGGGCGTAAGGGCCGTCCTCCGGGGATGGGCGAGAAACTGTGGTCGACGGTTTGTGGCGTCTTCTTGGCAGTGGAGTGTACTGCTGGTTGTGCAGGCGCAATTGTAACTCCTGTAGTTTTCTGCATTTGAGCCTGTAAAGCCAAGAAAGATGAAAATTCCCCTGGAAGATTTGGTGTCTGGGTGGTGGAGACAGTTCAAGTTGGGTCCCCAATTGACCGGCTGATGCTGTAAAAGAAGATCGCGAAGCCGTATGAGTTACAGTTACAAGCTCAGGAGACGGGGACTTCGGTTTGGCATTAGTAGCTGGAAGCGTGGCCACCGTGGGCGGGGACGCTGCCACAGGCTTTCTGAAGTGTTTCTCGTTCCCCTCCCTCACCTCAGCTACTGTCTCTGAAAAGGCCTTGGCTTTGGATTTCTTGGCCTTTATGCCCGTCGCAGCCGCTTCCGATTCGGACCCGAAGTCTACCCTACCCGGGGTGGAGACTTGGTCCAGGATAACTGAATTGACTTTCCTCATGGTTTCTTCAACAAAGCCCGAGGTGATGAAGCGGCAGAGGAGAGAACGCAGCGACGATCCCGTCTACGGTCGTTTCGAGCCCCGTTCTTATAAATTATTTTCCAGTCGTCCGGTGTAAGATCTTGGCACTCTGGGCGTGTATTGAGCTCATCACAGAGGACAAACCACTATTCCTCCGGCACCGATCGCACACCCTATGAGGATTCCTCGTAGAGGGGTGGCGGGAGCAATGCAACAGCTTGGGAGGCGAGCGCAGAGAAGAAGCCATAAGTAATTGCCAAAGAATTATGCAAGTACGGTTAAATACATAGCAACACATAAGGTACTATTATATCCTTTACCTAATAACCAAGCGTTGCTGGCGTTGTCCGCCTCTCCTTTTTTCGGGTTACAACAGAACATATTCTGCCTTTTCTGACCGAAAGAAATGCTTTTAGGTGTTTTCTGGCCTTTTTCCATACTCGAACACAGGATAGGAACCAAAATGGGCTCCAAAGGGTGTCCCCGGTACCATAATCCCGAAATGGGCCTCGGTCATGTGACCAGAACGGGCCTCCGGCCGGTAATCCCAACATGGGCCTCAGTACTTAATCAAGTGCCCATAACGGTCCCTGGTCTTGGTAAACCCATTAACGGCTTAAGTCTCTGGTACTGTGACCAAGATGGGACTTGGGGGCCGAAATGGCCACTGACCGTCACGACGTCTCCAATCCCATCGCCCAAAGGCTGAAATGGAATCGGTGTGCCGGGGTACAGGGGATGCCACAACGGTCCCTCATGCGGTCGCAAGATGGGCTTCAAATCCAAAACGCAAGAAAAACCGCCATAAAACGCCAAAAAACATTTTCGTCGCCTGAACTGAGGTACACCAACTGCCAACAGACGTCTGACCAGTTCCAAGGAGTGACAGCTAGAACCGTGACTGGCCATTCAGTGATGGTGCAGACACCAGGTAAAGCTTGGAGTCTAAGCAGGCACAGCAGACTGAAAAGACTCAGAAAACTCCACGGCGATGTGTGCTGGAAACCAGTAAGTAAAACTCGATCCTGTAGACTTCTGGTGAAGAAGAGAGGCACACTTCCCGGGACTGAATAAGGTGTCACCGTTACGTGTAAATTCAACAACTACCTGACCGAAGTACAAGATGCCAAAATCCTTGCATGATCGTGGGCTAATTTTATCCACACTACCACATGAGCAAAATTAGTCCTTAGAAGCAAATTCGCACCTTGAACTAGTTCCTTTTTTCCAAAAAAACTGCGGAGCACACAGAACGGCGTGCGTTGACAACGCCACACTTAAAGGGAATGATTGATGTCTTCGATAACGTAGCACTTCGTGCTTACTGCATTCTCATTGGTTGTCTAGATGAAAGGTGGGATAGGGTTCATTCTATCTGCGAGCAAAAGTTTATTTCTATTGTGTGGTAAATGTAATCAAAAAGAAACCCATCTAAAAGTGGAAATAAGCGAATTCTAAGCTTTTGCGAAGTAAAATCCTGCTTTTAAACCACGTGACTTGCTGTTGTTGCCTTCGCCCCCCCCCACCCCTCCACGCAAGCACACACATTCACGGGGGAGGGGGGATTATTACTTGGTCCAAAATTTCTAAGTTCTCAGTTCGAACAGATCACCTACCGAAAAATCTTAATTATAAAAGGTTGCTGATGTAAAACTAAATTCGAAACAGTCATTCAACACTTTTTACTCAAGCAGTAAATTTCGCTGACTGCTGGATAAAGGAGGGGAGTCTGTACTGCAACACATGTCAAGCTAAGTAAGCTATGGGAGAGATCCCCACCCCCCCAAGCCCCTCTTTTCCAGTGATCCTGTAAAAACAGCTTTGATTATGAGAAGCCGAATTGTGTTGACTTTCAAAAGCAATATTTCGTATTTCATAAAAATAAAGCAGTTATTTATGTTTATTGTAGTTACTCGTTTATTCGCAAAAATACTCGATCTTGTGCCATCGATTATGCCCATGGAAAAGTCCAATCGAGTTCCATTATGCATCACAGCATACAGATCTCATTACTGAAGCTTGAATAACAATACAATACCGATAAAAAATATAGGCCTTTTTTCTCGCGATATTTCAACACTATAAATAAAGTAATACCCTTCCAAATGAAAAAAAAAAACAGTTAAAAGGTAGCAAAAAGTTCTTAATATTTCGAAAATGGCTTCTGCTATGTAGTGAACACAAAAGAATTTCATATTTCTGCGACACACATATTAGAATATTCACATTGAATGCACATAATTTGAAGTTCTGCTTAAGCTTGACATAATTTACACACAGTGCACGAATCCAGTCAATAATGTCTGGGCTGAAAGTCTTATTTAGTCTCAGAGGTGGGTCACACTAATACACTTGCCTGAAAGCTGAGATATACGAGAGGGAGAGAGAGAGGGAAGGAGAGAGAGAGAGAGAGAGAGAGAAAGAGAGAGGAGAGAGGGATAGAGGGAGGGGAGGGAGGGGAGGGAGGGGGAGGAGGAAGAAGGAGGGGAGGAGGAGGAGAGAGAGAGTGGGGGAGGGAGAGGGAAGAGGAAGGAGGAGGGGGAAGAGGGAGGAGGAGGAGGAGGAGGAGGAGGAGGCGGAGAGAGAATGAGAGAGAGAGAGGGAGAAAGAAAGAAAGAGTGATGGGGAGGAAAAGAAGAAAGAGAGGAGGGGGAAGGAGAAAGAGGGAGACAGATAGAGAAGAGACAGGAGAAAGAGAGAGAAATGGGAGAGAGAGAGAGAGAGAGAGAGAGAAAGAGAGAGAGAGAGAGATGAGATGGGGAGGGATAGAGAAAGAGAGAGAGAGAGAGAGAGAGAGAGAGAGAGGAGGGGAGGGGAGAGACAGAGAGGGGGGAGGGAGAGGAAGAGAGAAGGAGAGGGGGAGAGAGAGGGGGAGAGGGAGATGGGGAGGGATAGAGAAAGGGAGAGAGAGGGGAGGGAGAGGAAGAGGAAGAGAGAGAGGGAGAGGGAGAGGGAGAGAGGAAAGTGTTCATTTACATCGAGTTATCGCTGAACTCCAGATAAGCCTCTTTAATGTACAGTATTCCCCATTAATTCCCATTTCGATTCTATCTTTAATAAGATATTATATTCAGTTCCAAGCAATGATAACATTTTTAAGCTCTGGTCGATGAGAGTCAATACAAAAACCGTTTGGAAAAAAAAAGTAAAATAAAAATGCCCAACTTTCGGGACCGCTTTCTGTGATGTTAACAAAGATTACAATGATCAATGACAACAAATGTTAAGCTGTAACTTCTTGATATCGAATTTAACATTCAACAATGGCCAAAATACAAGACAGCAGAGTTTCTAATCAGTATATGATTACACAAATACATGTGAGCGTTCTCAAAATTACAAGAGTGTAGCACGCAGAGAACTACAGCGAGGCACAGGGTCTGTTAGGGCAACCTGAAGCACACTAGGTTAAGTACATTTTTTAACCATTTTAACCAGCAGTCCAAATCGACGTGCATTTGAATGCGCAAAAATACAAAATATATTGTACTACAGAAGAATAAACATACCATGACACTATTCACGAAGTTAAAAAAATATGTAGGGGGATTTTGAAAGCTTTGAACTAAAAATTAAGCATATGGCACCCTGAATTTGATAGGTGCTTCCTAAAGACTTTTTACTAGCAATTTCTGATCACTGTAACAAGATACATACACCAGAATGCAAGGGTAAATTCGCACCGGAAATAGATCATCTCGGAAATAAGATCATTTTCTTAAATCCTGTTCCAATTAACTTCCGTTATAAGAGAAAAAAAGACTAGCCTGGTATTGAGAATATTTTCTGGTGTTTATACAAATGCAGGGAATTTAAGGGATTTCATTACAAGGTTTTATTTCTTGTTCAAGCATTTTTGTATATTATAACTCAAAGAGAAAAAAAATACCTTCAAAAACTGATTAATTTTTACCGTTTAACATTTCGTTGAAAATCAGAATTGAAATCAAATACTTAACTTTTGATCAGGCACTGTATGTCTGTTTTATACTATTGTTACGTTACATAGATACATACATACTTGTATAAAAATACTGACTTCAAATATAAAAGCTATACATATTTTTGGATGCTTTCAATACAACATTCCAGAATAATACGTAAAACAAACTACTTTAAAAACTTTCATCAGGGAGTAGCTGTGAACTGGTACGTGGCCGCTCAGGGGCGAAGGGAACGTTGAAGTTATGCTTAATCGCACATATCAGCACCCGTTAAAGAGAGGTAAAGAAGTTGATAAGCAAGACATTTTTATTAACTGAAAAGTACACTTTGTAGCAAAAAGATATATTGAGAAAGGGTGATTCTGAGGTCAGTCACGGGCTAAGCGGAGTGCCAGTTTTGTTTAAAAAGAGGGAAGGGTTTTTACTCAGCCCTACCTCCCGCATCCGAAAAAAGTGGGAAAGCAAAGATTGTGTTCATATTTCTCAAATGAAATTGTCTGTCTAGTTTTGTGGTCGTCGTCACGCATGTGCTTTTGTAGTCACGCATGATTGTAGTAACGCATGCGGATTAGCTGCGCCTGTATTTTCGAACGCCAGCTGCTTTGTCTTTTTTAGCATCTCTGTACAATATAGAGTCTGTTAATCAAAGGAAAACTTTTTTTGAAATAAAAAAAAACGTAAGAGTTTTGCGAGAATAAGAATCCACTCCAAATTGTACAACTACGTGAATTTTATTAAACGGTGAATCCTCTTCAAATAGACGTTAGACCAGTGTTGCAGGGTTTCTCAGGGAAGTATTCCCAATCTATGATTATAATTGCGTCTTGGATAATACAAAAAACTAAAATCATAAGTTGATGCATGCAAATATAAAGTGTTCTTGGAAATCATTTTTACAAGCACTTTCGAGTCCTGTTTTTCGTTGTGTTGTTCTCCAAAGATTTGGTGGTATTTAGTTTTTGTAATAAGAAAGTTTGAAAAGGATCTCAATGCTGGTACCTCCGGACCAGTCTAATTCCGTATTACTGCTGATTCCAGCGACAGTGAAATCCGGCGGAACTTGTAACTGCCACAGAGTGTGAACGTTGTGCTTAAGCCAGTCATGTTCTTCGTAGTAAGGGTCTGGTTTCACGTGCCACTGAACGGGACTGTAGCCATCGGTGCGATATTCATAAAGCGATTCAAAGTGTACTTCCGGTAAAATTACACCACCAATTGAGTTGTAAGGATTTTGGTATAAAGTGTAGCCCGGGTGTGTGAGCCGAGTGAATATTTTTCTCTGTCGTGACGTCACATTGACAAGAACAACTTTGGCACTTTCTACCCAGTACTGGTGATTCACTACACTGAAAAAATTAGATATCGAAAATGTAGTGTTATTTCCTCTTTCAAGAGAATAGAACACGTCTGGATACTGGAGAATATCTAAAACAATTTTGCGAGTGATTTCATGAGGCGTTGTACTATTGAGCTTTGCCAACCTTCTTTCCATCCCCTCAAACCCATCTCTAAGAGTGGCGGCATCTTCAAATGGATTCAGAGTCAATGGGAAGCTGCAATGCGTATTTTCTATGTAAAATATCACTGCATTGAAAGAGAGGAGATTTTTCACCAGTCTCGTTTTAGCTTCAATAAGTTCAGTGCCCAAGTTTGTCCATATTTCTGTGGCACGCTGCATCCCTGCATTTTGCCGGTCAGCCTCGGCAGCTCTTGTGGCCCCTATCCTCGCCTGTAACGTGCTGATATCTTTGTTAATTTCCTTCACCTCTTGTTCTATTTTAAATCGCCGCAGAGTGAGATCTAGGTTAGCTTTTGCGTAATCAAGCATATGCTTCACTTTAAGCCGATATCTGCTCTTTGAAAGAACAGGTATGATATTCAACAATGCTTCTTCCGTTTCCATCATCACTTCCTTTAATTTCAACGCTGCCATGGTGATATCGATGTAAGCACTTCCGCTACCGTAAACCTTCTGTTCGTACTGCATTGCCGCGCCAAAAGTGCGCACCACACGACGAGTGAAGTCGCTCAGATCTGAGGGCAAACTGCTATCTGCCATTCGCGTGACGTTTTTAGTCCATGCCGTGTGAGTATTGATGCTATTCACCAGTTCTATGCCTTGTTCCTGATTGGACAATGCCTGTAGCTTGTCTAAATGTGCCTGTACTTTTTCTTGATCAAGTAGTTCTAGTTTATTGCCCAGTTCATATGCTGTTAGTGAATATTCCAATAATTGGTTAACTGCGGTCATTGGGGCATTTACAGCATTGAAACTTGCCAGCATAGATTTTATTCCCATTAAAGTCAGCTTCAATTTAATTTCTCTTTCTTCTTTTTCAATTTCGCTTAAAGTCTCTTTGTATTCCCTTGTTATTTGAGCTTTTGCTTCAGTGAGTATATCATATGATATCTGTTCAAGCTCCCAATCCATTTGCTGTATTGAAACTTGTAGATTCTGTATCATTTGTTCGGTTATCTGTTTCTCATCACTTGATTGATCTATTTCTTCTTCCAGTCTCTTCACAGTGTCTTCCAGAGATTGGATATTGGATTCTAAATCCAAAGCTGGATTGTCAATTTCTCCGTTAAAGAGATTTTCAATATTCTCTACTGCTTCGAGGTCACCATTGATAATATCAATTAATCTTCTGCAGTCCCACTTGTAGTGTATGTGGGATTCTAGTTCGAAGAAAGTGAGCATGCTAGAGTTTATCTGATTTTCTTTTGGAACTAAAGCATGACGTTTGTTTTCTCGGAGAAGTGAAACCATATGCATGTAATTGTTAGACTCTACAGAAATAGTGCCGCCGCCATCTCGCGTACCATTCCTCCCCGATTGGCCCTGCCACCCGTCTCTCGCTTGAATTCGATGCTCAGGTTGTGGGTAAGTAATAGGACGACAGTCACTCGTCGATTTACTTCTGTCAATTTTTAAATAAAGAAATTCACCATAATAATGAATCTTATAGTTGCATGACAAGGACGCCCCTTGCTTACCTTTCCTACCGCTCAATCCTCCGCTACCAGGCAACCCTCCTGCTCCTCCCCTTCCAGGTTCAGATGCACTAGCAAAGCGATGTCGTTCATTTGAAGGAACCAGAAATGTGACAGTGCCTGTGTTTCCGCCATTACCACCAGGACCACCACTTCCACCCTTTTCACCTCTTGACCCAGGCTCTCCTGGGTTTCCTTCAAACGTTTCACTGTGAGTCCAATAAAAGCTCACTTGACAGCAGCCTAGTCTATAGATGGCAGCGCCTATACCCGCGGTAAGAATAGTGGTAACGATCTGTAACGCTAAAAGACCTTTGCTTTCATTACAGTATATGCCATAGCACTCACATTTCGGTGCGCTCCCGCTACCGCAATAGGGTTCGATCCAAAGTGCCCCGTAGTCTGCTACGGTTCGCCTAGGATCTCCATGTGACCCATCTATCCCATTTAATCCATCCTGCCCGTCACCACCATCACCGCCATCCCCTCCTGGTGAATTCACTTTCAATTTTCCACTTCCGGTCACTTCTGTTGCTGTTAACAGGAAGTCACCCCCCTTCTTCCCAGCAGTCCCGCGTGTGCCATCGCTGGCATCATTTCCGGTGTAATAACCTCTTCTCCTTTGAGCAGGTGCCTTTGCGGGAGTGGCAGGCTTAGTAAACGACAAATTGACATCATATTTGATAACCAACTTATGTATGGCAAGTTTCAGTGTTTTCGCTTTTGTTGTGAGTTGACGATTGCCGGCAAATTCAGCAAACCAACAGTTTATCTGCACTTCTTTTTGATCCAGTTCAGAGCTTTCCAGGATCGATGAGAGATCACAGTATTGCCTGTACCAATTCAATCGATCATTGGTTTTTAATTGTTTATCGAAACTGGAAAATTTTGTGCTCCTGGAATCATTTTGCATTGCAAGATAATTACCTACATAATCCTGGGCCTCATTAAATGCTTTGATATTGCCGATTAAACTTTCTTTGAGCAGATCTGTCAAATAAAAATGACTTTGGCACTTACGTAGATCGGGGTTGTAGAGTATATCGTTTTCCCCGCAGCCGCTCATGCTATCGTCAATACTGGCCAATGCAGCTGGGTTGCCTTCATTATATAACTTCACGGAGTTTACATAAGCACGGTTCGCGCATGTGCCCATTTCTGCTACTACGTCACGTCTTACGTCACCACAGGCATCGATGCTGATTGGTTGCTCAGTTCTGCTGAATCTGTCGCCTTGAAGATACTCAGCAAGATCGGTAAAAGTGGGGTCGCTGAAGTTCAATAGGTGATCAATAACTTGTCTGAAGGAACCATCGATTTTGTTGTAATAACATCTCATGGTATCAAAGTGTATCGCCTCGCAATCTTCTTCTGTTGGATAAGGAGTTACATCCAAAAGCTCATCTATATAACTTTTGAAATAAATTTTAAATATACCTCGTATCTTCGAAATGGCAGTTTTGGTGAGTTTGCTTAAAAAACTGTGCAACACAGCTGGGATATCTTGCTTTTCTTGGGTCATCTCTTTCTTGAATACATCAAAAGCTGCATAACACTTTCCCACAAAGTTAACGTCATCCGCGAGTGCAAAGGAAACTGCGTTGTTTAGGTTACTGATTCGTTCCTGTACCCTTGATGTCAAGCGTGTTCGTAGCACAACGTTCGAAATGTGAACATTACCGGTGTTGCTGACTTCAATCGTGGTTGAAAGTAATGAAGAGACAGAACTTCCGGTAACTTCAAGAGTATCGAGACATTTTGGCGATTTACTAGAGCTTAGAACTAGTTTTACCATTTTTTGCAGTCCAGTTCTAAACCTCTCGTTTGGTCCAGTCATATGGCTATAGTTTAAAAGTTTGGGAAATGGGTTCAAACGTAAATAGGGGAGTCCCACCGCTTCGATTTCCTGAAAACATTCTTTCAGTTTTGCACGTTTTGCATTCCTACCTCTGTGACCATAACCCTTCGATTCTCGCGCGAACAGCTCATTGTACAGTTCTTCATCTGGTTCGTTCCCCTGCATTTTGTTTAACACAAAAATTAAAGAATTAAAAACAAATGTACCATTATCAGTGTTGCGAACTTTTGAAACGGCATCGACAAAAATTGTAAGATCATCTAATATATCATCTTTTCGTATATTGTCACTTGCAACCCAAATGAGAGTTTTAGATAATATAGCCAAAGGAACAAGCATAAGTAAATCTTGTTCGGACCCATACACCCCCATTCCCTCAGTGTCAAGAAAGTACATGACCTGCCAATCATTATTAGAGGCCACGCCCATACCAACATCCGACACAGACCGTCCGCGTTGTTGTAGGTTTTCTCTCATAGTTTTTTCATAGTTATTGCTCCTGTACAATGGGGAAATGTCAATGCCCTTTGTAGTTGTTCCTGTGGAGCGTGTCCCGGTCAAGAATAAGTCTGGTACTCCCGTCAACAGTGAAGCAATCGTCGACTTTCCTGTACCCCGCTTCCCAAGAATGGTAACCATGGAAACACTTTTGTTGGGAAAGCGTTCACTCGCATTAATTCTGTTCATTCCTGCATCGGACAATTTGAACTCTTTCTCGCGCGGATTCCGTTCGCGACTGATACCTAAAGCAGCAAGGCTACTCGAATTGTCGCCATCATTTCTTATGACTATGTGACTGAATTCGAGGTCATTGGATGATATAACGCAAAAACCACTGGATGTTTCGTCCCCTTGTCCATCCTCGTATAAATAGTAACTGTAACTTTCAGCAAGGTCCTCTGCGCTGAATTCGCACACCTTTTCTGCTTTTATGGAATTAGAGACAAGCTCCAGGGTGAAGACGGCGTCAGTGGCCATTTGCAAATTGTCAACGGAAGGCTTCAAGAATACGTAACACTGTTCTGTCGCTTTGCTGATGCGAAATTCTACAGAACCACCTGGGGAAAGGGTCAAAACATCATTGCCGCCTCCAGAATTATTCGTCACCTGCAACATTTATACAGCGGTAACATCACAGAAAAATAATAATCAACAATCAATAAAGCGAAATTGTATGATAAGGCTTTAGGCAAGTGAGCTAGTCTTTACTCATTGCTGAATCCTACGATAATAAACCCATTGCTGTGAGCTCCATGAACGCAAGCTCTGACAATAACCAGGACCTTGGAATTGCTAGATCAACGCTCTAAACAGCTATGCCAAACCACCAACTCGTGCATTTACATTGTACGTTGGATTCAAAACTCTTTTAGGATAACTGTATTCCAATGAATGCAGGCATTAGAGAAAAACAAACATCGTAAGGTAACAATAAATAAATAGAAACAGGCTAATGAAAGAATAAAGTGGAATATTATCGATAATCAAACTGTCACTAAACTTGCAGTATTGTATACTAACGTATACTAGGCGTAATTCGCGTTCTCCAACTTTTAATGGATTCCCTTCCGGTTATATTTGCCACGCAACAACAGAAAAAGAACCTTTTGTGTTGCAGTTCGAAAGCACCTATCCTACCATCCGTTCATCGACCAATCAGAATGACTGCGACATCGTCTGCTAGTCTTTGTATACATAGGCCATATATAGGCCTTTAGTCTCAACCGCGTTACAAATTTGCCCAGGCTAGTTGAGGATGGATGGGATGGGGGAATTAGGTTGAAAGTGGAGAACGCGAATTTCGCTTTTACTCGTAAATGCTCGTTTTACGAAATAAAACGTTAGTTTTACCTCCCAAAAGCTTCGATTTCGCTTATCTCCACTTTTAATGGGACTTGAGTCCGGAGCAGGGTAGCCTGCCATTCTTCTGAACTGTCCAAAAAGGTCGCAAATTACACTATAGTTTGAAAAGCTCGTTATATTATGTGTTGGGTACCTGATGCACGCGAAGAAATAAAACTTGTCAGCTGTATTCTTTTAATGATTTCCCACTGAAAGTCCCAAAGAGTACCATTCCCGTCCTGTGACATAAAGTAAAATCAAAAACAAGTGTAGAAATATCACAGCAACTTTAAGTAGAGACGAGAAAGACTTCCAGTCATGACTTAATCTTTGAGAACTCTTACCATCCCCCCAACCGCCCAGTGAATAGATCCTTGCCTCAAGTTCGCACTATTCACTTGCTATGTATTCTTGTACAACTACGTTTATTAGTAATTTACAATAGGATCGTAAATCCATAAGATTTACGTAAACTTAAACTTTGACACTTCAAGGATCGAGGCTGGAGTGCCTTGAAAAATACATGCTGGTAAACTTGGATAAAGCGGCTCTGTTGTCTAATTCTTCTTTAACTAAGAATTTCTCTATTTTTTAAAGCGTTTATTCGAAATAAAACCTGCAAGGATTGACTAGATGATTTTCTTTAAAATTTTCTGTGAATCGGCAGAAAATGAAATATATACAATTTTCAGCTGATTTATGGTTATTTCCTAATATGGGGCCGCTATGGTCCCATGGACCAATAGTGACACTATTGGTACCCAGAACTGTGACTGAGAGGCCGGTCTTTCGGCCTCCCGGGCACGCGGGTATATGGTCAATGTTTTATGCTTGGGACCGTAATGGTCTCCCCTTTCTTTCTGAAAGATTTTTTAGAAAGGAGCCAAATTTTATTATACCCGAGGAGCCGTGAGGCCGAAGAACGGATCGTACCAATTACACTTCCCTCTTTAAAACAACTCTGAATGCTCTGAACGTCCCTCGTTTGCCCGAAACCTAATATAAGCACTGGCCGACATGGTCCAGTGGGACCCAACGCGAAAAAGACCAAATCCAAATCCATTTTTTCAAGATATCTAAAAGAGATACATTGCGTAAAGCCCTCAGGGATTTGCGACTTGCCTTACCTGGTGGGCTTTGACTTTTTGTTTGGGTTTAACTGTGCCTCGCCATAGGCTGCCAAGATGACCTTTTTATGTAATTTGAAACAGATTGCTTTGAAAGGGCTTTGTTAAACTTTGGCATAAAGGTATTGATAACCACCTTCTGACTTTTTGTTCTGTAAGCCTCTGACATTTCCAAATATTGACGTAAGGCCTTGACGGGACACAGAGACATATCCTGTTGACGCTTTGAGTCTGGACTCTATAGCGGCCGTGTAGTCCTCGACGGAACCTACTTTAACATCTCGTCCCTGAATAGGTGATCGAGGAAATCTGCCATCACTGTTGCGTTAGCCTGAAACGGGTCCAGTTTGGAGCTGTTACACCGGGTGGCAAACTTGTTCCACTGCGACTTGTAAACTTTAGTCGTAGAGCCCTTGTGACTGTTTTTATTTTCTCTGTTATCTGTTTGGAGAAGCCCTTGTTTTTTCAGGAACGACTGTTCAGACATCATTGGTGTAATTGCAGTAAGTGAGGGGAGGGGTGGAAGTATTGCCAGTGGGGTTCTGACAGCAATTCCTTGTGGCATGGGATAGGGATTGAACTCACTATCTTGCAAAGGAGTAGGCGAACGAACCATGGAGCTTCTTTGGCCCATAGGGCAATGAACAGCAGAATCGATAATTTCAACTCGATTATCTTTTGCAGGACTTGATCTAAGATTGCCTGAGGAGGAAAGATATACAAGACTCCGTTCATTGGCCACTCACAATTGAGGGCGTCCACTGCACAGGCTGCTTGATCTGGGCAGGGGGATACGTACCGGGAATTGGACCGTTATGTTTGCAAATAGGTTTAACGTTGGGGGACCCCACGGTGATTGGTGTGTAATCCACTGAAAGGATCGCGGGTTCAGGCACCATTCGGTGTTGATTACTTGGCCCTGTCTGGAAGCTGAATCCGCTAGTATGTTCAGTTTCCCGGTCAGGTGGCGGGAGGAAATGGTTATGTACTCCTCGCGGGCCCTGAAGAAAATTTGAAATGCTAATTTGGGCAGGGGCCGTGATTTCGTACCTCACTGTTTGCTTAGGTAAGCTATGGCCGTGGGGGTGTCCAACCTAAATAGGACTGCTTTGTTTCTGAGTTGTTTGGTCAATTAGTTCAGGGCAATCCAGACCACTCGGAATTCCAGAGTATGATACGAATGCAGGAAGTGATGCCATCTGCCCTTCCATACCTGGCCGTGCCAGTAAATTTCCCACCCCGAATGCAATGCATCTGAAACAGTTCTCGTTCCCCAAGAATGGGGGCATGGCGCAGATCCCGTAGGCCCTTGACACTGCATCAGCAGTGTTGGAGAAAGGCGTCTCGACGGAGGTAGACTATGGACGTCATCAGAAAGGTGGACAGCTTGACAATATCCCGGGTCGCCAAGGCCAGGCATTCCATAAGCTTAGTAGACACCGGATCACTGAGGCGTAAGTCTTCCCATCCCTTTTTCAGAGCCCGCAGCGTATGATCTTGGAAAGACATTATATTCAGAATGTGTCGGGAAGACGCCTAAATGGTCCTGACGTCTTTCTCCATTGATGGAATGTCCGAGTCACTATGTATCTCTGTAGGTATCCAGACTGGACGCTTCACGGGTTGTTCCAAAGCCTCTAGAGGGATCAATTGATCAATTCATCTGCTGACCGATACAGGCCTAGTCGTACTAGGCAGTGTTTAGACATGTGGAACCGCGATAGTGTGTTACCCTCACCGGCGTCCATCTTCTTGAATTCTTTCGTCGGAACCGTGACGGCATGGGCAACGCCCTCGCTGGTGGCTAGAGCTATGAAGGAGTCCTGTTGTGGTGGAGCGGCCTCAGATTTCATACGGATGGGCGGATCCTCTCTATCTAAGCGTTGGGCGCCACAGGCGACCTCTGCCAAGTGGACTATCTCTTGAATGTCGTCTCTGAACGGTACGTCGTCTATCGTAGAGGTTGCACTCGAGGGGGTTGCGTCCTTGACCGGGGTAGCCAGGTCTGGTAGGGAAGGAGTTCGGATAGGATATCTACCCGCTGCTGCTGGGTCTCTCCAAAGTCTCTGGCTCCGGCCTGGGGACCGTACCCGGTCCATTGCCCGTAGTGGAAGGTAGAAACGGGATTGGACTGATGTGCCCTCGGATTCCTCGGGGAGAAGTATTCATCGGCCAATTTCCTCGTCCTCCTCTAGCAAAGCAGAGACTTGGCCCGAGATGGGCACGCCCACGGATTCCTCTTCACTGATGGTGACCGTCTCGGGAATATCCGCGTTCGGGTCAACGGGGAGGTGTGGTGGGTGCGAGTCCGACGTCCCTGCCACTGACTGATCCTACGGAGGAGGGCTAGTAATCGTAGCTGACGGTCTGGGCTTTCGCTTTTGGCTAAGTAATCTTTCTTGTTTTTGCAAGTTGGATATCCATTCACAGGAAAGCTGAAAAGTCACTAGGGAGACGCTGTAGCTGGGGGCGGCGGGCTAACTCTTCCAGAGGGGGGAATGCCTAGCTGGTCTGCCACCGCTTGGAGTACTGTCCCCGTATCCTTGTGAGTGATTGTCACTTGCTCAGCTGAGGGAGCTTTGAGCGCACCATCCGGACTGCCAATGGGTTTCACCATCGGGGATGATGACCATGCTTCTCGGAGAAGGCCCCGTTCTTCCCAATCCGGGATATCCAATTCTGCCACAGTTTTGTAAAAAGCTCGTCTCCCTGTTCTTGGGCTTTTTGTCTCTTGGATGACGACCCAGCGTCTACGTGTACCGGCATGGAGACCTGGCCGAGAATAAAGGAGCTCGTCTTCTTCATGGTATCCTGAATAAATTCACGAGTAGCAAACGAGGCTGAAGAGAGGAACCTGCGCTTATCCCACCTGCGTTCGTTCTTGGCCCTATTCCGTAAGATGCCTTCACATGTTCTGTGGTGATGTGTTTACATTCCAGGCACGGGCTGTCTTGCACAGAGATATTCCGTTGTTTCTTCTGCAGAGGTCAGAGATGGAATTAGGATTACACGAGGTGGGGATGAATACATTGAGGCAATAGCGGCGGGGAATGTAGCTTAGCCTCTGTCATATCTGAAAAGCAAGCAGAAAAAACGACCATAAGATCATGTAGGGTTACGCGAACAAACTAGTGCATTTTCCATTTTCGTTCTGCCCTTTCCTGCAAGCTGTACCCGTCCAGACTGCGTAAGCATTCACCCCAATTACTACAGTGAGCCGTTTGTGTGATTCACAAGGAAAAGGGGGGAGGGTTCCTGGAACAAAATTCCGTACCAGGACCGTTCCGGAACGGACCGTAATGGGCCTGTTCCCGTTCCCGGCATGGGTCTGAATTGCCTCGGATGGTACCATCGGTACATAACGGGAAAATGGTCCTGTTGGGCCCAGAATTACGTATTTCTATAATGGAAAACGGTCCCGGCAGTGAAAAAGTCTCAGACGTCGCAGAAAACGACTCTTTTTGTCATAAAACGCTGCCATACTTGCAACACTTGCTCTGACAAGGCTGAGAAGCGTCACATGGAGTAAAGCTTAAGCAAAAACTGGCCATTTCCGCGATGACACAGCTGGCTGGGTAAGTTTGGAGTCTAAGCAGGGACAGCAGCCTGAAAAGATCCTACTCCTAGACGAAATGTGGAGGAACCGGTAAATTCCTCGACCTGACATAATTGTGGACACGGGACCGAAAATGTCACCGTGTCGTGCAAACTGAACCTTACTTGATCGAAGTACAAAGTGTCGAATTTAGGTTAACTTAAACTCCATAAATTTATCCCAAAGCACAGTAACAGATAAAACAATCCATTAGGTAGTGAATCTGGGAAAATATGAAGCAATTTGCACCTTAAACCAGTTCTCTTGCTGCAAAAATCCGGCATTACGCAAAATGGCATGTTGTTTGTAACGCCACACAAAAGGGAATGGTCTACATACACAAAGACTAGCAAACGATGTCTCAGTCATTCTGATTGTTCGATGGATGGATGGTGGGATAGGTGCTTTCAAAGGCCCTTTTCTATGGTTGCATGGCAAAGATAACCGGATGGGAACCCATTAAAAGTGAAGATAAGCGAATTCGAAGCTATTGCGAAGTAAAATTATGAATTTAACTATGACGTATTTTTTTGAGAACTTTGGTCACCGAATCTTGCAGAAAATTTAAGGTGTAAGCATCTCCAAGTTCCATTTCCTCAGTTTTAGCCACTTTGGAGAAATCTCACAAACCATTCGCAGCATATCTTTATTGCTTTTTAGACCCATAGAACACAGCCTAGCACTGTATTTTGAGGGTTGTTGCCCACCAATAACCATAGCCCACAAGCCCTCAGCACACACACAATACAGCTGTTCACTCGTTGACAGTGGAACAATCAATATGATTGCACTGATGCTGTACTGTGAGCTTCCATAGCATAAGCCTTATATGTGGATTTTAATGGCAAAATACCAATTTCTGTTTTTTCATGCAAGCGTATTTACAGACAAGTAGACCACGAACACCTACTCAAACTTATTTCTACCAAATCTGGTTGAATTTCGAAATCCGAAGTATAAAAATACTCACATTGCCTTGCTCAAGACGATGGTAGGAGGAAAGCGGAATCCATTCGGCAACATACTTGACCACGCCTAGCTCCATCGAATGCCGGCTCTCATTGTTGCCTAACAAATATAATGCCAATAACTGACTTTTTCGGTTGGTCGTTTTTAATATACCTGTCTAAAGAAGTTCACATACAAGTGCACAAATACAAATAGATCTGTTGTGCTATTTCTACATATCTGTCTCTCACTCTCTCTCTCTCTCTGTCTCCCTCTGTCTGTCTATCTCTCTCTTTCTCTCTCTCTGTCTCTCTCTCTGTCTCTGTCTCTCTCTCTGTCTCTCTCTCTCTCTCTCTCTCTCTCTCTCTATATATATATATATATATATATATATATATATATATATATATATATATATATATATATATATATATATATATATATATATATATATATCTAAAACCAGTCATAGGGAGACCATGCCTTATATATAGCACTTAGGGAGACCATTTGTATATTTTTTACCTTTGAGTTTAGAAAGACAAAAGTTACCAAAAAAATGTTCCTATACGTTGTAGATAATGGGTATGATTTTTTCTTCTTGTCATATTAAGTAGCAAAAAATAAACAAAAAAGTTGGTCTGCGTATTTTTTCTATATTTTCCTTGGCATTTTAGGCGACCTGGCTAAAACCACGGAATTTCCCGGGTCTCCGTAAGTGTGTGATTTAATGCTCTGTATATTTGGTCTCCCAAAGTAGCATATTTTGCTACTAGTTGGGTGTTTTTGAAGATTTATTTTAAACCTATGTTTATTATTATTGTTATTTGTTATGTATATGCATTGTGTATAAGTTATACGCATGTACGACAACCTTGAGAGATGACACTATACACATATTACCAATGACCTTGCCATTTAGTTCTACTTAGCATGCAAATATGTGCAAGATGCTTCATGTTTCTGGTTAAAATATTGTTATGTGACATTTAAACTCTGTAACATTACTTAGGAAAGCAAAGAATTGAAGTAGTAATTAATGATAAACAAAATGTCTCTTCAAGTTGTATATATATGGTCGCCTTAAGTCGGTTCATACACCCAGAAATATACAACCAGCAATAAGGAGACCATATATTTTTCATGAATATGTGCAAGATTTTTTATATTATTAAGACAAAATAGTGCTAAATGTTATTTTAAATTCCTTAGAAATCATTTTGGTAGGCAAAAAAGGGTAATGAATATAAAAAAATGGCCCTTGAAGTGTTTTGTATAAGTGTGAAGAATAGTCCCCTTAAGTCGGTTTACACACTGTATATATATATATATATAAAGTAGGGATACGTTTCATTACGTCATAATGTTTATTACGTCATAATGCATCTTGCTCTCAAGTGTTCGTTTCTTTGAAAAAATGCCTGTTTACAGTGCTAAATTATCCTTTTCTTCAATTTCGTGCTAAACCATGTATGAGCATGTTGAGCAGTTAAGGAAAAAAATACTGGTTGTTATAATATTTTTAAATACATAATATATAGCGAATCTTAAATAAATATGGCAGTTTTCCCCGGTCTCCTTAAAGCTGAATTGTTGGCACTAATGTTTATACAAGGTATAAAGTTTAGGATCAAATTGAAAGCTTTTTATCAAGTTTCAACACACAAATTTAATTTTAAACCAAAGTATGTTATATTCGCTTTGCCATAAAATCATTCGTTTTTTGTTTGCTGAGTAGTTTCGTAACGTTTAAACACGCTAAAAATTAAGGAGACCTACTTTTGGTCTCCCTAAATCTTTGGTCTCCCTAATACTGGCTTTTTAGCAAAAATGGTCCCCGTATTGCTGGAGGTACACTTATATATATCTAGAGCTTGAGATTTGCTACCCCATCCCTGTAATAAGATCCTTTTCGGGTTGTTTTCGGACCATTCAAGACACTTCCGCCGCCTTCGGGCTGTGGTTGCTATAGACTAGGGTCTCATGCTTCATACCCGTCATATCCCATACAAGACGGTCAGAGAAGAGCAGTAAAGACAAAATCACGCCTGAAATCTTGGGTTTTCGTTGAAAATGCTTTAACTTGTCTCTAAATGCAATTGCACGTGGTTTTAATGGTGCAATATGCGCAATAACGTAATTCCAAGTGTGTGTTTATTGCAAGCACTTATTCTTGTTTTATGATCGCTTCTCTGCATAAGTTTCAGACCTGACAGAGCTGGTCTGAGGTCACTACTTACAGAACTACAGAACTATAACCTGCCACCTCGCTCAACCCCCAATCGGTTCGTGATTGTTGCAAGAGGGATAGTCTTTTACTAGGACTTGCATGGAGTGTCCATATATCTCGCAGATACTGGAAAGCCATCTATCACAACAGGGCCAAGAACGAGCGTGGAAGAGACACATTTAAAGCTATCGCCTCCGCCACTTCTTTCATTGCAAAGGCGTTTGTGGAGGATGCCATGAGAAAAGTTATCTTGGATAACTTGGTTATCCTAGACCAGATGGTGATACCAAAACATGTTGATAGAAGGGGCGAATTGGATACAGCAGTCGTCCCAGAAAGAAACACAACAAAACTAAGCCAATATTTTTTCCAAGATTATCACAGAACTAGAAATCCGAGAGGAAGAGGAGAGGTCAGGCTTTAATATCGCATGGGCATCACCCAAGCTGTTATTCGAATCGACGCTAAGAGCTCCAATACCCGTGTGAACGGGTAGTAGTTATCCATAAGGCATCTGAGTCAAGTTTTAGTCACGGCAACGAAGCAAATAAGCAGGAAGTACTCTCCCTGTCTTTGGAAAGTTTCTAGTTGCCCATCATTTCTAGTGCGTCAGTCATCCTTTTTTGTAGATGCTACAGAACTACAGCAGACGGCCCAATAGCAGAGACAAATGTGAAAGCCAAGTGGAAGCGCAAGCCATCCTCAGCGTCAAGTCTATCGCTGACCTCCATCCCACACGCCGCTCAAAAAGTTTTGCGGATTTCACGACAACTGATTACCCTCTATGTGTATGTCAAATGCCGTCTTTCTACTACAAACCCTGTAGAAGGAGTTACCTTGACCTCAATTTGACCTTGCCCTTGAAGGTCAAGGAAAAATTGCAGATTTCACGATATCTGACCACCCTCTATCTCGGTGCCAAATTTCATCGTCCTACGTCAAAAAGCTTAGGAGGAGTTTTCTGGAAACCTCCGAGACCAATAAAGGACAAAAAGCAACAAAACAGCCAGCCGCCGTATTCACGAAAGTTAACTCAAGTGGGTTAAACCAAAACAATTTAATGAACTAAACCAATGGTTTAAACCACATTCACAAATGAAGTTTAACCGTGGTTTAACTAAACCAATGGTTAAAGGTTAAACCGCAGTTTACCCAAATACGTCATCATTGTTGGGTTAGAATACAGGAAATTCCCAGGGATTTTCCATGAGACTGGCACTCACTGGAAAGGGAAAACATAATTGTGTTTTATTTATTTTCATTTCGAAAAACCGTTTAAGACTGGGTTGCCGATACTTGGACCGGGAGTGGTGCAAGTGGACAACAGAATAACATATTTGCAAAAAACAAAAACATGCGAAATGACCCCTATTGAACGTCTAAATGGCGTACGTAAATAGACGTTGTTTCGTAGCAAACTGTCGTCATAATCGCAAAACATATATTTAAAGTGAAATGAATGGCTTATTAATAAAAAAAACAAGCAAAAGACAAAAAAGAGGTGCTTTCGTAGTGAACTATCATCGTAACCGTTGCTTGAATGTACTTGGATACTCAACATGTGCATATAAGGATTGAAACCCGGCGCGGGATAGAAGCTTAGAGAGAGGGAGAGAGAGAAAGAGAGATGGGGTATACCCATAGCAGTACCCGAAGTTTTACAGTCATTTTTTTTAATCTAGAGGTGGCGGCATCACAACCCATAAACGCCCCCTCCCTCTTCCTGGGATCTGCCACTGGTAAATATAGTGTAGTTTTCATATATAATACGGGCCTATGCCTCGCCTCACTCTGCCAAATCCTGTACTCGCCAATGCTTTCTCCATGATTTAGTCTGCAAACTTTGTATTTGGGATTACAAGTCAGTTTCAAACACATTTGTACTTCATTCACCTTCCCCCTCCTAGAGAGGGAAAGGAGGAGGAACACAAATGAAATCACTGAGACATTTCTCAGGAACTCAATCCTGGTTTAACTCACCTCACAAGCAGGGTTAACTTTTTGGTTTAACCCACTGGTGTAAACCATAGTTAACTTTCTTGAATATGACATAACTTAAGCCAATGGTTTAAACCGCGAAGTTAACTTTTTGGATTGAGTTATGGGTTAACCCACTGGTTTAACTTTCGTGAATACGGCGGCTGAATTCTTAGCAAAGCACTCACTCAGGTTGATTGTGGAATGAATGGCAGGATCACTGCGTAAAACTGCTGCAATGTTTTTTTTGATTATGTGAAAAGTATTTTCTGGAAGGAAAACCAACCTAAAATAGATTTTGAGGGTTCCTTTTCTTAAAGAATAATTTTAATTTTAAGTTCATTTGATCCAAAACTATAGATTACGAGGGAAGTTCGGAAAACCACCCCTACATACATAATCAGGTGCTTATTATTAAAACAGAGGAACTTTGAGTGGAGATGGTTTCTGCGCTGAGAAACTACGAGTGACTACGTCTGCGGGAGAAGATTATCAGTTTTAAACCATAGTTCCACTGAAATATTTTAATGTATGTATAACAAGAGCAGTTTCGCAGACTGCACTGACGCGCATCATTGACCAGCTTAGGTCAAGTTTCCATGCACATTGATTATTTAGTAAAAGGTGTCAAAATGAGAAACCCGTTCTGATGACGTAAAAGGACATAGCTATACAGTCTTTTAGTTATGAAATTCAGAATAAAAGAAATATATGATAATTGGCCAAACTCTAGAGAAAAACATAGGCATCCGAGATGCAGAGCCCTCAGCTAATAGCGGTTACATCACTGTGGCCCAGTTACTCTTTTGAAATACCGCCCGGACAAAAATAATATACAAGGAGCGACGGACGGTTCCTTGTGTATTTACACTGCATATATTTTCTTCCTGTAGGGTTTGGTTAAGATCTGATGAATAGTTGTTGAGATATCGCCCAGACAAGAAAAGTTTAACGTACGACAGACAGACGAACGGACATGGGACATAACGAGGGTAGACTGTATACTTCCTTTCTGTAAGGTTTGGTGAAAATCCAATACATAGTTTTTGAGATATCGCCCGGACAAGAAAAGTTTTTATTATACACCTGACCGTGCACGTATAAAAGAATGATAGAAAAAAGTGAGTGCTGTATTTTTCCGTATTGCACGCTCCCTCCCCCTGATAAGTATACTTTTTTCAGGGATGAAATACACTGACTCAAACTTACAGGAATGAGTACGTTGTACAATCAATGGACAAAATTGTTCGTCACCTCGTACGAGTTCGCGTTGGACACCACGTGTGTTCTATATTAGGGCGTTGTATTTTAATACTTGACAGCGTAATTGTTACGTCATGAGTGACTGTATCCATAGTGAAATCAATGCAGATTGCGTTCTTATAAGTATTGTGACAAGTAGTTTTGATTTTACATTTGTAGTTATTGTTTGACGTTTTATTTGTCATCTTTGAAATTTCATTTCGAATTACATTACTTGCATTTAGCGCTACTTCCGCTAATGGAGTCATTCTGTGAAAATGGAAAAAATTGCTTCTGATCTAAGTGATCTCACTAGTGCTGTAAGAAAGATTAGTGAAAACTTAAATATCATTGATAATAGACTTGAAAAGTGTGAATCTTTTATGCAAGGGAGTGCGGAACGTAACAATAACGATCAAGAAAGTTTCCCTCGTGGGAATCGAGTAGAAACTGATAATATTGCCCAAGGTGCAACTGGAACAACGTTTCCCAGCTCAGAAGGTCCAATAGACTTTTTTTCTTTGGATATTCTGGGAGACTTTCGAGCAATCCGTGACTCTTATAGCCGTAATTCTCTCCCACCTGAAGCATATAAAGATGGCTTCCGGTAGGAAGGAATATGGAAGTGAACTGAAACAAAAAATTGTGGAAAGTTGTAAACGTAATAGAAATACTTCAGAATTGGCAAGAATTTTTAATATACCTCGGACTACCATTTGTAGTATTTCAAAAAAAATTGAAAAGAAAAAGGGGTTGAAAATCGCACAGGTAGAGGACGGAAAAAATTATTTACTGAAAGAGACAAAAACCAACTTTCCCGGATCATTAAAGCAAATAGAAGACAAACTTTGGTGGACATAACTGGTGTATTTAATGAACAAAAATCACATAAATTTTGTACTAGAACTATCAGAAGAAAATTAATAGTTTAGGGTATCAACGGAGGTCCAGCAAAAAGCAATGTTCAGTTACAGATGTCAACAAGAAAAAAAAGAATTAAATGGTGCAAAGAAAGAAAACATTGGTCAGTTGCGGGACAGTGGAAAAAATTGATTTTCAACGATGAAAGTCAAATAGTTTTGGGGAGTGATAACCGCATTTATGTTTGGAAAAATGCGACGAAAAGTACAACCCCCAACTCGCGTGTTCTACACCTCGTCACAGAATTAGTTTAATGGTCTGGGGATGTGTTACGTATCAAGGGGTAGGAACAATTACCAAAGTTGAAGGTACAATAAATGGTAAAAAAATACATAGATATACTGGACGAAAACCTTTGGCCTGTAATTGCACAGCATTTCCCTCAAAACAATTATGTATTTATGGATGACAATGCACCGGTTCACAGGGCTCGAACTGTACAAACTTTTGTAATGGAAAATAATATCAATACGACAGAGTGGCCATCACAATCCCCAGATTTAAATATAATAGAAAATATGTGGTTATATGTCAAAAGAAAGCTACAAGAAGCCGTAAATCGAATACACAACCAGACAGAGCTAATGGCTGAAATCAGACACATCTGGAAAAACACACCACAAACTCGAATTCAAAGTTTATACGACACTATTCCCGCTCGTATTTCGGAAGTAATAAAAATGAAGGGCAATTTGACCAAATATTAAGGTAAGACAGTTTTCTATTGCATTACCAGAGGATATTGAATTCAGATTGAAAACAATACCAATGTGCCGCCATTTTGTAAAATGACGAACAATTCTACACAATCGAAAGACCAAGAGTCCCTAAGATGTTTTTTATTTTACAAATTCTCATGCAAAGACAATGGGCGACGTCACAACTATGGTTAATAAAAGGCTAAGGATGACTTTATAAAAGCGTTAAGATTTCCCGTCCCCGGGAAATATAGCATTTAGCAGATAAATTTCCCCCCTGACTTATGAGTTTTTTTTTTTTGGCAGATTGTTCTTTTTCTGTTTTTATACGAGGTGGTGGGAACTGGTTACGCGTCATGACTGAAAACTTGACTGATCTCTCTAAAAATACCTTTACATTCATAAGTTCTCTATAAGAATGTGGTCTTAATAAAAGGTCCAGTACTCAGCGTTTTTTATTTATTTTTGTTTTTTAAATATAGTTAGTTTTATTAAGCTTCCACGGTTCTTTATACAGAGCATTTTTCACATAACGTGTTTCCAAGTTTTAAAAACTAGGCTGCATTACTTTTAAAGATGAGTTTCTATATCTAAATATATATATATATATATATATATTTTTTGGGGGGGGGTATGCTGGGGCGGAATCGCCTTACGGGGGGAATGTTCGGGGGTGGAAGGGAGGAGTAGTCCCGGGGGAGTTGGTTCGGGTGAAATTGTCCTGTCCTCCCTCACCTGAAAAATTCATCCTCGACATCGCGCAGGGAGGCTCTAGTGATGGCAGGGATGGCGATGGTAGGGGGAGGAGGGGGAACGGTTCGAGGGCACCGCTACAGAAAACACAACAAAAAGAAGTAATGGGCGTATGTGTGTGAAAGCATAAACACAGACAGAAATGGTCTAGCATTTGTCACAGTGCCAGTTTGTGCTAACCACACCACTCCGAGCTCTCACTATGCCGACGATGCCTGGAAATTCAGGCTTCGCAGCAAATATACTATACTAAGCAAGGCAAAACCATGGGCTTTGTGTTGTGGCACTGTTTCAACCAAAACAAAAACAAAAAAAAAACTTTGAAATAACTTGACCCGGATCCACGACAGCATGTCTTGTCGACTTTTCCTTTAAACTGGAAGGTGCGACAAGTCGTCTGAATAATACAATACAAAGCAGTTGGGGCGGGTGGGGGGGTAGGGGAGAGGGGGGAATGAGCGGGAGGTTCTAGGATATATTATGATTAACCTCGCATATTTATAAATGTTCCTGTGTATATAAATAACATAATGACGTAAACCCTTTCGTTTTCACTTTACAAATGGAAAGTGATTATTTCGGGACTTCACAACCATACTCTACTCTTTTTTTTTAATATTTTTATGTTTCAGTGAATTTTGGAATCCGGGATCACGGAAACTGCAAATTTTCAGTAAGCCTGTCTGAAGCACGACCATGTCTGCTCTCTGATAGGATGCGTATTTGTTTCTGATCCCAGTTAGCAGCCCGACATCGATTCAGCGTCGATTTGCCGTTGTTACATCTGGTTGTATTCTTGTTGCAATTCAGATCAACGTCTGAATAACATCTTTAACATTGATGCAACCAAAACTCCTCTTTCTCACATGTCTAATCAGCGTCTTTGGGGCAACGTTGAAAAGGCGTAGAAAAACCGACGCTCACCGGAAATAGCAGCAACGACACATCGCTTCCAAAACATATCATATGGTTTGAATTTTGTGGAATTGTCGCTGCCAAAACCACGTCTAATCAACGTTTTATGTTTCGACCACTAAGCAGTTTTTGCCTACGCGCCTTGGACATTCATAATCAATTTGTTCAGATGAAGCTTTATTTTTCCCTCTAGGAGAAATGAGCCATCCTAGGAGCAACGTTGAATAGACGTTGGAAAATCAACGTTGTATAAACGTTGCAATAAATCTACAACAGCCATGTAAGATCTCCTGGAAATGGAAGCACCGACAGGCTGCTATAAAATTACATAAGAAATTAGATAAAAAAATTACGTACACGATACTTATGGTTGTCGCTGTCTAGAATTTCAGACATCTCCGACGTCTGTGTAAAGTCTACAGAACGTTGTTTTCACTTCTATTAGCAACATTCCGCCGAATAATTGATTTCTATTCAACTTCCGCAAATTTATATTGTTTCGATTTCCACAATCAAGCAAAGTCCAACATTAATCCGACTCGGGGTGCGGCGTCTGTTCAACCTTAAATTCAAACTCGTAACGTTTCCTATTTTTATTTATATTTCACCTTTCAACAAAAAAAAATCAATGATCGCCCCCCTCAACCCAACCCCACCCCACCCCCCACCCCCACCCGGAAAGAAAAAAAATAATCTACTCACTTTCTGATAGGGAAACTATGGATGTAAAAATCCAACAAAGATAGTACCAATCCATTTCGAGGTCACCGTTCTTCACTGCTCCTCTCGGTCTCCAAATACCGATTGCAGCCGTGCATTGAAAGCCATCATTATAAATGCAGAGAGAGAGAGAGAGAGAGATAGAGAGAGAGAGAGAGAGAGAGAGAGAGAGAGAGAGAGAGAGAGAGAGAGAGAGAGAGAGAGAGCTTGAGCTTAACTCGCCACCAGAGGTTTCACTTTCGTTTTCTGAGAAATACTCTTTTTTTACGCAAAAAAAGATCAGCATCGGGCTATTTCCAGGCACACATTTACGTGAAATCAAGTAGCAGGAATGTAACTTTTTTTTTTAATTTGATTCGAATTGGAATGGAAACCATGGTCAAAGTGAACAACTCATCAAGAGACCTGGGCCCCGTATTCTCGAGATCTTAAGTTGAGGAACTCGTCTTGGATTTAAGTGAGTTATCGTCTTGGATTTAAGTAAGATCTCTCAGATAGGAGCTAACCGTCTAACATCTGAGATACGTTCTTCAATTTTGGCTGATCCCTATTCTCGAAAGATTTTTTATTTAAATATAAGGGGGTTCATAGCTCCTTCACAATGAAGAAATCCGTCTTAGGGCGGCAGTTTGCATTGAAAAATCTTCATAAATTCCTGATTTTCCGACGGTTTGCTTGTATTTCACATCCGTATTAACTAAAATTGAACATACACACAACGCGAAACTCTCAAATAAATATTGCGCAGTTGGGCAACGTTGGATAGACATCGCATCAGACATTTCATCGTCGTCGGGTTCTGGTTGTTTATTGGACGTCGAAACAACGTCTGCCTTCCGTCTATTAGACGTCGATTATTCGACGTCTAAGCAACGTTGCGTAAACGTTGTAAATGGAAGTCAAAACAACCATCAACGTTGTAGAGAAACCATGAAAATATTTATATAGGATCACCCTCTATCAAACGAGGGGTCGTCGGCACCCATTCGTCAAAGTACGCGCACGGGTACCCTGTTCTTGGGTCATCCGATCACACAGTTTGAAGTCGATTTCCATGAAAACTTTCAAAAGTTAGTGGAAAATACATCTTTCGATTTACATATTATAGATCATCGTTTTGATCTATTTTCGAAATGAGCTGCAATGACTACCATTTCCGGTGAGCGATAACACGAGTTGTTCTTTTGTGAGTCCGACGTCTATACAACGCCGATTCTCTGACGTCTATTCACGGTTGCACTGAACAACGTTGCTTATCCATAGTCTATAAACGTTGGGCTAAAGACGTTGGCAATACGTAGATCTGTTGTTGCGACCAATCGTGACCAAAGTGCAACCAGAGTTGATGTTGTGGTTTGGTCGGGTCGAAGTTGCAACCTCAAATGGACGTTGGATCGACGTTAAAATGTTTACCTGTGAGAGCTCAGACAGAAGCCATTTTTGTGGGTGGGTGGGCGATATTTACTCTGTCAAACTTATTTTAATTATATAAACGCCAAAGCACGGAAGATGCCTCCTTGAGCTCATATCTCAAGCCCTAACCTTACCCACCTCCCTCAAAGAAAATACGACACATGTAGTCGTTAAGCTTGGGTTGTAACGCACAACGTTTTTAAAGAATATGGCTCGACTCTTCAGGTAAAGGAAAATCCAGAATTTGAAGAATTTTTGCTGTTACAGCGCCCCTACCTCCTCCCCCCCCCCCCCAACTCACATACGAAACCTCAGTATACCTCCCCTCCCCTCCCCTCCCCTCACCTCTTTATGCCCTAACAAATACCAGCAAGCCTCACTTGGCAAGTGCTGATTGGACGTTCATATCACTGCGTTTTATAATTGACGTGTGGGTTCACTGAAAACTGAACATTTTTTCAAAGGCAGGCACTTGCCCAAATGCTCTAGGCAAAAAAAAACCAAAAGAAGTTTCCAGGAGAAGCCTATTCCTGCAAGAGGAGATCCAGCTTGTGTGAAACAACAAAGTCGGCTGGACTAAAAATACTTTCCATCCGAGTAATCTCTTTATTATATAAGATACAATTTTGGAACATGATTTTCTATCCGTCCCGTATGTACCATGCCAAACGTGTTTCTCTCCCGACACCCCCCTCCCACCAAAAAAAAAGGATTGGTACTGTTCAGCTAAACATTAACTCCCTCTCCTCCACCTTAATTTTTAGAAGTGGTCCTGTTATTTTTTTTAAGTGTTATTTCATTTTTGTGTCAATTTTCAGTGAGCCTGAGTCATCGCTTTGCACTCTTTTGACGTGGTTTACTGTCACAAACAGCGTACTCTCTGAGAGAAAGTTTCTGTTTTTACGTTGCTAAGACGTTGGATAGCGGCATCCATCCAATGTCCGCAAGTAGACGTTGGGTTGACTTCCATAATCAACCAAAACTCGACCCTGGTCCGACGTCGGCTATTACGTCTATCTAACGTCCTCCTACGTCATACTGTTTACTGGGATAATCCAGGCCCTGGATGCTGTTATTTCCGACTTTCAATGCCATATGTACTTCAATATGTTCTGGCTGTGGCAGTAAACAAAACAGTCTGGTTTTAGCTTTTAGTGATTCCCACCCGATCTTTTTGGACCCTCTATGCAAAAGGTTTAAAGTGAGGAAAAAGATTCAACGGTAGATAAATGCTATGTTCTTTTCCAACCCTCAACGTTTTATATTCTCACGGAAGTCCTCGCATCTTAACAAATCATTTTGTAACAGGAAACACAGTACATTTTATTTTCTGCCAGACACAACGAACTACGTGATAAACAAACACCCAGACTCTTTTTTTCCCCAGTAAACATTCCTGCGTCGCTCTAACGTCGACTTGAGATCTCATCGTTTTACCCGAACACTTAATAACATTAGGACTGCTTGCAATTTGCTTGACAGGTCGCGGGCAAAAAGGCGTCTATTCAACGTTGATCGTTAGTTGGACCATTAAGCAATCCCTACCCTAAATCTGATAAACTTTTATGACACCTGATTTAATAGGCGGTGCTTTCTACTTTTTCGACGTCTAATACTTAGAGTCCCGTTGAGCAACGCTGTATAAGCAATACAGCAATCTCATCACATTATCTCCCACCGGAAATGGAAGCCATGGCAAGCAGCTTCTAAAATATGCAAAGACTATGGACGTGCAGTTTTCAAAATTATTCAATATTGTCTATCGAATATAGAATATTGACGTCGGGCTAATCCATGATTACTGAATAACCTGAAGGGGAATACTTTGGCGGATGGTGATCATGGCGTCGTTCGTCTGTCATCGTCTAGAATTAGATTTCAGATAATTTCTCGGACGTCTGGAGTGGTATTCTGCTCTGTCCTTATTTTTAAGGATGTCCTTATTTTTAAAAATAAGGCTAAAAAAGCTATTCTGCTCTATCCTCAAACTTAACAAAGTCTTTAAAAAATAAGGATAAAAATTAAAGCTGAACCATCTAATCTCAAGAATAAAGACATCCTTAAAAATAAGGACAGAGCAGAATACCACTCCTGTATAACGTCTAGAAATCGCCGTCTATCTAAAATCAGGATATAGATATTGTTTCGAGTTCCATAATCAGCCAACGTTATGATGTCTGTTTAACGTTTATTCAAAGTCGCATCATTTACCATGTTTATTGTGTCCGGTGTTGCGGGACAGATTGAGTCCTGGCTGAAGTCGATTTACTATACATTCCTTTATAATGAGGCAACCCATTCGGAAAGGGGACGCTCTCATTTGGGCCCGGGGAACATTCGCGTGAAAATACGAAATGTTTTCTCAAGGGATGTTTACCTAAGAATGGGGTTGTGAAAAAAGGGTAACTTGCTCACTTTCATTTTCTGTAAAAATCATTGCCTTATAGCAAAAAAGTTAGATCGGCATCCCGTGGGACTTCCTCTGAATGGGTTGGTTTCAACCAGTTATTGCTGGATTATTTGTACAGATATCAATCCCTGTCAGTCATTTTCAGTGCAACTGGAAAGGATGCCGAACGATGGATGTGAAATACTGGGAACTTCCAAGCGCTCAAAATGTTTTTCTTTTCTCATCTTCGATGGTAAAAAATTCCACAGGCGACTTCGTAAATTTTCATTTTCAATTTCCCCAGGCTTAAGTGACTGACATATTTTGTCAGCTGCATGTGACTATAACGAAGCGGTGGCTGGGAATAGACGTTAAATAAATAAACATTCTTGCTATAAATAAACCTGGCATATTTTATAAAAAGAAGGAAACAAACACCACAAAAGCAAGTATTTATTAATCAAAGAATGGGACTATTTTCAGCCCCCGCCTTTTAGGGGGAAAATTAACTAGGTGTTCGTGTTTGGCTAAACTGACGGAACCCACGGGGTTGGACTCCGCGACAAAAGGGACGAAAGGAATCACGTTAGCCAGTCAAAAATGCCATTTTGAGCCCCGAAAAATGGTACCGGTTACAGAAGAAACAGGACAAGTCAGAGAACAATCAGGACCAGTCACACAATATACAGGACCGGTCACAGAAGAAATACGATCGATCACAGAACAAACACGACAAGTTACAGAACAAACAGGACCAGTCACAGAACAAGCAGGACTGGTCACAGAACAAACAGGACAAGTCAGAGAAAGAAGAGGACCAGTCACAAAACATACAGGACCGATCACAGAGCAAATAGGACAAGTCACAGAACAAGCAGGATAAGTCACAGAACATACAGGACATGTCACAGAACAAATAGGATAGGTTACAGAATAAACAGGACCGGTCACAGAACAAATAGGACCAGTCACAAGTCACAGAACAAACATAGCGTGCATGCACTGTGCGAACAACAGTCGGTGATTCCAAATTAGAGGAATTATAATTCCCAATTGGAAACGTTTCCAAATAAGGATGAGTTTGTAGTTATTCTGAAAGTTTCTGCTCTCTCTTTTTAGGTTTCCAGAAAACTCCCCGTCAACTTTTTGGAGCAGGAAGATAGAATTTAGCACACGCTTTTGCCGAATCCCCTTTTTTACCTTTAACCACTAAGGTCAAATTATGGTAAGGTCAAATTATGGTTTTACTTCGCAAAAGCTTTGAATTCGTTATCTCCACTTTTAATGGGTTCCGTTCCAGTAATATTTACCACGCAATATAAAAAAAAACTTTTTGAGTTACAGTTCGAGATCACTTATCCTTCCATTGATCCTTCGACCAATCAGAATGCCCGAGACGTCGTCTGCTAGTCTCGTATAAACAACATTCTCTTTTTGCGTGGCGTCTATACAACATGCCATTCTGTGTGCTGCCGGTTTTTTGCAGCAAGGGAACTGGTTAAGGTGCAAATTGCTTCATATTTTACTTAATTGACTACCTAATGGATTATTTTATTTATTACTGTGCGTTGGGATAAATTTATGGAGCCTAAGTGATATAAATTCGACACTTTATTCTTCGGTCAAGTTAGGTTGAGTTTGCACGATCGCGGAGACATTTATTATTTCCGGGAAGTGCGCCTCTTTCTCCACTTTCTTTCAGATCGAGGAACTTACCAGTTCCACCTCATTTCATCTAGGAGTAGGATCTTTTCATGCTACTGTGACTGCTTAGACTCCAAGCTTTACCAGCCAGCTGTGTCATCGCGGAAATGGACAGTTTTTGCTTAAGCTTTACTCCATTGGACGCTTCTCAGTCTTCGTAGAGCAGGTTCCGCAAGGCTGACAACGTTTTCCGACGAAAAGAGACGTTTTCTGTGAATTCTGAGGGTCCTATTCCTTGCCAGGAACCCCCTCGAGTTCCCCTTCCACGATCGGACTGCAAGACGTGCCGTTCAGGGATGCCATACAAGAGATAGCCCGCTTAGCAGAGGTCTACTGTGGCTTCCCACATTTAGATAAAGAGGATCCACCCATTCGTAAGACATCTCAGGCCGCTTCACCACAACAGGACTCCTTCACTGCATTAGCCACCAACGAGGGCGTTGCTCATGCTGTTATTGTAAAATGCGTTTTGGGAAAATAGGAAATGTTATAAAAATGACACTATGCTTAATTTCGGACATGTTAATTAGTTCGATAAAAAAGGAATTGCCCCCGATGCTTTTAAACATTTTCTTTTGTTGCTGAAATTCTTTTGTTTGCATAATTGTTTGCCCCCAGATATCGCCATGCATAAATGTCACTAAATGTTTCTTTTAACTGTAAGCTATTGCATGTCTGACCATTTTGCTTTGCATGTTTAAAAACGTTTGTTCTTTTATTCTATTGTTTAAATCTTGTATAAAATGTAAGACGTTCGCGGACCAACGCCAGTTGATTCCAACTCGTTAGAAGTGCTAGTTGAATCCAACGCGTTAAAAGGGTTCTAGTTGATTTCAGCGGTAAAATTGGTTCGAGTTAGTTCAATACAACACGTCGGGATAACTTCAACAAATAGCTGAAAACAGCTAGTTAATCTTATTAAAATATCTGTTGAACACAACGGAAATTAATGTAGAAACAAATGAAATAAATTAGTGGTTAATAAAGTACGAGGAAACTTCGTGAAGTTTCAGCTAAAAAATAAAATAATAATAACACGAAAAGCTGTTCGTTTTCTATTTTATAATACTGTCACGGTCCGCGCGAAGGAATTCAAGAAGATGGATGCCGGTGAGGGTCGCACACTGTCACGGTTCCACTTATCTAAACACTGCCTAGTACGACCAGGCCCATATCGGTCAGCGGATGAGCAAATTCCCCTGGAGGCACTGGAATAACCCGTGAAGCGTACAGTCTGGATGCCTACAGTGCGTAGTGACTCGGACATTCCACTAGTATAGAAAGACGTCAAGACCATTGAGGCGTCTTCTCGTCACATCCTGAAAATTATGTCGTTTCAAGATCACACACTCAAGGCACTGAAGTTCCGTTGGGAAGAGCTTTGCTTCAGTGATTCTGTGTCTTCTAAACTGATGGAATGTCTGGCCTTAGCTACCCGAGACGTGGTCAGACTTTCCACCTTTTTGATGAGGTCAATGGTCTACCTACGTCGAGACGCCTTTCTCCAGCACTGCTGGTCCAGTGTCAAAGATTTACGGGATCTACGCCACGCCCCTATTCTGGAGGAGCGGGAGATAGAGAGGGTGAACAGGAAAGTCGATCACTTTCTCAGGATTATGCCCTTATGTCCAGGATGTCTCGCTCCTCCTTCAAGCGCCCACTGAAGAGGAAGCGACCGCAGCAGTCCTCGCCGGCACAGGACAAACCGAGTGCGCAACCACATCAGCCCCCTGTTAAGAGACCGAAACCCAACTCCGGCAGCAAAACAGAGGGCCCATCTCCACAGTCGTTCAGGTAGCAACCAATCGAAGTACCGTCACGAGATTTTCTCGTCTCCTGGCGATACTTTAATAAACTCAAAAGAATTGAAAACTTTTCTTAAGCGCCTCCTTGCCCGTAGGAGGGAGACTAGGAAAGTTTTGGCAGCAATGGGTAGAAATGGGGGCGTGCGTTGTCTGAAGAGGGGTTATTCTCTACCTTTCAAACGAGAGCAAAAGGGGCTCAGGTGCCCTATTCCCCTAACCACCCATGCGCCAAAGCAACTGGTCATCTCTTACCCCAAGGGGTCGGAAAAGAACCTAGCTCTCCAAGAAATGTTGTTGAGCTTGACACAAAGAAACAGGCGATCGAGGAAATGCCAGAAAATCAAATGGGCTTTTTCAGCATGGTTTTTCTGGTCCCCAAGAAATCCGGGTTGTGGAGATTAGTAATCGACCTCTCCCCCATAAACGGTTTTCTCCGAGTGGTCACCTTTCATATGGACACGGCCCACATGGACACGGAAAGGGATGTGGGGTACCTCCATATATCTCTCCGATACTGATCTCCATATCCCTCTTCACCACTTGTCAAGAAAGTTCCCAGTCTTTCAAGTAGGGAAAAGACGTTTTTGGTTTCTGGCACTTCCCTTCTGGCTACGGTCCCGTACGTTTTCTCCAAGGCCATGAAGGTGTTGAAAACATGGGCACGTCTAGAGGGGATGTTAGTCTTTCAGTATTTAGACGAATGGTTCCTGGCAAATCAAGACAGGCAGGTAACCGAGAACCGAACGATCAAGTTAGTTCGCAAGGCACTGGAGGTAGGTCTAGCATAAACCTGGCCAAATCCGAACTAACCCCCAAACAGTCAATTACTTTTCTAGGGGAATTTTGGGATCTGGCAATAGCAAGGGCGTACCCTACGCCAGAAGGCTACCAGAGAATTGCGAAAGCCATAAGAGATATTTCTCCCGGAAAAAAGGTAAGACTACAAGCCCTTTTAGGCCTGTTAATGGCAACAAAAAAGACAGTCCCTCTGGGCCGTCTCCATTACAGGCCATTCCAAAGCCAAGTGAGATGGGCACTGCATCAGGGTCGTTCAGCCACAGCAAAGATGGTTTCACAGGTAATCCAACAAGCCCTACAGTGGTGGTGCGATGTGCAAATCATGTCCGAAGGAATGCCGTTCAGCCCCCCACCCCCCCACCCCCCCCCACCCCAGAGATAGAGATTCAGACCGATGCATCCCACTCAGGGTGGGAATTTATGCAGGTATGGAAGGGCAGGTGGCAACCCTCACTTCAGACCTATCACATAAATTGGCTGGAACTACGGATAGTCCTG
This sequence comes from Protula sp. h YS-2021, assembly GCA_949752745.1. Classification (NCBI taxonomy): domain Eukaryota; kingdom Metazoa; phylum Annelida; class Polychaeta; order Sabellida; family Serpulidae; genus Protula; species Protula sp. h YS-2021. The sequence goes on along the minus strand of OX457025.1, from coordinate 95,172,055 downwards.
ATTGCCCTGACCAAACTGTCAACCCAACTCAGAAACAAGGCAGTCCTACTTCGGTTAGACAACTCCACAGTCATAGCGTGTCTCAACAAGCAGGGAGGTACCAAATCACCACCCCTTTCCAAACTAGCATTTCAGATTTTCACAAGGGCCCGGGATGAATAGGTGACCGTTTCAGCCCGTCACCTGGCCGGGAAACTAAACGTCCTAGCGGACTTAGCTTCCAGACAGGGCAAGTTATCAACACCGAATGGCGCCTATCTCCTCGGTCGTTTCAATGGGTAATATACCAGTCTCCATGGGGTCTCCCAACTCTGGATCTGTTTGCAAACGCTATGACCGCCCAACTTTCCCGGTACGTGTCCTCCTGCCCGGACCCAGTAGCCTGGGCAGTGGACGCCCTCAATTGTCAGTGGCCACGGGACGAAGTGCTGTATGCCTTTCCACCACAAGCAATCTTAGGGCAAGTCCTACAAAGGGTAGTCGAGTTAACACCACCGTATCTATTGCTCATTACCCCGTGGGCACCGGGAGCTCCATGGTTCGCCCTCCTACTGCATTGCAAGATAGTGAGGTCGATACAGATCCCATGCCTCAACGAGTTGCTATCACAACCCCACTGGCAATACTTCCACCCCTCCCCTCACTTACTGAATCTGCACCTTTGGTGTCTGACCAGTCCTTCATGAAGAACAAAGGCTTCTCCAAACAGGTGAGGGAGAAAATAGTAACTAGTCACAAGGGCTCTACACCCAAGGTTTACAGGTCTCAGTGGAACAAGTTTGCCACCTGGTGGAGCTGCTCTAAGCTGGACCCGTTTCAGGCTAGCCAAGCAGTGGCAGGGGACTTCCTCGATCACCTATTCACAGATGAAGGAAGGCAGGTTCCATCGAGGGCTATAGGGCCGCTATAGGGTCAAGACTCAAAGCATCAAAAGGCTACGACCCGGGCGAAGATGCAGCCCTCTCACAGCTAGTAAGACATTTTAAAATAAATTCCCCACCCTGCCCATCAAACATAGCGCAGTGGGATTTATCTTTAGTTTTGCGGTATCTCCAACGCCCAGACATTTTTAGTAAAGACGTGATTTCAGCTAAATATGCAACAGTAAGATTCACGTTTTTATTGGCTTGAGCGTCGGGCAAAAGAAGAAGTGAGATTCATGCCCTGGACAGAAAAGTGAATAACGATACGGGCACTTGAGAGAAGGTCACCCTAGTCCCCAGAGCAGGATTCATGGGAAAAACCCATATTATCTTTGTGTCCCGTTAAGGCTTTGCCGACATTTCAAAAGGCACTCATCATTTCTTTTATACCGAAATTTAACAAAGATCTTTCGAATTGTATTAAAAAGATCATTTTGGCAGCCTATGACGAGGCACAAATTGACCCGAACACGTCCGGGGAACTCAACGTCAAAGCCCATCAGGAAATTCAAGTAGCTAATTTCCTGAGGGCCGTGCGTAATGTGTCTCTTTCAGATATATTGAAAACAGGTTGTTGATCTTCCCCCCAACTCTTTTGTTAAATACTATCTGAAAGATTTTCACAGGATGAATTGTCTGGTCTATATTCATTGCGACCCGTTCGTGGCTTCAGAAGCGACCATTACAGGCTAATGGTTTCTGTTGTAGATCTGCGTCCCCAAAGTTCAAGAACAAGGGCAAGCAGAAGGGCAACTTTTCCAAGGGCCGTAACAGGAACAGCAACAACAACAAGCCACGAAAGTAACAACCCACAAGAAGGATTTCCCCTTCTTACTCTGGACATTTCGTCTTTCGCGAAGGCCCTTTCGGACCGTTTCCGTCCCGTGCTTATATTAAGCTACGGGCAAACGTTTTAACGAATATTTTTTTAATTAAGCAGTCTATATATTCTATATACATTACAGGCTAATGGTTTCTGTTGTAGATCTGCGTCCCCAAAGTTCAAGAACAAGGGCAAGCAGAAGGGCAACTTTTCCAAGGGCCGTAACGGGAACAGCAACAACAACAAGCCACGAAAGTAACAACCCACAAGAAGGATTTCCCCTTCTTACTCTGGACATTTCGTCTTTCGCGAAGGCCCTTTCGGACCGTTTCCGTCCCGTGCTTATATTAAGCTACGGGCAAACGTTGGACGAATATTTTTTTAATTAAGCAGTCTATATATTCCGAAGTGTTTATGATAGCATGTAATTGGTGCAGCCCAGTCTTCGATCTTACGGCTACTCGGGTCTTAAATTTGAACTCCTTTCTTCAAGTCTTTCAGAAAGAAAGGAGGGACCGTTTCGGTCCCAAACGTACCGCAGTGACCGTATACTCGTTTGTGTCCGAAAGACCGAAAGACCGGTCTCTTGGTCCATGATATAGGGTACCATAGTGTCATTATGGACTGATGGGACCATAACGGCCCCATGTAAGGAAACAGTCATAAATTAGCTGAACTTTTGTCTGTATTTCATTTTATGCCGATTCTCAGTAGTTTTAGAGCAATCTAGTCAATCTTTACAGGTTTATTACAAATAAACGTGGTAAATTAAGAGTAATTTTGGGGAAAGAAAGTTAGACAACGGAGTCTTTCTTTTTCCACGTATGAATAGCATGTCTTGTAAGGCACTTCAGTCTCATTACTCGAAGTGTCAAACAGTTTAGTTGCGTAAATCCTATGGAATCTATTGCTAAATGCATAAGAGGCTTAGCATCAAACAATTATAGAAAATAGTTTAAATTTGATTACATAGGATACGTCATTAGGAAAATGGCCTGAAATGACAGAAAAAACATATAATATTATGTGCAAGATAATGTTAAAGATAAGTTAAGGGAGTGGATAGATTTTATTTAGGAAGCATCAGATGCAGAATGCATTATTTGCATGGAAGGGATGTCTGAATATGGAGCTTTCATAAAACCATGTTTTCACATGTTTTGTGCAATGTGCGTCAGGAAATGGATAACAGCGGAGTCATTAGAAAAAAGTGAAGTTACATGTCCAACGTGTAGACAAAATTCAGAAATTTCAAACATACATATGCCTGTAGTTAAAGCTGGAGAAAAAGTAATATGTAATGATAAAAACATGACAAAGCTATTAAAAACATAACTCGTAATTAAATATGCCAAATATGTAAATATTACTATGACGTTACTGAAAGATTTATTGACATATATATGAAGACATTATATAGCTCATGTTTTGGTGGAATAAATACTTGTCAAAAGAGAAAAATTTTATTGAAAAAGAATAAAACTAATTCCAGTAAGAACATTTTTTATTAAAATTATACCTGGTTATTTTTTGGTTTAATGCATTTTTTCACATATGTGTGTGTGATATAATTATATTTATTGTCTAGTAGACATTCACAATTGTCCCACTTGTACGTGATGCGTTTTTTTCTGAGAACAAGCCTTTTCATGCCCGAATAAATTGTAAGCCGTGAATATAGTCTTTCTACAGTACCGCCATGTATTAGCTTTGGAAGTGGAAGGTATATCTGGAAAGGTTATGGGGATGAACCTCTTTCGCTACGTTTGAGAAAGGAAAATTATTTGTACTGTACAGTTTACATGGTAAAAATTAGATTATTAAATATTGAGGCAATAAGTAATAGACATTACCACATCTCTGAACGCATCTAACTGCTTGGCTGTAAGAGAAATTTTAAAAAGTGTAATCATTACCTGTGCCATATGTTTACTTAATATTGTTAATAATAAAAACTAAAAAAAATGATGAAATGTAAAACTTACAAAGGTATTTTCTTAAAATCTTGCAGAAAATCATTCAAGTTTCTTTCTGCATTATCCATCTTACAAATGAAAATGCAAATGACGAGAAAAAAATTCTCTTAATTTTATTAAAAAAATACAGTTGTTTTCAGTAAGGCGTGGCAAAGGTTTTATTTCATGTTATGTATAAAAGTTTACCAAATTCATAGTGTGTGAAAGAGCGTGAAATCTTAACTTAGGAATAACAAAGACCGTTTCTTGTTACTATGCACAGCGTGTGAGTGTGTGATGAAGAGACTTACGCATTGAAATTGAACTACATGACACAAGGTATGCTTGCATTGTGCTTTGAAGAATACTGTTATGTGTTATTCGTTTAGATTTAATTAGTGGCGTTACAGAAACCTTAAATTTAAAACATCCCATACAGAAAGAAAACGTTAAAATAACGTTTAAATATTGAAAAACTTAAAAGATCAACTAAATATTTTCTACTTATATGAACATTACAATATCATAGCTACAAGTGACACTATTTTATTTTATAAACATATTTCATCTCGGTTAATATGAAATTAATTGCTTATTGTTTTTCTTGTTGCATAGGTAGTGGAATCCTTCAGAAGATCGGTTGAGTTGTATTGCATATGCTCCGACTGTGGTAGTCTTAGCTGTGTAAAGCAGTGGGCAGGGGAACAGCTTCCAAGCAAACTAATAAAATGTCAGTTATTCAATAAAATCTATCTAGAACTTGACATTAGAATTCATATATCGGAATGAATACAATTTATGTAGAAAATGTTAATATCAATCATATATTCATACTGAAAAGCATTAAGACAAATTAAATGGTAGTAGCAAATTAGATATTGCACACTGTAAGAAAAATAAATGTTCTGAATTTTAGGCCATAAATATGTTTTGCTAACATTTTAGAATAGACAGGAATGAGCAAGAAAATTTAGCAAGAATAGAAGAGCTATGTCACTTATTAGAAGTGAACAAAATATAGTGTGTGCATCAGGGACACGTGGATTATCGCTATCCAGTATGTGAAAATAGTGTCTTAAATGAAAAGTGAATTGTAATGATATACTGTAACAAAAGTAGGTTTAGTTTATTAAACAGTTTAAAAATATGCAAAAGATTTCTCATAAGTGTAAGTACGTAATAAATATATATGTAAACAGTTCTAATAGTTTTTCATTGTTATAAAAGCCAGGTTACGGAGACACCACTAACACTAATAATGAAGATGGAACTGGAGAAGAACTCGTACTGCAGTTACAGAAAAACGCGGGAGGTAGTCAATAATAAAGAACGCATACCTGAACTAAAAGAGAGTTTGAACAGTACAGTTAGTGTAACAACATTTAACCCACAACATAAGTGGGATCTCTTGCGTAATTTCACTCATATGGAGAACATTTTTATTAACAGACTAAGCAAATAAGTAGCGACGCCTAACGGAATTAAATGGAATTTGGCAACTAAAATAAAATATACCAAAACGAGTGATGGTGGAACTACCCACCTTTTCAACAGACCCAATACTAACTATACCGAAATTTGCACAGCGAATTAGACCCAACTTAGAATGAAAACTTAAAACGGAAGGTAGATGATATTGCTGTTTGCTAACAATTTTTACGTGTCTGAATGTAGAATATCCTCCCAAATACTACCAACTGTACCGGTAAGGTCGAGGTCAAAAATTTTTATCGGGTGCACCACTTCAGATGACCCTCCATACATGTGCCTAGTTTGGTTGTACTAGCTTCAGCAATCTTGGAGGAAATGCAAGAAAACCGATTGCTCTATATCTTACCGTTTTTAGATAAAGGCCAACTTCTGGTTTGGGGCTCAAAAGTGACCTTGAGGTCAAGGACACTGGAAGTTATACTTTACGTATCATCGGTATCATGGGTAATAGGACGAAATATGCTCATGAAACATTTTACAGTTGCAACTGCCTGCATGGCTTCACTTAACAGAGTCTCTAACAAGAGCATGAGCTAATATGTTCTAAGCAAAAAAGCACAAAAAGTTAAGGTTCCTAAAGAGAACGATAAATGGATTGCATTTAAAAGTATTGCAAAGTAGTTACGGGTACCATTTGTGATTTATGTAGATTCTGAGGCATGTACAAACAAAATTGATACATGTCAAGCCAACCCAGAAAAATTAAGCATTAATAAATACCAAAAGTTTATGCCTTCTGGGTTTTAATATGTCGTTATTAATTGAAGGAAATCATTGTCAAAACCTCCCGTAGTGTATAGAGGGTTAGATGTGATAGATACCTTTTTAAAAGCATCGATATCATTGATATACTGAAAACCCCCATACCTATGGCTATGTTAGAGCAACAACAAAAAGAGTTCAAACAGACATATGATTGTCATATATGTAATAAACCTTTAGGTGCGTGATCCTGAAGACCTTACAGGCATCTACAGAAGAGCAGCTCAGAATGAATGTAATATGGCAGTCAAATTTAGGAAAGAAAATGAATAGAATCCTTTGTCATACCATATTCCTGTCATAATTCATAACTTCAGAGGTTATGTTGGTCACTTGATGGATGGTATTGGAAAATTAAAAGGGAAAAGGTTAACATTAACAATATGGAAAAGTACATTTCATTTTCGACAGGGAACATTCGGTTTATAGATTTTTTTAGTTTATGGGTACGTCATTAGAGAAGTTAGTAGGTAATTTAGCTCAAGAAGGCAAGTCTCAATGCAAAATCCTATGCGAAAAACATACCACAGGCTGACAAACAAGAGTTATTGCTACGTAAAGGAATATATCTCTATGACTACATGAGTGAAGTATCTAAATTTAAAGAAACCTGTCTACCGCACAAAAACTGGCTTTTATAGTCAGTTAACTGAAAAACAGTTGTCAGAATAAGATTATCAGCATGCTATAAAGGTGTGGGATACATTTCAATGTCAAACTCTCGGTGACTTTCATGTCCTGTGTTTAAAATTGGATGTATTGCTATTAGTAGATGTGTTTGAAAAATTTCGGGATGTTTGTATGTCATCATATAATCTCGATTTAGCCGACTACTACACCGCGCCTATTTTTGGAAAATATGTTGAGTTTTACAGGTGTATCTTTAGAATTCATTGATGATTTTAATGTGCATCTTATGGTAGAATCTTGTCTGCGAGGTGGTATTTCAATAATTAGTAACTTAGTAAAACATTTCCTTATGATTATATCAAACAAAAATATGTTTATGTCATCTTATGAGATAGAAACAGAGGACATTTACAAAGACTGGCATAAAAACCTGAGCAAATATGACACATCCGACTCTCCCTCATGTCACCAATTATATAGCACCACCAATAAAAAAGTTTTGGGGAAAATGAAAGATGAAACAGCTGTAACATCTGTGTAAGAGTTTATTGGTCTAAGTTCCAAAATGTATAGAGTGATGTATGCAGGAAAAGAAAAGATAGCTTATAAAGGCACGGATTGCACTGCTATAGGGAAACAATTGAGACATGATTTATACAAGAATACACTGTTTAGGCAGAAGGTTATGCATACATATGCGTTTGATTAGAAGCGATAATCATGAAATATATTCTATATAATTTAATCCACTACCTAAAACATTGAACTCAATGGGAGCACCACACATTATTTGGCTCACAGGTCTATAGTCTATCCATTCAATGTTTTCTAGAGCTGTGTCTACGTAAGATTTTTTAAATAAAGCCAGGTTGGATTGATGTCCCTCCAAGATATGTTCCGATTTAAGCGCCATCGTATTTTCTTTTTGTATTTGAGATGTTGCTCACTCCCTGTCGTAGAGGTAACTGATTGTCATTAGCTGCTTTTTCCTTTTTATACTGTACTGAAGTCAGCTTTGACTCTTGCAGCTTCTCGCTCTGTTGGAGACACCATCGCAACCACACTCTCTCCATTTCTTTCACTTTGGACTTTAACTCACAGCATTATATAATGTGTCATATCCCTGATCTTTAAGTATTTGTTGGATTTTTCTGGAACCACGAAATGCTCCTATTTGTGACGAGGTAAATTAACTACCACAGAACATCCACTGTGGTAGTATAAATTTCGTTCCTCACGGTCTGTTATCTGACACTCTATTTCTTGTGTAATGATAATGCGTATATTATTTATGTGCAACATCACTGAAGTTCTTGGCTCATTATACGTATCCTCGTCATGTGTACATATTACATTTTTTGTTTTATTCCTTTCTTGTATTTTCTGTAGGCGTTTTTCTCGTTGTTTTGCGTGTTCCGTTACACATGCACGCACGTACGATCTGAAAAATGTAGAATTTGCCAGGTATCGGGCTATGGCAGTGTGAGCATTCACGACCTTGCTGTCCACATTTTCGACAGAAAGGTTTCGATTCGACGAGTTTATATTTCCCACACCAATTGCAGGTATACAAGATTACGTATTTGAAATCAGATATTACATTCACTTGTCTCTTCTCTGAGCATGCACCTTAACAGTTCTTCTTTGATGTAATGTATAAAGTCCACATTTCTGTTTTGCATTTTACATGTATCTCTTTGATGAAGAAAACAACAATGCTTTAAACTAGATCTTTCCGTTTTGGATTACATTTAAAGCATTGCAGCATGCCCACTTGATTCTGATGATCATTTCGGAGGTAGCGTGGTACATATTTTGCCATACATGGTGTGAGGGTGTTTTTTTTTAATTTGTCTAATGCACGTCATTCCTGTATTTTGAGACTTATTGACGATCCTCGCTTTAATTTCCCATTTTCATTGTCAACCCATTGTGTTATGTGTACAAGCAAGTGTGCGGACCTCATACTAATATAATAGTTAGCACCCAAATGATGCTTGTATTCCACGTGTTTCTCATCCATAATTTTCTCAAAATGTTCATCGATTTCGTAACGCTCGATGTAAAATTCCCAAAACATTGTTTTTGGAAGGCATAGCTTGTTTTCCGATATTTGTTTTCCGTCAGTATGAAAGCAAATTTCGGTTCTTCTAAAACAATGATTTATCATTATTCTTGTCATTTTCGTATAATTCTGGTAGTGTATTTTTATCATGGTTACACTGCATTTCATCGTAACACTTTGTCAATATGAGAATATCATCATCTCTAATTATATTAAATAGCAGACTATGCTTCACTGATTTAATTCTGTTCACAGTTTCAACTATGCTTGCTTCAGTATGAGATGATGTACTTTTTACCTATTTCTTGTTGTCCGTGCTCAAATTTTGAATGTAATTGATAAATTACTTGCTACTCAAAATTACATAATTTCTGTTGATTATGAATTTAACATACCTGTTTTAATTTTCTTCACATTCACAATTTCTACGGCTGTTTGACCTTTGAGTTGTTTTTATCCATGCTTTGATCTCCTTTAAGAGACTTTTCTTTTTAATTTTTTTATATTCCTCAGTAAATTATCCTTTAATGATTCTATTTGCTTCTTCTTGTTTTATATCGCTTTGTATTCTTTCTTTTGTTAGCTGCTGTTGCACGTTTGAATATCCAAGTAAAAATGTTGCAGTTTTTATGATGAGTAAAAATGTTTTGAAGTTACTTTTTATCGAAATCTTGATTATTTTGCATCGTGGCATAGAAGGCAAATAACAAGATGTTCAATTATTTATTTTTTTCTTGCATTAAGAAACACACAAAAAATCTAGACCAATTATCGTACCCAGCAGATTTTGATTAACTGTCGCTAGATCAAATGTCGCTAGCCTGACTGTCGGGATGCCGAAATAAAGGAATTTTTAAGGCAGGTAAGACAGCAATGAATTCCTCACCAATCAACTCTAAAATATACGTTGTGGGTGACCAAGACGGGACACAGTACTTAAACTTTTATGAGACCTGCCTCTGGGTCCAAAAAGAACCCTAAAGAAGGTATAGGCATGCAGTACTCACACACTGGACTCCCCATGGTTCAGTACAAAGGTACCAAAGATGCAGGTGCAAGAGCTGGGTGTTAGGGTGGAAATATGTCCAGTGTATCCGGGTATTGCGTTATTCACAGAGCAGGCTTGGTTACGCACTTGGATAATAGAGGAAATCAAGGTGCTCCGTGTGACTGAGAAGTCACCCAAGGCAAATGACCGGGCTTGAGAAGCGGATGTCTCTAGATTACTTTCAACACTTAACTTAAAAAATGAGTATATCACTTCGTCCCTCTGCCATACACAGGTCAGAGCGTCGATCGCATAAATCAAAGTCTTGACACGGCACGGGAACACGTACCTTTGACGCTTGATCAGTTACCAAACAGCAACAAAATGGAAGGAGTAGCTAAATACCACTCCGCATGCATGCCCCGGCCAGCTCCGAACGCAAGATCTGCTACCACCATCAATTGAGTCGCTAGATGTCGCGCTCATATTTGTATCTCTTCTCCTTGGGCTACTGACAGAACACTGCTGACCAGCTGAGTAAGTTGAAGGGACTTGGTAGCTCTTTGTTTCTTTTGCGAGCTTTTCACAAGTTTGTCTTTCATGTTTAGTTCTTTCCGTAGCTTCTGACTATGCTCTGATAATTCTACCACCTTAACACATTTCCGTTCTGGAGCTACTGGGTAGTGATTATGACCATCATGAATGGCTTGTGGGTATTCCAAATCCACCTCTAAAATGTATTCAATCTCATCATCTTCATCCACATCCATGAAGTCAATAGATTCTGGCTCGTTCACCCACATAAATCCACTTTCCGGCATGCTTTGTGACATGGCCCAGCCGTACAAGTTGTTTGCATCCAGGTACATCAGGTAATGGGTTGGTTTTATGGGATCATAATCTGCTACGTAGGGGTTATTTGCTTTCGCATACTTGTGTGTGTGATGACAGATATTCCTCCACGTAGACCTTGTTCAACGATTTGGTACATGTCAATGTCATTTATTAATTCCAACTTCACCTTTGTCGCTTTTAACATCGCATCCCACGACAGTCCTGGCGCTGTATAGTAGTGGGCAGGATCCAATTCATACGTGTTGAGACACACTTGACGAAAATTTTCAAACACGTCAGCCAGCAGTAACACATCCGATTTCAGGTATAAGTCATGGTATTCACCAAATGTAGTACAGTGGAATGTCTCCCACACCTTCTGTGCATGCACATAATCCTCATCACTTATGCCTTCTTCACTAAGCTGACTGTAAAACTTGTCCTTGGACGGCAGTTGTGTTTCAGCAAACTTGGATGGCTCATCCACGTAATCGTAGGGGTACACTCCCTTTCTCAACAGTAACTCTTGCTGGTCACTATCGTGAATGTGAGATGTCATGTTATAAAAGTTATCTTTCCCTTCTGCAGCCAGGTTGGATACCAACTTCTGTAAAGAAGTACTCATAAACTGATAGCTGTCCGTAAATTTCAGATTGCTCATGGTGAATGCAATATATTTCTCAACGGTGTTGGGAATGACTGTAATGGTTTCATCTTTGAACTTTCCAATTTCCTCCATGATCAAATGGCTGTCAAATTGTGAAAAAATACAGGGATGATAAAAGAATCTTTATCACCCTGCTGATCCTTTCGAAGTCGGAATTGTAAATTGTATTCACTATGTGCAGCTCCACGGTACTTGCCATTGATATGATCATGATCTCTCACACGATCTGCTCCTAGAGGCTCATGACAAATGTAGCAATCAACAGCGTTCTTGAAATCCTCTTTGTCTTCACGAGTCATCACCATCTCCTTTGGCTGTAGTAAACCATGCACAATACGATCACGCTCATTCACCATATGGTCTAAAAAGACTTTCACAGCATTGTCTCCTCGATACATACTGACTCACAACCACATAGGCAAAGCTGTTTGGACGATGATGTTGGTACTTGTCTCCTTCTTCATGCTTTTTCGTAAAATATTCAAAGTCTGCATAAATCACAAAAGGTACTCGCTGTTGTTTGGCTACATTGTTAAACTTGATAAAAGGGGAATGATAAACGTTGCGCTCCATGCTTGCCACACACTTCGCGAGGCTTGTCTAACAGAGCTTGTCGCATAATCCCGTGAAGACAGTTGAAACAATAAAATGCTACTCCATGATGCTTTGATCGATAAGCCATCAGTCTGCTGAATTTCTTGATGAGACAATAATGCCTTGTCTTGTCCTTGCTAATGAAAAGTAAGTTGATTTCTCTCGCGCTGGTGTTTTGACTCAGTTGTATCGGAACAACTACATCATGTTCATATCCAAACACGTTGATAGACACATCATTCTCCTTTTCAAACTTTGGAATGTCCTTAATCGATGCGGAAATGTCATGCCTTCTACCTTCAATTCGTTCTCAAATACTGTGTATTGATGCACACGCTCTGGGTTTCTATTTGTTGATGGGTGAAGGTGAGCCAGTACAGACCATAAGAAACACTTCTTGTCTTTATTCTTAATGTTTAACACCGCCTTCGTATTCTTCACTTTCGTCGGCAGTTTCATATAACTGCTCGCTTCCAGAGGTGCTGATGTAGCTGTATGCACTTCAATATACAGGATGTTGTCCAACACCCAGCCAGAACCTTGTCGCTCATGTTCATCAAACTTGGTAAACAATTCTTTATAGGCTTCTGGCAAGTCCTGTTCAATATCTGCTGGATTGTAGGCTATATATGTTCGACTGCTGATAAAAGCATTATCCAGTTGTTCTACCATCACACCTTCAGCATTCGCCGTCAGTTTCTTGAAGCGTGCATGCACGACAATGTACCATTTCATTCCATCGTTTAACGTTTCTAGTAAATGTCTCTTAATCCGATTCTCTTGTTGTCGCATTCAAGTAGTAAATCCGATCCATCTTCAGACTCGAACCGTTTTCCTGTGCATTTTCACCAAGACTCACTCTTCTCCCTCTCCCTACTTGTACTCTCTTTGGTTCTTCTACCGGTACACATACATGTGTGTCAAACGCATCCATAGCTGCAAATATCTTAATGCATTCACAGCAGAGGAACGGATCAGGTCTGATAATGCCATCTCGCACCGTCTTTTGTCTCTTTGCTTCAATCTGCTGACCAAGCTCTTCACGAGCACGTTTCAACCTAACTGCTGGCTTACATGTATTTGCCACATACAAGTCCAGAAATGGAAATGTCCCTTTGCAATCATGACAGAACACTGATGTGTCTGAATTCGTAGCCATTGTTGCCGCCGTCAACTACTAAAAACTGATGCGATGTTCCCATTCCCGCCTCCCACCCTTTTATATACACGCACACAGAGAGCTGTTTGAAGTAAAATCGTTTTATTTTGGTCATATTCTCACATCTAACACTACTTCCGCTTAACTATAAGATAAACCACAAATATTTCATGCTATAAAATATATTAAACAATTTAACGTTAAATGCAAGTAATGTCATTCGCAAACAAAAATATCAAAAGATAACAAAACGTTAAACAATCACTACAAACACACAGAGAGAGGGCTGATGTAACAGTCATTTCCACCAAGTTAGGATGTACTCGAACATTTTTTAAGTCCATCTCCACCAACACGTCGGCTTTCTGTAATCACACTGGTATCGGTGAAACTACTCCATCGTAAACGGTCTTCCCGCGCACTTGAACGGATGAAAGTTGTAATAGTCAAAGTTTTTCAGCGTTGCCCTGCACCACCAGCAGTCCGTGCATGGCTCTGGTCCTGGCAATATCGCCGTAAAGTTGTACGGGAGCAATCCACCACACGTTTTACAACAATACCGCCGTGGTGCATTGTGCTTCACCGGGCAATTGTGTGGCTGCCCTTCGTACTCCAGCCACACTCCACACTTATAGCACTCGGCTGTCAGAGTCACTATCCGACCGTCCTTCCTCCACACTCTGACCGTCTTCTTTGCCTTCACTTGAGCCACAGCGGATGGAAAATGTAAAGCTTCCTCCAAAGCGTAGTCCATCTCAGCCTTTGCCTTATCATCTTTCATCGGTATCACAATGATAACTGACTCATCTGCATCGAAGCGGCTCAGGTCATCCATGTCAATAGCTGGCGAGTTCATCTTGTGTCACTGACAAATGTCGTTTGGTGGCTTTTTCCCGACAACAGCCTCACTTATATATGAGTTTTGGGGGAGGGTAGGGAAGGAGGGGGTAACTTATATATGAGTTTTTTGGGGAGGGAGGGAGGGTGACTGGGTGGTAATAACGTTTTACACTTCAGTGCTTCAGCGGAATAAAGCCGTTATTTCAAATCCCTTAATCACGTTGACAACTGCACAAATGACGTTTCGTTTACACAGCCACCCATTTCGTCAAGAAGAATGTGTGGAAAATGCTTAAAAAAAGAAGGGGAAAAACTAACATGAGTTTCTTTTTTTTTGGGAAATGATTTTTTGGCTCTTCTTTGGTGAGGAGGGGGGGGGGTCGTCGACACATACTCTGTTCTTGGGGAGGGGGGTCGTCGATACTCTGTTCTTGGAAGGGGGGAGGGTGGTCTGACGTCAATCGGCTACAGAGTATATAAGTGTTGCTCATCCATGCCTCTCCAGCCTTTTTGCCATCATGGAGTTTTACTTTCATCTGGATGAAGAAAGGAGTGTCGACTCGGTCGACCAGCGTGAGTTTCAACCTCAACGACTGCGAGAGCCGCCGTACCGGACCTATTTTCTACAAGTGTTGCCGGATCCACAGAGTATTGGGGTAGCCTGTATCCCCATTACTTTTGACCGAGTGATTACAACCGGAAAGCGAATCAGCAATATTGAAAGAGGGGAATTCACAAAAGCCTACATACGAAGCTATATACTGGGGGAAAGCATACCATCAAGACTAGAAGAAGCAGAGTATCCATAGTGGGTGGACTATTTCATCCGGCGGGACCTATCAACATGTCCCGGATGCTCCTACCTTATACAATGCGATAGATCAATTTGTTTACAGTGTGGACACGTGGCCTGCCTGCACTGCACAATCATAGCAGCATTTATGGGCGCTGTAAATAGCGATTGCACCATGCGCTGTTTGACTTGCAATGTAAAAAGTGACTGCTATGTGTTTTGTTCGCAACAGATGTCACAGTGCGGCAGGCAGGGCAGGAATGTCCTCACCTTCCAGTAAACAAAACAATAAACGCAAAAAAACAATGAGGAGTTTCATCTCCTGGCCGCTCTTAGAGCGGCCGCCAAATATTCCAAAATAAGCAAACAAAAAACCATTGTGTTGGCGTGTGTATGCATGAGAATGTGTGGGAAATGAAAGCTTTTTTTAAAAAAACTCCCCAATTCATGTGAAGGGGGAGGGGGGAAGAGGGAGAGGCGGTGGCCTACAATACCTATGTCTTTTTTCCCCCAAAAAAATAACGTTTCACACTGAAAAAAGCCGTTATTTCGCTCTCCATCGCGTCAAAAAGAAGGAAAAAATCTTACCCTTCCCATAGGGCACTGGTGTCGCTTTGAAACTCATGTGGCGCCTTTTTTTCAAAAAACACCCTCACAAGCCTCCAATATTTTCTCCCACCTTGCTTTCAAACATTCCGTTTTCACACTTCAGTCTGTAAACAACTGCATAAATGACGTTTCGTTTACACCATCTCGTCACAAGCGCATTGGTCCACTTTCCCTTTTCGACTTTTTTTCGCTTTTATATGCCACAGCAAAAGGAGCGAAATTTTCATATCACATGATATGTTCTAACCAATAGAAATGCACGTTTCACATGCCATTCTGATTGGGCAACTTTCGCTCCCTGTTTTGCAACTTTCGTCAACTTTTCCACATTTTTTTCACTGCTTTTGCCAAAGTAAAAGGAGCGAAATTTCATATCACATGACATATTCTAACCAATAGAAATGCACGTTTCACATCCCATTCTCATTGGTCCACTTTCGCTCCCTTTTCGCTCACATTTCGCTCCTTTTGTCGTTTACACCATCTATTCACAAACGCAACTCCAGCAAGGCTGCAATCACATGCACAGCTAAATGACAGTTTCACTGCACTGCAGTAGAACTGTCCTAGCAACGCCGTTGCTATGAGAGTTTTGCTGCACTTTCAAAAGTGCAGCAAAACTCTCATTTCTTAACTACTTCTGTACTCTGCGAGCAGCGGCGGTAGAGGGGTCGGGTTTCGTAGCTGTACTCTGCGAGGAGCGAAGGTGTCAGGGTCGGGTTTCGCAGCTGTACTCTGCAAGCAGCAGGGGGTAGCGGAGTCGGGTCTCGCAGCTGTACTGTGCGTCTAACAGTTGGTGGGATCCCAAAAGTGAGCACATGTTTCAAGACCTAGATCGAATGTGCCTGGGTTTTGTTCGATAAATGCGGCCATGTCTTCATCACAATCGCACCTATATATGTATGTATATATATATTATCTGTCACTCTGAGATTCTTAAGGGTGTATTTATAAAAGGTGGTACTTTAAGGGGCTATTTTGACAATTGATGGTAATCAACATGTTGATGGTTGCCCCATTCCAGCGGGCTCAACTCCCCGTTTTTTCCACTTGTTTTAAACGCGAAAAAAAAAACACTAAATAACGCAATTTATACCATAAAGCATCAGCATTTTCTTTTACATTCCCACGACTGTTCCGACCTCCTCCACTACTTGACTGCAAAATCGAAAGTAAAAACACACCGAAACCGGATCTAAATCTTCCTTCAAATCTCTTTTCATATCTAATTTTCTGCAGCTGTCAAAAGGGTTTTTCTGCACTTGTTTTGAACCTTTTATATTGTTTTAGTAAGATAAATATTTACTTCGGAAGTCTGTGTCGAACATAATTCCGCGATTTCAGCTGTTATTTTCTTTTTTTCTATTTTTCCTTTTCCCTTTCTTTTTCTTTTCTTTTTCTTTTTCTTTCTTTTTTTGTGGTCGCGGTGCTTATCTAGATCTGGACGGTCTAAAATTTGCATTTAGGTATACGACCTATAAAAACAATATTGTGTAAAAAGGTTTTCCTGTGTTTTCAGTAAGAGTATGCTTTCTCAATAAATTTCTCATTAAATTTCTAATCACATTTCCAATATTTTTTTTTACTTTTTCTAAAACAACTTCTGTATTGATATTTAAAAAAATATTTTTCTCGGTTAAAATCGACCGCTACTGCAACGTTTGTTGCCGAAAAGTCCAAAGTCATACCGAAAGGATCGACCCCTATCGGTTTGTGTAAAGCTGTGGAAAGATATTATGGTTTCTGTTACATAGCATGCTTTTGATTTGCCAAATTATTTATCAGCATCCTTTTTTCTGTTAGCAACAACCCTGCTTTTATACAAAGTGGTGGAGTCAGCAAAGATTCTACCCACCGTTTACGGAAAGGTGATGCATAACCCAATAATGTCAGACCGATGTTGTTATGGCATTGACGAGTCTTGTCCGTCATAACCATACTCTCATATCACATTCTATTTTTCATGTATTACTTAATACCCTTAAGAACATAACTCCTTCATGTTTTAGCAAACGAATGAGCTGGTGTTAGTCATCATGATGGTATAAAAAGCACTGTAGTCTGCACCATCTGATGTTTAAAGAGAACCAAAAGAATATTAAACATGCGATTAGAAATCTGGAAAAGTATCGTGAAAATGCGCGTAAAGCTCTTCACTGATAGATTTTACCTTCTTTATTAGGTTTATACTGTCATTTTGTTTCTTAAAATGCGCTTTTACGAGTCAAAATGTATTTCGCTTTGACCGCTTTTAGGAGGATTTTCAGTCTCGTGAATACTTTCACGTAATAGTAAAAACTTTTTCCGAAGCAGTTTAACACCTCCATCCCGACATGCACTTAAGAGCTAGTCAAGAGTGGAGAAATACATTGCATTACGTCAGTGCTGTAATACAGCATTCCATTTCCTACCATCGAAGAGGTGCAAGCTCACTCGGGCGAGCTGCGGGATGGAGGGCGGGAAGAGGAAGATAAAAGTTGAGATCACAAATTACGCTTTTACTCATAAAAGCTAATTTAAATGTATAAAACGATAGTTTTACTTTGCAGAACCTTCTCTTTTCCCCACTTTAGAGGGGACTGAAGTCCGGAGCAGGGGGGTGTGGGGGACTTGAGATTCTGAACTCAAAGGGTCGTGAATCACAAACACGATTGTGAAACCCATGTCATTCACTTAAATGAAAGACACAAGTGTTACAACAATTTGTAGCTGAAACTCTTACATATACACACTATTCATGTGGCATAGCACAACTGAGCTGAAAAACGAGTTCTGAGGCTGTCAAATTCAGTCTTTAAGAACAACTCAAACTTTATATGTTTAGCAAAAATCTTTGACACATACAACTGGAATGTCATATTTTAATATTGATTGAAAATAAAACACAAAACCGTATTTCAGTGCTGGGACTTGGGAAGTTTTTTCTTGAGCCTCTCGTTGTATTTCTGGGATACCCACATGGAATGAGCGCGATGCAGAGCTTTACTTTACCTCTCTCTCGAATGGCCTGTAGTGAAGCCAACCAAGAGGAAGTATCTTTATCTTCTCGGCTGCTACTAGTAACGCTAGGACTTGCAAACTGACTTTTTGGTCCGCAAAGATACCTTGACTGAAGCGGGTTATCCCAAGCTGACGGTTCGTTGTGGGATACGCACTAGCGATCCTTAAGTTCCATCACTGTCTCAAAAAGATTACGCCTTGTTCAAGGATCAAGCTGACTTTTCCAGGTTTACAACAAACTCTACCTGAATAGCTTTCTTGACCCGTTGTAAGATTTATTGGTGTGAGCTCTCCCTGCCTAGGCCTACTAGGAACCAGTCGTTGAGATACTGAAACACTAAGATACCTTGCAGACGTGCTCTCGACTTCAGTATCTTCATCACTTCGTAAAGGCGTTGCGGGTTATGGACAGTTTGAAGAGAAGAACCAGAAACCAGAGGCGTTTTTGCCCCACTTCGAAGCAGAGATATTTTCTGGCGGTGTGTAGAACAGGCACGTTAGGTAGACTCGAAAAGGTCTAACAACGCCCCCTCACATACCCTCTCGCAGAGTTTTTTTATGATCTGAGCAGCCTTGTCTACCTGTAACGAGGTCAGGTGGAAAAATTCGTTGAAGGCCGAGAGATCGATACCAGTCTTCAATCCCCTGATATTTTTGGTACCCAGAAACACCCGAATAAAAACTCTTGCGAATTCCTTCACATTTCTGGAAGAGCTAACTCTTTTTCCAACGTGGTCGAGAGATTTTGGCAAGGCTTTCCGGTGTTTGGACGTAGATGGGAACGGACGGTTTTGCCCCTCGGATCCTTCTTGAAAGCAAGGACGCAATGCGCTCTGAATGGCCTCTGAGAGAGCAGACTGCCTCAATCGTTTCCAAAGACTCCAGGACCATTGCAACCTTATGGCTACGGACAAACAGGCGCTGTAAGAGCTACTCTACAAAATCTTTTGAACCTAGCAAGTATCACTTGCAGACGAGACATTTTCATCTCAGGGTTATACGTTGGTTAGATGCTATCTATATTGCAGGGGCTGCTGATTCTCAGGCTTGCCGCCACTGGACCACTTGGCAAGATTCGGGTAGACTGCACCTGGGGGCTCGACTTGGATTGCTCCAACGACAACGTTGTGGCCTCTTGCAGTTGAAGGACAGCCGGAAGCTCACACTTAATATCCTGAACATGGGGGCGATGGCCTGTGACATAGTGTGGTTCTCTTGGTTCACCCTTTTGATCACTACCGAGGAAAGTATTCTTTTATCACCAGGATCATGGTATGTCACAGATTTCGCAGGCACTTCACGCTTGACCAGCAAAGCTGCAGGAAGTCGTCCTGTCTCACAAAATACTAACGACATCATCAGACAGGTGGATGGCTTAACTACGTCTTGTGTTCAAGATCCATCGCAGAATCTAAGCGGACACCTGGTTGTTGATTCGCAAATTCTCCCACCTCGAGTTCAGGGTCTTGAGTATGTGGTCCTGAGAAGGCATTTTATTCAAAACCCTCTGACCTCTGAGCAGCGATGAATCAAGGATTATATCAAGCGCCTCTTCTTCTTCAATCCGTAGAATAGACCAGATGGGGGACGCCTGAAGAGTCGTCGAATCCCTAGAGAGACTCCAAGTAGAAAGGAACCTACTTGGTAGATGTGAGGGGATTGACTCACTGTCACTTGTATCTGCACACTATAAAACCTGTCTTACGGTGTGCACAAGAGTGTCAGAAACAGGCAGTTGTGTCCCGAAATGACTTTAAAGGATCCAAGGCAATGTGTGTGGTCCATCCAGTTGGAATGTTTCGCGCGGTAGCTTCTGTGAAACAAAAGAGGCGTATTTTCTGGGGCTATCGACATGTCTCCGATAAATGTAAACTCATAATCCACCAGACCGAAGTTACAAGTGACAAAACCTTGGCTTCTATTAAATCAAATTAATGCGTCCTTGATAAATACGCCAATTGTCAATGAAATAGTTTCCTTGGAAAAAACAGAGAAGCAACAGAATGGCGTGTGTTTGCTAACTCACACCGAAAGGGAATACTGTAGTACAGCAATGACGTAATACAATGTATTTTCCCGCTTCTGATTAGCTCTTGAGTGATTGGCGTGTTAGGACTGTCCGAACTGCCGAGGACAATTGAATGCGTGAAAAATATTTATTGAAATGGAAACCCATCGAAAAGTGAAGATATGCGAATTCGAAGTGTTTGCAAAGTAAAAGATGTTTGTGTTCACATCTAGTTATACGAGTTTCTTGCCTGAATGTTTCTTTTTTTTTTTACAAAATGAGTAAGTCGGCTCAAACTATAGAAGCAGTGTAGTCTATTTGCACTGACATTGGTGATGCCTGATAAAGATCGTTCCAGTGATGGCTGGCAAGCATCGTTCCGGGGATGGCCAGTAAAAATCGTTATGGTGATGGCCGGAAAAGACCGTTGTAGTGAGGGTCGGTAAAGATCGCTATGATGACAGCCGGTAAAGACCGTTATGGTGATAGCCGGTAAAGGTCGTTATGGTGATGGCCGGCAAGGATCGTTCCCGTGATGGCCGGTTAAGATCGTTATGGCGATGGCCGGTAAAGATCGTTATGATGATGGCCGGTAAGGTTCGTTTGGGTGATGGCAGGTAAAGAGATCGTTATGATGATGGCCGGTAAGGGTGGCTATGGTGATGGCCGGTAAAGAATCCGCTCTGTCACCATCTAAGCATCCATCTAAACGACGACGATTTTAGTATAATTTTATCTTTTTACAAGAACATAACTCATGAATTCGAATTTCACTAAGGTTACCTTTCACGGTGCCTTAACGTCCGGACACAAAGGAGAATGCAAAAGAAGGGGTGAAAAGTAATATCTTTATTGTAACACCTGGAGAGAAGTATTGCATTGACTAGTGACTTATCCAAGAGGTTAGGGGCGATTAGTCGTTGCAATATACCCCTGCCCCCATTCCAAATGATAAACTGTCAAAAAAGTTTGATTGGTATACAAGCTGCACAGGATGATTTTTTTAGTCGAACCGCCGCAACCCCTCCACATCCTCCCGATCCTGATAAAAACCTGTATCCGCCACTGTAGTCGCCTCGAAAGCCAAAGTGTCAAGAGCTACTGAATTCTCTCTTTAGATAAATGTCGTACTCAGCTTCGGACCAGTGCCGCGTTTTTGGTTGTTTACGGAACCTTGAAACAGCCTTTACTTTCCGGTTTTAAATAGGCCTCGGTTATCATACGTCGAATCAAAATTAGATGAAGATATTGAAATAACGTCAGTTTTCCAACGTTGTATGGAAAGCGAAATTATACAGATATCAAATATTAATCCAGAATCGTCGTCAAGACAATCATGGTTTTGTTCCTTTCGCCACGGTTGTCATACTCTTTGGTCGTACGGTCACACAAGATACCATGAAGTCGGTATGTGTGAACAATTTTCGAAAGCAGGTAAGAAAAATTCTCAAATTTCAAGTCTTCAAGTCCTTTCATGGATACCATTTGTGGTAAATGATGAAAAAATGAGGTTGTTTCGACTTTGGTTGTGAGTCCGACGTCTATAATACTTTGCACCAAAGATGTTGATTAGACGTTGTGTCGACGTTGAGATGTTTGCTGGGCTTATGTATTGTGTTTCGTTGTGTGGCTGGCGTTTATAAAATTGCTCTGGAACATCTTCTACAAAAGGCTTCTCATACAACTGGTCGGTCAGATATGCCTGTATAAAAGGCATTTAATCGTGAAAATGGCACAGCAGTGACGTTATTGCGAGATCACAAAACGATGTTACCTAAAAGATATAACAGTTTTTCGAGTGGTTTAAAATCAATTTAAAGTAAACTTGTAACAGGCACGTATATTTTGGTACTTTTTCGACTTCATACTGCATATCAACCTGAACTTTCTGATCCTGAAAGACTGAAATTTGGCTGAATTATTCATAGAATTACAGGCTTATGTTTCACGCTAAGCAAAAACAGAAAAAAGCAAAACCGTGAAACTAATGGTTCACACACAAATGAGCCATTTATGCATCGCAATACAGTAGATCATTGACCCTCGCAAGTTTCAGGGCATCTATTTATAACTGGAGTGTAGACTGGAATCTGGGCCATGAAATAAAGCGTATTTGCTCCTGTTACATTTCACACTTAAAGCGGAATTCCTAAGCTTGCCCAGCAAGATATATGACAGGTCGGATAAAGACATTTAGAGTCTCTGCCATCAGATTCACAATGAGCGAACGCTATAGCTAGGGTGATGGTAACTTTGTCTTGTAATTCCAAATCGCGAACTTAAATCAAGCTAAAGGTTGTAAGCAAAGGATCGATACCTCAGCTGAGCGAATGCAGTGCCTCAGTTGAGTCTTTGCGCCACCACTTCCCAGCAAACAACTGACGTCTTTTTTGGTTGAAAAAGGTTGGATTTTGGTCGCAACGACTTCACAACCATATTCTGACCTATTCACCTAAACCCAACTATATTCCGACGTCGAAGAGACGTCGGTTTTCTGACGTCATTCCGACGTTGCAAAAACGACCAAAAAGCAATGGACATTTATTATCGCTCACCGGAAATGGAAGTCATTTTGAATAAGAGGAAGAAAAAACGTAATTTTTACATGAAAAATTTGATGGCACGTCGGTATTTTTCTTCCCAGATTGTAAAAATTTACATCGAAAATGCTTTCGTATGTATTTCACAAAGGCACTTGAATTATTAAATATCTATAAATTATAGAACTCTAGTCAGTTTCATGTCCGAATCCGACGTCGGTTCCAATCTCACATACAGCCTAGAACCGACTTAATTCCAACGTCAGATTTAGGTCGGAACCCGACGTCATTCCGACGTTGAAAACCCGACGTCGGTTCCATTTCATATACAACCAAAGCCGGCACGCCAGTCCGACGTCGGAAACGTCGGGTCACGACGACGACCAGACGTCATTCTGACGTCTTAATGTTTGCTGGGTTTAAAAAATCACTTTCCTTTACGTCTAATCAACGGCCAGCGTTGAATAGCCGTCTGTGCAACATCGTTGTTCCGGCTTCTGTTTGAAACCTTTCAACATCCACTCAATAATGGCAGTAAGATGTAGTTTCGATTTTATCAATATATCAAAACCCTATGCTGATCAGATACCAGATGCGACGTCTATCAACCGTTATCCAACACAATGTTTATTGAGCACTGGAGCGTGGAAATACGTTTCACCAATGTTCTGATAAACGTTTTATAAGCAACGTTGCTTTTATTGTTACAGACCATAAATGCACTTTTTATGTATTAGGGCGCATTGTGAAATAGCTGTGTCATAAGCAATTTCGTTTATACATTTTGATCAAACTCATAAGATTAGGTTGAATATGGAAAACGAAAAACTGTAATAGACCGTGTCAACTTCTCAACCTGAAATCGATGCTGGATCAAAGTCGGAATGTTTATTTTGTGTTTTTCGATCTACTGGAGTACCACTGAAAACTAACATCGCAAATGTAATTGTATATATGTCTGGGTCATATACAAACCGGCGACATCAGACTGCACTGAGGTCCTAAAATATGGAGATTTCAAAAGCGCGGAAGTTGTTGTCCACCTACTTGTAAGAAATACACATATCCTGATTAACCATCGAAATATATTTTGGATGTTGCAACAGCTAGCGCATGTTAACTGTGTGTCTTTGAATAATGTAGGAAAGATATTTGTTTTCTTTACGAATGCGATGTCTGATTATAAATATAAATATGGAAGTAAAAAATGTCCCGCAAATGATTTTAAACAGATGTCGGATAAGGCGCTTGTTTTGATGTAAAAACAATGTTGTTCATCCTGCGGCTATAAGATAACACACTCGAGAACGTTGTTTTAAAGTCGCGAAAAAAATCAAACCTAGGTTGCTCATTCCAAGTTCATCAAAACGTATTTGGCGTTTCATTTCCCAGCAAATATTGTAACCACAATGTTGAATAGACGTTGCTCCCGACTAAAGTCAAAACCAATCAGCGATGGTGCAGTTCCTGCCATGTGATGGAACTATTCCCAACTTATCGCAGTCTGTGTAACAGGAGATTTTTCTCCTGGTATTTTTTTAAAAAAATGACGGGTCAAAATCAAGTTAAGTGAATATTTTTTGGATATTATTTATCTTCGATATTAGACTTACGTAAAATGTAAGCGTTATCTTGTTTTGTGTACGTTTTGACCAGTTTTGCTGACTTTGCTGATTCCTACACGTAGTGATTCTAGGTTTCGTCAGACAGGCTTTCGTTCGGTAAACGCTTCCCTGCCATCAAAAACGTAATGTAGGTTATGTGTTATACACAGTGAGATGGATACTTGGCGATTTTCTCAGATGCTGTTTCGAGGGTTTTCCTCATTGTCAGCAAAAATAGTTTGCATTGGATGGCCTCTGCAAACAGGAAAACTCTTGCTTTCCGTCGTCCTCCTCCCATTTGCTCTTGGAGCGGTAGAGAGGCGTGGGATACACAGTTTTCACAGTTTAGGAGGTTTGTTCACGCGCTTGAGGCTGCAGCTGCTCTCTTTTGGGGGTAAAATACACTATCTTGTACTGTTTATAGACAGCCAACAGTTAGTGTTTTGACGATTTATCACGGTTTTTGAGTAGTGAAGCCACTGCTGTTCACATATGAATCGGTAAAAAATCGATCACGTGGTCGTCGCATCGGCGTCTAACTTGTAGTGGGTACGCCAGCTCGGCGCTGTTACGGAACGTCGCTACACGAACGTGGTGTAAGCATCGCTCACGTGTCAGGGTACGTGGATAGCAGGGGTATTCGCCTCTTGCAGTCTGCTAGAAAGTGTTTGCTACGATCCGCTGGGGTGACTGGTACAGCAAGGGACACGACCTACGAATTGTGTAGGCAGCACTTGCCCTCACCACGAAGGTAGCACTGCGGCCAGGCCGGCTGATACGTCGCTGTTGTAACAGGTCATGCTTGCGGCGACTTGCCGTTGTCATGAGTTGTGTTTGCACCGACCCGCTGATGTGACGGTCGTGGTTGCGGCGACTCGCTGCTCTCGCGAATGGTGTTTGCGGTGATTCGCTTTTGCAGCGACTCGTGTTCGTGACGGGTTGAACTTGTGTCTAGTCTCTGCCAAAGGAAACGCTTTATTACAGCAGGGTAATTCCTGAAGCAGCTTTGGCGTTGTGTATGCTTTGCTTTCAGGTTCATTGTGGTATGCTACTGTGATGCCAGTTTTACAGTTTTGGATCATATTACTAGGTGGTACTGTCACCAGTTGTGTTTGTGACGGGTCGCTGTTGCGGCGACTTGTCCATCTTACGGGTAGTGTCTGTCACTACTCGTAATTGTGGAGGGTCGTCGCTGGGACGGTCGTGACTATTACGACTCGTGATTGCGACGGGTTGTGTATACGGCGACTGGATCATCTGACATTTGCTGAAGTGTCGGGTATCGACAGTCGTCGACTGCTGCGTCTTGGGCTTTGCTTTTAAAACAGTTGTAATGATATTCAATGAACGGTTTTCGTCTGTATTATTAATAGAACATGTTTTGTGGATTATCGTCAGGGCTACCGTCACACTCATATGGTTTGTTTGGTTGCATATTCACTGACGATTTCCGATTTCTGCGCCCATGTCAAGCGTGCAGGAGATCCGCATTTAAGGTGCACGGCGTGTTTGCGACACTGGGGGATACAGCCTTGCCCCTGAGACCAGCGTGTGCATCTCGATGCTCGAATTTTTTCATTCCTCTTGCAGCAGCAGGAGTCTGCCATTGTCGACTGTGCATAGATCGGATGCGGAGGGAGATGGTTCAGGACTACCCAGAAAACTTAAAGTCAGCTTCCTACCGGATACTTCAGCGAGCATTTACTTCATTGATTAGGGACAAATGGATGTGACACCATCCATAGAGACTCGTGTTGTGTCTGCTACGTGTCTGCTATAAGGCTCCCATTCATTCTGTAATAAAGGTGCCATAAATTAATGACCTTACGTTAGAGACAAACACAATGACAGAGGATTCTTCACTACAGCATTTGCCCAGGATGGCTGGACCGGGCATTAACGTGTCTGCAGGACTGAAGAGTGCTTTATCGGGGACAGTTCTTCAGAGACAACTTTCGCCTTTAAAGGAATTTGCTTTGCGCTTTAACTTACATCCAACCACGCTGAGGCATGCTTCGGATGAACAGCTCAGGATGTTGCTTAGTTTGGCGTTCAAGTCTGGGTCAGTGGCTTCTACAACTTTGCGACATAATGCAGTCCCATCTGCTACTGTGACAATGGAATCCTCTTCGCCGAAGGATACACAACCACCGTCTATTCCCTGCATGGCCACTATACAGTCATTGACGGGCGATACACTTCGCGAACAGAAATAGTCTATTTACGCGTCCACTTCATCTTCGTCATCTGGAGAGGAGGAGCCGGGGATGGTCAGTGATGAAAAACAGTTGCCAAATTTTGTCACAGAATCTGTCGTAACTAATTTACCATCGTCACCCGTCACAACCAAAGCTGCCCGCCCTGCTCCGCTGGTGATAACTCGTCACAGGTCATTACGATGGAAGATTACAAACGCTTAGGGCCAGTGCGCACCGCCACTCCTCCAGGGATCGAGGTTTTACCAGATGAGTGGGAGGAGGCTTCGACAGTGGATTTTTCGGCAGCGGATTTTCCTTTTAAGGAAGTGGTCAGGAAGATCTTGCGCACACTTTTTTCTAGATGCCGCCTTTCAAGCATTGCTGAAGTTTTTCGGGGGCCAACGCTTTATTTTATCATGTCCTCGACTCAGTTGTTGCGACTTACTCGGAGCTACTGAAATTAAATGCGTACATACTTACGTCGCTCGTGGTACTGAAGAGAGATCAGGTATTGCCGCATTCTGACGTTAGTACTGAGGATGCGCGAAGACTGCGGTTTGTCCGCATTGATGGACAATCAATGGGCGAGGTGTTTCACACCGAGTGGGCTTTAGCTGACTACAAGTTTCAAAGGATTGCAACACACTCTCCGTGGGATCCTCCGTAGGTCGATGTTTTTGCCAATTGTCTCAATCATCGTCTTCCGGTATTCATTTCTCCGTGTCTGGATCTGGCAGCATTAGCGATCGATGCGTTACTGTGTCAGTGGCCAATAAGGGTACTTTTTGCGTTTCCACCGTCGTCCCTGATGTTCAAAGTTCTTTTAAAGATTTGGCAAGACAGGTAGAGCCGTATGTTGTTGGTAGCTTCTGATCTTCCAGAACTAACTTGGTTTCCTTTGTTGATGCGGTTACCATGCGTCATGAGTATGGCAGTCTGCGTCAACTCCATTTGGATCACTATCATCAAAATTCTCAGTCGTTTTGACTGAAATTTGGGTGCATACGTTTATCTTATTAATGTCCAAGGGTTTTTCTCAGAGGGTCATACAGAGAATGAAAAAGATCCAGAGCGATTCCACGAATAAGGTTTACTTGTCACACTGGCGACTTTTTGAGTCATGATGTCTTGGTAGGGGTCTCGACCCCGTGGCACGGGCGGCGGTAGCAGTCTCCGAATTCGTCCTGTACTTGTTCGAGGTAAGAAAGGTGACAGTTAGATCGATTATGACATATCGGTTCGCTCTCATGTTTATTTTGAAGCGTGAAGCGGGCTGTGATTTGCACTTATGCGATGTATTGGCGGACTTACTCAAATCGTTTCAGTTAGAACGTCCTATTCCTGACAGGGCAGTGGTACCTTGGGCTTTGTCACTGGTGTTGAAATAGGGCTTAACAAGCGCCGCGGTGAAATACATGCTTTGCAGAAATCAATGGTTCATGGGAGGGGTGGTTCTAAATCCCTTGACGTCTTTTTTGGGCAAGACGTGCACTGTGTCCAAGGGCTTAGGTACATTTTAACAGACTGTTGTACCAGCCTTGCCGGGTATGAAGTCACTTGGCGGTGTCGACACAGAGTCGTTATGCCCCGTCTCCTTACTACGCGTATAGTAATCGATCAAATGTCTATCACAGCACGTCGCAGCGTCGTCTGTTTATATCGTCCATGCGTAGTATTACAGTGGATCTTTCCAAAGCACCTATATCTTATTATATCTGAAGATGCAATTTAGAAGCGATTCTTAATTAAAGCTCATCAGGTCAGACATGTAGCGCAGTCTTTATGTAATGCTAGCGGTGTGCCGATGTGCGACTTGTTACTTGTTGGATGTTGGGTTTCGCCTAACACGTTTATTAAGCACTATTTGCAAGAATATACAACTGATGCGTTGAATAATTTGCATAATCTTGGCCCGTTTGTTGCTGCTGAATCAGTGATTCATAATAGCCCTTCTTCTTGCAGGACTCCCCAGCAGTCGGGTGGAAAAAGCCGTCAAAAAGAAGAAGCCAGCTAGGTAGGCTCTGGGTTTGAGGCACTGCTTGCAGCAGCACCGATAACGCTTGACTTTGTCGACCATGCGACGTTTGTTGTGGGGCCTGCCACAGTGGCGTCTTATATCATGGTCGGGTTTTAGACATAGTAGTTTTGCACATGATATATTGTATGTTCGAGCTTATTGTTATTAATAGGCACTTCGCGGTGAAACCCTACTGATTATTGTTATTTGTTATAGGGATAGATCATGGAGAGGCGTGGAATGCCTGTGAACGAATCGCTCGAATCCCATACAAAACGCGCCTGCTAAATGGTCTATCACTATTATAACACAAACGGGAAAAATCATTGCTTAAATGGCGCAAAATGGCCAAAAACTTGTTTTTTTTCGTGAAAAGTTTTTCATGGTGTTGTTCTGCGACCTGAGTGACGCATAGCAACTCTTGCAGTGCAAAGGCAAACGTTTTGTGTCAAAAAGCCATCGTCATAGTTTCTATGCGTCATGCCTTGTTATTTCGTGAATTAGTTTCTCGACTTTTCTACGTAGTTAGAGCACGCTGACTTTTCCTATCATTTCTTTATGCGACAATGCATTATTCAATCCGTGCGTGTTATAATATGGAATAAGCATTACGCAGTTAAACCCCGCTGAAATCAAAAACATAAATTGAATTCATGTCTTTTATTTTGTAGATGTGCCAACCACTTCGTATGCATGGGATGTTCAATTCCCTCCACCAGTTCTAGTCTCCCATAGAGAAGGCTTCGTGGTCTACAAGACGCTATTTTTGAAATTAAACCTGAAGAATTTAATTTCTAAATACTCACTTTTGTGAGTAAAATATCTTGCAGACGTAGAAGCCATCACTCGAATTGTATCCACCTCTCCATCAAATGATATCGTGTGGTACGACAAGTTGGGTGTGGTTTGATCACATGACAGGAACTGTACCGACGCTGATTTGTGGGTTGCTTGACAAGCATTGTAAACATAGCAAAAAAGGCATGGCGATACCCAATGTTTAACACATTCGAAAGCCCATAGTGATGGCTTCTACGTCTACGCGATATTTTACTCATAAAATGAGTATTAAGAAATTAAATCCTTCATATTCACACTACTGAAAATCTTGTTATTCAAGATCTCTAGTTTCGACACAACTCATGTTTTTCATTTAGGATTAGGGAAAACGTGATCTGGTTCGATTTTTGTTGTGAACATGACGTCTATACAACGTTGCACCAAAGGCGTCATTTCGACGTCGGAGAAAATTTGCCGCAACCAAACAGCTTTGTCCAAACAATGCTAGAGAGCCGTGTAACGGACTTCGGGAAGAGTGGATACTTGGTCTGGACGTTGTACTAATTAATGGCCGGGATTGTCGCGATCCCTTCGGGGCAATATTTTCTGTAGTGGCTAAGCCAGTCAGGATCCTTTCCCAGTGACACACTTAGTGGACGGACCTGGCACGATCCCTTGCCGGCGATACCTGACTTAGTGGCCGAGCCTGTCATCTTCCCTTGCGGGCGATCCCTGACTTAGTGGCCGAGCCTGTCACGATCCCTTGCGGGCAATATCTGACTTAGTGGTGGGCCTGTCACGATCCCTTGCGGGCGATCCCTCAATTATTTAGGAATTAGGTGTAAATGATTAATGGTTGGGCAGTTAGTGAAGGAAAGGGAACATGGCCATATGCCACTAAAATTATTTCTCAAATTGTCCAGTTTGCAGTTTATAGGAGTGACGGCGCACAGTGTTCTACAACATAGAATTGTGTGCCAAATTCTATATTCAGCTTTAAAGGTTCAAGGAACAAACACATCAATACTTTCACAGATTTGACCATGCGTATTTTATTTATTTATTGTTCATATCCTTTTTGGTTTAAACCTGTATCATTTCAGTTATAACAAATGTCAAAACAATGAAATCTACGGAAGAAGCAGCGACGAAAAGCACTTTTTTATCCCCTTGCCCAACTTTGTTGGCGAAGGGGAAATAGGATTTGGTTTGTCCGTCCGTCCGTCCGTCCGTCACGCTTTTGGGTAGTGGTCTTGTATGCACAACTCCTCCGAGCGGGTAAGCACACACATTTTAAATCCTATACAGATTTTCTCCTCTTATATTGTAGTTGTGCACCTCGTATTCAGTTTGTTCTGCTTTTCATTTATTGAACAAAAATCGAGGTCTAAACTTAAGCATATTTTTCGACTATAAAGGCTATATCATCTATGTCTTATATGCACAACTCCTCCGAACGGGTAAGCATACACATTTCAAATCCTATACAGATTTACTCCTCATGTGTTGTAGTTGTGCACCCAGTATTCACTTTGTCCGACTTTTTATTTATTAAGCAAACATTGAGGTCGAAACTTAGCATATTTTGTCAAGGGAAAGGGGATTTGCAGCGTTCTCTTGTTCAAATTTTGTGTGCAAAACATGAACATTACAGTGCCGGATGTGCAAAACATGAAAGTTACAGTGCATCAATCCCATCAACATGTCTCTTCGGCGTAGGTACATAGAAGTTGTAATCACACACAGAATCTATTATCAAAGCAAGGTTTTGGATTCGTTTTTAAGCTATAGGTTTCTATGCTTTTTATCGATATGATACAATCATTTTGGTGTTTACTAAAGCAGTCCGTGTGCTGTGGTGCATTGTCGAACTAAGTTTGATCCTTTTGTTCAAGCTCGGAATCGCGAAGTAAGAAATGGCCAAGAAAAAACATTGTTTATCAATAAGAAGATGTGACATGGGCTTAATTGCCAATTAATTAAGTAATTAAGTAATCGTCCCCTCCCCCAACCCCTCCACACAAGCACATACATTCAAGGGGAGGGGGAGAAAAGGTTATTACTTGGTCTAAAATTTCTAAGCTTTCAGTTGTTTTTTTTTCAGAATACTGCCAGCTCCCTTCGACATCCTCGTTTAAACAGTATATTGAATGCAGCTATTACTTGGGCGCCGAGATAGAATCTGCCCAAAACATGCAGCGCATGGTTATTGGTTGAAGTGTACAAACGAGCTTTCGGTACCTCATACTGAGGAGATTTATTGCAACGAAATTAACCAGTTAGATTATAACCAATGAATCAAATAATCGTGCCATCATATCCAAAAAAAAACTGAGACGGAGTTTAAGCTAACGTTTTTTTTTTCGTAAAACGAGCTTTTACGAGTAAAAGCGCAATTCGAGTTCTCCACTTTTAGATGGGCTTCCCTTCTGTTAGATTTACCACACAATAGAAATAAACTTTTTCTCGCAGATAGAATGAACCCTATCCCGCCTTTCATCCAAATGACCAATGAGAATGCAGTAAGCACAAAGTGCTACGTCATCGAAGACATGAATCATTCCCTTTAAGCCCAATTTAGGTGGTGTCAACTCACCCAGGCTTGTTGTAGGTTGGACGGGAGGAAGGATAGGCAAAAGTGAAGAACGCAAATTCCGCTTTTACTCGTAATAGCTCGTTTTACGAAATAAAACGTTAGTTTTACTTCACGAAAGCTTAGAATTCGCTTATCGCCGCTTTTAGATGGGGCTAAAGTCCGGAGCAGGGGAGCCTGCCATTCTAAAGATATGCGCGAAAAAGGGTCGCGAAATGCCAATACTCATAAGAGCTGTTGCTAAATAAGCCCGTTAGATGGGATTGAATTGAAGTCAAATAAAATCCAAAATCTAAGATTGCTTGTTTTATTTGGTTTCCAAGTCCTTGATAGGGAAAGGGAGGGAGACCCTGCTAGCCCGTAATGGGTTCTGGTAACAAATAGCAAAATTTACAAAAAAAAGGTGTAAAAACAGTCTGAATAAATTTCATGCTGACCGACTGACTGAGTATCCTTTACCATCCCCCACCTGCCTCCCACTGGATGGATCCCAACCAGGGATACTCCACAATCCGTTTTTGAAAAGGACAACAATACTGATTTATTGTTCTTTTTTCACAAAAGGATCGTAACCCGTAAGGTTAACACGAAAGTAAACTTGACACAGCACAATTAGGGCTGTCTGTGTCTTACAAAAGCATTCTAAAGTTCTAAGAACCTGGGTAAATGTTAGGGCTTGCTCAAAACATTACCGCTTGAAACATAAAATTTGTGCGAAATCGACTGGAAATTTTGAGGAATTAGATGACTAGAAGCTTAAAACACTCAATTACTTGGAATGAAAGCAATCCTAGTGATAAAACTCACTAAATACTGACGATTTCACGTTTAGTCCCATAATGGCACTATGGACCTTGGTCATATGGTCACTGTGACACAGACCCCTGACGTCCTCAGGGCTCTCAGAATAGCCCGTGACTGCGGAAGCGCTGGGACGGGGAGTACCTGTGCCCCCTCTTTTTCTTTGAGTCAAGAAAGCTCTTAGTTATTGAGACCGGGGTGTGGTTCACAGTGACCGTATGATTCTAAACTGTTCCTTGGATAATATAGCACTAGAGTTCCAAAACAGTCCGACAGTACACACGGTAGCCAACGCCGTAGAGTCGGCCATAACTGAAATACGGGATATAGCCGGTGGGGTAGTGCACTCGCTATTTCTTGGATTTGAAGTGGCTGGTAGTACGGTTCTTAGCGTAGCCTCCCTTTTGTTTGCCCTTGCCTTTGGGTCTGGGAGTGGATGATCTGTAACAGAGGGATAATTGATTAGTAATGGCCGTCTCCGCAGCCATGAAGGGCCCTAGAGAGTAGAGGCCTGATAATTCATCTTGGGAGAAGTCTTTAAGATAATACTTGACGAAGGAATTAGGCTAAGCCCAGCATCCTGTTTTAAGTATATCTGACAATGACACATTACGTAGAGCCCTGGGTGAGTTTGCAACTTGCCTAACTTGATTGGCTTTTATTCTTAGCTCTGACTGAAGAACAGTGTCTGATTGTACCTCGTCATACGCTGCCATAATGACCCCTTTAATGTAGTTGGAAATGGTTTGTTTCGAAAGGTCTTTATTGAATTTGGGCATAGTGGAGATAATAAGAGTCTTTTTGGTTTTCTTACCTATATACCTCCGAATGTTCTAGATATTGACGTAGAGCTTTGACGGGGCACAAAGAGACTAAATCCTCAGTGGCCTGTTCTTCTGGTAGGGATGGTAAGTTGATGTGGCTAAACGTGCCCATCCCGTCGGTAATGATATGGGTTTTGTCCATGAAGCCGGCCCTACCGACGAGGGTGATGTTTTTCCACTCCCCGTTCTCTTTGCTTACCGTTCTGTCTAGAGTATGTATCTCACTCCTTCTTTTGCCTGAGGCTAGGGCTAGCAGGAAAGTGAATCTTACTGTGGCATTTTTGGCTGAGATTACCTTGTCTCCAAAAATGTCCGGGCGTTGAAGATATCTCAATACTAGGGAGAGGTCCCATCGTGCAACTTTAGACGAGCTGGGGGGAGAGTTTACCTTGAAAAGACGTACCAATCGAGAGATGGCATTATCGTCCCCTGGGTCATAGCCCTTCGAAGCCATGAGTCTGGAACCTATGGCTGATCTGTACCCTTCAATGGAACTTACTTTCAGACCCTCATTAGTGAATAAGCGATCTAAAAAGTCCGCTATCACTCATGGCGAGACCTGAAATGGGTTTAGCTTAGACCTGCTGCACCAGGATGCGAATTTGTTCTATTGGGACCTATACACCTTCGCAGTAGATTGCTTATGGCTGTTTACTATTTTATCTACTATTTTTTTTTAGGAAAGATTGGTCAGACACCAAAGGCGTAGGTTCAGCAGGTGAAGAACCGAGTGAAAATGTTGCCAATGGAGCTGGAATAGGATTTCCTTCTGGTACGGGGTTGGAGTCGTTTGACTATGTTGCATCTGAGAAGCAAGGCAAACCAGAGAGCCTCCGGCATTTGTGGGGCTACTAGCAGTAAGACAAGTGGACTCAGATCCAAAATCCGTTGTAGTACCTGTGATAGGATTGCCTGTGGTGGGAAGGCATAGAGCACCTCTTGTAATGGCCATGGGCAGTTGAGGGCATCTATTGCCCACGCTGCTTGATCTGGGCATGGGGATATAAAATTGGGTAGATGTGTCGTTACTGCGTTGAAAAACAGGTCTAACTTGAGGGTTCCTATGTTAATTGGTTCGTGACCCGCTGAAAGGACTGGGAAGCTAAGCACCACTCATTGTGTATCACTTCCCCTACTGTGGGCGCTAAGTCGGCCAGAACGTTGAGTTTTCCCACCAGATGTCGTGCCGTTAGGGTGGTTTGAGACTGACGGGCTAGGGACAGGATTTTGTAAGTCAGTATTGACAGAGGGAGGGATCTGGTCCTCCCTTGTCTGTTTAGGCACGCCACGGCTGTTGAGTTGTCTAGGAGAAACAGAACACTCCTGCCCCGAAGTCGATCGGACAGTTTGTTCAGCGCTATCCACACAACTCGTAGTTCCAGCCAATTGATGTGGTACTTTCTGAAAGAGGGGGGGGGGGGCCATTTGCCCTTCCACATCTGGCTTTGGCAATGTATGTCCCAACCCCCTTGGGATGCGTCTGTTTGGAGCTCTATCTCTGGGGGTGGGGGTGGAAGGGTGTGCTTACAAGGGTCGCTTACATTCTGTGGTGTTGGTCCACCACGAGAGGGAGGTCAGGGCAGCTTGGGACACGGTCATTTTTGCCCGAGGGAACCTGCCTCGAATGAGGGTTTTCCTTACCTGTATTTGGAATGGTCTGTAGTGGAGACGGCCCAGGGTGGGGACTGTACGCTCCGTGGCCACTAAAAAGCCCAGTAGGGACTCCATGGGTTGCAGTCTAACCTTTTTCCAGCGTGAATCCCTCGTATGCCATGTGCGATTTTTTGCTGTCTTTCTAAAGTGGGGAAGGCTCTCGCACTTACCAGATTACCTCTTTCCCCCAGAAAGATGATGTCTTGTTTGGGTATTAACGCCGACGTGGGGAGATTGACCGCTAGACTTACCTGCAAAGCTTTGTATACTAGTGCTAGGG
This sequence comes from Protula sp. h YS-2021, assembly GCA_949752745.1. Classification (NCBI taxonomy): domain Eukaryota; kingdom Metazoa; phylum Annelida; class Polychaeta; order Sabellida; family Serpulidae; genus Protula; species Protula sp. h YS-2021. The sequence continues at coordinate 95,136,624 of OX457025.1, read as the reverse complement.
TTTGACGATGGGCCGTGTATCTGTCTGAATGTGCCAGAAACCAATCGTCCAGGTACTGGAACACGAGCATCTGTTCCATCCGGACCCAGGCTTTGAGTACTATCATTATTTTTGAAAACACGTACGGGGCGGAAAGGGAGTGCCCGAAACCAGAACCGTTTTGGGCCTATTTGGAAAGCTAGGAACTTTCTGGCTGACGGGTGCATTGGGATGTGGAAGGTCTATGGATGTGCCCCATATCCTTTCCTGCAAGCTTTGTTTTTTACTTGGGCGGTCTGAAAGGAGGTTACTTGCAGGAATTCGTTTAGGGCTGATGGCTCTATGACTAATCTCCAACCCCCGATTTTTTGGGGACCAAGAAAACCCTGCTGAAAAACGCTGACTGGTTTTCCGATGATTCTATTGCCCTTTTTTCTTGAAGGTTTAAGAGCATTTCCTGTAGAGCTAAATCCTTTTCCGAGTCCCGTGGGTAAGTGGTGACTAGGTATTGCGGGGTTCTGTTGGCCAGTGGGATAGAAGAGTTCGTGGGGGGAAGAGTTTCTTCTGCCCGAAAATAGGAGCATGGCGAAACTCCCTCAGCCCTTTCACACTCGACCAGCAGTGCTGTAGAAACGCGTCCCGCCGGAGGAAAACCAGGGATGTCATGAGGAAGGTGGACAGCTTGACTACATCTCTGGTCGCCAGAGCGAGGCATTCTAGAAGCTTAGCAGACACCGCATCATCGAGGTGTAGGTCATCCCATCGTGTCTTCAAGGCTTTCAGGGTGTGGTCCTGAAAAGACATGATATTGAGTATGTGTCGGGAGAAAGCCTCGATGATCTTGGCGTCTTTCTCCACTAATGGGATATCCAAATCGCTCCTGACCGATGGCATCAAAACTGTCCTCTTCGACGGTTGTTCAAGTGCCTCCAGGGGAATCAGATCGTCCGAATACCTATACGGGCCCGGTCTCACAGCACAGTGCTTGAAGGCATGAAAGCGCGAGAGAGTGCGTCCAGTTTCTTAAATTCTTTGGAGCGCACCGTGATAGCGTTGGCAATCCCTTCTCTTGGCAATCCCTTCACTATGAATGAGTCCCGCTGTGGCAACACTGTCTGTGAGGTCATCCTTATGGGTGAATCCTCTTTGTCGAGACCCGGAGACCCAAAGGTGAGTTAGCCAGCTCTGCAGTCTCTCTGACAGCGTCCCCGAACGGCAATCCTCGGGGGGCTATGGTGGATGAGGTCCCTGAGAGGGTGGACTCTTCGCTGTGGGGGGGGTGAGGTCCGGTGGAGAGGGGGTTCTAATGGGGCGTCTCCCTGCTGCCGCGGCATCTTTCCAGAGCCTCTTGCCTCTGCCTGAGAACCTAATGCAATCCATCTCCCGCAAGGGGAGCCAGAACTGAGCAGAGTGGGGGGGGGGGGGAAGGGGGTCGCCTGATGTTTCGCCGGACTCCTCGTCTCCAGAATCTTGTTCCTCGGAGTCTCGCCCACTGTCCTCTCCTGGCTGCTCTGCGTTTTGGTCGGCCGATGCTTCCCCTGACGGTGTGTAAATTTCCCGTTCTCTGTTGAGAAGGACTGCCGAGAGGGGTGATGTCACCGATTGCAGGTCATCATCACCCTCTGGGAGCAATCTCGAGGTTTGCCCCGGCGGTGGGATCTTCAAAGAATCCCTCTCGCTAGCTGAGCCCAACTTTGCCTGTGTATCATGTTGTGCGAGCAGAGGGGCTGGCTGTTGGGCGTGAGGGTCTTCCTCCGGGGGTGGGCGAGAAACTGTGGTCGACGGTTTGTGGCGTCTTCTTGGCAGTGGAGTGGACTGCTGATTCTGCAGGCGCAATTGTAACTCCTGGAGTTGTTTCTGCATTTGAGCCTGTAAAGCCAAGAAAGATGAAAATTTCACTGGCAGATTTGGTGTCTGGATGGGGGAGACAGTTCAAGTTAGGCTGGAATCCCCAATTGACCGGCAGATGCTGTAAAAAAAGATCCCGAAGCCGTATGAGTTATAGTCACTAGCTCAGGAGGCGGGGACTTCGGTTTGGCATTAGTATCTGGAGGCGTGGCCACCGTGGGCGGGGACGCTGCCCAGGCTTTCCGAAGTGTTTCTCGTTCCCCTCCCTCACCTCAGCTACCGTCTCTGAAAAGGCCTTGGCTTTGGATTTCTTGGCCTTTTGCCCGTCGCAGCCGCATCCGATTCTGACCCGAAGTCTATCCTACCCGGAGAGAAGACTTAGTCTAGGATAACTAAATTGGCTTTCCTCACGGTTTCTTTAACAAAGCCCGAGGTGACGAAGCGGCAGAAGAGAGAACACAGCGACGATCAAGTCTACGGTCGTTTCGGGCCCCGGTTCTTATAAATTAATTTCCAGTCGTCCGGTGTAAGATTCTGGCACTCTGGGCATGTATTGAGCTCATCACAGAGGGGCAAACCACTATTCCTCCGTCACCGATCGCACACCGTATGAGGATTCCTCGCAGAAGGGTGGTGGAAGCACTGCAACAGCTTGGGAGGCGAGCGCAGAAAGACAAGCAGAGAAGAAGCCATAAGTAATTGCCAAAGAATTATGCAAGTACGGTTAAATACATAGCAACACATTATGTACTATTCCAAGCTTTACATATTAACCAAGCGTTGCTGGTGTTATCCGCCTCTCCTTTTATCGGGTTACAACAGCACAAATTCTGCCTTTTCTGACCGAAAGAAATGCTTTTAGGATAGAAGCCACAATGGACTCAATTAGGGTGTCCCGGTACCATAATCCCGAAATGGGCCTCGATTCCGTGACCAGAACGGGCCTCGGGCCGGTAATCAAAACATTGGCCTCAGTACTTAATCAAGTGCCCATAACGGTCCCTGGTCTGGGTAAACTGTGACCAAGATGGAACTTGGGGACCGAAATGGCCACTGACCGTCACGACGTCCCCAATCCCATCGCACAAAGGCTGAAATGGAATCGGTGTACCGGGGTACAGGGGTTGCCACAACGGTCCCCCTGCGGTCCCAAGATGGGCTTCAAAGCCAAAACGCCAGAAAAACCGCCATAAAACGTCAAAAAACATTTTCGTCGCCTGAACTGAGGTACACCAACTGCCAAGAGACGTCTGACCAGTTCCAAGGAGTGACAGCTAGAACCGTGACTGGCCATTCAGTGATGGAGCAGACACCAGGTAAAGCTTGGAGTCTAAGCAGGCACAGCAGACTGAAAAGACTCCGAAAACTCCACCGCGATGTGTGCTGGAAACCAGTAAGTAAAACTCGATCCTGTAGACTTTTGGTGAAGAAGAGAGGCACACTTCCCGGGACTGAATAAGGTGTCACCGTTACGTGTAAACTCAACAACTACCTGACCGAAGTACAAGATGCCAAAATCCTTGCTTGATCGTGGGATAATTTTATCCAAACTACCACATGAGCAAAATTAGTCCTTAAAAGCAAATTCGCACCTTGAACTAGTTCCTTTTTTCCAAAAAACTGCGGAGCACACAGAATGACGTGAGTTGACAACGCCACACTTAAAGGGAATGATTGATGTCTTCGATGACGTAGCACTTTGTGCTTACTGCATTTTCATTGGTCGTTTGGATGAAAGGCGGGATAGGGTTCATTCTATCTGAGAGAAAAAGTTTATTTCTATTGTGTGGTAAATGTAATCAAAGGGAAACCCATCTAAAAGTGGAAATAAGCAAAATCTAAGCTTTTGCGAAGTAAAATCGTGCTTTTAAACCACGTGGCTTGCTGTTGCTGCCTTCGCCCCCCCCCACCCCTCCACACAAGCACACACATTGACGGGGGAGGGGGAGAGGGAGGGGTTATTACTTGGTCCAAAATTTCTCTAAGTCCTCAGTTAGAACAGATCACCTACTGAAAAAGCTAATTTCGAAACAGTCATTCAACACTTTTTACTCGAGCAGGAAATTTTGCTAGCTGCTGGATAAAGGAGGGGAGTCTGTACTGCAACACATGTCAAGCTAGCTAAGCTATGAGAGAGATCCCCAGCCCCTCCCCCAGCCCCTCTTTTCCAGTGACCCTGTAAAAACAGCTTTGATTATGAGAAGCGAATTGTGTTGACTTTCAATAAGCAATATTTCGTGTTTCATAAGAATAAAGCAGTTATTTATATTTATTGTAGTTACTAGTTTATTCACAGAAATACTCGATCTTGTGTCATCGATTATGCCCATGGAAAAATCCAATCGAGTTCCATTATGCATCACAGCATACAGATTTCATTACTGAAGCTGGAATAACAATACAATACCGGTAAAAAATATAGGGCTTTTTTCTCGTGATATTTCAACACTATAAATAAAGTAATACCCTTCCAAATGAAAAACAAAAAAAAAACAGTTAAAAGGTAGCAAAAAGTTCTTAATATTTCGATAATGGCTTCTGTTATGTAGTGAACACAATAGAATTTCATGTTTCTCCGACACACATATTAGAATATTCACACTGAATGCACATAATTTGAAGTTCTGCTTAAGCTTGACATAATTTACACACAGTGCACGAATCCAGTCAATAATGTCTGGCCTGAAAGTTTTATTTAGTCTCAGAGGTGGGTCACACTAATACACTTGCCTGGAAGCTGAGATATACGAGAGGGAGAGAGAGAGGGAGAGAGAGTGAGAGAGGGAGAGGGAGAGAGGGAGGGGAGGGGAGGGAGGGGGAGGGGGAAGAGGAAGAAGGAGGAGGAGGAGGAGGGGAGAGAGAGAGAGAGAGAGAGAGAGAGAGAGAGAGAGGGAGAGGTGGAGGGGAGGGAGGGGAGGGAGGGGGAAGAGGAAGGAGGAGGGGAGGAGGAGGAGGAGGAGGAGGGAGAGCGAGAGGGAGAGAGTGGAGGGAGGGAGGGGGAAGAGGAAGGAGGAGGGGGAAGAGGGAGGAGGAGGAGGAGGAGAGAGAGAGAATGAGAGAGAGAGAGAGAGAGAGAGGGAGAGAGGGAGGGGAGGGAGAGGAGGGAGGGGAAAGAGGAAGGAGGAGGAGGAGGAGAGAGAGAATGAGAGAGAGAGAGAGAGGGAGAAAGAGAGAGAGAGAGAGAGAGAGAGAGAGAGAGAGAGGGGGAGAGGGAAATGGGGAGGGCAAGAGAGAGGGAGAAAGAGGGGAAGGGGAGACAGAGGGGAGAGGGAGAGGGAGAGGAAAAATGAAAGGGAGGGAGAGAGAGAGAGAAAGAGTGGTGGGGAGGAAAAGAAGAAAGAGAGGAGGGGGAAGGAGAAAGAGGGAGAGAGATAGAGAAGAGACAGGAGAAAGAGAGAGAAATGGGGGAGAGACAGACAGAGAGAGAGAGAGAGAGAGAGAGAGAGAGAGAGTGAGAGAGAGAGAGTGAGGGAGATGGGGAGGGATAGAGAAAGAGAAAGAGAGAGAGAAAGAGGAGGGGAGGGGAGAGACAGAGAGGGGGGAGGGAGAGGAAGAGAGAAGGAGAGGGGGAGAGAGAGGGGGAGAGGGAGATGGGAGGGATAGAGAAAGGAAGAGAGAGGGGAGGGAGAGGGAGAGGAAGAGAGAGGGGGAGAGGGAGAGAGGAAAGTGTTCATTTACATCTTGTTATCGCTGAACTCCAGATAAGCCTCTTTAATGTACAGTATTCCCAATTAATTCCCATTTCGATTCTATCTTTAACAAGATATTATATTCAGTTCCAAGCAATGATAACATTTTTAAGCTCTGGTCGATGAGAGTCAATAGAAAACCGTTTGGAGTAAAAAAAAAAAGTAAAATAAAAATGCCCAACTTTCGGGACCGCTTTCTGTGATGTTAACAATGATTACAATGATCAATGACAACAAATGTTAAACTGCCACTTCTTGATATCGAATTTAACATTCAACAATGGCCAAAATACAAGACAGCAGAGTTTCTAATCAGTATATGATTACACAAATACATGTGAGCGTTTTCAAAATTACAAGAGTGTAGCACGCAGAGAACTACAGCGAGGCACAGGGTCTGTTAGGGCAACCTGAAGCACACCATTTTAACCAGCAGTCCAAATCGACGTGCATTTTAATGCACAAAAATACAAAATATATTGTACTACAGAAGAATAAACATACCATGACACTATTCACGAAGTTAAAAAAAATATGTAGAGGGATTTTGAAAGCTTTGAACTTAAAATTAAGCATATGGCACAAGAAATTTGATAGGTGCTTCCTAAAGATTACTTTTTACAAGCTATTTCTGAACGCTGTAACAAGATACATACAACAGAATGCAAGGCTAAATTCGCACCGGAAACAGATCATCTCGAAAATAAGATCACTTTCTTAATTCCTGTTCCAATTAACTTCCGTTATAAGAGAAAAAAACACTAGCCTGGTATTGAGAATACTTTCTGGTGTTTTATACAAATGCAGGGAATTTAAGGGATTTCATTACAAGGTTTTATTTCTTGATCAAGCATTTTTGTATATTATAACTGAAAGAGAAAAAAAATACCTTCAAAATCTGATTGATTTTTACCGTTTAACATTTCGTTGAAAATCAGAATTGAAATCAAATACTTAACTTTTGATCAGGCAATGTATGTATGTTTTATACTATTGTTACGCTACATAGATACATACATACTTTTATAAAAAATACTGACTTCAAATATAAAAGCTATACATATTTTTGGATGCTTCCAATACCAGAATAATACGTAAAACAAACTACTTTAAAAACTTTCATCAGGGAGTTGCTGTGAACTGGTACGCGGCCGCTCAGGGGCGAAGGGAACGTTGAAGTTATGCTTAATCGCACATATCAGCACCCGTTAAAGAGAGGGAAAGAAGTTGATAAGCAAGACATTTTTATAAACTGAAAAATACACTTTGTAACAAAAAGATATATTGAGAAAGGGTGATTCTGAGGTCAGTCACGGGCTAAGCGGAGTGCCAGTTTTGTTTAAAAAGAGGGAAGGGTTTTTACTCAGCCCTGCCTCCCGCATCCGAAAAAAGTGGGAAAGCAAAGATTGTGTTCATATTTCTCAAATGAAAGTGTCTGTCTAGTTTTGTGGTCGTCGTCACGCATGGGCTTTTGTAGTCACGCATGATTGCAGTAACGCATACGGATTAGCTTCGCCTGTATTTTCGAACGCCAGCTGCTTTGTCTTTTTTAGCATCTCTGTACAATGTAGAGTCTGTTAATCAAAGGAAAACTTTTTTTAAATATAAAAAACGTAAGAGTTTGGCGAGGATAAGAATCCACTCCAAATTGTACAACTACGTGAATTTTATTAAACGGTGAATCCTCTTCAAATAGACCTTAGACCCGTGCTGCAGGGTTTCTCAGGGAAGTATTCCCAATCTATGATCCTAATTTCGTCTTTGATATTATAAAAAACTAAAATCATAAGTTGATGCATGCAAACATAAAGTGTTCTTGGAAATCATTTTTACAAGCACTTTGGAGTCCTGCTTTTCGTTATATTTTTCTCCAAAGATTTAATGATATTTAGTTTTTGTAATAAGAAAGTTTGAAAAGGATCTCAATGCTGGTACTTCCGGACCAGTCTAATTCCCTATTACTGCTGATCCCAGCGACAGTGAAATCCAGTGGAACTTGTAACTGCCACAGAGTGTGAACGTTGTGCTTAAGCCAGTCATGTTCTTCATAGTAAGGGTTTGGTTTCACGTGCCACTGAACGGGACTGTAGCCATCAGAACCGGTGTGATATTCATAAAGCGATTCAAAGTGTACTTCCGGTAAAATTACACCACCAATCGAGTTGTAAGGATTTTGGTATAAAGTGTAGCCCGGGTGTGTGAGCCGAGAGAATATTTTTCTCTGTCGTGACGTCACATTGACAAGAACAACTTTGGCACTTTCTACCCAGTACTGGTGCCTCTCTACACTGAAAAAGTTAGATATCGAAAATGTAGTTTTATTTCCTCTTTCAAGAGAATAGAACACGTCTGGATACTGGAGGATATCTAAAACAATTTTGCGAGTGATTTCATGAGGCGTTGTACTCCTGAGCTTTGACAACCTTATTTCCATCCCTTCAAACCCATCTCTAAGAGTGGCGGCATCTTCAAATGGATTCAGAGTCAATGGGAAGCTGCAATGCGTATTTTCTATGTAAGATATCACTGCATTGAATGAGAGGAGTTTTTTCACCAGTCTCGTTTTAGCTTCAATAAGTTCAGTGCCCAAGTTTGTCCATATATCTGTGGCACGCTGCATCCCTGCATTTTGCCTGTCAGCCTCGGCAGATCTTGTGGCCCCTATCTGCGCCTGTAACGTGCTGATATCATTGTTAATTTCCTTCACCTCTCGTTCTATTTTATAACGCCGTAGAGTGAGATCTAGGCTAGCTTTTGCGTAATCAAGCATATGCTTCACTTTAAGCCGATATCTGCTCTTTGAAAGAACAGGTATTATATTCAACAATGCTTCTTCCGTTTCCATCATCACTTCCTTTAATTTTAATGCAGCCATGGTGATATCGATGTAGGCACTTCCGCTACCGTAAACCTTCTGTTCGTACTGCATTGCCGCGTCAAAAGTGCGCACCACACGACGAGTGAAGTCGCTCAGATCTGAGGACAAACTGCTATCTGCCATCCGCGTGACGTCTTCAGTCCAGGCCGTGTGAGTAATGATGCTATTCACCAGTTCTATGCCTTGCTCCTGGTTGGACAATGCCTGTAGCTTGTCTAAATGTGCCTGTACTTTTTCTTGATTAAGTCGTTCTAGTTTATTGCCCAGCTCATATGCTGTTAGTGAATATTCCCATAATTGGTTAACTGCGGTCATTGGAGAATTTACAGCATTAAAACTTGCCAGCATAGATTTTATTCCCATTAAAGTCAGCTTCAATTTAATTTCTCTTTCTTCTTTTTCAATTTCGCTTAAAGTCTCTTCGTATTCCCTTGTTATTTGAGCTTTTGCTTCAGTGAGTATATCATATGATATCTGTTCAAGCTCCCAATCCATTTGCTGTATTGAAACTTGTAGATTCTGTATCGTTTGTTCCGTTATCTGTTTCTCACGATTCGATTGGTCTATTTCTTCTCCTAATCTATTCACAGTGTCCTCCAAAGATTGGACATTGGATTCTAAGTCCAAAGCTGGATTGTCAATTTCTCCGTTAAAGAGATTTTCAATATTTTCTACTGCTTCGAGGTCACCATTGATAACATCAATTAATCTTCTGCAGTCCCGCTTGTAGTGTATGTGGGATTCTAGTTCGAGGAAAGTGAGCATGTTAGAGTGTGCCTGATTTTCTTTTGGAACTAAAGCATGACGTTTGTTTTCTCGTAGAAGTGAAACCATATGCAGGTAATTGGTGGGCTCTACAGAAAGATTGCCGCTGCCATCTCGCTGACCATTCCTACCCGACTGGCCCCGCCACCCGTCTCTCGCTTTGTTTCGATGCTGAGGTTGTGAGTAAGTAATAGAACGACAGTGACGCGTCGATTTCTTTCTGTCAATTTTAAAATGACCACGTTCACCATAATAATGAATCCTGTATGAGCATGACAAGGACGCCCCTTGCTTACCTTGCCTACCGCTATGTCCCCCGCTACCAGGCAACCCTCCTGCTCCTCCCCTTCCAGGTTCAGATACACTAGCAAAGCGATGCCGTTCATTTGAAGGAACCAGAAATGTGACAACGCCTGTGTTTCCGCCATTACCACCAGCACCACCACTTCCACCCTTTTCACCTCTTGACCCAAGCTCTCCTGGGCTTCCTTCAAACGTTTCACTGTGAGTCCATTTAAAGCTCACTTGACAGCAGTCTATTCTATTGAGGGCAGTGCTTATACCCGCAGTCATAATGGTGCCAACGATCTGTAACGCTAAAAGACCTTTGCTTTCCTTACAGTAGATGTTATGGCACTCACATTTCGGTGCGCTACCGCTACCGCAATAGGGGTAGATCCAAAGTGCCTCGTAGTCTGCTACGGTTCGCCTAGGATCTCCGTGTGACCCATCTATCCCGTCTAAGCCGTCCTGCCCGTCACCACCATCACCGCCATCCCCTCCTGGTGAATTCACTTTCAATTTTCCACTTCCGGTCACTTCTGTTGCTGTCAACAGGAAGTCACCCCCCTTCTTCCCAGCAGTCCCGCGTGTGCCATCGCTGGCATCCTTTCCGGTGTAATAACCTCTTCTCCTTTGAGTAGGTGCCTTTGCGGGAGTGCCAGGCTTAGTAAACGACAACTTGACATCATATTTGATAACCAACGTATGTATGGAAAGTTGCAGTGTTTTCGCTTTTGTTGTGAGTTGACGATTGCCGGCAAATTCAGCAAACCAACAATTTATCTGCGCTTCTTTTTGATCCAGTTCAGAGCTTTCCAGGATCGATGAGAGATCACAGTATTGCCTGTACCAATTCAATCGCTCATTGGTTTCTAATTGTTTATCGAAGCTGGAAAATTTTGTGCTCCTGAAGTCATTTTGCATTGTAAGATAATTATCTGCATAATCCTGGGCCTCATTAAATGCATTGATATTGCTGATTAAACTTACTTTGAGCAGATCTATCAAATAAAAATGACTTTGGCACTTACGTAGATCGGGGTTATAGAGTATATCAACCGCGAGGGATTCGTTTTCCCCGCAGCCACTCATGCTATCGTCAATACTGGCCAATGCAGCTGGGTTGCCTTCATTATATAACTTCACGGAGCTTACAAAAGCGCGGTTCGCGCATGTGCCCATTTCTGCTACTACGTCACGTCTTACGTCACCACAGACATCAAGGCTGATTGGTTGCCCAATACCGCTGAATCTGTCGCCTTGCAGATACTGAGCAAGATCGGTAAAAGTGGGGTCGCGGAAGTTCAATAGGTGATCAATAACTTGTGTGAAGGAACCATCGACTTGGCTGTAATAGCATCTCATGGTGTCAAAGTGTAACGCCTCGCAATCTTCTTCTGTTGGATAAGGAGTTACATCCAAAAGCCCATCTATATAACTTTTGAAATAAATTTGAAATATATCTCGTATCTTCGAAATGGCAGTTTTGGTGAGTTTGTTTAAAAAACTGTGTAAAACAGCTGGGATATCTTGCTTTTCTTGGCGCATCTCTTTCTTAAATACATCAAAAGCTGCATAACACTTTCCCACAAAGTTAACGTCATCCGCGAGTGCTAAGGAAACGGCGCTGTTTAGGTTACTGATTCGTTCCTGTACCCTTGACGTCAAGCGTGTTCGCAGCACAACGTTCGAAATGTGAACATTACCGGTGTTACTGACTTCAATCGTGTTTAAAAGTAATGAAAAGAGAGAACTTCCGGTAACTTCAAGAGTATCGAGATATTTTGGCGATTTACTAGAGCTTAGAACTAGTTTTACCATTTTTTGCAGTCCAGTTCTAAACCTCTCGTTTGGTCCAGTCATATGGGTATAGTTTAAAAGTTTGGGAAATGGGTTCAAACGTAAAAAGGGGAGACCCACCACTTCGATTTCTTGAAAACATTCTTTGAGTTTTGCACGTTTTGCATTCCTACCTCTGTGACCATAGCCCTTCGATTCTCTCGCGAACAGCTCATTGTACAGTTCTTCATCTGATTCGTTCCCCTGCATTTTGTTTAGCACAAAAATTAAAGAATTAAAAACAAATTTACCATTATCAGTGTTGTGAACTTTTGAAACAGCATCGACAAAAATTGCAAGATCATCCAATATATCATCTTTTCGTATATTGTCACTTGCAACCCAAATGAGAGTTTTAGATAATATTGCCAAAGGAACCAGCATAAGTAAATCCTGCTCGGACCCATACACCCCCATTCCCTCAGTGTCAAGAAAGTACATGACCTGCCAATCATTATTAGAGGCCACGCCCATACCAACATCCGACACAGACCGTCCGCGTCGTTGTAGGTTTTCTCGCATAGTTTTTTCATAGTTATTGCTCCTGTACAATGGGGAAATGTCAATGCCCTTTGTAGTTGTTCCCGTGGAGCGTGTCCCGGTCAAGAATAAGTCTGGTACGCCTGTCAACAGTGAAGCAATCGTCGACTTTCCCGTACCCCGCTTCCCAAGAATGGTAACAATGGAAACGCTTTTGTTCGAAAAGCGTTCACTCGCAAGAATTCTGTTCATTCCTGCATCAGACAATTTGAACTCTTTCTCGCGCGGATCCTGTTCGCGACTGATACCCAAAGCAGCAAGGCTACTAGAATTGCCGCCATCATTTCTTATAACTATGTGACTGAATTCGAGATCTTTGGATGACATAACGCAAAAGCCACTGGATGTTTCTTCCCCTTGTCCATCCTCGTATAAATAGTAACTGTAACTTTCAGCAAGGTCCTCTGCGCTGAATTCGCACACCTTTTCTGCTTTTATGGAATTAGAGACAAGCTCGAGGGTAAAGACGGCGTCAGTTGCCATTTGTAAGTTGTCAACAGAAGGCTTCAAGAATACGTAACACTGTTCTGTCGCTTTGCTGATGCGAAATTCTACAGAAACACCTGGGGAAAGGGTCAAAACTTCATTGCCGCCTCCAGAATTATTCGCCACCTGTAACATTTATACAGCGGTAAGATTACAGAAAAATAATAATCAATAATCAATAAAGCGAAATTATATGATAAGGCTTTAGCCAAGTGAGTTAGTCTTTACTCATGGCTGAATCCTACGATAAATAAACCCATTGCTGTGAGCTCCATGAATCCAAGCTCTGACAATAACCAGGACCTTGGTATTGCTAGATCAACGCTCTAAACAGCTATGCCAAACCACCAACTCGTGCAATTACATTGTACGTTGGATTCAAAACTCTTTTAGGATAACTGTATTCCAATGAATGCAGGCATTAGAGAAAAACAAACATCGTAAGGTAACAATAAATAAATAGAAACAGGCTAATGAAAGAATAAAGTGGGATATTATCGATAATCAAACTGTCACTAAACTTGCAGTATTGTATACTAACGTATACTAGGCGTAATTCGCGTTCTCAAACTTTTAATGGATTCCCTTCCGGTTATATTTACCACGCAACACCAGAAAAAGAACCTTTTGTGTTGCAGTTCGAAAGCACCTATCCTACCATCTGTTCATCGACCAATCAGAATGACTGCGACATCGTCTGCTAGTCTTTGTATACATAGGCCATATATAGGCCTTTAGTCTCAACCGCGTTACAAATTTTCCCAGGCTAGTTGAGGATGGATGGGATGGGGGAATTAGGTTGAAAGTGGAGAACGCGAATTTCGCTTTTACTCGTAAATGCTCGTTTTACGAAATAAAACGTTAGTTTTACTTCCCAAAAGCTTCGAATTTGCTTATCTCCACTTTTAATGGAACTTGAGTCCGGAGCAGGGTAGCCTGCCATTCTTCTGAACTGCCCAAAAAGGTCGCAAATTACACTATAGTTTGAAAAGCTCGTTATATTATGTGTTGGGTACCTGATGCACGCGAAGAAATAAAACTTGTCAGCTGTATTCTTTTAATGATTTCCCACTGAAAGTCCCAAAGAGTACCATTCCCGTCCTGTGACATAAAGTAAAATCAAAAACAAGTGTAGAAATATCACAGCAACTTTAAGTAGAGATGAGAAAGACTTCCAGTCATGACTTAATCTTTGAGAACTCTTACCATCCCCCCCCCAACCGCCCACTGAATAGATCCTTGCCTCAAGTTCGCACTATTCACTTGCTATGTATTCTTGTACAACTACGTTTATTAGTAATTTACAATAGGATCGTAAATTCATAAGATTTACGTAAACTTAAACTTTGACACTTCAAGCATCGAGGCTGGAGTGCCTTGACAAAAACATGCTGATAAAACTTGGATAAAGCGGCTCTGTTGTCTAATTCTTCTTTAACTAAGAATTTCTCTATTTTTAGAGCGTTTATTCGAAATAAAACCTGCAAGGATTGACTAGATGATTTTCTTTAAAATCTTCTGTGAATCGGCAGAAAATGAAATATATACAATTTTCAGCTGATTTATGGTTATTTCCTAATATGGGGCCGCTATGGTCCCATTGACCAATTGTGACACTATGGTGACCAGAACTGTGACTGAGAGGCCGGTCTTTCGGCCTCCCGGGCACGCGGGTATATGGTCAATGTTTTATGCTTGGGACCGTAATGGTCTCCCCTTTCTTTCTGAAAGATTTTTTAGAAAGGAGCAAAATTTTATTATACCCGAGGAGCCGTGAGGCCGAAGACCGGATCGTACCAATTACACTTCCCTCTTTAAAACAACTCTGAATGCTCTGAACGTCCCTCGTTTGCCCGAAACCTAATATAGGCACTGGCCGACATGGTCCAGTGGGACCCAACGCGAAAAAGACCAAATCCAAATCCATTTTTCAAGATATCTAAAAGAGATACATTGCGTAAAGCCCTCAGGGAGTTTGCAACTTGCCTTACCTGGTGGGCTTTGACTTTTTGTTTGGGTTTAACTGTGCCTCGTCATAGGCTGCCAAGATGACCTTTTTATGTAATTTGAAACAGATTGCTTTGAAAGGGCTTTGTTAAACTTTGGCATAAAGGTATTGATAAGCACCTTCTGACTTTTTGTTCTGTAAGCCTCTGACATTTCCAAATATTGACGTAAGGCCTTGACGGGACACAGAGACATATCCTGTTGACGCTTTGAGTCTGGACTCTATAGCGGCCGTGTAGTCCTCGACGGAACCTACTCGTCCCTGAATAGGTCATCGAGGAAATCTGCCATCACTGTTGCGTTAGCCTGAAACGGGTCCAGTTTGGAGCTGTTACACCGGGTGGCAAACTTGTTCCACTGCGACTTGTAAACTTTAGTCGTAGAGCCCTTGTGACTGTTTTTATTTTCGCTGTTATCTGTTTGGAGAAGACCTTGTTTTTTCAGGAACGACTGTTCAGACATCATTGGTGTAATTGCAGTAAGTGAGGGGAGGGGTGGAAGTATTGCCAGTGGGGTTCTGACAGCAATTCCTTGTGGCATGGGATAGGGATTGAACTCACTATCTTGCAAAGGAGTAGGCGAACGAACCATGGAGCTTCTTTGGCCCATAGGGCAATGAACAGCAGAAACGATAATTTCAACTCGATTATCTTTTGCAGGACTTGATCTAAGATTGCCTGAGTGAGGAGGAAAGATATACAAGACTTCGTTCATAGGCCACTCACAATTGAGGGCGTCCACTGCACAGGCTGCTTGATCTGGGCAGGGGGATACGTACCGGGAATTGGACCGTCATGTTTGCAAATAGGTTTAACGTTGGGGGACCCCACGGTGATTGGTGTGTAATCCACTGAAAGGATCGCGGGGTCAGGCACCATTCGGTGTTGATTACTTGGCCCTGTCTGGAAGCTGAATCCGCTAGTATGTTCAGTTTCCCGGTCAGGTGGCGGGAGGAAATGGTTATGCACTCCTCGCGGGCCCTGAGGAGAATTTGAAATGCTAATTTGGGCAGGGGCCGTGATTTCGTACCTCACTGTTTGCTTAGGTAAGCTATAGCCGTGGGGGTGTCCAACCTAAATAGGACTGCTTTGTTTCTGAGTTGTTTGGTCAATTAGTTCAGGGCAATCCAGACCACTCGGAATATCAGAGTATGATACGAATGCAGGGAGTGATGCCATCTGCCCTTCCATACCTGGCCGTGCCAGTAAATTTCCCACCCCGAATGCAATGCATCTGAAACAGTTCTCGTTCCCCAAGAATGGGGGCATGGCGCAGATCCCGTAGGCCCTTGACACTGCATCAGCAGTGCTGGAGAAAGGCGTCTCGACGGAGGTAGACTATGGACGTCATCAGAAAGGTGGACAGCTTGACAATATCCCGGGTCGCCAAGGCCAGGCATTCCATAAGCTTAGTAGACACCGGATCACTGAGGCGTAAGTCTTCCCATCCCTTTTTCAGAGCCCGCAGCGTATGATCTTGGAAAGACATTATATTCAGAATGTGTCGGGAAGACGCCTAAATGGTCCTGACGTCTTTCTCCACTGATGGAATGTCCGAGTCACTATGTGTCTCTGTAGGTATCCAGACTGGGCGCTTCACGGGTTGTTCCAAAGCCTCTAGAGGGATCAATTCATCTGCTGACCGATACAGGCCTAGTCGTACTAGGCAGTGTTTAGACATGTGGAACCGCGATAGTGTGTTACCCTCACCGGCGTCCATCTTCTTGAATTCTTTCGTCGGAACCGTGAAGGCATGGGCAACGCCCTTGCTGGTGGTTAGAGCTATGAAGGAGTCCTGTTGTGTTGGAGCGGCCTCAAATTTCATACGGATGGGCGGATCCTCTCTATCTAAGCGTGGGGCGCCACAGGCGACCTCTGCCAAGTGGGCTATCTCTTGAATGTCGTCTCTGAACGGTACGTCGTCCGGCGCTATCTTAGAGGTGGCACTCGAGGGGGTTGCGTCCTTGACCGGGGTAGCCAGGTCTGGTGGGGAAGGAGTTCGGATAGGATATCTACCCGCTGCTGCTGGGTCTCTCCAAAGTCTCTGGCTCCGGCCTGAGGACCGTACCCGGTCCATTGCCCGTATTGGAAGGTGGAAACGGGATTGGACTGATGTGCCCTCGGATTCCTCGGGGAGAAGTATTCATCGGCCAATTTCCTCGTCCTCCTCTAGCAAAGCAGAAACTTGGCCCGAGATGGGCACGCCCACGGATTCCTCTTCACTGATGGTGGCCGTCTCGGGAATATCCGCGTTCGGGTCAACGGGGAGGTGTGGTGGGGGCGAGCTCGACGTCCCTGCCACTGACTGATCCTACGCAGGAGGGCTAGTAATCGTAGCTGACGGTCTGGGCTTTTGCTTTTGGCTAAGTAATTTTTCTTGTTTCTGCAAGTTGTATATCCATACACAGGAAAGCTGAAAAGTCACTAGGGAGACGCTGTAGCTAGGGGCGGTGGGCTAACTCTTCCAGAGGGGGGAATGCCTAACTGGTCTGCCACCGCTTGGAGTACTGTCCCCGTATCCTTGTGAGTGATTGTCACTTGCTCAGCTGAGGGAGCTTTGAGCGCACCATCCGGACTGCCAATGGGTTTCACCATCGGGGATGATGACCATGCTTCTCGGAGAAGGCCCCGTTCTTCCCAATCCGGGATATCCAATTCTGCCACAGTTTTGTAAAAAGCTCGTCTCCCTGTTCTTGGGCTTTTTGTCTCTTGGATGACGACCCAGCGTCTACGTGTACCGGCATGGAGACCTGGCCGAGAATAAAGGAGCTCGTCTTCTTCATGGTATCCTGAATAAATTCACGAGTAGCAAACGAGGCTGAAGAGAGGAAGCTGCGCTTATCCCACCTGCGTTCGTTCTTGGCCCTATTCCGTAAGATTCCTTCATATCCTCTGTGGTGATGTGTTTACACTCCAGGCACGGGCTGTCTTGCACAGAGGTATTCCGTTGTTTCTTCTGCAGCGGTCAGAGATGGAATGAGGATTACACGAGGTGGGGATGAATACACTGAGGCAATAGCGGCGGGGAGTGTAGCTTAGCCTCTGTCATATCTGAAAAGCAAGCAGAGAAAACGACCATAAGATCATGTAGGGTTACGCGAACAAACTAGTGCATTTTCCATTTTCGTTCTGCCCTTTGCTGCAAGCTGTACCCGTCCAGACTGCGTAAACATTCACCCCAATTACTACAGTGAGCCGTTTGGGTGATTCACGAGGAAAAGGGGGAAGGGTTCCTGGAACAAAATTCCGTACCGGGAACGTTTCGGAACGGACCGTAATGGGCCTGTTCCCGTTCCCGGCATAGGTCTGAATTGCCTCGGATGGTACCATCGGTACATAACGGGAAAATGGTCCTGTTGGGCCCAGAATTACGTATTTCTATAATGGAAAACGGTCCCGGCAGTGAAAAAGTCTCAGACGTCGCAGAAAACGACTCTTTTTGTCATAAAACGCTGCCATACTTGCAGCACTTGCTCTGACAAGGCTGAGAAGCGTCACATGGAGTAAAGCTTAAGCAAAAACTGGCCATTTCCGCGATGACACAGCTGGCTGGGTAAATTTGGAGTCTAAGCAGGCACAGCAGCCTGAAAAGATCCTACTCCTAGACGAAATGTGGAGGAACCGGTAAATTCCTCGATCTGACATAATTGTGGAGAAAGAGGCGCACTTCTCGGGACCGAAAATGTCACCGTGTCGTGCAAACTGAAACTTACTTGATCGAAGTACAAAGTGTCGAATTTAGGTTAACTTAAACTCCATAAATTTATCCCAAAGCACAGTAACAGATAAAACAATCCATTAGGTAGTGAATCTGGGAAAATATGAAGCAATTTGCACATTAAACCAGTTCTCTTGCTGCAAAAATCCGGCAGCACGCAAAATGGCATGTTGTTTGTAACGCCACACAAAAGGGAATGGTCTGCATACACAAAGACTAGCAAACGATGTCTCAGTCATTCTGATTGGTCGATGGATGGATGGTGGGATAGGTGCTTTCAAAGGTCCTTTTCTATGGTTGCGTGGTAAAGATAACTGGATGGGAACCCATTAAAAGTGAAGATAAGCGAATTCGAAGCTTTTGCGAAGTAAAATTATGAATTTAACTATGACGTATTTTTTAAGAACTTTAGTCACCGAATCTTGCAGAAAATTTAAGGTGTAAGCATCTGCAAGTTCCATTTCCACAGTTTTAGCCACTTTGGAGAAATCTCACAAACCATTCGCAGCATATCTTTATTGCTTTTTAGACCCATATAACACAGCCTAGCACTGTATTTTGAGGGTTGTTGCCCACCAATAACCATAGCCCACAAGCCCTCAGCACACACACAATACAGCTGTTCACTCGTTGTCAGTGGAACAATCAATATGATTGCACTGATGCTGTACTGTGAGCTTCCATAGCATGAGCCTTATATGTGGATTTTAATGGCAAAATACCAATTTCTGTTTTTTCATGCAAGCGTATTTACAGACAAGTAGACCACGAACACCTACTAAAACTTATTTCTACCAAATCTGGTTGAATTTCGAAATCCGAAGTATAAAAATACTCACATTGCCTTGCTCAAGACGATGGTAGGAGGAAAGCGGAATCCATTCGGCAACATATTTGACCACGCCTAGCTCCATCGAATGCCGGCTCTCATTGTTGCCTAACAAATATAATGCCAATAACTGACTTTTTCGGTTGGTCGTTTTTAATATACCTGTCTAAAGAAGTTCACATACAAGTGCACAAATACAAATGGATCTGTTGTGCTATTTCTACATCTCTCTGTCTCTCTCTCACTCTCTCTCTCTCTCTCTCTGTCTCCCTCTCTCTGTCTCTCTCTCTCTCTCTCTCTCTGTCTCTCTCGGAGAAAAACTAACGTCAAAAGGTTTTTAAGTTTATGTATAACTTTCACTAAGAGCTTCGAATTCGCTTATATCGACCATGAGCTGGGTTTACTTGCCGAAAAACTTTCCCAATAATAAAAATAAAATTTGGCAGTTCGAATAGTTCCGTCAAGCCATGCCCTCAGCAAACAATCCGAGTGAGGGAATCCTTGAGTATTATGTCACTCGTAAAAGACGGCATTCTGTTTCACAATAAACACTATTCTGTGTATTCCACAAGTTTTTCTTTGAGAAATTAGTTGTCAGGTGCGAATTTACATTTTAGTTTGGTGTGCTTAACTAATCACGGACTAATTCAACGCAGAGCAAAATTTGGATAAATGTGATTCGAAAGAAGTGTTTTGAACTGGTAATTTCTGGCTGGTTTATGTCACTGGTATGCCGATTGTTCCGGGAAATTTGTCTTTTACTCTGTACGAGAAGCTACAGGATCGAGAATCAACTCACACTACGCACTGCCTAGGAGTTGGTAAGTTATTTCAACCCGTGGTTGTCTGCTGTTACTTTAAGATGTTGTTACCATTGCCGGCCGTTTCTTTTTCTTTTTTTTTTTTTTTTTTTTGCAAAAGCTTAAGCCCTCAAGACGAGATCAGTACTGTAAGAGTAGGCTCAACATTGGTCGAGAAAATTATTCTTTTGTCGATTCTAGAGCTTGAGATTTGCTACCCCATCCCTGTAATAAGATCCTTTTCGGATTGTTTTCGGACCATTCAGGACACTTCCGCCGCCTTCGGGCTGTGGTTGCTATAGACTAGGGTCTCATGCTTCATGCTCGTCATATCCCATACAAGACGGTCAGAGAAGAGCAGTAAAGGAAAAATCACGCCTAAAATCTTGAGTTGTCGTTGAAAATGCTTTAACTTGTCTCTAAATGCAATTGCACGTGGTTTTAATGGTGCAATATGCGCAATAACGTAATTACAAGTGTGTGTTTATTGGAAGCACTTATTCTTGTTTTATGATCGCTTCTCTGCATAATTTTCACCGCTTACAGGTCACCGCTTACAGAACTACAGAACTACAACCTGCCACCTCGCTCAACCCCCAATCGGTGCGTGATTGCTGCAAGAGGGATATTCTATTACTAGGACTTGCTTGGAGTGTCCATATATCTCGCAGATACTGGAAAGCCATCTATCACAACCGGGCCAAGAACGAGCGTCGAAGAGACACATTTAAAGCTATCGCCTCCGCCACTTGTTTCATTGCAAAGGCGTTTGTGGAGGATACCATGAGAAAAGCAAACTTGGTTATCCTAGACCAGATGGTGATACCAAAACATGTGGATAGAAGCGGGCGAATCAGATGCAGCAGTCGTCCCAGAAAGAAACACAACAAAACTAAGCCAATATTTTTTTCCAAGATTATGACAGAACTAGAAATCCGACAGGAAGAGGAAAGTTCATGCTTTAGTATCGCATGGGCATCACCCAAGCTGTTATCCGAATCGACGCTAAGAGCTCCAATCCCCGTGTGAACGGGTAGTAGTTATCCATTAGGCATCTCTGAGTCAAGTTTTCGTCACGGCAACGAAGCAAGTAAGCATGACCCCACAGTACTCTCCCCGTCTCTGGGAATTTTCAAGTTGCCCATCATTTCTAGTGCGCCAGTCATCCTTCTTGTAGATGCTACAGAACTACAGCAGACGGCCCAATAGCAGAGACAAATGTGAAAGCGGAAGTGCAAGAGCAAGTCATCCTAAGCGTCAAGTCTATCGCTGACCTCCATCCCACACGCCGCTCAAAAAGTTTTGCGGATTTCACGGCAACTGATTACCCTCCATGTCTATGCCAAGTGCCGTCTTTCTACTACAAATCCTGTAGAAGGAGTTACCTTGACCCCAATTTGACCTTGACCTTGAAGGTCAAGGAAAAAAATTGCAGATTTCACGACATTTCACCACCCTCTATCTCTGTGCCAAATTTCAACACAGCAGGTAAAGCAAAAATCAATCCTAGACATTTTCCAGAAAATAAAGTTAATCTTTCAATGAAAAACTGAAGTAAATGAAAATAACTGCTTTTGAAATTAAGCAATTGTGTCTTTGCATGCACTTTAAATAACGACTTAAAACAGCATGTGATATGTTGGATTATTAAAAAAGAAAAACACTAATAAATATTTTTTTTACTTCGCAAAAGCTTTGAATTCGCTTATCTCCACTTTTAGATGGGTTTCCCTTCAGGATTTATCCTTTCACGCAAATAAATACAAACTTTTTGTGCCTGCAGAATAGCCTATCCCGAGAAGTGCGCCTCTTTTTCTCCACTAGAAGACTGTAGGATCGAGTGACTACGTCCACTGGTTCGAACACACACCCTCAGGAGTTGTTTCGAGTCTTTGCAGTCCTCGTTGCCTGCTTAGACTCTAAGCGTTTACGGCTTACCGTGCCATAGCAGAAATGGCCGGCTTTTGCCATTGCTTACACTCCAAAAAGGACTCGTTCTTTCTTGTATCTGCAAGCTCTGCAAGATAGAATCTTGTCCGGGCGAAAAAAGCTGTTTTGAGACGTCTTTCTGAGCGTGTGGCACCCCTGGGACCACACGTCCGTTAGGGGTCTAAAACAGACATAGTCCCTCCGTAGGCCCCATGTAGGGTCCTTAGCAACGGCCCTTGTGACCGCAGGGACCGTAGTTCCATGTATTCCCAGACTGGTGATTACAGGCTTACGGGACGTCCCATGCCTTTGCATGGGACCATGTCCCCATGGGTCACATGGAGCTATGGGTCTCACGGGAACATGGGTCCGTAAGGTACCTTGGGACTATGGGTCATGATCCCATAGGGGCACAGGGCTCTTATGGGAACATGGTCTCATATGGGAGCATGGGACTTTGGGGTCCATGGGAATATGGGCCCATAGCGTCACATGTCCCAGAAGTACGGGTTTTTCGCCCTTATTCATCATAACTATCAACATTTTGATTATTTTAGATGATATATTTCAATAGGAAGTACTGCATATCACTGGGAACGATAGCCTAAACGTTATTCTATCTGTTGCCTTGTGTTTTCTGATACAGTCTCTTATGGTCTCTTCGTTCTGCTTACTTTTCAGACATGACAGAGGCCACCCTACGGTCACACAAGAAGGAGTTGCCGTGTTCACACCCGCCTACCTTACTCAATCCCCATACAGTGTGCGATCGCTGCAGGCGAGATCGGGGCCTGGCGTTGTGTGTTGAAACGAATACCTGCCCTGAGTGTGAACAGTTAACCCACAGAGAGTGGCGAGCAATTTACAGAAACAGGGCAAAGAACGATCGTAGAAGGAGCAGACGCAAAGCCCCCTCCCTGTTTCTCTCACCGGACTATACCTCCAGCCCAATGGAAAAGGCGAGTTCAGTAATCCTTCAACAGGTATCGACGCCCATCCGTTTGGATACCGGTGCAGAGTCGGATACAGCGGGCACAAAGCGCAAGCGTAAAAAGTCAAAGACGTCCAGAGCCTTTTCGGAAACAGTGGCGGAACTGGACATATTAGGCGGCGATGAACGCGCGGCTTTACGTAACGCCTAGTCCGCGGACCGACAAGGTTCGGGGAAGGAAGGATTAGGTTCCGACAAAAAACTTTACCCTGCGGAAGGACAAGTAACGGTTGTGCATACCGCCACAGGCTCTGCCTTCACGTCTACTCCGGGTCAACTGGGCATGCCAGCACCAGAGGATTTGTTCCCCCAGCTAGATCCACCAACTGTACCCCCCTCCACGGGTGACTCAATGGGCTTGTCGGCGATACTGGCTTTACAGACTCAACTTCAACGCCAGATCCAGGACTTGCAATGCTCAATTAAGGAGCAAGAGGCAAAGGGGACCCCGAGCAGGAAGCGTACACCTTCGGCCACGGTCTCTCGGCCTCCACCGGAATTACTTCCCTTAACGTCCACGTCCCACGAAACCCCCGCCATGGGTACAGTCAGGGACCGTGAGATGGAGGACCCCAGTGAGGAGGACTCTTCGGGTATTCCACCGTCGGGGCAGGCTTCCAATCTGGTGGGAGAAGAGGACGACGACCTACTTCAAGCTCACACCTCCCCCATAACATCTATTCCCTCTAACAGAGAGACGGAGATCTATACACCCTCGGGGGAAGTACTCACCCAACATCCCATGAACGCTCTGCGGCAGGGTGAAGAGGAGCAGGAAGGGGAAGAGTCCGAAGAGGAAGAGACCGGAGAAGTGCCCCAAGAGCTCTCAGCACCGACTCAATTCCACTTACCCCTACGGGAAATGGACTCTGTACGTTCCCCAGGTCGCGGTCAACGTCTATGGCACGACCCAGCGGCAGCAGGCCGTCGCCCGATCAGGACCCCGTCTCCTCCCGATCTCTCATCGCCAGCGGAAGAGGGAGCTCCCTCTGTGACGTCATCGTCCCTAGCTCCGGAAGATGTCCCGTTTAGAGATGCCATACAGGAAATAGCCCACCTTGCTAACGTTACCTGTGGCACCCCATGTCTGGAAAGGGATGACCCCCCCATTAGGATGACATCCCAGACGTCTCTGCCCCACCACGATTCATTTATTGCCTTATCCACGAGTGAGGGCATCGCGAACGCAGTGGTAGTACGGTCAAACGAGTTCAAAAAGATGGCTGCCAGTGAGGGCCGCACATTATCGCGATTTCATGCCTCAAAGCACTGCTCTGTGCGTCCCGGCCCATATCGTACCTCGGACGATCAGATACCGATGGAGTCACTGGATCAACCATCCAAGAGAACAGTGTGGATGCCATCAGTTCGTGCGGATTCAGACATTCCGTTAGTAGAAAAAGACGCCAGGAACATTGAGTCGTCGGCCCGTCAAGTTTTAAACATTATATCCTTTCAGGACCACACTCTGAAAGCACTACGGGCGAGATGGGATGATCTACGGCTCAATGACCCAGTGTCTTCTAAACTTTTGGAATGCCTATCTCTGGCCACCCGTGATGTCGTTAAAATCTCTACCTTCCTAATGACGTCAATGGTATTTTTAAGACGGGACGCCTTCCTCCAGCACTGCTGGTCAAGCGTCAAAGGACTTCGTGACTTAAGACATACTCCCATCCTGGGCGAGAAAGAACTGTTCCCCCCAGCAGAGGTGGAGAGAGTAAACCAAGAGAGCCGTTCGTTGTCGCAAGACTTCGCCTTGATGTCAAGGATGTCGCGTGCCTCGTTCCGCCAACCAGCAAAGCGCAAGAAGCAACGGCAGTCCTCTACGGATCACCCCCGACCCAACTCCCAGGTGCAGTCCCCTCCGCCGAAGAGGCCCAAGCATTCGGGAGACAACAAGCCAGAAGGTCAGCATACCCAGCAGCACAGGTAGCAGCCAACCAAAGTACCGCTCAGAGACGAGGGACTCGTCTCTTGGCGATACTTTTTCTGGCTTAAACGATCTAAAAGAACTACTGTCTTGCAACACATCCTTGCCCGTAGGCGGAAGGCTAGGCAAGTTCTGGCATGCTTGGGCAGAGTTAGGGGCTTCCCGGAGAATAGTCCGGTGGCTCAAGAACGGCTATCCCCTCCCCTTCAAGAAGGGCCCGAGGGGACTCAAACCAACTATTCCCCTAACACTCCAGGCTCCAGGCAACCTGGCCGCCGCTTATCAGCAGGGATCAGAAAAAGGCTTAGCCCTAAAAGAAATGCTAAAAGACTTACAAGCAAAACAGGCTATAGAGGAAATGCCAGAAAACCAGGTAGGCTTCTTCAGTCGAGTTTTTCTGGTACCCAAGAAGTCAGGGGGATGGCGACTAGTGATAGATCTATCTTCCCTCAACCAGTCCCTGCAAATAACCTCCTTCCAGATGGACACGGCACAGGTTATAAAAGCAATGTTACGGGAAGCGATGTGGGGCACATCGATAGATCTATCCGACGCCTACCTACATGTTCCCCTACACCACTCGGCCAGGAAGTACCTATGTTTCCAAGTAAATCGAAAGCGTTTCTGGTTTCTGGCACTCCCTTTCGGCATCTCCTCGGCCCCGTACGTATTTTCAAAGATCATGCAGGTCCTAAAAGCATGGGCACGTCTCCAAGGAATGCTAGTGTTCCAATACTTAGACGATTGGTTCCTGGCACATACTCAACGGGACATAGCCCATCACCAGACAACCCACCTGGTCAAAAAGGCGATACAGGTAGGTCTTATGGTAAATCTGGTCAAATCAGAATTGACCCCAAAACAAGACGTCATCTTCTTGGGGGAACGATGGGACTTATCAGCAGCCAGAGCATTCCCCACAACAGACAGGCAGCAGAGAATTTCTCGGTCTATCCGGAATATTTCTGCCAACCGAAAGGTAAGGGTACAGGCTATGGAGTCACTGCTAGGTCTATTAGTAGCGACCGAGAAGACGGTTCCGTTAGGCCGCTTACATTACAGACGATTCCAGGCACAGGTAAGACAAGCCCTAACGAAGGGACGGTCCCCCAAAGCCACTATGACAGTGTCCTCTTCCGCACTCTCCCTTCTCCAATGGTGGTGCGACCCGGTTACCATGAACGAAGGAGTCCCCTTTCAGGCCCCTCCCATGGATATAGAGCTCCAAACGGACGCTTCCAGGGAAGGGTGGGGAATTCACTGTCAGGGTCAAATGTGGCGAGGGAAATGGCCAGCAACGTTTTGCAGATACCATATC
The DNA here is from genome assembly GCA_949752745.1 of Protula sp. h YS-2021. Classification (NCBI taxonomy): domain Eukaryota; kingdom Metazoa; phylum Annelida; class Polychaeta; order Sabellida; family Serpulidae; genus Protula; species Protula sp. h YS-2021. The sequence continues at coordinate 95,110,794 of OX457025.1, read as the reverse complement.
AACTGGCTGGAACTCCGAGTGGTATGGATAGCTCTGAACAAGCTATCGAACCATCTCGAGGGAAAGAGTGTCAGAGTTCTTCTAGACAACTCTACAGCAGTGGCGTATCTGAACAAACAAGGTGGAACCAAATCCTCTCAACTATCGACCCTGACTTCTCACATCCTTCTTCTGGCACGGGAACACAAAATATCCATTGTAGCACGTCATCTATCAGGGAAGCTGAACGTACTGGCCGATCTGGCGTCCAGGGCGGGTCAAGTCATCCACACAGAGTGGTGCCTAGCCCAGTCATCCTTCCGTTGGGTGACACGGGAATCCCCATGGGGTCCCCCGACATTAGATCTATTCGCCAATGCGTTGACAACCCAGCTACCCAGGTTCGTATCCCCATGCCCGGATCAAGCAGCCTGGGCAGTAGATGCATTAAAGTGCCCATGGCCTCTGCAGGAAGTACTCTATGCCTTCCCTCCCCAGGTCATTCTGCTACAAGTCTTGCAAAGGATAATAGAACTCAGACCTCCAGCTCTGTTACTAATAGCCCCGTTGTCCCCAGAGGCTCCGTGGTTCACTCTTCTTCTACGGTGCAAGGTGATCAAGTCTGTCCCGATACCTTGTCACAGGGAACTATTATCCCAACCCCACTGGCGGCACTTCCACCCATCCCCACAACTAATGAACCTACACCTGTGGTGCCTAACCAATCCTTCCTAGAGAAAAAAGGTTTTTCCAAGCAGGTAGTGGAAAAGATGGTAAACAATCATAAGCAATCCACAGCGAAAGTTTATAGGTCACAGTGGAACAAGTTTTCCTCTTGGTGCGCTGCCTCTACGCTAGATCCCTTCCAGGCGACACCAGCAGTGGTAGCAGATTTTTTGGACCATCTTTTCACAAAAGGTCAACTGAAGGTGGGTTCGATAGAAGGTTATCGAGCCGCTATCGGTTCTAGACTTAAGGCATCTACTGGCTATGACCCGGGCGAGGATACGGCCCTGTCACAGTTAATTAGACATTTCAAGGTGAATTCCCCTCCCCTACAGTCCAATGTGGCCCAATGGGATTTGTCTCTGGTATTACGTTATTTACAGTGCCCAGAGAATTTCGCGGAACAAAACATTTCCGCAAAAGATGCCACGGTAAGATTCACTTTCCTGTTAGCCTTAGCGTCCGGTAAGAGGAGAGGTGAAATCCATGCGTTGGACAGGGAGATAATAAAGGAAAATGGGGAGTGGAATAGAGTGTTCCTTACTCCCAGAGTCGGTTTCATGGGTAAGACACATATCATCTCCCAGGGACGGGGCACCTTTGACCATATTGCGCTCCCGGCCCTTCAGGGGGAACAACTGTCTGAGGATCGCGTTTCTTTGTGCCCGGTCAAAGCACTACGTCAATACCTTTCGATTTCAGAAACCTATCGCTCAGAAAATCAAAAAGCCCTCATTATCTCTTTCATGCCGAAATTTAACAAAGACCTTTCTAAACAGACCATCTCAAACTACATTAAAAAGGTCATTTTGGCAGCTTATGAACGGGCACAGTCCGATACGGGCCTACAAGACGAATGTAAAGTTAAAGTCCATCATGTCCGCCTGATAGCAAATTCCCTCAGAGCTCTTCGTAATGTGTCTTTGGTAGATATACTTAGAACAGGTTGTTGGTCCTCTCCCAACTCATTCGTTAAGTATTACCTGAAAGACTTTTCGCAAAACGAGTTGTCGGGTCTTTACTCTTTAGGCCCCTTCATTGCTGCGGAAACCATCATTACGAATCCTTCTACTCTGGTTTCAGGCAACCCGCTCCAAAGCTGAAAGGCAAGGGCAAACAGAAAGGGGGATTCCCCAAGGGACAATACAATGGGTTCAAGGGCAAGAAACAGTGATGCTCTCAGACTTTGTTATCGTACCTCGAGTACAGTTAAGCAAGTGTTTTTAATTCACCACGGAACGGATATTTTCACTTGCATGGACGTTAGTTTTTAAGCTCTAGATTGTTTCCAGGGTAAAGGTAATTTTATCTTGTGCGGGCAGGGTCATCGTGGTCCTAACACCCAGCTACCTGCCATCATCCTCTTTTCGGACCCTAAGGTCAGAAAAGAGGGGGGGGGGGCGTACACGGTACTTACGGTTCCCGTAGTCCCATGTCACCTCCGGTAACTAGGGGTCGGTCCATGATGACCATGCCCATTGTTCCCATGGGCCCGTAATTGGCCCAAGACACGGGAATCCATATAACAGTGAATGTTTTTCACTTTTTAAGTTTAAATTCTATCAGTATTAGAATCTAAAAGAATATCTAGTCGTTTTTTGTAGTCTTTGCGGGAAAAACCTTCAATTTATATTGTGTTCTTTGCTTCGGTCATTTGGACCTTTTCATTTGCTTTAACCTAACGTCAGTTCAGCATGTTATTTAATTGTAAATACTGCAGGCGCACTCCCTAGCAGTATTAAGTTTATTTACGTAAATCTCCGAGATTTACGATCGTATTGTCAAGTATCGACGGTTTGAAATTATTACTGGTAACCTCGATGCTGAGAGTGTGTGGTTGGGACCCATCCAGTGGGCGGAAGGAGGGGGATGGCAGTAACCACTCTTGTGTATGTGATGCACTTGACTTACATGTGTCAGATCTCTATTTTCTGTTCCCATGGGGTCATATCCCATGATGATTGTTATGGGACTGGGAGTGTTCCCCCCCCCCCATCCCAAACCTTTGGAAAACATTAAAAGAAGTGGAACGTAGTTAGCATTTTTATTCAGTCTTCAACTACGGTTCATCTTCACATCTACCGATGAGTCTTTACGTATCTAGCACAATTCGCAACCTTTTTGTGAAGCAGTACAGAATGGCAGGCTCCCCTGCTCCGGACTTAAGTCCCATCTAAAAGTGGAGATAAGCGAATTCAAAGCTTTTGCGAAGTAAAACTAACGTTTTATTTCGTAAAACGTGCTTTTACGAGTAAAAGCGCAATTCGCGTTCTCCACTTTTAGCCTACTGTCCCTCCCATCCACCCTCAACAAGCCTGGGTGCGTTTTTCAACCACCGTGTGGGGCTTAAAGGGAATGCCCATTGTCAATCATGACGAAATACCAGAGGATTCCCTCATTTTGATTGGTTGATGGGTGGATGGCGGGATAGGCTATTCTGCAGGCACAAAAAGTTTGTATTTATCTGCGTGAAAGGATAAATCCTGAAGGGAAACCCATCTAAAAGTCGAGAACGCGAATTGCGCTTTTACTCGTGAAAGCACGTTTTACGAAATAAAACGTTAGCTTAATTAAGCTTTTTTACGTTGTAACACCATTTCGTTACAACGCCATAATTTCACAGGAACAAGCGGTGGCGGCATAACGAGGGTGGACTGTATACTTCCTTCCTGTGAGGTTTGGTGAAGATCCAATACATAGTTTTTGAGATATCGCCCGGACAAGAAAAGTTTAAAGTGCGACGGACCGACAGACGGATGGACAAGGACAAATTGAATCCCCCGTTGCACATCTACACTATATATGCTTCCTTCCTGTAAGGTTCGGTGAAGATCCAATAAATAGTTTTTGAGATTTCGCTCGGACAAGAAAAATTTAAATTGCGACGGACGGACGGAGAGCGGACGGATGGACAAGAGACAAATTGAACCTTCCGTTGCACATTTACGCTATATACACTTCCTTTCTGTGAAGTTTGATGCAGATCTGATGAATACTTTTTGAGATATCGCCCGGACCGACAGGCGGACTGCCACGAGATAAATTGAGCCTCCCGATGCACATTAAACTATATATATATATACTTTCTTCATGTAAGGTTTTGTGAATATCCGATAAATAGTTTTTGAGATATCGCCCGGATAAAAAAGTTTATCAGACAGACGGATGGACAGACCGATAGCTATAGCCTTCATCCAATATTGGCTGACAGCTAAAAACTGTGCAAGTGTTTGCAGAATTGAAATAGTGCGCATATTTTAATTTTTGGCATTGAAGGTTTTTTTCAAGCTCATGAACCCCAAAAACGGACACACAATCGAACGAACAAGAGACTGTTTAGAGTCCTTAAGATGTTTTTTTATTTTAAAAATTCTCATGCAAAGACAATGGGCGACGTCACAACTATGGTTAATAAAAGGCGAAGGATTACTTTATAAAAGCGTTCAGATTTCCCGCCCCGCGAAATGTAGCATTTAGCACATAAATTTTCCCCCTGACTTTGAGTTTTTTTTTTTTTTTTGGCAGATTGTTCTTTTTTCTGTTTTAATACGAGGTGGTGGGAAGGGGTCCGGAAAAATGGCAGCGCCATTTTTTCCGTTGCCATTTTTTTCCGCTGCCATTTTTTCCTACACCCGGTGGGAACTGGTTACGCGTCATGACTGAAAACTTGACTGATCTCTCTAAAAATACCTTTAAATTCATAACTTCTTTATGAGAATGTGGTCTTAATAAAAAGTCCAGTACTCAGCGTTTTTATTTATTTATTTTTTTTAAATATAGTTAGTTTTATTAAGTTTCCAAGGTTCTTTATACAGAGCATTTTTCACATAACATGTTTCCAAGTTTTAAAAACTAGGCTGCATGACTTCTAAACATTAGTTTCTATATCTAAATATATTATATTTTTGGGGGGATATACCTAGGGGGGAATCGCCTTACGGGGGGAATGTTCGGGGGGGGGGGGTGGAAGGGGGGAGTAGTCCCGGGGGAGTTGGTTCGGGGGAAATTGTCCTGTCCTTCCTCACCTGAAAAATTCATCCTCAACATCGCGCAGGGAGGCTCTAGTGATGGCAGGGATGGCTATGGTAGGAGGAGGAGGGGGGTACGGTTCGAGGGCACCGCTACAGAAAACAGAACAATAAGAAGTAATGGGCGTATGTGTGTGAAAGCATGAACACAGACAGAAGCGGTCTAGCATTTGTCACAGTGCCAGTTTGTGCTAACCACACCACTCCGAGCTCTCACCATGACGACGATGCCTGAAAATTGATGCTGCGCAGCAAATATACTATATTGAACAAGGCAAAACCATGGGCTTTGTGTTGTGACACTGTTTCAAACAAAAACAAAAACAAATAAACAAACAAAAAAAAAAAAGGGGGGGAATGAGCGGGAGGTTCTAGGATATATTGTGATTAACCTCGCACATTTACAACTGTTCCTGTACATATAAATAACATAATGAAGTGAACCTTTTCACTTTACAAATGGAAAGTGATTATTTCGGGACTTCACAATCACACTCTACTCTTTTTTAAATATTTTTATCTTTCAGTGAACTTTAGAATCCGGGTTCACGGAAGCTGTCAATTTTCAGTAAGTCTGTCTGAAGCACGACTATGTCTGCTCTCTGATAGGATGTGTATTTGTTTCCGATCCCAGTAAGCAGCCCGACATCGATTCAACGTCGATTTGCCGTTGTTACATCTGGTTGTATTCTTGTTGCCATTCAGATCAACGTCTGAATAACATCTTCGACATTGATGCAACCAAAACTCCTCTTTCTCACATGTCTAATCAGCGTCTTTGGGGCAACGTTGAAAAGGCGTAGAAAAACCGACGCTCACCGGAAATAGCAGCAACGACACATCGCTTCCAAAACATATCACATGGTTTGAATTTTGTGGAATTGTCGCTGCCAAAACCACGTTTAATCAACGTTTTATGTTTAGACCACTAAGCAGTTTTTGCCTACGCGCCTTTGACATTCATAATCAATTTGTTCAGATGAAGCTTTATTTTTTCCCTCTAGGAGAAATGAGCCATCCTAGGAACAACGTTGAATAGACGTTGGAAAATCAACGTTGTATAAACGTTGCAATAAAAACTACAACAGCCATGTAAGATCTCCTGGAAATGGAAGCACCGACAGGCTGCTATAAAATTACGTAAGAAATTAGATAAAAAATTACGTAAACGATACTTATGGTTGTCGCTGTCTAGAATTTCAGACATCTCCGACGTCTGTGTAAAGTCTACAGAACGTTGTTTTCACTTCTATTAGCAACATTCCGCCGAATAATTGATTTCTATTCAACTTCCGCAAATTTATATTGTTTCGATTTCCACAATCAAGCAAAGTCCAACATTAATCCGACTCGGGGTGCGGCGTCTGTTCAACCTTAAATTCAAACTCGTAACGTTTCCTATTTTATTTATATTTCACCTTTGAACAAAAAGAAAATCAAAGATCGCCCCCCCTCAACCCAACCCCACCCCAACCCCCCCCCCCCCCACCCGGACAGAAAAGAAAATAATCTACTCACTTTCTGATAGGGAAACTATGGATGTAAAAATCCAACAAAGATAGTACCAATCCATTTCGAGGTCACCGTTCTTCACTGTTCCTCTCGGTCTCCAAATACCGATTGCAGCTGTGCATTGAAAGCCCTCATTATAAATGGAGAGAGAGAGAGAGAGAGAGAGAGAGAGAGAGAGAGAGAGAGAGAGAGAGAGCTTGAGCTTAACTCGCCACCAGAGGTTTCACTTTCGTTTTCTGAGAAATACTCTTGTTTTACGCAAAAAAAAAAAAAAAAAAAAAAGATCAGCATCGGGCTATTTCCAGGCACACATTTACGTGAAATCAAGTAGCAGGAATGTAACTGTTTTTTTTTTTAAATTTGATTCGAATTGGAATGAAAACCATGGTCAAAGTGAACAACTCATCAAGAGACCTGGGCCCCGTATTCTCGAGATCTTAAGTTGAGGAACTCGTCTTGGATTTAAGTAAGTTGTCTCAGATAAGAGCTAACAGTCTCAGATCTGAGATGCGTTCTTCAATATTGGCTTATCCCTAACCTCGAAAATTTTTTTATTTAAATATAAGGGGGTTCATAGCTCCCTCACAATGAAGAAATCCGTCTTAGGGCGGCAGTTTGCATTGAAAAATCATTATAAATTTCTGATTTATCGACGGTTTGCTTGTATTTCACATCCGTATTAACTAAATTGAACATACACACAACGCGAAACTGTCAAATAATTATTGCGCAGCTGGGCAATGTTAAATAGACATCGCACCCGACATTTCATCGTCGTCGGGTTCTGGTTGTTCATTGGACGTCGAAACAACGTCTGCCCTCCGTCTATTAGACGTCAATTATTCGACGTCTAAGCAACGTTGGGTAAACGTTAGTAGGGTAGAAATAAGAGTTCTACCGCACTTTGCGGTAGAACTCTTAAGAGTTCTGCCGCACTTTGCGCCAGAACTCTTAAGAGTTCTACCGCAAAGTGCGGTAGAACTCTTATTTGTATGTGAAGAGTTGTGCGGCAGTGTATCGGCCGCAGATAAAGTATGACGAAAGAAAACGTCATTTGATGCAAGGATTGCGATAGCGATAGCGAGCGAAAGTGTGTTTCCGGTGAAAGGTCTTGAAACGTCTGGAGTGAAGGAGGGTGTGTGTGCCGAGACGGGTGGAGAGAGAGACAGAGAGAGACAGAGAGACAGAGAGAGAAGAAGGTGTGTCTCGAGTGAAAGGGTGTGTGCCGTGCCGAGACGGTGTGGAGATAGAGTTTTAAAGCATTTCCCATTCTCATGCATACTTTTCCAAACAGAGTTGTTCTCGAGTGAAAGGGTGTGTGTGCGCCGAGACGGGTGCCGCATTGCAAAGCACGTCAGACCACCCCCCCCCCCCACCCCTCCCCAAAAAAGCCGAGACGTCTCGAGTGAAAGAGGCTGCTTACGGGACACACTGGGGGAAGAGTATGTACACAGCAGCAACACTTGCTTGACGTTTCGCGTTTTCGCCGTTGACGTCTCGAGTGAAAGAGGCTGCTTACGGGACACACTGGAGGAAGAGTATGTACACAGCAGCAACACTTGCTTGACGTTTCGCGTTTTCGCCGTTGGCGTCTCGAGTGAAAGAGGGCTGCTTACGGGACACACTGGGGAAGAGTATGTACACAGCAGCAACAGTTGCTTGACGTTTCGCGTTTTCGCCGTTGGCGTCTCGAGTGAAAGAGGGCTGCTTACGGGACACACTGGGGAAGAGTATGTACACAGCAGCAACACTTGCTTGACGTTTCGCGTTTTCGCCGTTGGCGTCTCGAGTGAAAGAGGGCTGCTTACGGGACACACTGGGGAAGAGTATGTACACAGCAGCAACACTTGCTTGACGTTTCGCGTTTTCGCCGTTGGCGTCTCGAGTGAAAGAGGGCTGCTTACGGGACACACTGGGGAAGAGTATGTACACAGCAGCAACACTTGCTTGACGTTTCGCGTTTTCGCCGTTGGCGTCTCGAGTGAAAGAGGGCTGCTTACGGGACACACTGGGGAAGAGTATGTACACAGCAGCAACACTTGACGGGTTGGGGAGAGAGAGGGGAAAAGTGTGCCGTAAGCGTCTCGAGTGAAACGATGGTGTGCCGCCGAGATAGGTTGGGGAGAGAGAGAGAGGGGGGAAAGGTGTGCCGTGAGCGTCTCGAGTGAAACGATGGTGCGGAGACGGGTTGGGGAGAGAGAGAGGGGAGAGACAGAGGGGGAAAGGTGTGCCGTGAGCGTCTCGAGTGAAACGATGGTGTGCCGCCGAGACGGGTTGGGGAGAGAGAGAGGGGAGAGAGAGAGAGGGGAAGGTGTACCGTGAGCGTCTCGAGTGAAACGATGGTGTGCCGCCGAGACGGGTTGGGGAGAGTTTCTGGGGTTGGGGAGAGACAGAGGGGAGAGAGAGGGGAAAGGTGTGCCGTGAGCGTCTCGAGTGAAACGATGGTGTACCGCCGAGACGGGTTGGGGAGAGTTTCTGGGGTTGGGGAGAGAGATAGGTAGTTGTTGGAATGGCGCGCGCCCACCATTCATACATGTGTTTGAATTATGTTTTAGGAACATATCATGTCAAACTATTGTTCAACAAGTTGTTTAACAATTGTACAACAATTGTTCAATAAGCTGTTGTTCAACATGTTCAACATGTTGTTGAACAAGTTAAACATGTTCAACATGTTCAACAGGTTGAACATGTTCAACATGTTGTTGAACAAGTTGAACATGTTCAACATGTTCAACATGTTGTTGAACAAGTTGAACATGTTATTCAACATGTTGTTTAACAAGTTGTTGTTCAACATGTTGTAGTTCAAGCAATTGATGGAACAATACCAGTCAGTTCAGGAAAAAACAAACAACAAGACATATGTTGAATAGTTTTATTAATACACATAAATACACACACAAGCATAAATCTATAACAATATTACAACATTTGTTTATTTACAAAGTCTTTATTATAAAGTTCAGTCAAATAAGTCTATTTTTCTTCATCTGCTTCACTCTGTTCACTGTCATCCATATCACTTTCTTCCTCCTCCTCATCTAGAAGCTCTTCAAAGAATGCGTCGTTTCTTCTTATAGCTGCCTTTAGTGCCTTTGAATACTCGTAATGTTTTTCATCAACAAAGTAATTAAAGTCTTCTAAAATGGTTTGATAATGTTCGTTTTGTTCTAGACGTTGGGTATATTTGAATAGTCTCATAAACACTTTTTTAAGTCGACGCTTATAAATGGGTCGAAAGGCATCACTTGCTATGTCACGCGCATCTTCAAGCCCTTGTTCTTCATATTCTAAAACCTTTTCTTGAAATTTGGTATCATATTCATCGTAGACTTCTTGAACCAGATCATACCAAACAGAGTCTGTTTCTGAGTCACTTTCAGAGTCTGTTTCTGACTCACTTTCAGAGTCTGTTTCTGACTCACTTCCAGAGCTGCTGTATCCGCATACCCACACGCAAAATTAAGCTTTATCCTCCAAAAAACTGACTCAACACTTAGATGTAATCAAAAAATGGTGTGTAACTCGTCAAAAGTGCGCGCCTGTTCGAATGACGTCATAATGACGTCATAAAGGCGTCATGACGTTAGACTTCCCTAAGCAGCATAACCCTAACCCTAGGCGTAGACAACATGTTCAACAACATGTTGAACTTGTTGAACATGTTGTTCAATATGTTCTTCAACATGTTGTTCAACAAGTTGAACATGTTCAACATGTTGTTCAACAAGTTGTATATAAGGCTATGTTTAAAGGCTTTTTCGTCATTTGAAAAGTGTATGTTGAACCGAAAGGATGTATAAATGCAACATTTGTTTGAAATCTTACAATTGGCCACAAAGTCTGAAAAGGCACTTAAAGGATGCTCACACTTCAGAGGAAGAAGAATTGGACATAGATATGGAAAACCCTGTAAAACCACCTATCACTGAAACTTTAGACGAGTCTTCCATGGAAAGTCAAAGCATCAACATGACTGAAAAGAATGCACATGCTTGTACAGAATGTGGTGCCTTATACAATAGTCAAGAAGCTTTGTTGAAACACATGGAACATTGTGGTGCGGGTGATGATGACAGCAGCTCTGGAAGTGAGTCAGAAACAGACTCTGAAAGTGAGTCAGAAACAGACTCTGAAAGTGACTCAGAAACAGACTCTGTTTGGTATGATCTGGTTCAAGAAGTCTACGATGAATATGATACCAAATTTCAAGAAAAGGTTTTAGAATATGAAGAACAAGGGCTTGAAGATGCGCGTGACATAGCAAGTGATGCCTTTCGACCCATTTATAAGCGTCGACTTAAAAAAGTGTTTATGAGACTATTCAAATATACCCAACGTCTAGAACAAAACGAACATTATCAAACCATTTTAGAAGACTTTAATTACTTTGTTGATGAAAAACATTACGAGTATTCAAAGGCACTAAAGGCAGCTATAAGAAGAAACGACGCATTCTTTGAAGAGCTTCTAGATGAACGAGGAGGAAGATGAAAGCAGCGACGAAGAAAGTGATATGGATGACAGTGAACAGAGTGAAGCAGATGAAGAAAAATAGACTTATTTGACTGAACTTTATAATAAAGACTTTGTAAATAAACAAATGTTGTAATGTTGTTATAGATTTATGCTTGTGTGTGTATTTATGTGTATTAATAAAACTATTCAACATATGTCTTGTTGTTTGTTTTTTCCTGAACTGACTGGTATTGTTCCATCAATTGCTTGAACTACAACATGTTGAACAACAACTTGTTAAACAACATGTTGAATAACATGTTCAACTTGTTCAACAACATGTTGAACATGTTGAACATGTTCAACTTGTTCAACAACATGTTGAACATGTTCAACCTGTTGAACATGTTGAACATGTTTAACTTGTTCAACAACATGTTGAACATGTTGAACAACAGCTTATTGAACAATTGTTGTACAATTGTTAAACAACTTGTTGAACAATAGTTTGACATGATATGTTCCTAAAACATAATTCAAACACATGTATGAATGGTGGGCGCGCGCCATTCCAACAACTACCTATCTCTCTCCCCAACCCCAGAAACTCTCCCCAACCCGTCTCGGCGGTACACCATCGTTTCACTCGAGACGCTCACGGCACACCTTTCCCCTCTCTCTCCCCTCTGTCTCTCCCCAACCCCAGAAACTCTCCCCAACCCGTCTCGGCGGCACACCATCGTTTCACTCGAGACGCTCACGGTACACCTTCCCCTCTCTCTCTCTCCCCTCTCTCTCTCCCCAACCCGTCTCGGCGGCACACCATCGTTTCACTCGAGACGCTCACGGCACACCTTTCCCCCTCTCTCTCTCCCCTCTCTCTCTCCCCAACCCGTCTCCGCACCATCGTTTCACTCGAGACGCTCACGGCACACCTTTCCCCCCCTCTCTCTCTCTCTCCCCAACCCATCTCGGCGGCACACCATCGTTTCACTCGAGACGCTTACGGCACACTTTTCCCCTCTCTCTCCCCAACCCGTCAAGTGTTGCTGCTGTGTACATACTCTTCCCCAGTGTGTCCCGTAAGCAGCCCTCTTTCACTCGAGACGCCAACGGCGAAAACGCGAAACGTCAAGCAAGTGTTGCTGCTGTGTACATACTCTTCCCCAGTGTGTCCCGTAAGCAGCCCTCTTTCACTCGAGACGCCAACGGCGAAAACGCGAAACGTCAAGCAAGTGTTGCTGCTGTGTACATACTCTTCCCCAGTGTGTCCCGTAAGCAGCCCTCTTTCACTCGAGACGCCAACGGCGAAAACGCGAAACGTCAAGCAAGTGTTGCTGCTGTGTACATACTCTTCCCCAGTGTGTCCCGTAAGCAGCCCTCTTTCACTCGAGACGCCAACGGCGAAAACGCGAAACGTCAAGCAAGTGTTGCTGCTGTGTACATACTCTTCCCCAGTGTGTCCCGTAAGCAGCCCTCTTTCACTCGAGACGCCAACGGCGAAAACGCGAAACGTCAAGCAAGTGTTGCTGCTGTGTACATACTCTTCCCCCAGTGTGTCCCGTAAGCAGCCTCTTTCACTCGAGACGTCAACGGCGAAAACGCGAAACGTCAAGCAAGTGTTGCTGCTGTGTACATACTCTTCCCCCAGTGTGTCCCGTAAGCAGCCTCTTTCACTCGAGACGTCTCGGCTTTTTTGGGGAGGGGTGGGGGGGGGGTGGTCTGACGTGCTTTGCAATGCGGCACCCGTCTCGGCGCACACACACCCTTTCACTCGAGAACAACTCTGTTTGGAAAAGTATGCATGAGAATGGGAAATGCTTTAAAACTCTATCTCCACACCGTCTCGGCACGGCACACACCCTTTCACTCGAGACACACCTTCTTCTCTCTCTGTCTCTCTGTCTCTCTCTGTCTCTCTCTCCACCCGTCTCGGCACACACACCCTCCTTCACTCCAGACGTTTCAAGACCTTTCACCGGAAACACACTTTCGCTCGCTATCGCTATCGCAATCCTTGCATCAAATGACGTTTTCTTTCGTCATACTCTATCTGCGCCCGATACACTGCCGCACAACTCTTCACATACAAATAAGAGTTCTACCGCAAAGTGCGGTAGAACTCTTATTTCTACCCTACTAACGTTGTAAATGGAAGTCAAAACAACCATCAACGTTGTATAGACACCATGAAAATATTTATATAGGATCACCCTCTATCTATCGAGGGGTCGTCGGCACCCATTCGTCAAAGTATGCGTACGGGTACCCCGCTCTTGGGTCATCCGATCACACAGTTTGAAGTCGATCTCCATGAAAACTTTCAAAAGTTAGTAGAAAATACATCTTTCGATTTACATATTATAGATCCTCGTTTTGATCTATTTTCGAAATGAGCTGCAATGACTACCTTTTCCGGTGAGCGATAACACGAGTTGTTTTTTTTTGTGAGTCCGACGTCTATACAACGCCGATTCTCTGACGTCTATTCACGGTTGCACTAAACAACGTTGCTTATCCATCGTCTATAAACGTTGGGCCAAAGACGTTGGCAATACGTAGATCTGTGGTTGCGACCAATCATGACCAAAGTGCAACCATAGTTGATGTTGTGGTTTAGTCGGGCCGAAGTTGCAACCTCAAATGGACGTTTGATTGACGTTAAAATGTTTGCCGGTGAGAGCTCAGACAGAAGCCATTTTTGTGGGTGGGTGGGGGGATATTTACTCTGTCAAACTTATTTTAATTATATAAAACGCCAAAGCACAGAAGATACCTCCTTGAGCTCATCCCTCAAGCCCTAACCTCACCCACCTCCCTCAAAGAAAATACGACACGTTTATTCGTTAAGCTTGGGTTGTAACGCACAACGTTTTTCAAGAATATGACTCACTCCTCAGGTAAAGGAAAATCCAAAATTTGAAGAATTTTGGCTGTTACAGCGCCCCCTACCTCCTCCCCCCAACTCACACACGAAACCTCAGTATACCTCCCCTCCCCTCCCCTCACATCTTTATACCCTAACAAGTACCAGCAAGCCTCACACGGCAACTGCTGACTGGATGTTTATATCACTGCGTTTTATAACTGACGTGTGGGTTCACTGAAAACTGAACATTTTTTCAAAGGCAGGCACTTGCCCAAATGCTCTAGGCCAAAAAAAAAAAAAACCCAAAAGAAGTTTCCAGGAGAAGCCTATTCCTGCAAGAGAAGATCCAGCTTGTGTGAACCAACAAAGTCGGCTGGACTAAAAATACCTTCCATCCGGGTAATCTCTTTATTATATAAGATACAATTTTGGAACATGATTTTCTATCCGTCCCGTATGTACCATGCCAAACGTGTTTCCCTCCCGACACCCCCCCCCCCACCAAAAAAAAGAATTTTACTGTTCAGCTAAACATTACCTCCCTCTCCTCCACCTTAATTTTTAGAAGTCCTGTTATTCTTTTTTTTTTTTTTTTTTTTTGCTTTTGCTTTTCTTTTTAGCATTTTTTTTATTTTTGTGTCAATTTTCAGTGAGCCTGAGTCATCGCTTTGCACTCTTCTGACGTGGTTTGTTGCCACAAACAGCGCACTCTCTGAGAGAAAGTTTCTGTTGTTACGGTGTTAAGACTTTGGATAACGGCATCCATCCGATGTCGGCAAGTAGACGTTGTGTTGACTTCCATGATCAACCAAAACTCGACACTGGTCCGACGTCGGCTATTACGTCTATCTAACGTCCTCCAACGTCATACTGTTTACTGGGATAATCCAGGTCCTGGATGCTGTTATTTCCGACTTGCAAGGCGATATGTACTTCAATATGTTCTGGCTGTGGCAGTAAACAAAACAGTCTGGTTTTAACTTTTAGTGATTCCTACTCGATCTTTTTGGACCCTCTATGCAAAAGGTTCAAAGTGAGGAAATAGATTCAACGGTAGATAAATGCTATGTTCTTTTCCAACCTTCAATGTGTTATATTCTCATCGAAGTCCTCGCATCTTAACAAATCATTTTATAACAGGAAATACAGTACATTTTATTTTCCACCAGGCACAACAAACTGTGTGATAAAAAAACACCCAGACTCTTTTTTTCAGTAAACATTCCTACGTCGCTCTAACGTAAAACTTGAAATCTCATCGTTTGCCCGAACACTTAATAACATTAGGACTGGTTGCAATTTGCTTGACAGGTGGCGGGCAAAAAGGCGTCTATCCAACGTTGTTTGTTAGTTGGACCATTAAGCAATGGTAACCCGAGGTCTGATCAATTTGTATGACACCTGATTTAATAGACGGTGCTTTCTACTTTTTCGATGTCTAATACTTGGAGCAACGTTGAGTAAACGTTGAAACATCGACATTGTTTTAGCTATATAGCAATCTCCTCATGTTATCTCTCACCGAAAACGGAAGCCATGACAAGCTGCTTCTGAAATATGCAAAAACTAGGAACGTACAGTTTTCAAAATTCTTAAATATTGTCTATCGAATATAGAATATTGACGCTGGGCTTATCCATGATTACTGAATAACCTGAAAGGGAATACTTTGGCGGGTGGTGATCATGGCGTCTTTTGTCTGTCATCGTCTAGAATTAGATTTCAGATAATTTCTCGGACGTCTGTACAACGTCTAGAAATCGCCGTCTATCTAAAATCAGGATATAGATGTTGTTTCGAGTTCCATAATCAGCCAACGTTGTGATATCTGTTTAACGTTAATTCAAAGCGATTGTTTACTGTGTCCGTTAAAGAAAAAAATAAGTCGATACTGGCCACATCCCCGCTCCGCTAAAAAGTAATGCACTAGTCTTCTAAAAGGGAAACTATGGAAATATAAACCCAATAGGGATAGAACCAATCCATTTTACGGGCAAACTTCGTCAGTGCTTCTGTTGGTGTCTAGTCCCGATAGGAGCTGTGCAGCGAAGGCCATCATCATGCATACAGAGAGCAATTTCCTCATGAGATTGCTCACTTCCATTTTCTGTAAAATCATTGCCTTATAGCAAAAACAAGTTAGATGGGCCTCCTGCTATTTTCCGGAAAATGAGATATCATTTATGAAATTCAAAAAGCAGAGGCGTAACCCGTGAAAGAGGCCGGTGTTGTATGCAGACAAACGTCTCTGATGGCAAACGTGCCTTTACTATAGGTTCCTATGGAAAAGGGGTTTTGGTTTTAAAAGGGGGTAGAGATGTTTGCCTTCAAGGAGTTTTTCGAAATGTTATAAATTCTCCATTATCTCAGTGAATTGAACCTCCGATATTATTCAATGCACAAATACATTACTTAATCCTTTGAAGAGCCTGTGCAGTTTATACCGTTAATTTAAAAATTTAAAACATCTTGTAACAACATATAAAGCCGTTAACTAATGCCCCGTTTTCTCAAGCGTCAATTTTCAACAAATCTTGGATTTGTAAAACCCGAGAAATACGATGAGTAAAAATCAGCAAGGTATATAAGGCAAAGTAAGTTATTACAATTTATTACTGATAGCGTTTGTTAAATCATGGATAATAACAGTGCCGCGGATATGGTTTCGAAGAATTTTGTCCGACAGTCAGGACCTCCCCCCCCCCCCCCATCCGCAACTCTGCACCCCACCCACTCAAGAACAGACTTTAAAATGGAATTGAAAAAATCGGGCGAACAACAGGCATCTATTCTGTGTAAATATGGAAGTCAAAAGTTGAATATTTTATGGCTAATGATTATTTTATGGCTTATGAATAAATGTATACAGTACATGATTTTATTTTCTTGTAAATAAACTCATTTCAATATTGGCACAAGATGGAAGGATTAATTGACGTTTGCCATCACAACAATTTGCTTTCGCGCAATTTACCGTGATGACAAACGTCACTATTTACTTGTGGGCTTAAACAAAAGACAGCAGCAAATAAGGTTAAGGGACGTTTGCCAACATGCAGTATATTCCTCACATCCCGGTGCATTCCCGGAAACATCGACGTTTGCCATCACGGCACGTTTGCGATAACCCAACACCGACGTGAGATGGGGGGAGGGTGGTTGGTGGGGGGGGGGGGGGGAATGGGACCTCCTCTGAATGGGTTGGTTTCAACCAGTTGTTGCTGGATTATTTGCACAGATATCATTCCCTGTCAGTCATTTTCAGTGCAACTGGAAAGGATGCCGAACGATGGATGTGAAATACTGGGATCTTCCTAGCTCTCAAAATGTTTTTCTTTTCTCATCTTCCCTGGTAAAAAAATCCACAGGCGACTTCGTACATTTTCATCTTCAATTTCCCCAGGCTTAAGTGACTGACATATTTTGTCAGCTGCATGTGACTAAAACGAAGTGGTGGCTGGGAATAGACGTTAAATAAATAAACATTCTTTTTATAAATAAACCTGGCATATTTTCTCAAAAAAGAAAATGCCACAAAAGCAAGTATTTATTAATTTTGTCAAAGAATGGGACTATTTTCGGCCCCCGCCTTCTAGGGGTAAAATTAACTAGGTATTCGTGTTTGGCTAAACTAACGGCACCCACGGGGTTGGACTCCACGACAAAAGGGACGAAAGGAATCACGTTAGCCAGTGAAAACTATCGTTTTATTTTCGTAAAACGTGCTTTTACGAGTAAAAGCGCAATTCGCGTTCTCCACTTTTAGATGGGTTCCCTTCCGGTTAATAATACCACGCAGATAGAAATGAATTTTTTCTGGCGAATAGAATGGGCCCCTACTCTCCATCCTGTCCAGCCAATCAGTATGCGAGAATGATAAGTATTACGTCATTCGAAGACATCAATCATTCCCCCATTAAGCCCCAAAAAATTATGACAACGCACCCAGGCTTGTTGCGGGCTGGTTGGGAGGGAAGATAGGCTAAAAGTGGAGAACGCGAATTGCGCTTTTACTCGTAAAAGCGCGTTTTACGAAAATAAAACGATAGTTTTACTTCGTAAAAGCTTTGAATTCGCTTATCTCCACTTTTAGATGGGACTAAAGTCCGGAGTAGGGGAGCCTGTCATTCTGTAAAATTGCATGAAAGAAAACTTGCGAATTACGCTGTAAAGCTCGACAGAGCGCATAGTCCTTGGACATTTAACGAAAATAGTATTGATGCAAATGAAGAGGCTCAAAATAAGTTCCACTTCTTTCAATTTTCTTCCAAGGTATGATCGGGGGGAACACTCCCGATCTGTTGACAAAAATCAACACAAATAGACTAATGGTAACAAAAGGAAAAACAGTCGTAGGCTGTGTCTAGTGACCAAGTAAGTTGCCCGACTGAGTATCCAATCCATCCCCCTCCTGCCTCCCACTGGATGGAGACCAACCTGGGATACTCCAAGTTACATCTTAAACGTATGCATTTTAAGATAATAATAATAAAGTTTTATTATCTTTGCAAAAAAGATTCTTCCTAAAAGAACCGTACATCTAAAATGATATATGTAAAATGAACACTGGCACAGGAGCAATTAACTCTGACTGTGTCTCTAAATGCATGCTGGCTATAGCCCGTGGAAGCTTCGAGCTTGGAGCCTATGGCTGCTCTGTACCCTTCGATGGAGCCCACTTTTAGGTGTTCGTTTGAGAATAAGTGGTCCAGAAAGTCTGCCACTACTGGTGGGGAAGCTTGGAATGGGTCTAATTTTGACTTAGAACACCAGGAGGCAAATTTATTCCACTGGGATCTGTATATTTTTGCTGTGGATTGTTTGTGACTGTTAACTATTTTATCCACTACCCTCTCCGATAAACCTTTATTCATTAAAAAGTATTGCTCAGGCACCATAGGTATAGGTTCAGAAGGTGTGGAGCCGGATGAAAATGTTGCCAATGTGGCCGGGATAAAAGGCCTTTGTGGCATGGGATCGGAAGCGATTTGACCACCGAGCATTGCAGTAGTAGAGCAAACCATGGGGCCTCTGGTGTCCACGGGGTTACTAGGAGGAGAAATCGAGGTTTTAATTTGATTACACTCTGTAAGACCTGTAGCAGGATTGCCTGTGGTGGGAAGGCATATAGTACCTCCTGTATTGGCCATGGGCAATTGAGAGCGTCCACAGCCCATGCTGATGGGTCTGGGCAAGGGGAGACAAACTTGGGCAGTTGCGTCGTGATGGAGTTGGCGAACAGGTCCAGGGTGGGTGGTCCCCAAGGGGACTAATTTATTATCCATAGAAAGGATGAACGTGCTAGGCACCATTCCGTGTGGATTACTTGCCCCTTCCTGGAGACTAGGTACATTCAGTTTCCCCGCCAAATGTTGGGCTGCTAGGGTGATATGACTAAGTATAGGATCTTGAATGCTAGTTTCGACAACGATAGGGATCTGGTCCCCCCCCCCCCCCCGTCTGTTCAGGTATGCAACTGCTGTGGAATTGTCTAATAGAAATGGGACTGATTTGTTTTTGGGTAGATGGTTCAATTTGTTTAGAGCTATCCAGACTACTCGTAACTCTAGCCAATTGATATGGTGTTTGCCTAGAGAGGGAGACCATATCCCTTTCCATACCTGGCCTTGGCAGTGTATCCCCCAACCCTTTTGTGACAAATCCGTTTGGAGTTCTATTTCCGGGAGTGGGGGGTGAAATGGGACACCCTCGGTCATTACGATAGGATCGCACCACCACTGCAGAAGGGATTGTGCTTTCTCGGATATTTCCGTTCTGGCTTGTGGGAACCTTCCTTGCCTTAATGCAAACTTGACCTGTCCCTGAAAAGGCCTGTAGTGTAGGCGGCCAAGGGGGTCCGTCTTTTCGGTCGCCACCAAAAGGCCTAGGAGGGATTTCATTGCCTGCACTCGCACTTTTCGGCCAATAGGGATTGCTTTTGTGGACTGAGAAATTCTTAGGCACCTTTCCTCGGTAGGAAAGGACCTGGCATTTTTTAAATCCCATTTTTCCCCGAGGAATACGATGTTCTGCTTGGGGGAAAGTTCTGATTTGGGTAGATTGACTACAAGTCCTACCTGTATGGCTTTCTGCACTAAACTCAACGTTTGTTGATGAGCTGTCTTTCTGTTTAGATGGGCTAACAGCCAGTCGTCTAGGTATTGGAAGACCATCATGCCTTCCAAGCGGGCCCACGATTTCAGAACTTTTATTGCTTTCGAGAAAACGTATGGGGCTGTGGATAGGCCGAAAGGAAGTGCCGGAAACCAAAGGCGCTCTGTGCCTACCTGGAAGCCTAGAAACTTTTTGGCTGATTGGTGCAATGGGATATGGAGGTAAGCATGGGATAGGTCTATCGAAGTGCCCCACATCCCTGCCTGTAGGCTTTCTTTTATGATTTGGGCCGTGTCCATTTGAAAAGTCGCTGTTAAAAGAAACTCGTTGAGAGTGGAAAGATCTATTACTAGTCTCCACCCGCCTGACTTTTTGGGGACTAGGAAAACCCTGCTGAAAAACGCCGTTTGTGCCTCGGGCACTTCCTCTATGGCCTTTTTCTTTTTAAGGGATAATAGCATCTCTTTTAAAGCCAGGTCTTTTCCTGAACCCTCGGGATAGGAGGTGGCTAGCTTTTTTGGAGCCTGAATTGTGAGAGGGATGGGAACTTTGTGACCCCTCTGGTCCCGTTTGAGAGGGAAGGAGTAGCTGTTTTTCAGCCATCGGACTACTCGGCGGGGGGCCCCATTTCTGCCAAAGCTTGCCAGAATTTGCCTAGCCTTCCTCTTACGGGCCAGCAGTCGTTGCAAGATTGCAATTCTTTTATGTTTTCTGCATTTTTTAAAGTATCGCCAAGAGACCAAGGAGTCTCTGGGCGGTACTTTGGTTGGCTGCTACCTGTTTTGTTGCGGCGATGGGTCCTCCTGCCTGGTGCCATAACTTGGTTTAGGCTTCTTCGCCGGTGGTGGTTGAGAATGTGCGCTGGGCTTAGTCTGTTCTGAGCTCTGGCGCTGTGGTCTCTTGCTCTGAGTGGAAAGAGGCCCGTGACATTCTTGACATAAGTGCAAAGTCTTGTGACAGGGAGCGGCTCTCTTGATTGACCTTCTCAATCTCTGCGGGTGGAAACAGTTCCTTCTCACCGAGGATGGGAGCGTGGCGTAACTCTCGTAGCCCTTTCACGCTCGCCCAACAGTGCTGCAAAAACGCGTCCCGTCTAAGAAATACCATGGACGTCATCAATAAAGTGGCCAATTTGACCAAGTCTCTGGTTGCCAGAGCCAAACACTCCAGTAGTTTGGAAGTCACCGGATCATTGAGGCGTAAATCCTCCCATCGTGTTTTCAGAGCTTTCAACGTATGGTCCTGAAAGAACATAATATTGAGAATATGATGGGAGGAAGCCTCAATGGTTTTGGCGTCCTTCTCCACTAGCGGAATGTCCGAGTCGTTACGGACGGACGGCATCCAGACTGTGCGTTTTGCAGGTTGTTCCAAAGCCTCTGCCGGTAGCAAATCGTCTGATGGTCGATACAGGCCCAGTCTCACAGCACAGTGACGTGAAGCGTGAAAACGGGACAAGGCACGCCCTTCCGCGTTGTCCATCTTTTTAAACACCCTTGACCGCACTGTTATGGCGTTGGCAATGCCCTCGCTAGTAGGAAGTGCGATAAACGGATCCTGATTCAGTGGAGCTGTTTGAGAGGTCATCCGAATCGGGGGATCCTCTCTGTCGAGAGATGGAGAGCCGATTGCAGCGTTCGCCAAGCGAGCAATCTCCTGGATTGCATCTCGAAAGGGTACGTCCTCTGCCGCTGTCGTAGAAGAAGTGACCGACGGAGTGGCATTTTCACTACGAGTTGCCAAAACCGGAGGGGAGGGGGTCCTGATTGGGCGTCTCCCGGCCGCTGCTGGATCTTTCCAAAGTTTCTGGCCACTACCCGGAGACCTGACATAATCCACCTCTATGAGTGGGAGTCGAAACTGGGCTGATGGGGGTGCGTCTCCCATTTCATTATCTGACTCCTCGTCTTCGGATTCTTGATCTCTCGAGTTTTGATCGGAACCTTCTCTGAGCTCTGCGGCCTCTGAGTGTGAAGGGGCAGTGGCCGTGGGGTATAAATCTCTCGTTCTCTATTAAGAGGGATCGAGGACAAAGGCCTGACACATGCTAGGCCTGACACATGTCCCGACGGTGGGAGCTCCGAGGAACCGGCGTCGCTAATAACTTCCACCTCAGCTGGTTGCGTGCTTGGGCCCAAGCCAGAAGAGGGAGAAAGGGTAGGGGATGCCTGTGTGACCGCTGGAGGGCGAGAAATCGTAGCAGATGGCTTACGTTTGTGCCGAGATTCTGCGTTCTGTTTCTGGAACTGTTGTTGGTGTTCCTGGAGCTGTTTCTGTAATTGAGTCTGTAGCGACAGAAACGCCGAAAATTCACTAGGTAGGCGAGGAATTTGAGGGGGAGGGGAAAGTTCGATCTGAGATGGGATCCCCAGCTGACCTGACATCGCCGAGAAACTAACTCCTGAATCCGCGTGTGTGATCGTTACCGGCTCTGGGATTGGTGCTGGTTCTGAGATTGTTTGCTTTTTAGCACCTTCCGTAGGGCTAAGAGCCCAAACGTTCCTCAAAGTTTCTTTTTCCTTGTCCTCTGGTACGTCCAGTTCGGCTACTGTTTCAGAGTATGCCCTACGCTTGCGAGCTTTCCTGTTCCTCTTATCCATTGTGAAGGCGTCCGACTCTGAGATCATATCCATTTTCACCGGCGTAGAGACCTGTTCTAGAATCAATGAACTGACCTTGCGCATAGTTTCTTCCATAAACTCTGGAGTAAGAAACGGTGCCGAGGATAAGGCATTTCTTTTATCCCGCCTGCGGTCGTTGCGAACCCTGTTTCTCCGAATGAGTTTCCACTCTTTCGATGAAAGATGATGGCACTCTGCACACGTATTCCACTCGTCGCAGAGAGGCAAATTGTTTCTCCGTTTACAACGGTCACAGACTGAATGAGGATTGAGAGCTGAGGCCGGATGTGTACACTGCAGAAGCGTCGGTGGATCCCGTAGACTGGCTTCTGTCATATCTGAAAGACAAGCAGAAGAAGGGATTGATAAGTAAACTGTTCATGTCACCAGTAGACAGGTAAAGTATACAAACAGCAGTTATTGTCATTCTGGATAGCTTAGGAGTGACCGTAGGCAGTACGACGACCACTCCCTTTCATCCAAGTATTATCAACATATTCACAGGCGTTTTCGGGATTTCAGAACCAGAAAAAACGCGAAATGGGACACTCGGGCCCATTTTCGGGATTCTCGGGTTACTCCGTAAACGGGATCTGCCCATGAGCCCGAAAAATGGTACCAATCCTTGTGCCCTAAAATGGGGTCCCCCCCGTGGTTGGGCCATAGATCCCAAATTCAGGCTTATGCCCTAAGAGAGAGGGGGCATAAGTGGGCTTCGAGGTGCCCCAAATGGTACCCTGGTGGCATTTATGGGATTCAGCAGTCCCAAAAATGGGCTAAAATTCCAAAATATTCGCCAAAAATCACCAAAACGCCTAAAAACGTTGATTGCTTGGACCAAAGGTAGTAGCGTCTAGAAGAATCTGGACGGAACTAAATGGTCTCCTAGGAGCGTCGAATACGGCAAAACGGGATACTCCGTGATGTCACCGTAACTGTAGCTTACTGGGAATCAAAGCAGGCAAAGTGGGCTGCAGAGACTCAACCGACTCCAAGGCGATGTGTGCACGAACTAGACCAAGAATAACGGTCCTGTAGCTCTCGTGTGGAGAAGAGAGGCACACTTGCCGGGACGAAAATAAGTGTCTCCGCTACGTGTAAACTCAACAACTACCAGACCGAAGTTACAAGTGCTGCCATATTTGCTTTAATCCTGAATCAAATTAATCCGACATTTCACAGGACGAAAAGTATCCTAAAATGCATTGAACAGAAAATTAAAAGCAAAATCGCACCTTGCCTTTTTCAAAGAAAAAAGTGGAGCACACAGAAATGCGTGTGTTGTCAACACCACGCTTGAAGGGAATGATTGATGTCTTCGAATGACGTAATACTTATCATTCTCGCATGCTGATTGGCTGGAGTTGGAGGGAAGACAGGATGGAGAGTAGGGGCCCATTCTATTCGCCAGAAAAATTTCATTTCTATCTGCGTGGTATTATTAACCGGAAGGGAACCCATCTAAAAGTGGAGATAAGCGAATTCAAAGCTTTTACGAATTAAAAATGTCATTTTGAATCCCGCAAATAGGACCGGTTACAGAACAAACTGGACAAGTCACAGAAAAATCAGGACCAGTCACACAATATACAGGACTGGTCACAGAACAAATAGGACAAGTTACAGAACAAGCAGGACCAGTCATAGAACAAGCAGGACCAGTCACAGAACAAGCAGGACCGGTGACAGAACAAATAGGGCAAGTCACAAAACATACAGGTCCGGTTCCAGAAAAAGTAAGATTGGTCAAAGAACAAATAGGACAGGCCATAGAACAAATAGGACCGGTCACAGAACAAACAGGACAAGTCACAGAAAAAACAGGACCAGTCACAGAACAAACAAGACCGATTACAAAGCAAATAGGACAAGTCACAGAACAAGCAGGATAAGTAACAGAACATACAGGACATTTCACAGAACAAATAGGACCAGTCACAAGTCACAGAACAAACATAGCGTGCGTGCACTGTGCGGTGATTCCAAATTAGAGGGATTACAATTCCCACTTGGAAACGTTTCCAAATAAGGATGAGTTTGTAGCTATTCTGAAAGTTTCTGCTCTGTCTCTTTTAGCTTTCCAGAAAACTCCTCTTCAACTATTTGGAACTGGAAGATAGAATTTAGCACACCTTTTTGCCGAATCCCTCTTTTTTACCTTTAACCACTAAGATCGAATGAAGGTCAAAATTGTAGGCGTTACATGAAAGGTAGCCTGGAGACCTTGACTTTCCATTATGTGCCCTTAGTTTTTATTCAACCACGCACAAAAATTTTAAGTTTAATTGATCTGAATCTGAGTGAGTGAAAACAGAGAATTGTCCCAATATCCGGAAATTACGGCCCGTGCATTTTTCTATATTAAATTATGATCAGTCAGGAGGAAACTAATACCAGGCCTTATTCGGGTTTTGCCCCACATACCAACCACACCTTGAAAAGAGGGGCTGGTTGGGTGGAATGATATGATAAAAGTGGAAAACGCAACTTACGCTTTTACTCGCGAAAGAGGATTTTGCAAATAAAATATTAATTTTAATTCACAAAAGCTCAGAATTTGCTTATCTCTACATATATATGGGATTAGAAACTGGGGTAGGGATAACCTGTAATGACAACTGAATTGAAATATTTCGGTAAATTCAGTTTTTACTCATTAGAGGATCTTTCAAAAAAGAAAAAAAAGGGCAGGAAAAACACACTGTTGATATAAGCCCATGTGTTTTAATGCGTAATAAATACTTTTTAAAGTATTATCCAGTTAACTATTAACTGTTCCGCAAAAATACCCAAGAAGGGGGCGACGGGGACCTGAGGACCCAGCATTCCCCACATGTATTGTTTACAGCCACCCCTGATGGTAAACCAACTTCTTAGAGTAGAGTGTAAAATGCCGGTTCTGCGCCACCCCGCCCCCTTCCCTCTTCCTCTCCCCCTACCCCTTCAGCCCTTCCCCTCACTACCCCACCCTACCCTACCCCCTCACCCGCCCTAGCGTACCCTAGCTCTCGGAGAGGCAAGCTATATAAGAGAGGCTGCAAACAACCGCCAAACATCACACCTGCTTGAAAACAAACGGGATAACGGAAACAGCAACGGCAGTATTAGACACAAAAAAACAAACAAAGGTGAGCTAGATTTATAATTTTTCTATTAAGCATTTAGCACTTTGGCACTTTGGTAAAACAAGTTGTAAAATTTAGGTTCAGACAACAAGCACCAGAACTTTGCGTAAAGCAATATACAGATGCGAAATCTATTGCTAAATGCATAAGACGCTAGTAACAAACAATTAGAGAAAATAGTTTAAATTTTATTACATGGGAAACGTCATTAGTTAAATGAGCTGAAATGACAGAAAAATATATAATATTATGTGCAAGTTAATGATAAAAGATAAGTTAAGGGAGTGGATGGATTTTATTTGGGAAGCGTCAGATGCAGAATTCATTATTTGCGTGGAAGGGATGTCCGAATATGGAGCTTTCATAAAACTATGTTTTCACATGTTTTGTGCAATGTGCGTCAGGAAAAGGATAACAGAGGAGTCATTGGAAAAAAAAGTGAAGTTACATGTCAAACATGTAGACAAAATTCAGAAATTTAAAACACACAAATTAATTGTACTTTACAGTTTACATGGCAAAAATTAGATTATTGAGGCAATAAGTAATAGACATTACCACAACTGTGAACGCATCTTGATTGGCAGAAATTTTTAAAAAAGTGTAATCATTACATGTGTCATATGTTGACTTAATATTGTTAATAATAAAAACTAAAAAAAGGTAAATTTCATTTCTTGAAAACAAAATTGCTTCTGAACAAGCCTATATCAGTAGCGTTTTCGGTGTTAGAACTCAGTAAAACATTCCTGTATGCATTTCATTATGATTATCTCAAACAAAAATACGGCCCAAGGCTAGAGTATTGTTCACTGACACGGATAGTTTATGCTATGAGATAGAAACAGAGGACATTTATAAAGACCTGACACATCCGGCTATCCCTCAAACCACCCATTATATAGCACCACCAATAAAAAAGTGTTGGGAAAAATGAAAGATGAAACAGCTGGAACACCTGTGTCAGAGTTTGTTGATCTACGTTCCAAAATGTATAGTTAGATTATGCAGGAAAAGAAAAGAAAGTGTGTAAAGGCATTGATTGCACTGCTATTAGGAAACAATTGAGAAAGGATTTATACAAGAATATATTGCTTAACCAGAAGGCTATGCATACATCGATGCGTTTAATAAGAAATAATAATCATGAAATATATTCAATACAAGAAAATAAAAAAGGACCATGCTCATTTGATGACAAGCATTGCGTATTAGATGATGGTATTACGACTCGAGCTCATGCTCATTTTTGCATGGAATGTGTATGGATTTATAAAATGATGCTGAAACGCTCAAAAAGACAGTAAAAAACAATACATTTATTAGTTTTTGTTTATAATGTTACATAATGCTTTGTATGCTTTTATACATACATGTTAACAAACAGTGTGAATAAATGCAAAAATATATATACACTCTTTATAATTACATACTAATGAACAGTGTAAATAAATACAAAAATATATACAATCTTTATTATTGTTACATTATAACAAACAGTTTAATAAATTAAAAAATATACCCAACTTTATGATCTCTATAATCAATATAACTGTTTACATAGGTCAATATTAAGCATTTTGGTAAAGTGTAAGCAACACACACCTTACACTCATATAAGATATGCCAAGACATCTGTAATATACAAAATATATGTAAAATTCACCACATACATTTGAATTAAAACTTTGTAATCTTTTACAGCCTTGCATATACTTTAATCCATTCACCGTTATAAATTGTTTAAAATTATCTCCATAACATCCTACATCTTTACTCAAACTATCAAAAAAATTCTGTGTGATTGTCTAAAAAGATCACAGTCCAATGTTTTCCTAATCCAAATTGACTATCTGTATTCACAACAAAGAAAACTGGATGTTCATGTGTAATTAGCGGTCATTTGTCATGAGCTATAACACCTCCAAAGTATGGCTTTGTGAAAGGATATTCTACCATCAGAATATGAATCTGTACTTCATCCATGCTCCCCAACTGACACGTATATTGCGCTCTTTTTCAATGCGAATCATTCCTGGAAACTGTGCATATAGAATGGCAGTGGTTGTTTCGGGTAGCGACTTACTGAATTGTATTGTTAAACGTGTATTTGCCGTCTTTGATAAATTTGTAAGGTCTCCCTTATGATTGGATGTTAGATCAAAGATGTAAATGGCATATCCACCAGAGAAATCAGAACGTGCAATATTAATTCCTCTCTCTGACATGTATTTTCCAGTACCTTCATCAGACTAATATACTGTGAAACGTAATCTTGGTTTTTATAGTCTGGTGTAAATGGAAGGCCTGGCAGACTCACACCATCAACATAAAAAGCCCATAAAATTTACATTTTTATGCTCAAAGTTGAATGGGTTCTTGGATGTATCAATCTCTCTATTAACCAAAAATTCCTCCCTTCTTCTGGGTCCACTGCATCCATGAACCCGGGCGTATCTTTATAGCACATCGAACATAGCTTTATAGGCAAAATTAGTGGACGTCTCTCCAGAAAGAAGGGTTTGTTGTAGGCTGACACCACATTGATGAAATAGTGATGATAGTGGTGCATGTGTAAAGCCTATTTTATCTGTCGGATTAACTGGCGTTCTTTTAAGATCTATACAATTTAATCCACTACGTGAAACGTTGAATTCAATGGGAGCACCACGTGTTATTTGGCTCACAGGGCTATCGTCTATCTATTCAATGCTTTCTAGAGTTGTGTCTACGTAAGGTTTTTGAAATAAAGTTAAGTTGGATTGGTGTCCCTCCAAGATGTTCCAATTTAAGCGCCATCGTATTTTCGTTTTTTATTTGAGATGTTGCTTAATCGCTGTAGTAAAGGTAACTAATTGTCATTAGCTGACTTTTCCTTTTTATACTCTACAAAAGTCAGCTTTGGCTCTTGCTGCGTATTGCTCTATTGGAGACACCAATGCAATCATACTCTCTGCATTTTCTTTCACTTTGGACTTTATAGTGTAAAACGGGCTATTATTCTTGCCTTTCTAGGACATGCGGACAAAGTGCTCGCTCCATTTGTTAATATCTGACACATAAGGTGTATCAGCCATGATAAAATCTTTATCAGTTGCAGTGTACACCTCACTGGTTTACTTGAAATGTTAGAGCTTTATATGATAACTTGTTGATATTCTCAGGCGTCTTGCTTATGACAGCTTGACTAGTATAGCAGTTTGCTGTGCAAATGAGTTGTTGTTAATTCTATATACTCCTTCTTGCATTACTCGTAAAACTGGAAGTTTGGTATCTACCACATATGAATTCTCACATTTATCACATAAGATCAGTAAATCCACCTCTATCCTGTTTGCTAAAAATATTTCCAGTGGACTACATTCCCAATAACCATCCAACTCCAATGTTTCGGGCATTTCAATTGTGAAACCCGTTGGGCTATTATGCGGATAATATGCTTCTGAGTGAGACGATGATATAAGCAAGATATGTTGCTTTGTCATATTCTCCATTGTAAATGGACGTCTTTTGTACTTATCAGTGTTTTATATGATATAAAAAAGTGGTTGAAATTGTAATACGTGATTTTCAAATGTCCTTTCTACCGCTCTCTTTAATGGAACATCGCGGTCGGTATCTAACTCAATGGTATTCACTATGGAATGGTGCATATAACTTTTTTCCAGCGGAATGAAACTGTGTAGAAGCTGCTGGTATTTCTGTATAACTATTTTTTGATCATCTAATTTAGCGTGGAACTATACACCTTCTTGATTAAACGTCGATCTTTATAGAAGTAAATGACATTTTAACAATTTTCATCCTTTTATTGATTGGATTCATCACACCAAAGTGTGAAAGTTGCATTGTCAGCAGTATCTTCTACAAGACACATATGACATTAAGTCAACCGACATTTGATCTAAATCTGCAGTGTATGATATTTGGTATACATTTTTCTTTCGTGTTTTTTTTTTCATTAGAAGAAAAAAGCAATGAAATATTTTTCATGTTTTATTCGCCTTCTATGCATTATATTCGTCTTATATACACTCATTAATTGACAATTTGCTGCAAGTGTTAATGAGTACTGGATAAGCACCATGCTTACCCTACTAACTTTAAAATTCTGATATACCTTTTCATTGACACACCATCTTCATCCGGAATAAATCTGGTACAATAGGTGAACATTATGTCCAAGTAAAAGCATCTTTGGTTCTCTGGTCAGTCAGACTCCGTGGCATTGATGGAACTTTGATGCAGTTTTTTAATTTTGAGTAAAAATGTTTTGAAGTTACTGACTTTTTATTGCAATCTTGATTATTTAGCATCTTGGCATAGAAGGCGAATAAGAAGATGAAAACTGTTCAATTGTTCAAGGACCAATTGACGTACCCAGCAGATTTAAATCAAATGTCGCTAGATCAAATGTCGCTAGCTTGACTGTCGGGATGCCGAAATAAAAAAAATTAAGGCAGGTAAGACAGCCATGAATTCCTCACCAATTAACTGTCCAAAATATACGTTGTGAGTGACCAAGGCGGGACACAGTACATAAAATATTATGAGACCTGCCTCTGGTAAAAAGAGAACCCTAAAGAACGTATAGGCATGCAGTACTCATACACACTGGACTCCCCTTGGTTCAGTACCAAGGTACCAAAGATGCAGGTGCAAGAGGTGGGTGTTAGGATGGAAATATGTCCAGTTTGTCCGGGTATTGCGTTATTCGCAGAGGAGGCTTGGCTACGCACTGGATAATAGAGGAAATCAAGGTGCTCCGTGTGACTGAGAAGCCACCAAAGACAGACGACTGGGCTTGAGAAGCAGACGTCTCTGGATTACTTTCAACACTTGCCTTAAGAAATGCATATTATCACTTCGTCCCTCTGCCATACACCGGCCAGAGCGTCGATTGCATAAATCGAAGTCTTGACACGGCACGGGGACACGTACCTTTGACGCTTGATGAGTTACCAAACAGCAACAAAATGGAAGCAGTAGTTAGTACTACTCCCCATGCATGGCCTGGCCAGCTCCGAACGCAAGATCTGCTCACACCATCAATTAAGTTGCTAGATGACGCGCTCATATTTGTATCCCTTCTGCTTGGGCTACTGCCAGAACACTGCTGACCAGCTGAGTAAGTTGCAGGGACTTGGTAGCTCTTTGTTTCTTTTAAATATGCTGCCACCCGTCAAGTTGTCTGAATGAAACTCTACACACGTACCTTGCAGTTGCTGAGCTAGCTTGTTTCGAGCAATCCATACCACCCTCACCATTTAACAGCTTATGTGTTAATGTTTGAACTAGCCTGGCAACGCTTGTCACACGTTGCGAGGACACTGAATCTTCGAACCAGAGAGAAAAGCACGCGTTTGTATCTCCATCTCCAGGTTATGGATCGAGTAGGGCGTACCTTTGTTTATGACCTGATGGTCCAGTTACCAAGCCAACACCTGACTGAATTCCTCGGATACCGTCGTCACTGCCTTGGGATGGATGTCGCGCCGTCTCAGATTCAGTCTGATCTCAGTCGTCCAACACGCCTAGAGAGTCATCTTCTCTGCCACTGAGCTGCTGAAAATGTGACTCTGCACTGGCAAGACTTACCTCTGGTCTTGGTTTGATTAGCTGGATAGCTGTTCGGACCCTTTCATGGCGCTAGGGAGTTGGATAATCCTCCCTTTGATCCTAAAATACCATGATCTGTTTGGAATCCACTTCTGACTTACCAAGGTACCTCATTAACTGTTAGATTGATCGCGTGAGATGCCCTAGAAACCCCGATGAACTGCAAGCTTAAATCGATAGAAATTAACAGGGATATACATAAACATACGGTATCTAATTTACTTCGGACGGGTTATTCTATTTTGCGCGAAGATTGTATCGATGGAAGGGGAGGTCGTGTTGCGATATTATGCAATAGCTCCCTTAAATCAAAAATACTCAATTTACTTCACTACACGGCATTAGAGTGCTTTATGGTACAGCTTTCTTCAGCATTCAACAGCCTTAGAGAGTTGTTGTTATCTACCGATCACCCAAAACTTCTTCGAATGATTTCATTGAACAGTTTACCTCTTTGCTTGAAGAAACGTGCCTGGGCGGCTTCCCTGTATTTTTGGCTGGTGGCTTAAATATTCACGTTGACAATAATGACAGAAGCTTGACGCGAAAGTATCATGAAGCATTCACTGCGTTTGGTCTCACACAGCATGTGAATGAGCCCACCCATACCGAGGGGCATACACTTGATCACATAATATCCAGAAACTCGGATAATGTAACAGTGAGAGATGTAACTGTAGGTGATCTTATCTCAGATCGCGTGAATATACCTAAGTCGTCAACACCTTCTGGTCATACAGAGAGTTCAAAATCATCAATTTGGACTCGTTCAAAGAGGATATTAAACAGTCGTCCCTGTATTCAAAATTTCAGTGATTGAATTTAAAGTTTAGTAAATGAACATGATAAAACATTGCGTGAAATTGTTGAAAAACATGCCCCACTAATTACAAAGCAGAAGCACAGAAAACACAAAGAGCCTTGGTACAATGAAACCACTCAAGCTGAACGCAGGCAAGCTAGATCCCTGGAAAGAAATTGGAGGAAACCGGGAAATGAAACGGATAAAAGCCTATACTTCAAGCAAAGAGATAAATACAAAGCAATACAAAGCTCTCTTCGTAAAGCAAAAACGGACCATTTTGAAGGGGTGAGAGTGAAGGCAACAGCCAATATGAACAAGTTGATGCATCGAACTCAGGAAAATCCCATGACCGAACATTCCTCTCCAGCTGAACTGGCCAACGATATCAAAAACTTTATCAGACGAAAAATTGATAAAATTCAAGATTCTTTCAAAGATGATGATGATATATCAGCCGCTTTCGCGTATGACTCGGATATTTCAGACGACATTTCCTTGGATACGTTTAATTGCTTGAGTGAGAATGAAGTTCGTAAAATAATAATGACATCAAATTCTACGTCGTGCGAATTGGACCCGTTGCCTACCTTTATCCTGAAGTAGTGTCTCGACGAGTTGTTACCCATTCTAACGGCTGTTGTTAATCTCTCTTTATAGAGATCAAATGTGATACTTTTGAATTATCCGACGAAACCATTCGAGCGAAATCCTCAGTTCGTAATCTTGGTGTCACAATGGATAAACATATGCAAATGGACACTCACATCAATCAAATTAGAAGATCAGCCTTTTATTACCTGAACTGGATACGCAAAATTCGACCTTTTCTGACAAAGGAAGCTACCAGATCTGTTGTTCATTCACTCATTATATCAAAGCTTGATTACTGCAACAGTGTACTCGTTAATTTACCGGCCAGACATCACGATTAATTACTGGTGTCTCCAACTACGATCATATAACTCCATCTTTGGTTGAGCTGCACTGGTTACCGGTTCCCAAACGTGTCGAGTTTAAAGTATTGCTGATAACGTTCAAAGCGCTAAATGACCAGGCCCCTGGATATGTCCGAGATAGGTTGCAACTGTACGAACCTACGAATCTCTTAGGAATAAACTACCAGAAACAATCAAGACTGCTAATAATATTTCGCAACTTAAAACCACCCTTGAAGACACATTTATTCAAAGAAGCATACTCAAATTACTTATGATTGTGCGCTCAGTGGCCAAGCTAAATGGGCGCTATATAGAATGATGATGATGATGATGATGATGATGATGATGATGATGATGATGATGATGATGATGATGATGATGATGATGATGATGATGATGATGATGATGATGATGGTGATGATGATGATGATGATGATGATGATGATGATGATGATGATGGTGATGATGATTATTGTGATGATGATGATGGTTATGATTTCGGTCTGTTTTCTGTTATTTCAGTTGCGGCTTCTTTTAGCAATAAATCTTTCGACGAGTCGGGAAGAACTTAATGTGTCTCCGGTTCTTGGTCGTACAGACAGAAGTTGCTTGGGGATTGGGCGTGAAGATAGATGACTGGTGTGAGACCAATGGAGACTCGTTTGAGTGGCAGGGATTACCCTTCTTTGAGCCATCGTTCTAGCTTTTCAAGAGCACCTGTCTCTCAACAAGCCGGCCACAAACTGCCTACGGGCAAGGGCGCATTTTAATTACGAAATATCCCGGTATTTTCTGGTTTAGAATAAATATAGAGTAGAGACGAAACACATGGCTTTGAGGGATGCTTAATTGGTTGCTGCCCTGCACTACTCTGAGGACGGTGGCTGTGTTTACCGATATGACAGCTTGACTCGCTTTGAGGGAGAGGCCCTGTGCTGAAGCGACTGAGCTGGCTTATTTCGTTTCTGAAGCGAACGGGAGAAAGTCTGGCCCCTTTGACCATAACAGCCATATGATGCAATCAGGCTTTGCACTCGATGCTCCTTTGGACCTAAGATTTTGACCTAAGGGCGTAACGAGGCTCAGACATCCTTTTAAAAGAAATGTATCACGTCGCAGGAACACCATGGACGTGGGAAATTACGTTGAATTGGTAATGCCCGACACTTGTGTAGCTTGGTAGCAAGGGAGTCAAGAGACGGCGATCTTTCCTTCCTCCTCCTATAATATGTTTGCTAACAGTGGGGAGACAAAATCTTCGAGCATGTTGAATCAGCCACACCCAAATTTCAACCCCAAACAAAAAAGATTATTCAAGCCATTGACGTGAAAGTCTTGAGATAAGCACCTTTTATCTGATTTTTGCAAGGAAAATTTTAGATTGCATCTAAGTGCTCATGGATGGTATAAGGCTTACTAGTGTCCTCATGATTCGGATTGGCAAATATCTAGGCCTGGACTTTTTGTGCTGAGACCGAATTAAAGTGAAATGAAGCAATTTTGGAGCTTTTTCTAAATAAAAGTAGATTTTTTTAATCTGGCATGTCCGCCTGTTATTTCTGGGAAATCGAGAAGTTTCTGCAGGGTTTTCACTGCATTGTCTGTATACCGATTTAATCGCAACGTCATATAGACATCTGCATTTGATTGTATATGAAAGTGAATACATAACCTTCTCCCAAGGACGCAGTAACATAAATAAAATTCAAGACTTATCGTTATATTATTTACCGGAAATAGCAGTCGCTAAGTTAAAATTGCAATTTCAACATAAACCTTGCGCACGTTTCTTCATGGCCTGGCTGGTTGGGGTGTTTGGAGTGGGGCAAGAGGGGATTACCTCATGACTGGCCGGCAAATACCGAGGTTCCTCTTGATCCAGCTCCTGCTAGCTAAGGTTACGCAGCGAACCATATTCGCCAAGAAGAGAAAAAAATATCAGCCTGAGGAAGAGCCCCCAGGAGAGGAGGGGGGTCACTCAGGCACTAACCAGTTACCTTGCCTGTGCATGACTTTTTAAAACGACCCCTAAACTCGGAGTGCTAAGCTACAAATAATACTCCCTTTTTCACCAATCGCTGAGTACAATTCTGAAAGAATTCCTCTTCTATGGGTTAGAGGGAATACGGAATGAAAATTGCCCCCCCCCCCTTTTTTTTTAATGAGACTGGCAATTCTCACGTCAACAATAATTTCACAGCAAAAGTTCACAGATTCCTCAACATGAACACTAGTTTTTATACGGGATCAAAATATGAGTAAACAAGTCCCAGTGTACATTTTATAGCTTTCATGCAATGATTTGGCTTGCTGTTCCATGTTTGGTATGTGCGAGTGGATGGGGTGGTTTCCAGGTTAGAGGTTTTAATATTAGATAAATAAAATAATGATAAATAAAAAAATACAATACCCAAATGTGCCGAAACTTTTGTCGGGTATTTGTTAACAAAGTTATTCCCTGGTTCAATTTTTGGTGTTCACACCAAATAGCACTGAAGAAAGGACCATTGGTCATATGACCACCAACATAGGACTACCGGTCACATGACCATCAAAAAATTGCAAATCCGGCCATTAGACCATCACTCCGTTTTTATCCCAATCAATTGTTTATTCTTCCTGGGGGGTGTGGAATTTTCTACCGTTTTTGCAGATTTTATTTATTTACTTTATTTTGAGGGAGAAAGGAAATCAAACAGCAGCTATCCATCTTGCAGTAGAAAAGACAGCAAGCTAGACCGGTGTTTCTTAACCGAAATAACATGGACATAACGACCCCGTACAAAACTGTCCTGGATAACAGGGTCTCCAAATAAATTTTTCGATTTAGCTCAAATTACACGGTAAAACAAGATGTAGTTGATGCATCATGACGGTAGAATAGTAGTTACACAATTATACACGACAACGGCAATAATGCAATTTTAACCTTTAATGATAAGTTTTTGTATCAAGGTATAATTAAAGACATTAATAAATAAAGACATTATTAAATAAATATGTTTGAAATAAAAAAGCATGATTATAAAAATTTAAGGGAGGAACGCGTCTAAATAAATTTAACGAATATTCAGTTAAATTTTGGAAAAAAAACTTTATCTCCAGTTTTACGGTTCAAAAATTGCTACTTTTTAGTAATGGAAAAAATAAAAGAAAGGAGACAGTCATTCTTTTTTCACAAATATTTGCTTCTGACTTTTAGATATAAAAATATACTGATATTTTGATATCAAAAATTAATTTCTGTGAGATCAAAAAATAATTTTTAGATTGCAAAATACAAATAAGGCACTCTCGATCTAAAAATGTGATCTAAAATAAGTTCTCGATAACAATAAATGCTATAATAATTACTTGCTCTCAAATATATACTCTCAAAAATTGAACTTTTGTTCATTAAAGTAAATTTCAGAGATCTTCAAATCATGTTTGATCTTTAATTTTTTTATATCTTTAAGTATTTATTGATATACAAAAATAATTTTAGTATTACGAATGCATTTGTAGATCATCAATATAATTACATGCAACTCAAATGAATTCCAAAAATAATGCGAACACGTCTTTGAATGGGCTTGCCATTCGAACACATGTTTGAATGGTGTGCTCTTGCCACTAAAAAATTGAGATCAAATAGCTTATAGTCATATATGCAAATAACCTGTGACAACTTCATGCAAAAACTAGAAATAAAACTGGATAAAACGGTCAAATTTTGATTTAAATCGGTTAAAGTTATCTACTTTTTTTAAAGTGACTAAAATAAAAATCATGCTTACAGCCACATATGCAAATAGCCTATGACAACTTTATGTAAAAACTAGATATAAAACTAGATCTAACAGTAAAATTTTGTTTATAATCCGTTAAACATAACAAAATTTATCTACTTTTTTGTTTTTTGTAAGTTAAAATTTTGAGATGAAAAAATTATACTTACAGCCACATATGCAAATAGCCTCTGACCACTTTATGTCAAAACTAGAAAGAAAACTGAATCAAACGTTAAAATTGTCATTCAATTCGGTTGAACATAACGAAAGTTATCTACATTTCTTGTGTTGAGCGGCGTGTTCAAAAAGTTCTGATGATGTCCTTGTCGTTTCCCAAACACGAAACCTTTTATGCCACTTTTATGCCAATTTAATGAAATTTTGGTGCCTTTGGTGGGTCCATGATATATTTCCCGGGGAGGGGTCCATGATATTTATTCCGGGGGGGGGGGGGCTCATTAATATTTTTTCCGGAGGGGGAGTCACATAGTATATCCGGGGGAATCGCGTGACTTGATCACGTGACTTAGTCATGTGATTTGGTCACATAGCAACATAGTATGGTCTAGGGTAAAGCCGCCCATAGGTGGGCTCGAACCGCCAACCTTCCTACCATGAGTTTCACGCTCTACGGACTGACCTACACAATACTTAGCCAAGAACCAAGAACATGCACCTAGAACATGCACCTACCGAAGAAGTTAGAAGTTCATGTTCTTGACTACTTAATCAGTAAATATATTTCTGTTGCTAAAACAGATATTAGTGCATGTCATACGTTAAAGAGTAAAAAGCAGGACTAGAGCAAGATGTAATCGTGCACTCCACAAATCGGAAGTAAAAACATAATGTGCTCCGATCCTTCAATAAGATCGCAGCAATCAATGCTTACATAAACCATGATATCACGCCAAAAAGCCAAGCAATCGCACAAAGAGCAAGACCACTTAGGAAGCAACAGCGGTTATCAGCAACATGAACATGGAAAAGTACCGTTTTTATTAAAAGCGCAGAGGTTAATGGCTCTTCTAAACTCCACGCAATTAGAGACCTCAAATATGTTCAAAGGCACGGGAATCAACGACAGCAATTAAAGTATGTTACTGCCTCTTATAATCTATTTTATTGTATTGTCAGTAATTATATGATTCAGTTATTTCGCTGCGTTTCCTTTGTTTGCATCATTGTAAGTTTTCAATTAAGAGAAAAGTTTAACAGATATCTTATTTGTTGAAATCGACAAATTGTTTCTTTTATACTACTGTTTTTTTTATAGCCTCTCAATAATGTAGAAGTTATGTGTAGATTGTTCGCACAATCAGAGGCCATGTTATGCAGCTTTTTAATAACTTAAGCTCATATTATGGTAGTTGAATGTTCTGCATGTAGAACTAATCTCCTTTCACTATCTATGCTTCGCTATCTCTCTTTGCAAAAATTATAACTCTGAAACTGTACAAAAATATGTCGAAACGGCATACAATTCCGACTTAGAATTGACAGAACAATTATTTAATGCCCATCGTTCTTGTAATCATCAAACTGATTGAATTTTCTTATTCTAAAGAAAACGATTTTAAAATAACAATTGATCCTGACAACAATTATTTAAGAGGTTTAATTAGAAATGGTAATTGCTATGCCGTCACTGAGCTTGAATTTTCAATTAACCATGTTAATGTAGGAATTTAATATTTGAAAGCTAGTTGAGAGACAGTTATAGTGATGTATATGAGTACAGGATTGAGGGATACGCTATCGTATCGTGAATAGTAAAACTAAAGAAAAAAGAGATTATTCTTGTATGTTTAACAATATTTTCAAATCAAGATATGTAAAAAGTATTCAATTGCCATGGACGATTTGCTGGAGTGTGTTTCCATTGAAATAGAAGCAAATAATACGTTTTGTACCTTACATGTATAGATGTCCAGGTTCAGGTTTACACGAGTAAAAGATATACTTGCATATTTAAAAACCAAATAATTTTATTAGATCTTGATGTTGATCTTAATTAATTGTGAACAACATGCCAAAACCAAGGATTTTGCTGAAATACTATTCATCCAAGCATTCTTCCTATTCATGAATAAATCCATTCGTGTAACCAGTGATTCAGGCACTGTAATTGGTAACCATTTTAGAAATATTCTACATAATAACATGTTAAATCACTTGATCTTGGTATGGTTACTATATGTGAATGTTTTGAAAAAAAATGGTGCAAGCAAAATCAATTGTTCTAAAGTTAGATTTATATATGATGCAACTATGTCCGTTCTAAAAATTAAAGAGTTATAGAAGAGTGATATACTAACTAGTGCTAATGTTAATGCAGCTTACAAGTTTTTGCTAATAACTTTAGAAACATGTATCAAAACAATTGTCTAGTAACCACTAAAACTAATGTGTCTAATCGTGCCCTTGGATGTCGAAAGGATTGGTAAATGCATGCTCTAAAAGGGATAAACTCTACGAAGAATTTTGTACAGTGTAAATCAGTAGAAAGAGGACATAGATTTTAAAGATATATAAATAAACCGAAACTGATATAAAATGAATTCTTTTCTAAAATCCTGGAAAAGAGATTATCATACAAAAAGGTTTGAAAAACAACACGGAACTATTAAGAGTATGCAGAATTTAAATTCTGTTCTTGAACGTAATGAACAATCTACTGTATTTTCCTATAGTTTTATCAATTCAGAAGGTAAGCAAATTTCGGGGATGCAGGATGTCACCAATGGCTTTAGTGAGTTTTTTTGTAAATATCAGACCTATTTTAGCAAAGAAAATGTAAAACAAGGTTTCTTTGGCTGTTTGTCAAGAGAGTTTTTCATCAATTTTTGAACCATTTATTACATCAGTGATTTTTCTTCTGAATAGGAGGTATTTCCCAGCAAGATGAAAAAAGGCTGAAATGTCTTCCTTATAAAACTCTGGGGAAAAGTGAAAAATGAACAATTGTAGGCCAGTCTCTCTTGCATCTCATGTTCCAAGACCGTAGAAAAACTATTTTATAATAGACTTAATGAATTTATTAAAAAATATGGTTTACTTGCCAAAATGGACTTAGGTGAAATGTACGGTTACACAACGCTTTTATCCTGTTTATTCTGCATAACATTTATATAGTTAATGTGTCAAAACTTATAAAATTTATACTTTTGTCCCATGGTGCAAATCAATTTTACACTGGAAAGGGTATTTTTGAAATGTCGGAAACGATAACAGCTGAATTCCCTAAATTACGCAATTGCTTTAAGTTAAACAAACTTTCGTTAAATATCATTAGGATAAAGGTTATGTGTTCGGGCTTTCAAGATGTTTTCGTAATAGAGAAATATTGTTAGGTAATGAAAAAGTTGCAAGGGCAAATGAAACAAAATTTATTTGCGTTGTCATAGATGATCAATTGAACTGGAACGAACACATTTAAGTAGTTCTAAATAAGAAAGGTGTGCTGAAATCATGCACACAACTGTTTTAGTTGGGGATAAAACAGGCCTTTTCATGTTATGTTGTTCATCGTTTCTCCCTTATACGTCTTATTTCTGCAAAATTTGAAATAAGATCTATGCAACTAATGTAAAAGAAATTTTATGTTTCAAAAAAAGAGCTACAAGAATATTATATATTATAAGTAAATATGATTATTCTACTCCGTTTGTTTGAAAAGTCATCCACACTTAAGTGTTTCGATATTGTTAAACAGAAAACTTTGCTAATCATGTTTCAAGCAAAATCAAAAACCCTTCCAATCACAAGCGTTCAATTCTGTTTCAAGATTATAAACAATTCAAAAAAAGCGAAACAACGCAGTGATTTTAAAAATGCTTATTCCAAAACAATGTTAAAATCTTACTACCTTACAGGAAGTCAGCTATGGAATACTGTACCGAGGACGTCTATTTTCAAGATGTACTAGCTCTTCATTTTTTATCATAGTTATTTATTTTCTCTTAGTTACTTAGTTGTATAATTAAATCTAGATCCTAAATCGCTATCGTAATTTAGTGTCCATATTCTATAAATTTAATATAACCTAATAAAAATTTTCTTATTATTCCTTAATTTGAAGATACAAAATTGAACTAGTCATGTAAGTAGTATAAATGTATAAGCACAGGTGAATAACAAGCTGGTCTCAAGGTTTTGATTTCGATTGTTAAATTTTCTTTAATTTTCATTCAGTGTGATTTCTGCCATAAATTGATCTGATATCAATTTATGTTTTCAGAAAATAAATTTGATTTGCTCTGTTTAATCTTAGCTCTTTCATCTGTTTGATCTATTCGACCTAGAATCAGGCATTTGGCAATTTGGTTGATGTGATTCCGACGAGTTTATTTGATAAAGATTAGTTTCTGACGACCGAAAGGTCACCAGTCATCAGTAAAGTCATCGCCAATCCGACGACCCAAAACAAATCAACTTGATGGCTTTTGGACGAGTTATGAAAGGAATTGGTTTTAACCGCCACCGAATATTTTCCAAAAAGTTAGCTATTCGGGCAAAAAGGAATCAGACGAATATGCAGTGTAGGAATTCAATAACCTATTACAATAAATATGACTGACACAGGTGAACTACATGTTTTATCAGAGAGTGAATTCGGAATTCGAATTAATCTGTTATTAATTTTTTAACGTGAAGCGGAATGCTACTTCGAGGATTAAGTCAATCATCACTGTAGTTATTGAAATGCACATTTTTACAAAGCCGTTCTGGTCCTTATAGCCAAAGATTTAAAAGCCTTAAATGAGGCATAAGACATCGGCATTGATTACAAGACTTGTAATGGGTTTTCCTTCTGCTGTTTATGACCTCTGTTAATTGTAGTGTCAATATTGTGATTTTGTGTTAAAGAGAACTCTTAGCAGTTTGTTCTATGGAGAGGTTGTTTTCGTTAGAAATGATATTGGGATCCATCATGGTTAGAGGCAAGGTATATTCAAAGAAAGGAAAATCTATGGTACGCACTGTATATGGACACTTTGCCCAGGAAAGCACTCACGTAACAAATGGTTTCCCAGCGTGTCCTATTCAAAATGACTCTTAAACGCGGAGTCTTAAATAATATGACATTATAGCTCATTTTTACCCAATCACGGTGTGCAGTTCCAAAAGACCCCCCCCCCCTCCTCCCCCACTTTTTGGGAGAGGCGGAATATTGAACGAAAATCATACTATTGAAGCATAAAAAATTAAAAGAATTGCTAATGTTTTATTTTGTCACTTGCACATCTTTATTATTTTTGCAACGGAAAATAATTGTAGCGTTGCCTTAGCTTTCAGATTTTCTCTTCAATATTCACAAAAATGGAAACGATTATAAATTATAGCTGTGAAACTTTATAAATTATCAACTTTCAACTAAATCTTTTTCAAAAGTAAAGATTGAAACTCATTTTAAATATTGTATATTAAATTACAGGGAAGGAAGAGGTAGTTCTACAAAGAGCAAGATTGAAACACACACTTAAGAATTTAAATCCGGGGCCTCCCACAAAGTTACAACGTTGCACTCGTTGCACCTATTAAATTTATGTTTTATTGCCTTTTCAAGATTGTTAAACAAGTTAGTTGGTATAGATACGTCAAGTATGTATACAGATTGATTTGCTAATCGAATCTCTCAATCAATTACGCCAAATCAGTCCCT
The DNA here is from genome assembly GCA_949752745.1 of Protula sp. h YS-2021. Lineage (NCBI taxonomy): Eukaryota > Metazoa > Annelida > Polychaeta > Sabellida > Serpulidae > Protula > Protula sp. h YS-2021. Next base: position 95,068,559 of record OX457025.1, on the reverse strand, counting down.
AATAGCGTCCGCTACAGAGACACATATGAAGCTAATTTTGATTGAACATGCATTCCCCATAGCGAAAGATTGAAACAGATCACGTATAATAAAACACCATCTTTCATGTTTTACTGGATAATTTTAGATTTCCTAAGAGAAAAAGCAAATGTTTCACAGAATTTTGGAATGTTTTTCATGAAATAATTCTGATAAATAAAATTACGCAGTTTTCCCTGCAAAAGCCATTTCCTGAAACGTCTTTCAATAAATTTTATCTAATTCATAGCGTTTTATGCAAAAATGCCTCAAGGCAACTAGCAATAAACACGCTTTCACCAAAAATTAAAAACAACACTGTTAATACAGTTTATATTTGATTTGAAATAACTTGGCTTGTAATCCAGGGATAATATATGGTATGAAGGTTTGTGTTAACGTTGGATTCGCACTGTTATTAAGAAATGACATCAGCACATGTACTTGTATGAGCAAAATATCATATATGTTAAAATAATTTGCTTGTTAACGTAATCATATCTGTTCCAACACAAAAATAAAATTATTATTAAAGATTACAATTTAGCTTTAAGACTCCTGTTTTCTTAACTGCATGCGAGGAAAGGATTGTCGTATTTCACATTGCGTTATTTGGTAAAGAAAACCCTCTGACTTGTTTTACGCTAGTTCCCTTTGTCCATATAAACATTTCTGCAACTGGTCACTACGCAATTGAGAAATTGATTGTAGGATAAAGCAGATTCAGACACATTTATTCCATGATTTCATGTGCACATACAAAGGAAACAGCAGTATTTTGATAGATGTGCCCAGCAGATACCCACAGTCGTACTCACCCTCTTTCAGTATCGAAAACGTTACGATACGTGCTCCTGAAAGTGTATATTTAACTTTTACAATGTACTTAGGCAACAGAAAACATCATAGAGAAGTGCCAAAAATGTCTGAATTATATTACATATTATATATTTGTTTATAAATTATGAAATGAAATAAAGCCACACTTTTGTTTGTGCTGAACCATCCCCGTCCACCAATACCTTTACATTTACTGTTAGAACTAACCTTTCAGGCACGTGCTGTTAGTGCCACAACCTGTTGAAATATTTTTCAGATCAGTTCACCCTTGTGAGTTATAATTCCCACTTGCAAACATAGTTTGCAAATGGGAATGCTTTGCAAAGAATTCCGGCGTTTATTCCTTCTCTTTTTTTTGTTTTTGTTTTTTTTTTTTTTTTTTTTTTGTTTGTTTTGTTTTTTTCCGTCACGGAGGTTTCCAGAAAACTCTATTTGACATAGAACGGTGAAATTTGGCACAGAGATAGAGAGTGATGAGATGTCGTGAAATCCGCAATTTTTTTACCTTGACCTTGAAGGTCAAGGTCAAATTGAGGTCAAAGTTTTTTTACCTCAAAGTGGTTTCCAGAAAATTCCTCCAAGGCTTTTTGACGTAGGACAATGAAACTTGGCACAAAGATAGAGGGTGATGAGTTGTTGTGAAATCCGCAACATTTTTTGACCTTGACCTTTACGATCGAGGTCAATTTGAGGTCAAAATATTTTTTCAACAACCCATTCCATCACGAAAAATTGCTGGAAATAGTGCTCAAATCCTTTTTTCAACACGTATATGTTAGTAGGCAGTAACATCATGGATGGAATATCGACATTCCGTATCAAGGTCAAGGTCAAGTGACTTTTGTATATTAAATTCCGTTAGTTGTCCATTATCTCAAAAACGGTTAGAAAACTGAAGTTGATTATTTGAGATTGCATTATATTTACTTCGATGTCCTTCTTCACCATTATCTCAAAAACGGTTGGAGGTAGAGCGATTTTGAGCTTTTTTTTCGACCTTTTGGACCTAAAAGACGTTATATAAGAGGTACCTCGGTGACCTTGACTTCCTCTGTCATGGTCAAGGTCAGAAACAGAAAGTTGACCATTATCTCGAAAACGGTTAGAGATAGAGCGATTTTGAGCTTATTTTCGACCCTTTGGGCCTAAAATACCTTGACCTTCCCCGTCTTGGTCAAGGTGAAAAACCGAAAGTTGTCCATTATCTCAAAAACGGTTAGAAAACTGAAGTTGATTATTTGAGATTGCATTATATTTACTTCGATGTCCGTGTTCATGATAATAATTCAGAAGCTGACAATTATGTGGAAAGACTGAAAAATGTATCTTTGACCATATAGATTGTACCATTGCAAGTGGGTATCATTTCGCTACGTGTTCCGAAATTCGGTATAGTTATATGAGTTGCTATTTTTCCTTTAGCCTGCATTTTTTTCTTTCTTTGTTTGATTGCTTTTATGTTTATCACAAATAACGCAAAAGCAAATTCTTGACAGACAGAGTGAAACATAGATTTTAGCATTTCCAGTATGTTTAAACAAATATTAAACATATAATCTAGACTTGTCTTCTGAATACTTTGTGTGGTATATAAGCATTGGTTGTTCCGTCTGAGAGGGATATATATTGATAGTAGCATCATCTTTCATGTGGTTCGTTATATGTCACACGGCAGTATGGTATTTTTCACTTTTCATCGTAAATACAAAATTAAAGATATATCCGCACCTCTTATGATAAAAATGTCAAATCTAATTAGACATAATGGAAATTATCAAGATCCAAATTATGAAGGCATGCCTTGTGTAGGCCAGCTTTGTGGAATTGTCTTACTCTGAAAGAAGATATAAAACTAGAGCGGCACTTACATTGCTAACAGTGACATAAAAAAATTAACAGATTAATGCTTTTGATAATTCATTCGATGTGAAAGGAAGGCTTTATACTGTGGACGCTTTGTTTCCAGGCGCTTTGGGCCGGAAACCTTTATAATGATTGTGATGTTCTGCTGGTGACCGCGCGGAATGTAGATTCCCCCTCTCTCCTACTTCTTCCCCCAAAAAGCTGTTTTGTTTAGAAACACGTCTCCGGCGATTTTTTTTGAAATCATTCAAGTTAGGCAATTCGAAAAGTTGACCGATTTTGTAGTTCTTAGGGTGAATATGTTCAAAAATTGACCAGATATAAAAAGACGAGGAAGAGATGACAGAATAAGAATAGGTTATTCAATAGAGATATCAAAAATATAGCGCTAATGAGTTGTATATATTTTCTGCAATGGTATCTTAAAATAATTATAAAGGATAATCATCAGTGCAATAACCTGTCCTTTTTATGCATCCCTGACTTACTACCATATAATCAACATTTTCCTTTCCTTGTACAACACGCCACACAAAACAAACACCAAGATTTGCCTGTAAACTGGCTACTAGCTAAAGCTACGTGTTTAGCCCTGGTTGATATCGGGCATAATTTTTTTATCAATAAAACACAACATTTAAGGCATCTTTCACTTCATAATTTCACACAACACCATCTCCCGACACTCAAGGAAAATTTCTATTTTCTACCTACTTACGTTTATGACAAGTTCCTTGGAAACCATATAAATTGCTTTCCAATGCAATTGTGAAACTTTCTAAGTGTATTGAAGCATAAGATATCTTTCGTGAAATTTTTGTTCTTGACCTTGAATATGATGGCTAAAATAGAACAGATTTATTATAGGTTAAATAACAGAGGATAAGTATTACCCACTGTGTTATCCTACAGGACGTAGAGTCTGACACTGATATCAGATTTTTTTACTCAATCCGCTTTGTTTCGAGAAACTGGATATTTTGAAAAACATGCTATGAGCGTTATGTCTAGCCAGGTATTAGTTAATCATGCACTAAAATCTAGCACTCATATAGGAGTAGTTTCCCCAAACATTCCATCATGTTAATTCCAGTCTATCATGAAGACCAAAAAAACAGCGCGACCTGGAAGACATTGTGTACGTAAAATTAGAACGACTAAGAGGTACAATTGGTTGTAGCATTTATTATTTCATATACTGACTCAAGCTCAGTATCACACCATGTTGAGGCTAATAAAAAAACAAAGCAAATGAATAGATCACTCATGAACTTATTTGTAAACAACATGGTTTCATCAACAGACCATTTGGTGTTGTGATTTAGGAAGCCGCTATATCAATGTTGTCCTATTTGAAATATTTGTTTTTTTAAAGACTAATGAAAAATGCCTTTCCGCAGAACACAAAGAGCACCACATGGGAGAAATTCGCATGACCCTTGAAAGAAAGATCTTTAAAAAAGCATTTTGGATAAAAAAAATTACATACCTGCTGTGTACATCTATGCACACTTCGTCTGATATGGCTAGGCCTATCCCTGCAAGGTCAATCAAATTTATGCTAGATCCCTTAATTCTTCACATGTATACAAATTCCTTCTTCTTTCGCAAGCTCTCTGGCAGGCTTTGTCTGAAAACTGTCTCAGATCAGAAATATAAAAAATACATAATATGTAAGAATGCCATTAGAATCCATGATCCAAGTAAAATCTAAAACTACGTTTGGTTCTTTAAAATATGCCTTTGAGATAAGAGATATCCCTAAGCGTTTGTTAGTAGGCAGTTATTATGTGTTTAGATATGCATTAATGAATAAGAAATGAACATAGTGAATAAAATATATGTAAAAATATACAAATATCTGCAAATTATGCCAAAATTATTGAGGCACGTTTGTGGTTAGTTGTAGCCATGCGTAAGGAGATAATACTAATCTTTATTAAAGATATGCTATTATAAGGGATGCGACTAAATTTAAAGATCAAATTTATGGAGAAATAAAACTAAATTTGAAAGTAATTTTAATTTTATATTGTCGCATTTTTTACACATGCTTAAATTTAGACAAATATTACAAAATCTACGTTCAAATTAGATTTTTCTAATAACAAATAGGAAAAGATTTATCCTATATAAACGTGCTCTTTAACGCAAATGTTTCACTCAGTTATCATAATAAAATACTAAACACCAATAACACAGTTTTAAGAAAAACTAGCGAACATTCCAGAACTAAATTCATTTTGTTGTACTAAAACCTACACATTGGTCAAGCATTACAGAATTCGCTTTTATATTTACTGATGTATTGCTTGTCGTATCATTTAAATGTGGATATGGCAATCTATCATCACAAAGAGAAGGAAATATACAATGGTATAAGAGTATTAACAGAACATAAAATTTATTGCACGATGTATATTATATGGGCTGTATCAACATAAAACTTTTATGCCAACAACTAGAACTAATTAAATAAATTACTTTAAGGTGATTCTACAACGTGACACATCAAGTAATAACACAGAATGTCGTAGGGTGACATAACACAGTGAGTCAGATATTATAACATAACCAGAATCTGGATTAAAAATAATGAATTTCTTCCGCTCCATTTTACGTGTGCTTTCATGTAGAATTTTCTATGTTGCAGAACAGTCGTTTTTTGTAGCACTCTAATTTAACCACACACTACTATTTTTTCTCTTTTACGGTCCTAAAACACATTTTACCAGTGCATTTGTTTCGGTGTGCAAAAAACTTACATCCTGTTATAAAGATATTACGAAACTCATTTACTGCAGATTTTCACTTAGTCTGTCTTTAAACGCTGATGAAACAAACAACCTCAAGGTAAATCAAATTGTGTTTTCTTATACAACAGATTAGAGCCGATAGATTAGTTTTGTGTAGAGAATATTTTGCTTATTGCAGACTAATGTGTACGTAAACAAAATACAAACTGATTCTTTATGCTGCCTTCGGTCCAAAGTCATTCATGGCTATACAAAAGAATGAATTCCTGGACTGAATACTTTGTACTTTGAAAACCTCTCAGCTGTGCGTACGTACCGGATGTGAGCATACCAAGAGGCCTGTGAACACCGCACTAATGTGGGTTCATTGGCCTTCACCAGTGTCCAGTGCAAAGTATATAAGCCCGTTTAGATACAAGGATGTTGGAATATATATATGTTACAAATCCTAAGAGTGCGCTATAAAATGTATTAGAAAAGTGTTTCAAACCAAGAAAAAACAACCTAAAGTTACCAAGTAATCAATTTTTTCTTGTTGTTTCGTTCCCAGCAAGACAGAGTAATACAATCATAATCATCATTTAACTCACCAATATTGTTGATTTTTTTCGGCGTTGTCTCTCATTATTGCTTTGTTCATACACATTTACAAATGTTGTAAAATTATACAAATCATGTTTTGCTTTGTCATTTATTTTTTTAGATATAAATTGTTTACATTGTGCAATTTGAATTATGCTTCATATAAAAAACATTGCACTTTGAAATATGGAATCAGGAAAAACGCTGTGGCATGTCAATTAAGCGGAATCTCTTTTTATTAGTTTTAACATTAAGTTGTATTTTATATCAAATAACGGACACTGAGGTATTACTGTTCAAGTCCACATGCATGACAGACCAGACGCAGTACAAACAGGCTCTTTAAGATATCGTGCATACCACTGTGAGCCATTGTAGTAGAAGTATTATGTAGTGTTGGATACAGAGTTCTCAGCGGCTGTTATTTGCATGCTGAGTTTCATTTTCGCTTTTTTTTTTTTTACATCGTGCTATAAAGTTTTAAAAATGCTCTATATATGTTGATGTACATTTTTTCTTTATATACAGTCTTTTTTGTTTTAATACTGATCCAGATTAGCAAGTATATTCTACTACCAAAATATGTCCATCTTACATGTACCATAGGTTTGCCATAAACTAACTTTCATTTACACTTCGGACGTAATTTTATTATCCCAAATGTATTTTTGCATTTTAATTCAATTTCCCTCTCGTTATCGAAATCAGACTTACCAAATGTTAGCGTCATTGGGATGATTGAATTGACATAACTTATCTTCTAAAACGCCATTTCCATCCACGAAACATGAGATGCGGTGCACATAAAAGATATGAAATTTGCGGCTTCCTCCTGAAGCGATAAAGCAACAGTGAACTAATCCCAAAGCTAATAATTAAAACATTACTGTGTCACATAACAATGCCAGTAGGGAATTTTTGGCAAGAGGCGTGACATTTAGAAACATAAACAGCCGCTGTAATACCGGTGCTGGAAATGTGAGTATTTTTAAGGGTTGCACTTTTACTCGGCTATTGCTTGTTCGATAGATCATTCTGACAATTACTGTCACTTCGAACAAAACTTAATGTAGATATGGCTTCTTCTGCCGCAGAACAAATACGAGAGATGTCAACAAAGGAAAAGCACAATCTTTAATCAACCAGTATTTCTGATGGCAAGCCTAGTTATAATTTTTATAATAAAGGTGCTAGTAATGACTGAATGTAAACTCATTCCTTCCTCTGGAGGCATACTTGCGATTAAAATATCTGAACTGCAAGGGCAATTTAAGAAAATTTTAATATAATGATATAACAGCAGCAACAGACAATCCTATGGGTTTGGTCCACTTAGTACAATACAGTGGTCTTCATGGGATTATTCTTGTGCAATGTGAATTGTAAACGTAATGTATTTGATGACCTTCGAGTTGTTTTGCTTTGTGTCTCAGGCAAGCTTATTATCCTCAGAGGTCACATTTCTTTGGTTTTGAAATACAGTTCATTGTTATAACCACAGTTTCTGTTGTTACACCTTACTGAATACACGAAAATGATAGATCTGAGCTGCTACTTTGTTGTTTTAATATGTGCTGTTTTATGTCTTTTTACGTAAGTTGTTTTACCTCTGTTACTTGTCCAACACATGAAAAAATGATGTAAAAATATTATCTTATCTTAAGAAGATTAATTATAAAATAAATGAATACGTGACATGAAGGCGTCACAACGCTCAAGGACTACGTCACAGTGCATGCGTTCTAAAGAATATGGAGAAACAATGAATGAAATTTATAACACGCCCCGTTTGATAATGCAAAGAAATGATCGGTAAATCAGTTGCGTTATCTAACTGCTTTAGAACTTCTCTCTCCACATTTGCTAGACCTCCATAGTTATAAGCAAACTTGACGCTGACAAACCTTTGTGGCGAAACCCTTTTTTCAGGTAAGGTAAGTTGTGATGTAACGCCAAGGCGTTGTCACAGTACAGGAGAGAATGTGAGAGCTAGAAAGAGTTTATTTCTGTTCTGTTTGGGCTATCAAAGAGATGACTATATGTGTTTGTGTTGAAATAGCGATAGACCATGTGCATTGTATTGGATTCGGACACTTGCATCAAGCCCCATGATCTATCCCTATGATAAAAGCTTATCGCGAAAATGGATGGCGATTGTATTACGTAAAGATTACATGATGGTACTTGCTGAAGGATAGGAAGCTGGTTGCAAAGAACAGAAAAGAAGGGAAGACCCGATAACCAATACCTTTCTATAAAATGTCTGGTATCGAATATTGCTTAAATGTGGCAGTTGTGGCAAGTGTCCTTCTGGCTGGGTACTTGTCGGTCTTGGATAACATTTGCTGACAGCTGTGCATTGTGATTCGCTTGATGGAGCCCATTCCTCAGATATATCGAATAGTGCGAGTGGCTCTCACCAACAATGCTCATCTACTTATCCCCAGTCTGTGAAGTAAAAAAGTGTGCTAAGTTATTAATGAGAAATATGACATGTGGTGTGAATCGGGGAATGCGCAAAATGCAGACAGGCAATGGGGGAATAACAGCCTGGCTTTTATCATACGTGCAAACACAACAGCGGCTAGCTTTTTTTTTTTTTTTTTGGCTCCGTCTTCTACATCTATTTCTTTTCGACTATAATGCAGTGTGCAAAAGACTACGTTTAAAAAAAAAACTAATTAATTTCTTGTCCATTATTGTAAAGGACTCTTTGAATTATACATATCTTTTAACTACTATTGATAAAATGACATAGATTTGCCTTGATCGAACTGAAATGATTCTTGGTATAAGGTGTTTCTTGACTGGTGACTAAAAGCGAATGTTTACATTTTGCAATCAAACATATGTTGCTATAGCTGTTGTTAGAATATATTAGAAACATTTATTATGTCTACAGTGTGATATCAACGAAGCCGATAAGCAATGGGCACTAGAGAGTCAAACAAAATGTTATAATCAAATAAAGCGTTACAAAAATATAAATATGTTGGAGAACTTTGAAAAGGATGTAAAACTCTTAGCATAATAATTGTATTCAAATGTCTTGGTACATTCACAAAATATCCCATTTGAAGACTTGGATAAAATAATTACATTTATATGAGAGAGAAAAAAAATATTCATTTTTGCTTTGCAATTATCAATGTCCTCGCTAGTTATTCAAAACAATCACTTTACGGAAATGCTGGCCAGAAGTATATTTAGCCGACAGCCAGCAAGAAGCAAATGTGAGTAACCAAAATAGATCATTTCTGCAAATCGTTAATTGCAAGTGAAAGGGCGGGGGGTTCGATCCTGCTGTAGACACTTCAACCCCACTTATTAGACCCCCTCCATCCTCTTCCGTAACAACACACGCATCCGTAGCAGAGCTCCATCACGTGGCTCTGCTGGGTAGTGAGGTACAGGCACCGCACCCACAGTGTCAAGTGTCTAAGGAGCGGGCTTTTTTTTTGTTCGTTTGTTCGTTTTTTATTTCTTCTTTTTTTGTGTGTTTGTGTTTGTGCGACCTTGGCTGCTTCATCACACACAAGCACCACCAAGACCTTGCCTTGTGCTTGATTTATGCCACTTGCTTAACTACAGTAAGTCATTTCTGTTGATTAGTGGAGTGTTTTTGTTGACTGTAGTCAATAATTCCAGGTGTTTGTTTTACCACAGTATGTTAAGAGCAAACTAGAGCGGTTTCGCCCCTGACAAATAACCACAATATGCATTGTTTTTACTCGAAGCTCACAATCACTCAGCAAAAAACTGTACGTTTACGCTAATTTCCTTGCTTTAGTGACGGGCTGCGTTTTTTACTCTTAACTGAATGTCAGTACCCTAAAACAATGGGGGTATACGATGTATGATACTGCCGCAAATAATGCATTTGATATAAATAAAGTTTGCATTTGGTACCACGTCGGGTGTTCGGAATAGTGAGGTGTCCGGTTTATTGAGGTTTCTTTATGATGAAAATAAACAGAAAATAAAAGGGACTGAAAAAAATCTGTCAGGTATAGCCTGTTGCCCGGTGTATCGACAGTTCCGGTACTGCATTTATTAAGTTCGTTGTTTAACTTCGCAGCAAAAATTCGTGACGATTTAATCTGATTCAGTCAATGAAACGACAGTACGAGCTGTGATCATCTTTCAACGGATGTGGTGTTTCTACCTCGTTGGCATTGCTAGTGATCTCCAGTGCTTAATCGTTCAAATTGTGTTATTTTCCGTCAATGACTTGTAACTAGTGCAACACATAACACAAAAAAATGGCAGTTCGGAAAGGTTTGGCCTCAAATTATTGTAAAAAATTGGCATCATTCAATTTATGTTATCTTCTAGTTTACGATGCACCAGTATTTAGTTCAGGATTCCAAGATGTCAGGATATCCTGATTCGTTTTATAATAGCAGTGGAAATGCTCTTCTGTGAGACAGCAATTCTTATCGTTACATAACTTGGTAAAATGCTGTAAGCTGATTGGTCGATTCCAAGTTAATCATTTTTTAATATTGATCGGGCTCGTAAAAGTGGACAGATCCCGCAATTAATGTGATTAAAACTGCAGTCAAGTGATGTAACAAACCATTATTGAACATTATTATGAGATGATGATATAATTGACCAAGAAAAATTGTGACCTAAGGTCAACATTTCCATATTGGTCACCAATGATTCATGTTGACTTAGACTCAATAATGCGTCGTATTGACTCATACTGCGTGAATACCTGCTAATTATTACGCCTGAATATGTAAAAATTGACAGGCCTCGTACTTGCTTGATTATTACGTATCTTACTCGAATAAAAGTGCGAGCTCCAAATTTTTCTTTGATGCAATTTCCCTTTGAAATGTCATTTTAGAGCTTTTTTCTGCCTTTAGGCCAAATGTTTTCTTTCTTGTTTTGATTTTGTACATCAGCCCGGCTGGTAGTTTTTTTTATTATTATTGTTATTTTGTATTGAAATTTTTTAGACTTGTGTCCAACTTACTTTTTTTATTTGCGATTTGGTAACCTTAATTTTTTTCTCGCCTTATGCAATAATTTAGTGATTTTTTCTTAGTTTAGCCGCATTATTAAGGTTATTTTATAAGGTCAAGTTTTCAAATGTAGTCACTAACCCAGACTCGCCATTAATGCAAAACGACATCTGTCGTTTTCGAAATTTTTTCTGAAGTGTTCCTTTTTTGTTTGTTTTATTTCTTACTGCATTGTAAATCATATTGAGCAAAAACAGAGTTCCTTTCTGTTTAGATTGAATGTTGAAACCCAGGTCATGACTCATGTTAGCTTCTGCAGTGTTAGTACCTACGCCAATAAAAATATTGTCTGAAATTGCCATGGGATATTTTCATAAATAAGAACATGCCTCAAATAAGTTAAGGGTCGGTTGCGATTGAAACTTCGAAAGTATATATTTGGTTACTAAGCAGCGATGTGAACATCCTCTAAAAACCAGTGGAAGTAGCCCGCTTCACATACCGCCAAAAGAACGAAGGCTATCTGCAGCACTCTTGTTCCCTTGATTTATTACTGTTGCCTAAGTTGCCAAGCAAGTTTTGCTGCGTACAACACCAGTTCATACTTCGTGGCAAAACTACAACAGTCTCACAGTTATGAATGGATATTTAATTAATTCCAGACAAGTGTCTATTTCATTATGAATCAATTGTTACTCTGTCCTGGGAGTTATTGAGCCACTTACAACAAAAAAAGCATGGATTGTAGTGTAGAATTTACGCAGCTGACGTCAGACAATACATACATCTAACGGATAAATGAACAGGTTGTGATGGAAATAGCGCTAACGGAAAAGGGGAAAGTCTATTTTGGTACTTTATGCATTGATGTAGACCCTTTTCTCGTGGCCCATAAAATCCACTTCGTTTATGTTGTTTTACTTATTTTTAAGCTCCACTATCGGTTCCTGGAATTGTCTTGTTGTCGCTTCGGTGTATACATTGTTAAATCATGCTGTAGCAATGTAAATCCGAGTACCGCTGCATCCTGATACCAATAGCAATTTATGAAAATAGAAGGCATGTTTTGAAGAAAAAATGTAAATCCAATTAGTTTAATATTATCGAGCCTTTTGATCTTCGCCCCATAAAATTTCCCCATGCTCCCCGTCTCAAACTGGCGTTAATAAAGAACCCAATCATTTTGCAAACACCGGTTTGAAATTGCAGCTTCTGCCCAACTCAGCAATGAATTCCGTGGGCGTCAATAATTTGGTCTCTAAACAACAAACACACACAAACACACACACACACTCACACACACACTAATCGGTTTGACCCAAACATTTTTGGTTCTGCTACAAAGGATTACCATGGAACAGACGGTAACACAAAGCCAGATTCGATATCCATAACAATACCTTCCCCCCCTCCCCTCTACCCTTCCCGCCCCCCCCCCCCGCCCCACCGCCAGCTTACGAGATCCGATTTATATGAATTTGCAAATGACGCAACGAAAATCAAACACATTTTATATCTCACAGAATTTGGTCATTTTTTACGCTAAATACAATCACCAGAAAAAAAACTGCCTGTAACTCAGGCCTAGTGCTTCTAAAAATATCCTTGTATTTTTACAGTCAATTGCTATTCAAGTAACTAAATAAGGGCTGCCACAGAAGTTGCAGTCTGGTTCTGTCGCACCAAGCAACAGCTACAGGATTTTTTTTTAGAAGAAATGAACCTGTTTTAATTGCGGTGATTCTGCTTTTCCGAGAGGCATTGCCAATGGCAACCAGTGAGAGAGAGACCTTGTCTGTTTCTTGCAGACAACTTCGATGGATATAAATGAGTTGGTGCAACTCTGGATAACACTTGCCGCAAGAAGACACAAATAGTTTTTAAAAAAATAAAATAAAATAAACGTGAAAATGAAGCGTTTTAACAGAGATGGATTGGTTAAAGCGACAGTTTTTGTGACGTTATTGACGTATGCGTCATGTGTTTGTGTGGGATGTGAAGCGTCTGCTGCGTGTCCTCCTGTGCCGTCAAGCAGGACGTCTGACATGTCAGACAGACGTCACATGATCAACAACCTGCTGAAGGACTACGACAACCTCATGAGACCTCATTTCGATACAAGTAAGTCGTGTCATCGGCTTCATAAAATTTACCATTGCATTTACCATTAAAACTTTGCCCTTTAACAGAGCAGTTTAGGTTCAGAATCTTGTATTTTTTTGCCCTCTGTATGAGCAGTGTAACCCAAGAAATAGGGTCTAAAGGTGGTCATTGTTTTTTTGTTTTTTTCTTAGTAAACAGTTTAATGTCGATCAAATGTCGATTTGAAGTTGCGATGTCGATTCGGCCAAACCGCAACATTAACTTCGGTTGTAATTTGATTGTGATCAGTCGCCATCATAGGCCAACGTCTTATCAACGTCGTTCACGCAACGTCGAACAGGCATTGGATAAGCAGAATTGTTTAGACGTTGTCTTTAGTCGCAACCAAAAAAAAAAAAACGCAATTTTCTCCGACGTTATGATTGTTGTCCTGTCAAAATGACGACCCTGGAATATTCTTCTTATAAACATTTATACAACGTCGTGATATAGTTTTTTTAACTTCTATTTGTAACTTTAACGCAACGCGATGAACTGATGGACAATCACTCTAAGTGTTTGGATAATAAACTGGGTATCACTGTGAGTATTAGTTCGAAAAGACATATAAAGCATGAGGGGGTGGGGGGGGGGGCACTCGCAGCATAGGTGTTATCATGCGCGTCCAAAAAGTGCGAAAAGGGGGTAATTTGAGTGAGCGAGAGGAAGAAACGCGGTTCGCTACGTAGGAGCAATAAATTAAAAGGGGGTTAATTTTCAGTACTCCGTTTTTCCCGAGAAGGCTTCTGTCGTAGCTGCTCCCATGTCCTCAGTTAAAAGGATCGAACATTTCGGAGTAACTTAAAAGGTCATGGACACGCGTAATAACCGATTTACACATGAAAGTTCCCCCCACCATCACCTACCCCCCCCCCCCCCCCCCGCCGCCCCTTCACATTTACGGCATTGGAAGAATTGCTGGCCCATTTTATGCCAGGAAAGCCGAATACAGAAATTACAGTTATTCCGCGTGACGTCATTTTCGGGTGCCCTGGGATTTTTAAGTGCGAGTGACCGGAAGTTTTACTTCGGCCACGATAGTACACTCAAGTGCATCCTCTTTCTTTATTTCGCGGGACTTTGGACTGACCTTGTTTATCATTAAAACAGAAACCATGTCGTGATTTCCTGATTTTCTCAATCGCTGCACTCGCTAACGCTTCACTTGTGCATTGCTTAATTCTCTGTACAATTCCACGTGAATGAGGCTCGGTGAGGGCAGAATCTGAAAAAAGTGAGCGACTGTGCCTCCCCCTACTGGGTGGTGGAGGGGTTCTTTTGTAATTAGATTTAGTATAAGTATTTTCGGCGCAGAAGACCCTCTTCCATTTCATTCCTGAGGCAGTGATCTTTTCTAGATAAACAAACCAATTTTAAACCAACTTTTCGAATTAAACATAAACTTCTGGAATTAAAAAATTGAATTGAAGCTTAGCGGTTTTTAATCCGAGCAATTTTTGACGCACTATTTTCGAGTTAAAAATTTGGGAGAGTGAAATTTTCGATGTCGTGCAGCTTTTGGGCTTAAATCAATGATTTTTCAATCCAAGCATTCATGCAGCATTACAACGGAACGTTTAAACGAGTCAGCAATTGTTTATTCTTCAATGATTGAGGTGTAATTTCTGTCCGATCGAGTGTCCATCATATTACGTCAAAAAATAAGGGCAAAGAATAAATCGGTCATCCGGCAACATTGAGATGTTGAATAGACATCACCCACGACGCTGGGTTAAGGTCGGGGTTTGTTTGTTTTTTTATGCAAGTCGAAACAGCTTCTACTTTCAGGATTCGGCTTATTCTTTTGCCAACGTTTTTACAAAGTCGTTAAGAGACGTTGTATTGACTTCCATTGTTAGCATGGTAGCATGTTAGCATGGTAACACGTATGCGCCTGAACTGAGCCAGGATTCGAGCCCTGGCTGCAGAGCCTATGAGAGGGGTCTTTTTCCGCTCGACTACACAGACCGGAAACTATAAATTATATCTGCCAAATATGACAGCTACCAAACAAAAACTGCTAAAATCCTAATAAAATAAATTTATTTATTTATTTTCTATTTATTTATTTATTTATTGTTTAATCATTTCTATTTTAGTTTTTATTTGATTTTTATTTGATTATTTACAGTTTTTTTAGTTTGTTAGGTAACTGCCAACCTATAAAACGCGACATGTGAATTGAAATGTCCTTTGTCTTATTTTTTTCACAATATCGTGCTTGAAAATTCCCACCCTGTTTGATGTCGGTCAGAAATATTGATGCAGCACTTAGAATTACGATTCTGTATCAATATTTTATGAAGTCGCGTCTCAGCAACACACAATGCCACAACAAAAACCCATAAATATATGCCACGGTCAAATGGTAAATGATAGGGTATTCTGTGATCAGAAACTCACAGTCACGCAGTTAATGATCTCACGAATCTACACCCACTACTGTTTATTATGTCCTTCAACTGACAAGCTATTTATTTATTTATGTATTTAACAATAAACTTCTCATGCTGCGTCATTTGATTCACAATTTAGTTTTGTGCGAAAATAATCTCGTTAAACACTTTTAAGAATAGGCAAATTTTAACGGAATTGTTCAACAAGCAGTTGCTGTTTTTTTTTTTTTTTGTCTTAAAATCAAATATCATATTCAATCAGTTGTGAACCGATGCCCTCCTGGTAAGAGAAGTGCAATCCGACTGGCCACACTTTGTTCGAATGTACTGATCAATTGTTCTCTCTCTCTCTCTCTCTCTCTCTCTCTCTCTCTCTCTCTCTCTCTCTCTCTCTCTCTCTCTCTCTCTCTCTCTCTCTCTCTCTCTCTCTCTCTCTTCCTCCTCTTCCTCTCTTTCTCCATCTCATATTGTAAAGCAGCGTGGATTCTTACCTCAATAAACAAAATCCACTCTGTAGACAATGGGATAATTACCAATAATGTGTTAATTATAGTAACTGGACGGACCTAAGTGAAAAAGATGAGAAATGGTGCACAAAAGTGTCTTGTCCCCAGGGTTACCATTCTCCAAAAACAAATGTCACTTATTATGCATTACCATTACTTAACCCGCTCCTGCTTGACATGAAACACAGTCAGACAGCCACCAGGCATTCCGACATTTCTAAATGTTTTGACGTGTGTCCAAAGCCAGTGTGTAAGAGCTGTGAGATGAAAACGTCTGTAGAACCTCGTCAATTGTTATGTAAGGCAGACAAGGAACAGCAAATGGTTGTAGTTTGGGGTGGGAGGTTTTGACAATTTCCTCCCACTATCAAAATTGATATTCGATGTTAAAAACTCCCCTTAAGCATTAGCAATGCTCTGAAACTGTATTTCATGTTTAAATCGCGTGACATTAACTACCATTAACAGTACACGTCTACTTTTTTTTCGCAGTTGTATTTTGAGCAACATCTTAGGTATT
This sequence comes from Protula sp. h YS-2021, assembly GCA_949752745.1. Lineage (NCBI taxonomy): Eukaryota > Metazoa > Annelida > Polychaeta > Sabellida > Serpulidae > Protula > Protula sp. h YS-2021. The sequence goes on along the minus strand of OX457025.1, from coordinate 95,051,960 downwards.
ACTCTGTACTATGCATACAATTTGTTTAATTTTTTTTTTATAATTTCACTTATCTGCAGTTTGTATGCGATCCCCACTTTTAACAATTACACGCGATAGCCGGCCAATAAATACGGCTTGGATAACAATTGTTGATCTCGTGAATGCCTCATCGCGCTCTTAGCATCTTGTTTTCTCATCAATTTATGAGATGTTTGCCATCCTTGGTCATTAGCGTCTGGCAATGATGCTCAACTCGCTGATTCCATTTAATGGGCAAGCGCACAAAGTTTAACCTCGGGATGGGAGGGGGCGGTTGGGTGGGTGTGTTGGGGACCTCAATAGATGTGAGTATCCGTTCCGATTTTATTTTCCAAAATGATCAGATATTTGTTAAACGACAAAAAGTCAGTACAGTTTTCTGACCTTCGGGGGTCTTTACAAGTTCTCTTTTACAACAAGTGCGATCTTTAGGATTCAAACAATTGTTTCGGAGCTATATTTTTCGACTTAATCATTTTGATCGGCGATTTCGTGAGGGCTGCTACAGCATATCTACATGATTTTCAAGAATAATTACTCCCGCCCCCGCCCCCCCCCCCCGTCACCAGGGAATATTCCTCCTGGTCAGTAAGACACCTACCACCAGGATTATTCCTACCCACCACCAGGTTTATTCCACCTACCACCAGGATTATTCCACCTACCACCAGGTTTATTCCACCTACCACCAGGATTATTCCACCTACCACCAGGATTATTCCTCCTGCCACCAGGATTATTCCACCTACCGCCAGGATTATTCCTCCTACCACCAGGATTATTCCACCTACCACTAGGATTATTCCTCCTACCACCAGGATTATTCCACCTTAGACCAGGATTATTCCACCTACCACCAGGATTATTCCACCTGCCACGAGGTGACTTCTCACTGCTCTGGTAGACTTTATATACAAGCAACGATCTCCACCAATCAAATAATATTTCTTGGCTTGAAGCCTCACCAGAGAGGGGCGTCAATTTCCGTGCAGCGGATATACAGTCTTGGTTGAACAGGATGTGCATTTAATACAGTTTTTTGTGACACCGTGTCGTTCTCTTAGCGTGAAGCATTTAGCCTTTGACATCTTCCAGTCTGTCACTGGGTTCACGTAACTGTCCCCTTTTTCTTAATACATCAGTCTAGAACAGAGGAGGGGGATGGAGGCAAGAGATCCTGCGATCCCCATCATCTTCCCTTGATCCTGCACTCCTCTTTCCACTTTCTAAACAAGGTGAAACCAAGGGATAAACCGTTATAGCCATTAATATCATTTTGATTATTAAAGTCACACCAGGCCTTAAAGCTTCTTTACAATCTTTAAGCTCCTTATTTTTCTCCCAGCGCCTAAGTGGAGGCTACAGCTTTTTCCTTCTAATGACTTCTACAACGCCGTCTTTTGACTTCCACGCGGGGTGGGGGGGGGGGGGGCGGATTGGGGGAAGTGGGATAAATATTATACCTTGAATAAGTGAGAGAATTCTTTTTGCAGTGCAGTCTGAATATTGAGAACTTTTACAAAAGCTAACTTATTGCTATTACTTTTGTAATATAATAATAATAATAATAATAATAATAATAATAATATTTATTATTATTATTATTATTATTATTATTATTATTATTATTATTATTATTATTATTATTATTAATAATAATGAATAACGCTGCAGAAGATTATCAACGCTGCTTACGTGGATGCTGTTTCAGATTAGATCACTTATGTGACCTCGTTATAAAACAGCTGCCCTTTTAAGCAGATCTATCTGATATATATAAGCACAGTGTGGATGCCTATGTTTAAAAAGTGGTTACTCTTGGTATGAGTACTATTTTTGCATAATCCGCAGTGGGACTGCGGAGTAATAAGGTGTTATGCACAATAGAACGAACCGCCGTAGAGGTTGGTTGTGAGACAACAACACTTATGTGACACTTATCAAACCACCTATGTTTCAGATGACACCACTTATGTGACAGTTGACATGTACATAAACAGTGTAGATAGCATCAGAGTGGACACCATGGTAAGTTAATGTTTCGTAATATATAAAATAGACAGTCTTCTTATTAATTAAGACATTCTTTCGTGTGTGCTATGTTTCGCAAATCATTCCACAGATAATAAAATTTTATTCGTCATTCAAATTTCACAATTAAAACGCAATACACCTAGAAAATTTGCCAAATGCCCTTGTTAATATTTAATATACAGACTTTAACTGGTACGAACTGGTACTCTTGAAGAGAATGAAAAAAAAATCAAGCATTTCTACTCCGGCATCCCTAAACTCGAGCATTCGATGTTTTGTACACGAACTACTTCACTGATCCTGCAGTGTGAAAATACGCTATTTTAATTAAAGAAAATATATCTGTTTAAAATCTCTCATATCATACCATATATTATTAGGCCATGATCTTTTAGGCCTCTGTTGTAATTACCATGTGGTTTGCAGGATCTTTCAGTGAATATATACTTACGTCAAAAATGGATAGATCCACGACTTCGCTTCTCTAATGACAGCATGTACGCGAATATCTCCCACCTGACGCTCGACAGCAAGCTGTTTGATAAGATCTGGGTGCCAGATCTCTTCTTCCCCAACGAGAAACGCGCGCATGCGCACTGTGTCACTGTGCCCAATAGGCTACTGCGCATATTCGGCAATGGCGAGGTTTTGTATAGCTCAAGGTGAGAATGGGTATTCGAGTATTTTCGAAGCGTATAGACAAGCAAATATGTGAGTATCCCAGCAGTATCTTATAATTGTCTCTTCGAGTATAAACCAAACTAAAAAACTCACCAAGCTGCTTTATTCTCTTTTTTTTTCAAATACACATGTTTACTTCAGGTCAAACGCATACATAAGGCGGCATCTATAAATCACATAAGGGGTGGGGGGTGGGGTAGGAGGATGGTTCTGGAGCTGTGTTGACGCTAATGTTGTGGCCAATGTCATCAGAAATTTTGTGTGCGGAGGGATGGGGGAGGGGGAGAGCAAAAAAAATTCCGTACGGTATGTATTGAAAACGAATTAGGGCACTTATAGCTGTTAACGCGGTGAGGAATGGTTGGGTGGGTGGGTGGGTGGGTGGGTGTAGTTGTAAATTCCGAAAATTTTAGCGCATGGACTTGATGGATTTTCTAGGATTGTTTATTTTATTATTATTATTTTTGTATCACGTAATGGTTATTTAGGAAGAACAAAAACATAGCAACAAAGTAATCGAGATAAAATAACATCCACGTTCTCGCCGTTACCTATTTTGTATATCAGGGTTACCTCTGTACAGCCAGACAAATTCCTTCAATATAAGCAAAATGGGCGGTTCTTGGTGTTGACCTGGGTTATAACCTGGAGCGTTACAGACCGGGCTGATTAATTTCGCCTCCAGTGAAAAAAAGACTTATTGATGCTGCCACTGTATAATTTGCAAATGTTGTCAAAATACCAAAAATATATGCTGAATGCTTTTGGGGATATATAGCTATTTTTATTGAAGTCATGCTCTGAAATCAATTATCAATTCACATAAAAAAATAATCCTGTTTATTTAAGGAATTGGACAGCTCGCTTTGTGCTTCTGAAAACAAAAGCTCAATCAAATTTTTCACAGGCTGACTTTGAAAAAGAGATCTTATATGATTTATCCTTGATCTTTCTATCAAAATTCTATTCCAAATATAATACACAGCAACCGTGATCATAAGGACACACAATCCAGTATCCATGGCAACATGAAACTAGGGCAGAATAATATACTTTATAGCAATAACATTTGCTCTTGTTTTTATAATACATGACAGAGAAAAATATAACTCATCTCGCGAAGATACCCGTACAATAGCTCGACCTCACGAGGACACGATTGAGCGGTTTCACGGCCAAGTGATCATACGACAACGCAGTCATACGACCACAGGACCCCACAGGCTCTCACGACCACGCGATCACACGATCACAGGCTCTCACGACGACGCGGTCACACGAACACGTGAACACACGACCACACGATCACACAATCTCACTACCACGTGGTCACACGATCACGTCATCACACAACAACAGGACCCCACAGGATCTCACTACCACGTGATTACACAAACACGTGATCATACGACAACGCAATCATACGACCACAGGACCACACGACGACAGGACCCCACAGGATCTCACGACAACGCGATCACACGATCTCACGACCCCGTGGTCACACGATCACGTGATCACTCGACCACAGAACTACACGACGACAGGACTCCACAGGATCTCACGACCACGCGATCACACAAACACGTGATCATACGACCACGCTATCACAATCTCACAACCACGCGATCACACGATCTCACGACCACGTGGTCACACGATCACGCGATCACACGACCACACTGTCACACAATCCCACAATCATGTGATCAAACAACAGTGAGCACACAACCACGCATCACACGACTGCACGATCACACGATCTTACGACCAAGTGATCACACGATCACACGATCTCATCACCATGTGATCACACGACAATGATCGCACGACCACGCGGTCTCACGACCACGATATACGACAACACAACAAAACAATCACATTACCACAGGCTGACGAGGCCACATAATCATAGGCTACACGACCACACGGCCACAAAATCACACAACACGACCATGCTACCACGCAAGCACATGATAATGCGATCATACGACCGCGCGTTAAAACAACCACTTAATCATACGACCACAATATCACTCAACCACACGGCCACACAACCAGGCGATCACAGACCACCCGAGCTTACGATCACAGGAGGACACGTCTACACAACCACGCAATCACACGATCACGCGCCCACACAACCACGCGACAACACGGCCACACAAACACACGACAACACGGCCACACAACCACACGATCACGCGGCCATACAACCACAAGACAACACGGCCACACAACCACACGATCACGCGGCCACACAACCACAAGACAACACGGCCACACAACCACACGACAACACAGCCACACAACCACACGACAACACGACCACATAACCACACGACTAGCAAAGATCACATCATTTATTACATTAGTTAAAGAAATACAAGCATTCCAGCTTGTTAAGAACGACGTGCATTATTACTGACATTCTTCCATAGTCGTTACTGGGCAACCTCAACATCGATCATCATCCCGTCATTTTGTTTCAATTATGGCAACAAATTTGCCACAATTTTACCATTTATCAATTTTTAAGCAGATAGAATCATGCCTTAAAATTGAACTAATATTTATATTTAGATTTAAGCTTTGTTACACACACTCTTTGTTAGTTATTTTTGTTTTATTTTACCTTTTGTTGCAGGTACACGTTGACGCTGGCGTGTCACATGTCCCTGAGAGCCTACCCTTTTGATCGCCAAGTCTGTTACATACGCATGGAAAGTTGTAAGTAGCTTACCATCGCTTACATTCGTCATGACCTGTTTCTCAAGCACCCACATCAACAACTGCGCTCTTACCCAAGCACAGACATACACAGCTGTAAGTAACTTATCGTTGCCTACACTCCGCAATGCACTCTTACCCAAGCAGACATATATACAGCTGTAAGTAACTTATCATTGCCTACACTCCGCAATGTACTCTTACCCAAGCACAGACGCACACAGCTGCAAGAGTAACTTATCATTGCCTACACTCCGCAATGCACTCTTACCAAAGCACAGACATACACAGCTGTAAGTAACTTATCGTTGCCTACACTCCGCAATGTACTCTTACCCAAGCACATATATGGGTAGCTATAAGTAACTTATCAGAGCCTACACTTCATCTGAAGCACCAACATAAACAACTGCAACTTATCATTCTTCACACTCTGCACTGCGAGAGAAGCATAGACATAGACAGCTGTAAAAAAAACTTCATCTGAGCAACGTACTGGCATAGGCAGCATCAATATTTACATGCATCCCTTAATCAAACATATCCATGGGTATCTGCAAGTCAATTAAACATTACTTTTCGCTGTACCCTAACTTGAACGACAGAATTAAAATAACTGTTGGTTTCTTATCCATTGCAAATTCCTAAATTTAATCGTGCTCACTTCCCAAAAAGTGCCTGTTCTATCGAGTGCCGCTTTAACATTTAGTGCTTATTTTTTTATATTTAAATATAATTACAGCTATCAAGAAATCAATGCAGATCTCAGTAAATTGTATTTTGCTATCAATAATTGAATTTTAGATGTCAAAAATTTATTTTTGAGATCAAAAAATCAAATTCACAAACTTAAAATTCTTAAGGGAGACACACATTTACATAAAATTTAACGAATAGTGTGACCACGGGGTCGTGAGATCGTGTGAAATAGTGAATTATTGACATCAATAATAACAACACAAATTTCAAAATACAAATTAAAGAAGTCTCATTCTGAAATAATGATGCGTGAAATAAATTCTTGATATCAATAAACGGAAAATGAATTATTGAGCTCAAAATTGATATTTTTGCTCTCAAATATATCACTTTTGCTATCAAATGTTTTATCTCAAAAAATAAATTTTAAATCATTAAATCATTTTTATATCAATAAATATTTATTGATATCAAAAATTATTTAGATAGATATCAGAAATTCAATTACAGATAACAAAAATTAATTCTTGATATCAAAATATGGAATTTTGGAGATCAGAATTTAAATGTTGATGTCAATGATTCCCTAATAAATGTGAAAATGGCATTCCACACTGTTGAAAACTACTAAATGTACAGGTTTAAAGTACGATCTACTGCTCGTTGCATTATAAAGTATATATGGTGATTCAGCATATACGGCGCAAAATCTGCAGCTGTTGTGTTCATCACTCATTTACACTGCTCCATTATTGACATAACACAATATCCAGATGATAAATTAACATTCTTAAAGTATAACTTTACCACTTGCCAAAGGCCGCTTAGATATATTTACAACTTAGCTGTGCTTGCAGTATAATGCACGCTCACGCAGAAAGCATCCTCAGAACTACAGCATTTTACACGTTTACTACACTTTTTATCACAACAATGTTTAAAGGTGAAATAATAAAAGTGCATTAAAAGGACTGAAACGTAACTAAATAAAATAACCCTGAATGAAATACAAACATGTGTAGTGTACACAACCTAGGAATATTCTGAGCAACAATTTGCTCTACACTTGTAGATGATATATATATGTATATATATATATATATATATATATATATATATATATATATATATATATATATATATATATATATATATATATATATATATATATATATATATATATATATATATATATATATATATATTTGTGTGTAATGTGGCATTTCTATTGTCTCGGTTTCATAAATGACCTCGACAAGAAAAACTTTTTAAGTGCGTTTAATTAAAACAGTTAACATATATAAATGTTTTCGATATAGACGGCTACACTTTAGACGAGATACAATTCCTGTGGAGGAAAAACAAAGAAATCCAGATAGAACCAAATTTAGAATTACCACAATTTACTCTGCAGACATGGACAGCAGGACGCTGCCAAAAATCATACATAACAGGTAATGGTCATGGCTTCAGGTGTGAAAAATAACCACTGGCCTTTTAGAAAAAAACGCACTAGGCCCCAAGTACAAGTCTGACTGGTTATTTTATACACTGAAATAAAATATCCAAAATTCCCCAAATCAACTATTTGTTCTAAACATGCATTTCTAATCGATTGATTCTATTGATTCTATTGATTATCTAGTCTGAATAATTGACTCACAGTAAATAATATTATGTTATATAAGGAAAAGAATTTCAAGCATATGTTATAACAGAAAATATAATACGTCACAAAATTTTCTATATTTTATGTTTTTCAAAACCCTAATAAATTAATAATATAGTGTATTAGAACTACATATTTTAAAGTAACTATACATTAACTATATCTTAGTACAACTACATATTAAGTATATTTTTAAATATGTTGCAGGAGACTTTACTTGCCTGGAGGCTAAATTATATTTAGAGCGAGAATTTGGATACTTTTTACTCCAGAATTACGTGCCGTCTGTCTTAATAGTGGTACTATCCTGGGTGTCATTCTGGATTAACATAGATGCGGTACCAGCACGGATCTCGCTGGGTGTCATGACCGTATTGACGATCACCACCCAGTCCGTCGGTATCTGGATGTCCCTTCCCCGTGTTTCCTACGTCAAGGTATGAATTGTTTTACATTAAATACAAATTATCTCAACCGAAAGTTTTAATTTTTAATTTGGACGACTTCATAGATATTTGAGTATTAAAAGGCAAAGCTTGGTCATATTGCTGCAGTCATCGTTTTGTCATAAAATGAATAGATTCAATTTTTATTTTGTTTAACGAGCTTAGTTAAAGCACTAAAGGGTTGATCGAATTCTTATCATAAACCTGCAGCTTAGAAAGAGGATGCACCAAAACATCTACATAAGTTAATACGCCAGATTATATCATTAATACTCGTCACATTTATTCCTGTCAGTTTCACACTTTGCCTCTGCCGTGTTAAATTTTATAAAATGTTAAAGTAAGTCATGGCTGGAGAATGGGTTCAAGATTTTACTGATAAAAATAAGCGAAATGCTATAAATTTAACGATGTGCAATAATTCTGTGCTTCGCTTCTAGCCGTGCTGTATTATTTGTAACTTCTAAATACCTTATCATTCTTTCTGTTCCTATGAAATTTATATGGATAAGTTTTGTACAGAGCCAAAGGAATGATAACTTGTATTAAGTGATCTTCTTGCATATGTTTTACAAACCATTCAAGACAAAAACTAAAGGGAAATGTAAGTTCTGAAAAAAACCATACACTTAATGGAAAAACTAATAAAGCCTTGCTATAGTCAAATGCGAACAAAACAATCAATTAACATTTTAGCATTAAAGGTGAATAAATAATCTGGAAATAAATATTTTTTATTTCGCACTAGGCACTGGATGTGTGGATGTCTACAAACGTTGGCTTTGTTTTTCTCGCAATGCTCGAGTTTGCAATAGTGAACACTCTGGCACGCAAAGAAATAAGAATGCTCAGTATCAAAGCCCGGGAGATCCACAAAGATGACAGCACTGATATAGTAAGTACTACAACACCCGTGCAATTGCTAGAGAACGGGAAGGATTTAACATAACTGGCACAATAAATGATGGGATACTCGCGCAAAGATCAGGGGTAGAGTACGGAGAGGGGGGGGAGATGAGGGCAAAGATTACAGCTGCATTATAATAAGTGGCTTGCCAACTGTGTAGTGATTAGAGGGAGGATAATGTCAGAACGGATGCACCTACTTAAGGGCATGTTAATCGTGCAATGGTTGGTCTAGGTTTAATCACTTTTGTCAACAGAAAGCGAAAATGAATACTGTAAGTATCAGGTCAGTCGTTAGCCGATAGACATGTGTGAATCGATAGAGTAAGCATCTGGTCGATCATTGTTTGAGTCCAAGGAGATGGCACAGTTAAAGCACATTGCATGTAAATGATGCTGCATGCAGAATAAGAGCACTGTTAGCAACAAACACGGCAAGATCCACACAGTAAGTGTCATGTCATTCATGTCACGTCATTCATGTCATGCCTTTTGTAAGATAGGATTTAACACCATTTTTTATCAGGAAAGTGGTTTTTGCAACAGCAATAAAGAATAGGCAAAATGTTATCACAATATTATTTGGTTGCTTGCATTAGATAAAGCGGATGATGGATGAGCATACTTACGGAACCATGTCGACGGAAACGAGCGAGTCCCACCGAATGCTTGCGAGAAAGGTCGATAAACGCTCCAGAATTCTCTTTCCCATTCTTTATGCAACGTTCAATGTATGTTACTGGTGTACTTACTTGTTAAAACGATAGCCGAGCTATTATATTAGTGTATGCAAAATACCGGGCAAGCGGCTAACTTGATAGACGAACGGCGCCACCAACGGCACAACTCAATGAAGTCGGCTTCAAGATGTCTAATAAGAAATACTGAATTTCTAAATTGAATTTTTTTAAGGGTAGATTCCTTTAAGACAATTGTAAGCCGTCACTTCTAAAAAGTAAAATACACGTGTCTAGTTAGCCATTGATACGCTAAGCCGTACGATGGCGGTATAAGGCACACCATGTCCGATTCATGTCTATTTAACCTAAGACACTTCATAACAAACACATAATACAAAACGGTCTTGCTCAATGTATTTTATTACTAACCGCTAATTTACAAATTTGATGTTGTTAAAAGACTTATATTGTATGTCATCTACATGAATCTTAAAACAAACATGCAAAGTAAAGGATTGTAGTTAATGTTATATGTGCTTTATTAATGTAGTACCAGAAGGTAAATGTATCTGTTAAGTCGTAGATCATTTACATTTGCGCCTTACGTAAGAAGTACCTTGATGTGTCATTGTTATTGTACAAAGTAGGCGTGAAAGGTTAATAACCAACAAAAACTGCAATAGACATTCATTTTTAACCAACATCAACTGAAATTTATACCTTAAATAACAGAATAAAATACATAGCGAACGATATATCCCAATTTCGTCTTAGTTGATATTAATTCTTAGCGTGTATGGAATATCTGTTGTTTAATTTCCCATCTGTATGCATATCTGTTACTCGTACATATTTATCAACATTAAACCTTCTATATTGAATACTATGCTTCAGTGGTTTATTGCTGTATTGTGCTTTAATGTACTGGAGAATCCTTCATAAACAACCTTTTTGCCATGCCAACAAATTGCCTTGTTCAAAGTGCATTAGTAAAGAAAGGTAATTAAAAAACTGTTTTCATAGTAAAAAGTATTTATGCAATCTGTGGCTGTAATAAACAATGTTGTCATTCGTGTTACTTAGCTGATTAAATGTAGTGCAAGAAACTATGCTGAAATAGTATAAACCTGCGAAATGCCGTGTCTGATACGTTTCTGCGTCTGAAGTACCTTGATACAGCTGTGTTCCAAATTACAATACATATTTACACATATTTGAACGAATATAAGATTTCAAAAGCAAATAAGTATCTTTCAGTGTCATCAGTTGCTAGTTTTCCACATATAATATCTGCCTTGATTCGTACATTAAAGTAATTTAAAATATAATAGTAATTTAAAGTAGTTGATACACTTTGAATATACTTAACCATTGGTGTTGATGCGTAATACATTATTCAATAGGATAAAGACATCAAACAAGTAAGATGGGATTTGCAAGACGAAACCCAAATATATTCAGCAAGTACCTGCTGTTTAACTCCTTTTAAAATAAATATAACAATGTGTTTTTTTTCTAAATAAACACAGCTGGGTCATAAACAAAGCGATGCGCTTCCAGTCCTAATATTTTTATCTATTTGTATGTTAAGCCTGCATTTCAGTAATTGTAGTGGCATTTAACGTGCTACCATGTTCGTACTCTTTATGTTCTTTTCTATCTTTTCTCTTGCAGAAATAGAACAACAAATAAAGAAACAAGAACAATCTTTAATGACTTTCATTTCTTCAACTTTCACTGCTAAGTAGAATCTTATTGCATTACATTTCTGCATGATTTCTAGAGAATGACATCAGATCAGTCTATAATGAGTTTCCTCCGGTTCTCTGTTTCACTCTTCTTATTAAGTGGCATTGCATTGTATTACAATTTATGCGCATCAGGTATTATCCGACGATTGGAGGATTATTAAAAAAGTCAAATCAATCTACAAACAGAACCCTGACATAGCGCTCTTGTAAGAAATTTTTACAACGTTCCCATACAAAAATATTTCACCACATGGAACGTGTAAACATTTGATGCCACTTTGCCACAATGTTTTGTTGCATTTGTGAATATAAAGCTCCTTTCTGATTAATCGAGGAGTTTAACAAATCTGACTGTAACATAATAAAGAAAACTAGGTGTTACATGGTCCAGCTTCCAGTGTTTTTATTGCGAATGGAGTCGAAAGTGACGCGTTTGGTTAATAAAAAGTTTTTAGAAAATGCGAGATATTGCTAAATGTGTGTTCGAATTGTTGCGCATTCCAAAGCTCTTTTTAAACTTTGTTTTCAATTTCCCAATAAAATAATAAACTAAAATACAAAAACAACCGGTTTTCAAGCACGAAGAGTTGCTTGCAACGCATGAACGGCGCAGAGAGTATTCTGTAGCTACCTTCGTCAATACTCAAAGTCATGACGAAAGCCACTGACGTAGTGCGCCTCGCATCAGCGAAGCACTGGGTGATTGACAGCGTGACACAAATTCGTTAATTTAAGCTCTTGTGGCTATAACAAATGCAACAAAACAATTATGATATAGATAGGAGGGGACATGCAGTTTTGTTACCCCTGGGTTTGAAATGTTACACGAGGCAAAGCAAACTGTATTATGATCACAATTGTACAATGATCAACAGGGACAATAATATTTAATGCAAATGATAAAACTTTCGTTTCAGCACAAAAGCATTTTAATGATTGTTTTTATAAATGTTGCTTTTATGTTCTTCATTTGGTTGGGCATTGCTTGAAAATCGTAGGGCTGTATTTTCCTGATGTCTAAAATATTTGCTAAGAACTAATGACAGATTTTCAAATTCTTTAATTACGAAAAAAAAATGTTTGGCACATCAAATTATACGGAAAGATAATAATATAAAATCAAATACCTCTTATGCAAAATAACTACATTAATTAGTCTCACTTCGCTGGGCACAACACCATCCGAAGTCATTAACTGTACTTGGCTGATAGCTAACTACTAACGCACACGATCTTATGTCATGCTCATTAGATAAGCTGTGAACTCCCACGAGAATTAGCTATATCTCAACATCAAATGATTCGCAAATTGCTGTTTTAGTGATCACCACATATGTGTAGACTAAAAGAGACATGATTTTTAATGCTCTTATTTGCGTGTGCCTGCCTTTGGTTTTCTCTAAGGTATTTCAGTTTTATATTTTATCTTTGATACATAAACCTAAACAGAAATCAATAAAGGACTTTAAAACATTTCCAGTATACCATTTCTAATGCCTTTAAATATTCAAGTAAGTACCAAAATAACAGAACCAACTTGAAAATCGTAACCCAAATATTTCGTATAAATATATTGATATAAGAAGTTCAGAGAGATATGTGTTTTAACTACAAATATGCAGATTGTCTTTTTTGATTATGTTTAGCCAAGCCTTGTAACCGAAGAATATGGTGGTAAATATAACATCCTCGTTATTCAAATCTTTAAGAGTCGTTGATTGCCAAAATTAATAAGTGTCAAAATTAATAAATGCCAAAAGTAATAACAGAAATTATTTAAATTTCAGACTTGTCTAAGCTTTCAAAAATATAAAGATACATAATTTAATAACGATAACTGGTATTAAGATATTAGTGATACTCAACTCTATACCGGTAGTACTAGCAAAGTACTAGCAATGGAGTATTTTTAGTATATTGTTTACATAGACTACTGGCAGGGCGATATTGTGTTGAAAGATGGTGACAGTCCTTTGGTAAGTCAGTTTCCAAGACTATAAGTATATATACATATTTTAACCACATATTTTGTTGAAAAATTCAAATCCAGCTTTCCTTCCAAGTAAGCAGTTTCTTGTTTACCTAAAAACAACCAAGGTCAACATACATGCTTTCAAAATGTTTAACTACAACTGATGCCAAAAAAATACAAAGACACCGATTGTATAACTAAAGTACAATTCTTAATAAAGGTCAGTGAATTCAATGCAATAGTGGACAGAAGCTTGTTATGGACAGACAACATCTTATACTATGCAATTGACCCTGTCTATAGTAAGCGCTAATTTATAACATTTCACTTTAATTTATACTTTTTATACTAATTGTAAAGAAAAAATTACTATGCTCAGAAAGATATGCTTTTATTTTGGTGACCCGTGTGGTCAATGTTGAAATTAGTATTGAATGTTATGTCAGAATATCTTCGGCATTCAGCAGCATAGATTATTGCTGTAACTGCTTTGGGAACTGAAATCAGTCTAAGATATAATTTATTTATTTTTAGAACCCGTCTTGTTTTTACTAACCTCATTGTGATTTCAACATCATTTCTTTCGCATTGCATTTTATGTTTCTATGTATAGCTATAGCTGCCAAACCTTTTGCATACTGACCAAAAGCACTGTATGAACTATGAATTAAAACTGAATCTACAACGAAGAATACATTATAAGAACCGTAAGAATATATTCCGTAGACGGGTACCTACTAAAATATTCTTATGTCGCTTTTCATTTCTAGTTCTTGTCAGATAGATGATTAACAGAGCTTTAGAAGATAATGTATTACATAAACATCATATATTGAAAGTATTGTCCTCTAATTTATTGAACAGATGATGATCAAAAGTCCCAAATCAGAGCCGGGGCCGATGACGTCAGCACAAACAGTGGTGGATGTGTAAGCCTTATAGAGGTGGACTGGGACAATCCTGGCGTTGACAACTACTGCTTTGTGGAGTCATTTAGTGGGTTCGTACAGCCTTAATGTTAAATATACTCCTACTCTGATCAAAACCAATATAAGAAATGGACTTTATATGGATTGGGTTACAACTGCTCGAAGTGATCAGGCTGAATGTTGAGAGGCTGTAGGTAAGTTACACATGACTAAAAAAAGACAAAACACAGATTACCGAACTTATCGAATTGAATATATTAATGTACTATATTCATGGTTCAGGCATTCATAGTTTTAAATGTATTTAAACCTTATATTACTTTTATATTGATACATATTTCTAGTCTCAATATTTAATTTAGCGTGTGAATGAGCACCTTTGGGCAGATAACAAATGTGTTCCATTTCAGGGCGATAATGTATCAGATATTGCTTAGACATTGCATTATAACTGCACTGACTACTATATTACTATTAAGATAGAGAACCTGGTTAAATGCTTTGTGTTGCATTCGGACACGTATGGAATTCCTGCGAACGAACCACCCAGCGATGAGTCCATTGGCCTTCCACAGGTGTCCGAATCCAATAAAAAGCACATCAGGTCTATGCTCTATCGTTATTATAATAAAAGTGCGCACAATCATGTCTGAAATAACCAAATAGAGCAGAAATAAACTCCTTTTACCTCTCAGATACTCTGCTGGCAACTTTCATTGCCCAAATCAAAAGGGGCTTCATCACAGAACCTTTGTCAGTGTCAAGTTATCTTATACCTAAGACGTTTGCATGAATTTGGCGACGGAAGTTTCGTACACTGTTAGATAACGAATCATTTCTTTATACTGAAGTACATTATAAGATGTAATAACATGTATAACTTAGCTGCTTTCCGCATGCTACTTTAAACAAATACTTAACGCATAACGCGCATGTCACTTAAATGACTTGTATGAACGTGGATGTTAAATGCACCCCATCATGACATTTGCCATTTTTGAAACTAAGTTGAAATCCACATGCTACAAGTGTAAGTTCTGAATTCTTTAAGCAGCATCGATGCTTTACATCCTCCACTGCAGATGTAAGTAAGTGTCTGTTTTACGCTTGTCGCGTCTGACTAAATACATTAAGTCTTAAGAAACCTTAGCTAAGCTATTACCAATTTTTATGTTTTGATGTTTAAAAAGTTAAAAATCAAACATTATATACGTGTATTGATACATACAGTATGGATTTCCGTAGTTTCTAATTTAATATATTCTACAACAGTTTGCCCAACATCAAGGGATTGTTTGGGAACATCTGGTAACACCTCTTCAATCCTGTTGATATAATAATCAGCTTTTTGGATTCCTAATAGATCCTGCAAATTTCATACATTAGTTCAACATATTTATCATATGATGTTCCAGAAAAGCAAATTAGTTGATCTGTTTACATGCACACATCATGTTTTATTATATGATATGATCACGAATGCCTAAAGTACCATACTTAAATACCACCTTCGATTGCCAAATATAATTCTACGAGAGTGCCTTTAATATAAGCTGATACCGAAGATACATGTTTTCTTTGTAGCAGTTTCAAGTGCTGATTTTAGCCATTTAGGTCCGTTTCTGTCTAAACTTTTTTCTTCTTTCGGAAGCAATTTATTCATCCACTGAAGGTGCTCCTCTTATGTTGGAATGATTGGTGGAGCACAGCGCATTTCCCTAGAACCCGGATGTTTCGTGCACGGCACGATCATGCATGAATTCCTACACGCACTCGGTTTCCACCACGAGCACATGCGCGCCGATAGAGATTTCTACGTCATCATTCATTGGGATAACATTGAACCAGGTGGTTATAATATGAATTTCTTAATGTCACAACTACATTTTTGATTTGCTATATGCTCAGTTAACAAACAGACATTATTTGCTTTTATAAAATGCATTGTCTATGCACAGTAAAGCCTCAATGCACCTGACACACTCAGGACTGAGTTAATTTGTCCGATTTAGGGAGGTGTCCGGTGTATCGACGGTCTGCAATTGTAAACACTTTAACTGAACATCATCAAAATATTTTGGTTGTACAAAGAAGTTAGTTATTTTACACCTCTTTTGGCAACTGCGGAGAAAGCCCCCCCCCCTCTCCCTCCCTATTTTCTCATGAATGTCGTGAATTTTTATGGGGTATTTTCTGTGGAGTGTGTTTGGAAGTGCCCGAAGAGTGACACAATTTTATCCATGTTATATATGTTCTATGACTCGTGATATTCGTGATATTTCTGTGCAGTTTCTGGTCACATCTAGAGTGAGGCATGAAGACTAACTACATGATGGCGGAAATCTAATATTACTGTGTTTTTGAAAGTTCATACCGCCCATTAGACACCTTAACAAGTCCTAAAAGGCTTTGATATAACTCTTAGTTAAGTATCGATAGCAGTGTTTGGAACAGTGAGGTGTTCCGTTAATTGCTGGACATAAAGATCCAAGTACATAAGCACTTAGATTCCCGAGCTTAACAGCTATGTTTTTAAGCCTCAGTCTACTGCGCCAAATCGTTGAAATCAGAGTATGATTACTCCAAATATGGGTCTTTTGCAGGTTACGAGTATGCTTTTGAAAAGCTCGTAGAGGGAGAAACAGTTGACCACCTAGGCACTGGGTATGATTACGGTAGCGTACTGCATTATGGAGAAACGGCGTTTGCGGTTGATCCCAGCCAGCCAACAATTACAACCATTAACCCACCAGGGTCTGAAATAGGACAGCGTGAAGTCATGAGTGAGCTTGATTCGGAGAGAGTGGGCATCCTTTACGGCTGTCTTGCTGTGGTGACGTCATTTCTTCCTTCACCTTTTTACTTGTTGTTGATATAGCACATTTGAGGCCAGATCAAACCCATACCATCTTTTTCATTACAAAAATGAAGTAATCAGTGTGTTAAATGAGATTTAATTGAGAAATGAGAAGCCTTTCATTAAAGCAATGTCACATCTCTTGTTGCAGGAAGAGTCGTCTTTTAGAGGACTGACAACGCAACAAATATTTGCTCCTGCTAAGATGGTCTCAAAGTAAAGTGCTGTATTTTGACAAGAATTTTGTTCAGATAAGAATTAAACCGGTTGTATTTCAAAGAAATACAATGCATTTATTGTTAATACACGGCTTTATTTTAATTTATTTTATCACAGATAACCTAACAAACCCGAAATTAAAGCAGGCATTAAGTGCGGCTCGGTCACGAGTGTCATATTCCATTTGTGCTATCAACATGTCAATGTTAATAACAAAAAGTAGACTAACAGTTAACCGAACACTTTTTAAACTTAGCAGAACAGCAATTTTCATATTATAGGGTCAAATAAGGCAGCTGTAAATTAAAACTCCATGTGTTTTTTTTTTCAATTAAAACGAGCTCTAATGACAAATAATCTACTACAATATATTACGTATATAGTTTAGTACATGTGACCTATATTATCCAAGAACGTCATCAGAGCATTATTTTATTCTTTTAAAGATAAAAAATATTGACAACTCTATTTGTCTGGGATAATATATTGCAGTTATCTCTTGTTCGATGAAGATATTGCTTGGCATATATCCACCTCACTTTACGAACAACATTACGGTTTGCTATATTACCCCGTAAATTAAATTAAATATTTGCTAAATAAACATGACTTCTTTGAGCAAGACAGTACTTGTTTCACTCATAAAACAGAAAGGGAAACTGTCCTCAATCTTTCTTTACTAAGAGATAAGCCCATCATGTACAGAAATACCATGGATCAGAGATTACAGTCAGTTTTCTTGACCACATTGAACTTGCTCAAAACATTAATTCAGCATACCAAAATAAAGGAAGTTTTTTTGTGATCCAGCCTTTCCTCTTTGCCCATATCCATTGTAACAACAACGATTCCCCTCCTACCCCTACCGCCCCTACAAAACCCCCTACGCATAAGCGTCTCCGGCAATCTCTAAAATGCATCGACAGCGTCGGCAGCAGATTTGAAACATCGTTCATACGTCGGATATACGGCGGAATACATACGCAATTTTAGAAACATCGTATATACAACGAAAATGCGCCCGAAAAAGAGATGACGATATTGCAGACGTGTTTTATACGTATTTTTATAAACCGCATATTTTCCTATGTATAATCTACGTTGGAAATACATCGAAAAAAACATGCCAATATTGCCAACGTGCATTATACGCTTATTTTCATACGCCTATCAAACGCATATTTTCTTATGCATAAATGGCGAAGGAAATAGATCGGTAAAAAGATACCGATATTGCAGACGTGTATTATGCGTATTTTTATACGCCTATAAAACGCATGTTTCTCTATGTATAATAGACTCCGGGAATACGTCGGAAAAAACATGCCAGTATTTCCAACGTGTATTATGCGCATTTTTATACGTCTATCAAACGCATATTTTCCTATGCATAAATGACGAAGAAAATACATCGGTAAAAAGATACCGATATTGCCGACGTGTATTATATACATTTTTATGCGCCTATAATACGTATATTTTCCTATGTTTGTACGACATCGGTATTGTATCGAAAAAAAACCATGTCGATATTGCTAACGTGTACTGTACGCATTTTTATACGTCTATCAAACGCATATTTTCTGATGCATACATGACGAAGGAAATACATCGGTAAATAGATACCGATATTGCCAACGTGTATTATGTGCATTTTTTTATTATACACATGACCGTGCACGTATAAAAGAATGATAGAAAAACTGAGGCCATTTTTTTTCCGTATTGCACGCTCTCGCCACTGATCAGTACACTTTTTCGGGAGTGAAATACACTTACTCAAACTTGCAGAAATGAACGTTGTAACTAATGTGTGTGAATGTTTATAAACATCATATATTTACAAACGTAATTTCTGTTTTGTTGCGTCGTTACTTCCGTTGAATTGTCAAAATAAAAAGAAACGTTCGAAAGGAAAAACATACTTGTTTAGCGAGCTGCTCGTAAGGTTAGTTCTTAAACCACGCGAGTCTAAAGTTATATATATTAGTGTATTTGTAATTTTCCTGATGGAAAAAAGAAAGGTAAGTTTTTATTTTTAAAATTAATTGCTGTTGGTAAAACTGCTTATCAGAGAACAGGCAGAACAAATTATTAAATTAAAAGAAATTTTGTTAACAGTTAATTTTAATATAATCTGCAGAAACTTACTACTATGTTGTCTTTATTTTTCGTAGAGAATGCAAGTTATATGACTTCCTTTTGTTAGACTTCCAATAACTGCAGTTCGAATTTGCTAGATAAGTTGGCATTTTTCATACACAAACTTTTACTGGGGTAATGCGCATGAAAACTTGTCTTCTTATATAAAAATCAATAAGAGCGGTATTTTTCTAGATGCATAAAAGGAACGTTGAAATATACGTAGGACACATGCATCGGTAATGCATCCTTTATGTGTCAAAAGTATATGGGAAAAGCGGATGAAAATATGCATCGTTTATGCATAGGAAAGAATGCGGATAATATACACATATACACGTATAAAAACATCGGCATAATTTGTAACAAATGCATCGGTTATACGTATAAAAACAATGATATTGTGCGCATAAAATGCGTTGAAAGTAGATATTAAATAATAGATCGACAAAAACATGTAGGATATATGCAAACATATGTAGAAAAATTGATTGGAAGTTCACAAAAAAGTCGCATTTCCGAGGTAGTGATAATGATGATTACCACTTGATCGAAAATGCGTTGGAAAACGTCGGAAATACGCATTTTATACACATAAAAATAATCGGAAGTTCGTCGGAAATGCTTCGGAATATATACGCATAACCGACGTATAGCAGACGGTTGGTAAAGCGTCAGATATGCATCGAATTGATGCATAAAAAACTTCGTCGGAAAATATGCGCACATCCGACGTATGTTGCCGATATTTCCGATGCGTTCTATATGTATATCCGACGTCGAACAATTTGCAGGGGGCCGCCTCCTGTTTGTATGATACGTGAAAACAATCTCTTTGTGTGCGATCGAAAGCGGACCCCTTCGGTTTACAAGGCAGCATGGTATACCCTCGACAAAGCAATTTGTCGCCCTATATATAAATTATATAAATCTCGGCAGTCTGGAATAAAGAACAAAACTTCGCATGAAATGTGACAATATTTATAGACAAAAATAATGCATTTCTCTGCTATTTCATGAACATGAAATCTCTATAAAATTCTATTTGGCATAACAATATCTTACAACATGCCATTTCCTCAGGCAATTAGTATCTGCACCATCATAGATGACACCAGTATAAAAGATCAACGACTGGTAGAACTCTTTATTCCTTATCAATCCTGGTCATCCCAAAGCACTTATCGATAATGGTATTAGAAAGGTAAAAGCTACTCCTGAAGAACAACTGAAAGAACAACGAAACCAAAAACGAATAAGATATCATCACATTTGTTACAACTCATTACCCTAAAAACCTTTGGCCGTTACAAACTATATTTGAGGTCATGAGAACAAGTGAACCCATAAATAAGGCACTGCAGGGAACCCCTTTTTTGAAAGCAAAAGACAACCACACATCCTCAAAAGAGTTCTCACAAAAGCTAAATTTGAACCCCAAAATCTGCAGGGTGGTAGTTTCAAATGCAAAGAGAAACAGTGTGGAACTTGCCCTCACATAAAAGAAACTAAATACATTACCGTAACATCCAATGGCGAAAGGTTCGAAATTCGAAAATCAATGAATTGCAAATCAAAAACTCTGCTATATGTCATTATATGCAACAATTGTAAAGAACAATATACTGAAAAAAAAACAATAATATATTATCATGCCGGGTTACCGTTCACAGACATCAAATTAAACACGACGAGTATCGAAAATGGGTGTAAGTAAACATGTAGCAGCATGTAATAATCATTGTGACGTTAAAGATATGTTCACTATAGTACTATTTTACAAACTTTCGGAAAATGAAGCAGAAGCATTAGTAAAAGAAAAGCTATTTCTTAAACGTTTTGACACTAAACTTAACCAGCTGTCTCTTAACTAGGAACTTTAACAGAAGCTTTCCATTTACTATTCAATGTTTATGCTTAAATAAACACAAAACTTCTATTGCTTTATTTTATAAATACATTTTGTTTTTAAAATATACTTTAGCTAGTGTATATTTCAAATAACGCAATCGTGTAAATGTATTTCATTTGCTCATTTATGTAAGTGTATTTTGTTTTACAAATATATTGGAGTTAGTGTATATTTAAATTTCACGTAATTGTGTGAAAGTATTTCATTTGTTCATTTGTATCAATATTTTAATTTCATCAATATCTAAATCTATGTTGTCGTTTCATATGTATACTTTATTTAGAACTTGTTTTTAGTTTAATGTACATGAACTGGTAAAACCTTGTTTATTCCAATGCATATAACAATAAAACCCGCTCCACTGTCAAAAGCGGATCACTCCAGTACAATATCAAGCAACAATAAGATCCACATTAAATAATTCTGTGCCTTTACCTTATACTATGCGTGCACGTCTCGCTAATATTCATGCATTGTTACCTGGGGATCAGGATCTAAATGTGTTTCTGTGGTACCTTTATTCCAAATCTTAGATGAGTATTGTTTTGATACATAAATTAGAACAGAACTCTACACCCATTCTGTATAAAAAGCAATGTTTTTAAGGTCTCTCGGCAGACCATGAATATTGTCTAAGAAGTGAAAGTCGACTAGTTAAAAGTTTATAGCACCAATATGATTTTCTAAATAAAATATTTTCAAAAGGAACTCTCTGCATGTGTTTGAACATCACGAATCTCTGATTCGGTTAAATTTAATTATATATCTATTAATTATATATATAATTAATGTATATATACATATATATATATATGTATATATATATACATATATATATATATATATATATATATATATATATATATATATATATATATATATATATATATATATATAGGCATTATAAGGACCGAGAAATTATCGGGACCAAAAGCAGGTCTCGATAGTTTTAACATCATGCTACATGTGACATATTTGTTGAAAACATTAAATTGTAATGTTTTTGTACAGAATATTGATGTAGAGCATTTATTAGAAAAAAAGTAGTGACCGAAAAAAATAACTCCATTTCTTTTATTTTTTCACAAGTTATTCTGTGGGGTCCTATTTGTTGCAGCTTTGATGTTTTCATTGTCAATTTAAGTGCGTTGCCACGGGATAAAAACAGCAACTGATGCAAAACAAAGTCCTGTTTTGGAAGGATAAAAAGCCAATCAAATTAGTTTTCTGTTGTCAATCCTTTTAATTTTCGTCCCATAAAACTTCCACATGAACTACGTCTTCAACTGGGGTTAATTGAATCACTTTGCAAATACCGGTCTGAGGTTGCAGTTTCGATTTAGTTCAGAAATGAATTCTGTGGACATCAATAGTTCTGACACACTCATCCACATTCACACACTAATCGATATCTGTAATACACCTCAACCTCCAGCTCGCGCAATCCTATTTATATGAATTTGCAATTTATTTCTCATCACATTCGATCATTTTTACGCTTTCTATCATAACCTGAAAGAATCTGCCTGCACTGTTCTTAATATGTTTCAAATAGTTTTATTATCCGTTGGCCAGTTGTTTATTTTGCAGCCGATGCTATCCAAGCCATTAAACAAGCACTGTTACTCTCGCACAAACCAAGAGTTTTTAAGAAGAAATCAACATTTTATTGTATTGTATTTAATTTATTGTAAGTAGGTTGTTTTTATTAGTTTATTGTATTGTAATTAGGTTAATTCTGGTCGTCTGAGTGGCATTGCCAATGGCAACCTTTGAGAGAGATCTTGCCTGCTTCTTGCCTGATAACGCAATGGATAAAAATGAGTGGGCGTAACTTTGGATAACACTTGCAGCAACAAGACACAAACATTTATAAATAAAATAAAAACAAACGTTAAAATGAAGCGTTTTAATGGATATGAAACATTCAAAGTGACAGTTTTCGTGACGTTGCTGACGTATTTGTTGTCAAGTATTTCTATCGTATGTGGCGCGTCTGCGGCCTATGCTGCTGTGTCAGCAAACAGAACGTCTAGCTTCTTAGACAGACGCCACATGATTAACAACCTACTGAAGGACTACGACAATCTCATGAGACCTCATTTTCATACAAGTAAGTAGTGTTATTGGTTTCATAAAATAACAAGTACAGAAGCAGCTTATACGCACACAACAAGAACACTTTTAACATGTCGGTTTAGGGTCAAAGTCTTTTATTTGTTTCCCTGTGCATGGACAATGTAACCGCGGAAATCAGATCAAAAATGGATCAATCGTGTCATTTTCCAGCAACAATTCTAATAGCGATCTAATGTCGATTTCAAGATGCGACTTCGAATACTATTGAAAAAGTCATGGAGGCATCGACTTCATACATATTCTGTATGGCTGAGTGACGCAAGGGTGGAGCTATTGCGAAGGAGTAGTGTCCATACTACGATTCCAGCCATTATACAACGACTTCCATTTGCAATATTTATGCAACGTTGATTAGACCTGATAATCGACATCAGTTCAAGTAGACTTCAACTTGTTGTGTAATGTTAAAAAACCAAAGTTATTCAGAATCGTCTCAAACGTCGAAATATGCAAAAATCGCAAATTTTCCCTAAGGAAGGGGGGTAAAAAACCAAAGTTATTCAGAATCGCCTGAAACGTTCAAATATGCAAAATTCGCAAATTTTCCCTAGGGAAGGAATAGTAAAAGCACAAAGTTGTTCGAAATCGTTTGAAAGTTCAAATATGTAAAAATCGCAAATATTCCCTGCGGAGGGGGGGGGGTCAAAAACCAAAGTTATTCAGATTCGACTGAAACGTTAAAATATGCATAAACCGCAAATTTTCCTAGGAAGGGGGGTCTGACATCTATGTCCCAGTGGGGAGTCTGAAAACTATGTCCATGGGGTTGAGGGGGGCTGGCCCAGAACACCCATTTCTCAACTACTTCTGCGTTTATGATAAACAAGGTCAGCTCAAAATTTCGCAATGAAAAAGAATGCCCTTCACTATACTTTAATATTTGAAATGACTTTTGGTCATTTGCACTGGCACATCCCAGAATACCCATAATGACGTCACTCAGAATGACTTAATGTTCTCAGTGACTGT
This sequence comes from Protula sp. h YS-2021, assembly GCA_949752745.1. Taxonomy (NCBI): domain Eukaryota; kingdom Metazoa; phylum Annelida; class Polychaeta; order Sabellida; family Serpulidae; genus Protula; species Protula sp. h YS-2021. The sequence continues at coordinate 95,027,204 of OX457025.1, read as the reverse complement.
TCCATTAGAGGACTTTTTACAATCCCGGTGGTAGTGGGATGAGTGCGCAGAATGGTTACCACACATGACCATGACTTTTTAAGACCTGAAACATAGAGTGCGGGATTTGTAACAATACCCTCATTTGGCACCATTGTAAACCTTCGCCTCCTGATTAAACACGAAAACCAACTTTCATAATAGATACCCCTCTTTACCGAGTTATATATTTCTCAGGACAAACACATCTCGAAAGAACGTTACTGCAGCCATGGAACGAAAGTCAGATGAAAACGCTTAATTCCACTCCTTTTGTTGTGGACATGGACGCAGTTGGAAAAAAAGAGGAACACTGAAAATCAACTCTCAATCAAATCATCATCATCATCATCATCATCATCATCATCATCATCATCATCATCATCATCATCATCATTATTATTATTATTATTATTATTATTATTGTTATTATTGTTATTATTATCATCATCATCATCATCATCAATATCATTATCATTACCATCATCATCATGATTATTATTATTATTGTTATTATTATTTTGCCTTTATAGTTATTCATGGATATTAGTGCAGAAGGTTATTAATGCTGCGTGTGTAGATGTTAACAAACCATTTACGTTTCTGATGGTGCAAATCGACTGACCTTTGAGGATATCTATCTGTTATGTGTAAACTTATTGCGGATGGATATTTGTAAAAGCAATCTCTTTCTCTCTCTCTCTCTCTCTCTCTCTCTCTCTCTCTCTCTCTCTCTCTCTCTCTCTCTCTCTCTCTCTCTCTCTCTCTCTCTCTCTATCTCTCTCTCTCTCTCTCTCTCTCTCTCTCTCTGTGAGCACTTTTTGTGGGATAATGTAAAAATGCTTTATATACAACATATCCAACAACCGCGGAGCTTATGTGATGCTTAAAAAAACTTATGTTTCAGATGACACCACTTATGTTGCAGTTGACATGTACATAAACAGTGTCGATAGCATCAGAGTGGACACCATGGTACGTTATTGTTTTATTATCCATAACATAGACAGTCCTCTTATCAATTAGTAACTTTTCGTGGGTGTTTTGTTTCTCATATGGCTGCACAAATGATGAAATTTTATTCATCAAGCAAAATTTTACAATTGAAGTACTTGAAGATTTATGAAATTTCTTTGTTCATTTCTATATAGCAGTCTTTAACTTTGGCCAATTCTCAATGCATAAACAAATTTGATGTTAAACCTTGTGAACATAAACGACATAGCACTACTGGTGGAAAAATAAAAATAATAGATTAAAAACAGCTAACATCCGAATTATTCGATATCAACTCCTAAAAGGAACCTGCAGTGTAAAAATGCACTATTTTAATTGTAAATGTATATACTTAAAATCTACCAAAATCATACCATATAATATTATGTGAGGAACTGTTGTGGTTGTGTTGCAATGACCATACGGTTTGCAGGATCTTTCAGTAAACATACACCTGCGTCAGAAATGGGTGGATCCACGGCTTCGATTCTCTGACAACAGCATGTACGCAAATATCTCTCACCTCACGCTCGACAGAAAGCTGTTTGATAAAATGTGGGTGCCAGATCTGTTTTTCCCCAACGAGAAACAGGGGCATGCGCACGACGTCACTGTACCGAATAGGCTACTGCGCATATTCAGCAATGGCGAGGTTTTGTACAGCTCAAGGTGAGAATGGGTAGTTAAGTATTTTCGAAGCATATAGGCAAGAAATATGCAAGTATACTGACACTAACTTATAACTGTTTATTCGACAATAAAAGTAAAAATCACAAAGTTACTTTATTCTATTTGTTTTCAAGCACGCTGTTTAATTCAGTTTCACAGAAACAAGGTGCCATCCATAAAGCAAGTGGGAGTTAGTTCGCAGTGTTCAAGCTAATGTTATGGCAATGTCATCACACATTATGAGTACGGAGCGCAAAAATATAGTAACACAAGTAATAATACTAAAATAAATTAACAGTCACATTCTCACACTGCATCCCCTTTCTATATATTTAATTCCTCTGCACAGCAGTACCCGTTCTTCGAATATAATCAAACTGTTCTGTTTTGGTGTGACCTGAAGTATAAGCTGCAGTGTTACAGTCCGGACTGATTAAGTTTGCCTATGATACTGTAGAATTTACAAATGTTGACAAAACACGTATACTGAATACTTTAGAGGATATAGCTATTTTTGTTGTAATAATGGTATGGAATTTGTGTTATCAATTCATATAAAAATAGGTCTATATATTTATGGAATTAGACAAGTCGATATGTGTTTGTTACAAAGTGACTTCAGTAAACAGATCTTATTTCATTTACCATTGAGCTGTTGCACTTGAAATATTCTATTCTAAATATAACACAAACATCATCAGAACATACAATCTAGTATCAGTGGCAACAGGAAACTAGGACAGAAAAATAACCTTACAGCTTATGGCAATTATAGGGACTTAATGACATTTTCCCCTGTCTTTTATTACAAATGGCAGAGAAAAAATAACTAATTTTGATCAAAACCCACACGATCTCACGACCACATGATCACACCTCCATGCAGTCATACGGCTAAGCAAGTACACGTACCCCGAACAATGCCATGGCACGCGGTCACGCGACCACATGACCAAACACACGATCATTCGATCACTCAAACACACGATCACAAAATCGCAGGACCACGCATTCACACGACCACGCCATCAATCGAACACACGACCAGGCATCCCTGCGGCCATGCGATTACACGACCAAACGACCATACGATCGTCACTTGGCCACAGGACCACACGACAACGCGATCAAACGGCCACACTTTCACATGACAACACAGCCACACATCCACACGACTAGCAGAAGCACTGTTTGCTCTATAACCATATCACTTATTTAACATGTCAGCTATCTAAAAACAGCAGGCGTTATTATTTACAGCCTTGTGTTTTAATTGCTTCATTGTGTTTTAATTGGGAAGAAGTCTTTAGAAGTTATTTTGGTGATTTATTGTGTTTTGTTTTAGGTACACGTTGAAGCTGGCGTGTCACATGTCTCTGAGAACCTACCCGTTTGATCGCCAAGTCTGCAACATACGCATGGAAAGCTGTAAGTAATTGTCATCGTTTAAATTTGTCACGACCTGTTACTCAGGCACGCAAATGCGCAGTTGTAAGTAACTTACCATCGACTACTCTCTTTCATTGAGAGCTGTAAGTAATTTATTATTGCCCACACTCCGTCATGACGTCATGACAGGTTACTCAAGCAAACATATGGAAAGCTGTAGGTAACTTATCAGCGCCTAAACTCCTTCGTGGGCTCTTACTCAAACACACACAAGCAAAGTAAGTCAATTAAACATTATTTCTTGTTGCACCTTAACCTAAAGGAATGAATTATCCATTTCTATATTTAATCGTGTTCCCTTTCCCAAAACGTGCCTAGTGAAAAATGTTGAATTTACAGGTTTAACGTAAGATCTACTACTAGTCGCATTATAAAGTGTATATTTTGATTCATTATATATCGCTCCGTTAATACCATGATACAATGTCTAGATGACTGATTAACATTGTTAATGAGTTGGAAGGGAAGGCAGAGAGAGAAAGACAGAGAGACAGTGAGATAGTTAGATGGATAGATAGTTAGATAGATAGATAGATAGATAGATAGATAGATAGATAGATAGATAGATAGATAGATAGATAGATAGATAGATAGATAGATAGATAGATAGATAGATAGACAGGTATCAACAGTAAGTTAATACCGATTCATTGTAAAGAAAGAAAAACATGTTCCCATATAAACAGTAAATGTATTTTATTATCAACAATAGAGTTACTCTGGCACCAGTGGGTATTGTTATTCGTGTTGCTTTGTGTGTAATGTGGTATTTCTATATTCTCGGTGTTATAAATGACCTCGACAAGAAAAACTTTTTAGTGCGTTCAATTTAACATAAGTAAGTTAACATATATAAATGTTTTCGATATAGACGGCTACACATTAGATGAGATACAATTCCTGTGGAGGAAAAATAAAGAAATCCAAATAGAACCAGATTTAGAATTACCACAGTTTGCCCTGCAGACATGGACAACAGGACGCTGCCAAAAATCGTACATAACAGGTGATGGTCGTGGCCTCAAGTTTGAAATGAAAAACAATTACTGACCTTTGAGAAAAGTAGCATCAGGCTTATGCGCCTGGTTGACTGATTGTTTTATGCACTGGGATGCAATGCATGCGTATTTAAATAGGCAATTGATATCCAATAATCTTTGCTGGTAAATCAAAAGGTATTTTTGAATAGAAATTCAAGTATGTGCTATAATATTCAATGGCTATGTTATATATATAATAGCTCTAATAAACTTATATAATAATATAACATATTATAACTGTTTATCTTACAATAAGTACATTTATATATTTTTAAAATAACTTACATTAACTATATTTTAAAACAACTATATACTAACTATATTTTGAAATATGTTGCAGGAAACTTTACTTGTCTGGAGGCTAAGTTATATTTAGAGCGCCAATATGGATACTTCTTACTCCAGAATTATGTGCCTTCTCTCTTAATAGTGGTACTGTCCTGGGTCTCTTTCTGGATTAACATAGATGCGGTACCAGCACGAATCTCGCTTGGTGTCATGACCGTGCTGACAATCACTACCCAGTCCGTCGGTATCTGGATGTCCCTTCCGCGTGTTTCCTACGTTAAGGTCTGCATTGTATTAATAGTAGTGAATTTTAGTTTTTAATTTACTGAATCCACGATTCGTTATGTTAAGGACAAAACGTACAGTCATCGTTTTACATAAACTCTATATATTCTATTTCGTTCAATTGGTTTAGCAAAAGCCGTAATAAACTAAGGAGTTGCTATAATAAAAATGCAGCTTCCACAGCATACCCCAGCTATACCGTTGAAGTTTTAATAGCACGTAGGTGTTAAAGTTGTGTCTCGAATGTATTAAGATTCATAAACTACTGAGATTGGAGTCAAGACTTTACTGGAAATTTTCGTTCACGATCAACATAGATTCTGTAATAAAAAAATCGGAAATCAATCTATTTTACAATTTTGCATTATAGGCATTGGATGTGTGGATGTCTGTAAACGTTGGCTTTGTTTTCCTCGCTATGATCGAGTTTGCTATAGTGAACACACTGGCGCGCAAAGAAATAAGAAGGCTCAGTATCAAAGCCCGCGAGATCCATAAAGATGGCAACGCTGATGTAAGTAATACAAGAAAGACTCGTGCAATGGGCAGTGTAAGAGCACGGCAAGGAATTAACTTACTGACACAGTTAGTCATAGGGTAATTGTGCAATGGACAGGTTTAGAGCGCGGAACGAGGAACTGTTATGATAAGTGGCTTGCCAAACGTGTTGTGGATAATGATGAGACGGATGTACCTGCTTATTATATTATGTTAATCGTGCAATGGTTCATCTAGGTTAGAGTGCCAGATTCAATGCAGTAAGTATCAGGTCAGTCGTTCAGTGATCAAGGTAAGAGCATGTTTGGTCGCAGAGATGTGAGAATGGATACAGCAACTATCAGGTCAGTCATTCAGTAGTCTATATTAGAGCACGTTTGCCGACGTAGATGTGAGAATCGATAGAGTGAGTATCTGGTCAACCATTGTACAGTTAAAGCACATTGCACGTAAACGATACTCCTTGCAGAGTAAAAGCACTTGTAGTAACAAACACAGTGACATCCATATGATAAGTGTCATGGCATGCTTTCGATGATCGAGGTCAGTGCACGGGTTGTAACCATAATGAAAGTGCAGATAAAAATTGCACTTTTTCAGTGATCGAATAACATGAGCAGTACAACCGAGTAAATAAATGTTATCAGTGAAAGTGTATTGATTGTTTGTTAAGGTTTGTTACATAAAGTGTTTGAAAGTTTGAAGTCTAAAACGTTAGATACTCGACAAGCATTCTCCACATATCGTTTTTAAGGTGAAGATTGCAACTGTAGTTATGCATATTCTCAGATAGTTCCGTCAAATTTAGCAATACAGGAAACATTTTTGTTCAAGAAAAATTGCATTTGTAACAAAAATATATAGCAAACATATTGGCTAATTATTATCATAGTTTTGCCTAAAATGAAAATTGAGTATAACTTTGACACAAGTAACAACAATTGTTTAAGTTCTTTTAAATTTAACTATTTAATTGTTTTTATGCTTGTATTAGATCAAGCGGATGATGGATGAGCATACTTATGGAACCATGTCTACGGAAGCGCGCAGATCCCACCGAATGCTTGCGAGAAAGGTCGATAAGCGCTCCAGACTTCTCTTTCCCATTCTTTATGCAACGTTCAATGTATGTTACTGGTGTACATATTTATCAAACAGATAACCTAGCTATTATATTAATGTATACAAAATGCTGGGCAAGTTGGAAGGTTGTCTGATAAAAACTATTTCATTTAAAAGTACCACTCTTTTAAGTTTATATTCTTTTAAGAAAATTGTAAGCCGTCACTTCTAAAATATAATACACGTGTGTAAGTAGCCATGGATACGCTTAGCAACACAATTGCGCTGTTAGGCACCCCTTGTCGGTTTCATGTTTATTTATCCTGGGACACTTCATAACAAATATTGTTTACCGCAAAGGGGTTTTGCTGAATGTATATGATTCTAACTGCTAATTGCGTGATGAATTAAATAGAACTTTTATTTTAAAGAAAATGTATACGTCATGAAATAGTGAAAACATTATTTAGCAGTGTATTTGAATCACGCAACAATTCAAAGCATGGCTACAAAAAACGATTGCATATAAATTTTAACATAATATATATATACATAATATACATAATCAAGTCCCTTTGTTGGACCATTTCTTGCTCTCCACAGCTCCATCTTTTCTCGTATTAATAAACTAAAAAATAAAGGAAAAGCATATTTTACTATCTATATACATTTTATTCAAGGTTAAATTTCGTTGTTTAATTTTAATAAAATTTATTGGTGTAGTTTTGTCTTTAATTCGAAGCAGAGCATCTCTCAAATCAATTTTTACTGTATTGTCGGACAAATATCAAAACCCAAAATAACAGAGTCGGATATTGGTGCAGCATAAAATTGCACCATATCATTTTTATTGCCTAATTTAGTGTTTATCTTTTCAGTTAACTTAGCTGTAATATTGCGATTCTTTCAGAGAAAATGCTCCTGTAAGCTTTGGCTGATCTCTTAACTATAGATATGTATTCAATTGTAATGAATTCTGATTTGTGCACCAGTATCAATGACAGCATTAGTTTGAAAGCCGTTAATCTTTACTGGTATGACGGCATTTGGGATTTTATCCAATTATCCTTGAAAAAGAAAGAACATTTCTTAATTTCTACTGTTGGCTCGATACTAAAAGTTGACTTTTTTCAGTTCTCTATTTGTGTGAACGGCCGACACTTCTTCTTAGGTCGGTAGTTGGGCTACCCTTATTCGTGTGGGTCCCAAAACCAACTTTGTTTGGTAACTGAAGAATGGACGATGACGTAAATTTCCGTTTTGGAGAAGTAGCTCTCTCATTTTGATCGTTTGTTCTCTTGCAAGCGTGCTTTTTGTTTGTTTGATAACAACGTTATCGTTTCTTTAAGTGCTGTATATTCCATCTTGTTGCTATTGTTATTTCTATCATCTAGATTCGCGACTACAGCTTCTATTTCTGGTTTTGGGGAATCTGGATCAATTCTTCCAGATGGCTTGGGTTACTACGACTGGCGTGTTGGTTTCTCTGATCTCTGCTTTTCCTCTGTCTCTGCTTTCTTCACGACGAATCTTTCTGCTTCTACACATCCCTTTCTTGTCTTTCCATGGCACCATATCTGCAATATCTGTTATTCAGGAAGCTAGACTTTTGGCTACTCCTTGGTGCACTTTGACTCGAGCGCCGGCTCTCATAGTCATCGTCCAAGTATTCTTCCGCTTTGTTCTATTATAAGGCACTATTTGCACTATTGGCGTCTTCGGATGTAGCCTTATGATTGCTTATTAATGAGCTGCATAACTTGACGGGCTTCATCAGTGTCCAAACGAGGTGGTACTCTGTCTGCGGTTAGTAGGGCTGTTCTCTTTTCGGAACATCCTTGAATGAAGTGTCAACTGCCATTGCGTTCTGTGTTTGTGCAACTGCTTCAGAGTATGCTTCTTTGACTAACTCATCGATTCTTTCTGTATGCTCTTCTACGCTTTCATCAACCAGTTGTTTGGCAATTGCTAGTTGGCGATTGACTGTGACTGGATCATCTTTTGGACCAAACTGTCGTTTAGGCTTTTCGATCATAGCTTGTAAATTATTTATAATAGTTTCAGGCAGTGTGCTTTGAAATTCAGCAGCTTTTTCTCGAATTGACATAGACAAACATAACAGCTTGGTTTCTTCACTCATTCCTGAGGGCCTTGTCAGAGAAAGCTGTGTAAAAAACCCGCCATGAAGTAGTACCATTGTAGGGTGGCAGTTTAGGTGGAATCTTTGTAAATTCTCTTTCTTGTCAGAAAAATGTCGTTCTGCGACGATTGCGTCTGTCGGGCCAAAAATGTGCTCGTTAATGAATGACGTCATCATGTCCTGCTGATTCATAGTCGGTGTCGTCTTCAAAAGTCTCAGTTCCACTTCTAGTGTTCTTTTCAATTGATTATTTTCTGAAATTACTTGATTGTCAAAGTTTGCTCTGTAAATACCAAATGGTGCATTTTTTTTCAAATTCGCTTGCCATAGAAGCTATTTTTTCTATGTCCACTTGTTTGTTATCTGGTGTTTTCTTGAGGTTGCGTTTCAGGTCGTTTTGTTTTTCTAGTTTTTTCTTCCACTTTTGTCACTACGATAATTATAGCATCTAATTATCCTAGGACAGACCTTGGCTGTGATGGCTGTGTATGTCTATATTTGTGGCGTATTCGCCTCTGGAAAATGATATGCCCGAATTTGTTTTAGTCCAGTATGTGCTTTTTCAAGTCGCATTAAACCGATTTATTTATGGACGCATAAAGTGCTCCTGCAATATACCCAAGTGTTAACATAACTTGATTTCGGTCCGATATTTTTGACTCGGGGTAGAGTCGTAAGAAGTTAATGTTTCATCGAAAATTCTGGAAGTTTCTCTTTTATACCATAACATTAGCAAAGCCATCTATGTCGTCATAAAGTTTTTAAAACAAAACATTTCAAAAACAGAGCTTCGGAGTATCGTACGTTTTGTAACTACCTTTTATTAAGAACTGCTGGTGGCCTACTTTTCTGCTGTGACGTCATTTTGACGTGAGATCGGTTTTTGTTATTTTTGGTACTTCTAATACCGATTTTAATTTCTTTTGACACAGAAAAATTGCCAATTTCAAGGAAATTAAGATAATGCCTCGGCAAGTTTCTCTCGCCATCCGCCCACATGCAACCCACAGCACTACAAAGGCCATGACATCAATATACTTTATCAAACACGCAGCTCCCACCCCACCCCCAAATATTATAACAATATACTCACAATACCGTTTGCAAGGTCTTGGAAAGGGGTGATGGGCAAGATGGAAAGTGTCTAATTTAAATAAAAAGACGCACAGAAGAGGCTGTTCGGTTATTACTTTTCACGTCTGTCCGCCTGTCTATAAATTCTTATTAAAAGTTATTGCTCCCACATTTTTCATTACATCGCAATAAAATTATATCTATTTATGACGCAATTAGGTTTTTTGGTGGTAAGGAGTATTAGGGGTTGTGGGTGGTGGGTGGAAGGTCATTAATTTGTTTGGCAGATTGACCAGCCGATTGACCTACCAGCTGGAGATGCATAAGTAAAGTTCTATATTTCTAAGAATTTAATATAATGATTTTGCACTTTCAAGTGCATATTTCTCTTCTCACAGCCACATTCAAGAGCGCATTGTATGGGTGGACAGCATAAAACCAGCGATATTTTCATTTTATACATCTAAACCAGAAGATAAAACAGCTTAAATTCTGATAAAATTGTGTTGCAATGTTATTGAAAGAAAATAAATTCACGGTTATTTTTGACATACTACATGTCATAAAAGTCCTTTAAGGATGCAGCAGAAAGTCGGAATTTTTTTACAAGGTCATGTTACTTTAAGATTTTTATAGCACTCGTAAAATTATATTAAAACGTATCTATAACTCTTTTAAATAAAAACAAGTAGCTAGATTTAAGGGAGAAAAAGAACTGCAAATTGCCTTTCAGAGGAGAGATTTGTCCATAATTTGTTTCAGACCATAGCTTCGGCGCCTTCTGTTTCACACAAGAAACGAGTAAAACGAAAAAAAAAACAGACGAAAGTCGAATTTCGGATAATACTAGGCTGTCAAAAGTTCAGCGCTAGCATTACCTGTCTCCAGAGAAGAGGTGATAGCTGCTTGGAAAGATCATTTTAGCAAAATAAGAAAGAAGAAAACAGGCTAAGTTGCCTTTCCTGGAAGTATGTGTTATGAGCCTGTAATTTCTTTCTACGTCTCAAAGCGCATTAGATCCGGTCACTTTATATGGTATGCCAAAATATAAGGACTACGCCTGAAGGGTCTCTGAGGAGCGTATTGTCCTGACTCTATGGTACGGGATCTTGATATAGTGAATTTGATGACTGGAAGGCACTGATAACAAATTTTTGACGCCGTTGACACATGTATAATGTGGTCTATCAATGATTTTTTTAGTTTTACAAAAGTGCACATGATCTTGACTTTACAAGGCAGGGTGTCGTGACTGGGGGAGGGGGTGAGGGGGTGAGGGGGGTGCTAAGATCAAATATAAGCCACAGTTTTTTTAATTAAACATTTAAGAGTTTTCGAAACACCTCCTTCTTCGCTAAAACAGCTGAAGCATTCCCTTTTTCCAACAAAGAAACGCAATAGCAGTTCTAACTTGTAACCATGGTTACTGTTGTTTGCAATTATGCCTGTTCCAAATCAGTGCTATTTACAGCCGAAATAAATCATGACAATAATAATTATATATTTTCATTAATTCACAAATACTTGTCATAAAAATGCAAAGCAAAAACTAAATGGGTAAAATTATTTTTAAAAGTACAAATGAACGTTGTAAAATCGTGGATATAGGAGAACTGAAACAGACATGGGACAACAGACGCTTTATATTCATGGGAAGATATTTTGAACAGTTCATGTGTTATGAAATGTATTACGTATAAGAAATGATTTCCTCACAACACAGATTTAGATATTATGTTTCGTGATTTTGAATAAACTTACCAAAACCTGTTTCAAGTAGTTGTTCTTGAAAATACCAAGCATTCAAACGTTATTGATTGTCTGAAAGTTTGATGAACGCAGGTGCTCTAGCTGGTCTTGTGAAATAAGATATTTTGGTCTCTCCCTTGACTGCCGTGTCTTCAACGAGAAGCTGATAATCGCATGACAAAGTAAAATTCTCACTTTCTTTAAGAACTGCTGTGTATTGCATAAAATAAATGAAATAAATATAAAATAAGTGCATTATTCATGCACTCTGCTATAAATGTTTGCTGTGAAAACTGAAAATGGAAATGGCCTTTCAATCGATAACTATAGAAAATGAATATTTGTAATTATGCACCTTAACAAATCCCTCCTCGAATTAAAACGAAGAGCATTCTGGTAACTTCTTTTTTCAAAGCAACTCAATATAATTTGCACTTAAACTCTTTAAAAAGTTTTGATAAGATCTTTTTTTAAGATAATAGTGTTATTAGTAGTGTAGAAACGACAGTTCTGGACCTCCTGTCAGTCCGACATCACCAACCAAAATAAATAAATAAACAAACATAACAAATAAACATAACAAACAATTTCACTTACCCAAATTTTCACTTCAAACAACAACTATCACCATTGTCACTTTCTCTTCACAACTTCACTGTCACGAGGGGGCGGGGCTTGTTTGATGACGTCACGAAGATTGACTGTGATAGAACTATCTTTTTTCTCTACTCAAAGGGTGGGGCCTAATTGATGACGTCACGATGATTTACTGGTCCAGAACTCGCGTTTTTTCCCTACTCAAAGGTTGGGGCTTGATTGATGACGTCACAATGATTGACTGGTCCAGAACTTTCGCTTATCCCCTACTCAGGGGACGGGGCTTGATTACATCACGATGATTGACAGATAATAGACAGATTGTATTAGTGGGGCGGGGCTTGATTACGTCACGATGGTTGACAGGTGATAGACAGATTTTGTAGTGGCGCGGGGCTTGATTACGTCACGATGATTGACGGATGATAAACAGATTGTATTAGTGGGACGGGGCTTCAGGTCACGTGATTTAAGACGTCACTGTAGAACTGCAGACCTGTCGTTTCTACTGATGACTTCACGATGATTGACAGATGATGGATAGAAAGTATTAGTGGGCGCGACAGCAAAAAAAACACCTCTTTGTGTTACGCTTACTGGAAATGGCAGCATCACTTTTGAAAACAGACCAACACGAGACGTAAATATGAGATTTTCAGCAGCGAGCAAGTTTTTCCAGTCTATTTTAAAAAAAAAATATTAGAGGAAATCGCCTTCACACATATCCTGCGTCATCCGATGACATAAGTGTAGGGTACTATGAAGAATAGGTGATCACACTATAATTGTCGTTCTCAATATTAGAGATTCTAGATTATTATTATCTGGAGGGCATTGCACCTACGCTTTCCTCACGTCTTTACTACGTTGGGATACAGACGTTATTTCGACTTCAATTTGCAAGCGCCACACATTGTTGATCACGCGTCGAATAACCGACGTCTCGCCAAAACTGGAAGGTAGATATTGCACTGGCGGATCCAAGGGGGGGGAGTTTCAGGGCTTGCAACCCCCCCCCCCCCCAAAAAAAAAAAAAATCCGAAAAAAATAGACTGTTAAACTCTGTGTTTTCGCAGAAAAAGTTTGACTGTTTAACTCCAAGTTCAACCCCTCCCCCCTTGTCCGAAACCTGTATCCGCCACTGCATTGTTCGATTTTCATCCACAGCCAAAACCCGGAGTTCGTCGAACATCTAACGTTGTTGTAACATCGCTATGTTTACTCGGTATTTTGTAAGATTTTGGCTGCATTTCGCGCTTCAAGAAGTGCGCTAACGAGAAGTATTAGAATGCTTTTCAAACCATATCAGATTTAGCTGGGAATGTCTGGAATGTTCATTGAGTTGACCTAACAAAGCAAAAAGTTTTGTTATTGGACCCAGACTGATAGCTTCAGGAAGAAAGGGTCAGGAAAAAAATTGAATAACTTATTTCTTTTAAAAAATGCATATTCATCTCCTACTTCGGAGATAGTCAGGTGTTTGTTTGACGAGCTAATTGAATCACAATAAACTTGTTTGTATTGGCCACTGGTGTAGAATGACAGATTGATCATGCGTTCCAGTGCAGTGGCTTTTTATGGCCCTTCTATGGCATGAATCAGCTTCGTGTTATTGTTGTTGTGTGTTATTTGGCTGATCGGCATTTTAAGTGACAATTATAATGGACAATGTTCACAATTAATGAAGTATATCCGGTGTCTTTGCGGTCATGGCAAAAATAATACAAAGGCTATGTAATACTCTGGTATAACATGAATTGTTTCGTGAAATCTTTGTCCTATGACAAAGGCAAAACAAACGTGGATGTGGGGCCGAGAATTCTCACAGCGTTTGTCTGATTGACGCCTCATTGACTTCGAACCAGTACCTTCTGTTCACGCGAGATTTGCTTGTTTGTCATTAATTGTAATGCTCTATTTTTTGTCGTGACGTCATAAAGAATGGTTGTGTGTTTCGGAACGTACACGAAAATCTCTGCATTTACTAAACAAAATAAAGTTATAAAAATACTCTTCTGAGACGGGACGAACATTTTACTCTCGTATCATTTTTTTAAATATCCAAGATGAACTGGTTTCAGCGTTAATTCAAGTGGACAGAGGGATCATATTTCTCTCTGATAGATTACGATGTCATGATATTTTGCACTATTTGCACCGATATCTTTTGTATTGGCCTCTTATCAAATGAATAAAACGCACTTAAATTTTCACACTTGATCATTTATTTTCAGGTCAAATTACCACAATTAATGCCCCATCTGTAGATTTGTCAATGAGTTTCTCTTTGAATAGAGCAGCTTCAGTCTAGCGCCTGAGTTCGTAACTACACCCGACAAAAGCGTAACTTTTCTACCTTTCCAGAAGTTGATGTGGACATTTTTTTGTTAAATGGATGGTTGAAAGACCCAGTGGAAGATAAATTTGAATACCGTGATAGATGATCTGACCCATTGCACTCGCCTAGCTGAGGCAAAGCGGCGAGAAAGTCAATTCCTGGATTCGAACCCGAGACCTTGGAATTACTAGACCAACGCTCTAACCAGCTGAACTCACGGTCACCCCCTGCCCTCAGCTCCCCCCCCCTCCCCCGCCACTCCCAACAAAGGACCTTGGAATTACCAGGCCAACATTCTAACCAGCTGAGCCCTCCATCGCGTAGTCATTTTCTTCATCTTGAGCAGCTTGCGATGTCTTCCAGCCTCTTTCTCCGGATGTTGACAAAGGTGCTGCGTTGAGTTTTGTCAACTGACATTTTACAGACGTTATACAGACGGTAGGATACATAATCAAATAGCTACCCAGTAAACATTAGTATCTGAGGTAATGACGTCATCTCGACTAATTTCCAACCTTTTAAAAACATTCAAGTAACTGTTAATTGGTTTTCTCGAGGCCAAATCGCAAGGTCTCTCCAAAGTCACTTTCGCATCTTTGAACAGACGTCTGAATCTGGTTCTATATTAAAATTTGAAACGTTTTTCTCCCCAACGTTTTACATGGGGGGAAAGAACAAGAAACAAATATCTCATATTATCGTTCACCTGTAATTTATAAGTCTTTTAAAAATTAAAAACATAGGCGTAGCCACCGGGGGGGGGGGGGGCGGGGGGCCTCAGCCCCCCCCCCCCCACTTTTCAGACAGGGGGGGCCAGAGTATCTCTCGGCCCCCCCCCCCCCTCTTTTAGATGATTCATATTGTATTGCAACTAAAGAGTTGCGTACTTTGGTGCTTTCGAAGTACAAGCACCGTAATAAAAGTTCCCGCATCCCCCTGCCCTAATTTCTTAAAAAGGACCACGCAAACATTCATTTTCCATGTAGGTATTAATATAATGTATTGAAATTACAATTATTGTGAAAAAAGTTTGGCCCCCCTGGTTTTTAAAACGTGGCTACGCCTTTGAAAAATTAAAATAGAGTAAAAATCTGACTTTGTATTGACGTTTGTAGAATAACATTACATAGACGTATGGAAAATATTAGTCTAGAATCGCTATCTACAGTGACAACGATCAGGTGTCGTGATCAACCCTACGCCAAAATAACCCTTTAGTCATGTGAAAATGCGGGAGGTGTACGCAGTCAATATCTGTTATTATTTTATATGATTAGACTTGAAAACAAAAGCTTAAAATTCACACATTTAACATCATAATTTTGGTCTATTTTCGAAGCCACCTGTCATGGCGGGGAGCGATAATATGATAAAGTGGTTTGGTTGTGACAATCCCCATTTATACAACGTCGATTATTAGATGTCAACACAACGCTGTTTGTTTCGATTTCTATTCAACGTTGCACCAAAGAAGTCGGAGAAAGCAAGATTTTGGCCGCTATCAAAGACAACGTCGAAATACCGTTGCTTACCTAATGTCCATTCGAAGTGCTACCAAAAACGTTAATTTAATGTTGATCTATACTCCAGACCAGTCACAACCAAATAACAAACAGGTTCAATTGTATACTGTGATCGTCGGCATCGCAACCTCAGCTCGGCACGTTGGATTGACGTCGGAATGTTCACCGGGGACCAAACGTTGTCGTACATTGTGGTGAAGTTGCCTTCTCTTAAGTGTCCCCGTCTTCAGTTCCTTTATTGTTCTTCCGTAAGAGGATATGCGTCCTGGCCGTGTCAGTGATTAAAATAACAACTAACGTTTCAATAACAATACTTAACCTGTCGATAAACATATCAACATGTAATTTTTAGAGCCATTATGTAACAGATAGAAAGGACACATCAAAGCCATCATTTTCAAGGATATTCACAGGGGAAGTGGTCGATCGAGAATGAAATTTGTCCTTTCTTTAGGCCTTTTAGTGACAACCGGACAAACCGTTACAGTGTACAACTCCCCATTTTGGACAAAATATTTCAGTAACTCTTAATATCCCATTGGTTTTATACAATAAGAACTTTGATAATTTGAATATCTCCCTTTTTCGGACACTGAACATAATTTATCAGACCATATTGAGGGTCTGATGTATGACTAACCCTTCTAATGTAAGATTAACCCTTCTTATGTACGACTAACCCGGACACACTTTCTGTGTTATTTTGTCAGTGTTATTTCTCAGTAGACAATCGATATGCCGAAGAAACCATTTAAATCTTGGTGAAAAGTGAAACTGATAAAGTTAATCACGGGAAACCAGTTAGGAAAGAAGATCCCCCCACCCCCAGTCGTTAGGCTGGTGGCCAAATTGGAGGCCAGGTTGGTGACCAGGTTGATGGTCGTGTTGGTGACTAGGATGGTGGCCAGGTTGTGGCTAGGTTTGTAAACAGGTTGGTGGGCAGATTGGTGTCAGGTTGGTGACCAGGATGGTGGCCAGGTTGGTCTTCATATTGTTGACCAGGATGGTGGCCAGGTTGGTCTTCAGGTTGGTGACAAGGTTGGTGGCTATGTTTATGGCCAGGTTATATAGTGGCTAGGTTGTTGCTAGGTTCGTGACCAAGTTGGTGGTTAGGTTGGTGGCTAGGTTGGTGACCAGGTTGGTGGCTCGGTTATTGGCCAGGTTGGTGGCTTGGTTGGTGGTCAGGTTGGTGGCTGGTTTGGTGGCCAGGTTTGTGGCTAGGTTGGTGACCAGGTTGATGGTCATGTTGGTGGTCAGGTTGATGGTCAGGTTGGTGATCAGGATGGTGGTCAGGTTGGTGGCTAGGTTTGTGGACAGGATGGTAGGCAGGTTGGTGGCTAGGTTGGTGGTCAGGTTGGTGGCTAGGTTGGTGGCCAAGTTGCTGGCTAGGTTGGAATTCCATTCCAGACCATTCATTACAAAATGAGGACGGAAATGAATTTTCCATGGCATTTTCAGAAAAGAACTTTTTTAAATTGATATGTTGAAAGATTCCCTTCGAAATAATATATGGTCCATTCTTATGAAAACGGGCAATGGCAAGACTGTGTACAACCTGTTCGAGAGATCAAGAGGGGAGCTGTCGACAACTGAAGGCAGTATATTGCCACTCAAGCTGTACAAAGAGACGTCTATCGGCCAGACGGCGCTTGACAAGATATAAGCCCGTTTATTAAAGGACTCCTCTCTGCAAACAGGTCTCCTCAACTGACTGACATGCATTAAAAGCACTTGTTGATATAGCCTCGTTATCGTCATTAAACCATTAACAAGCGATACGGACAAATAAGTATGAAAAAGTATATGAGTCGTAAATAAATGTCTTAACTGAATGATGCAAGGATACATATTTTTTTAAAGTTGAGATAAAGGAAAGAACAGGAGATAACTCTATATATTGCATGGTTGGTATTGTTATCAGCACTTCTGTGTGTGCTTATGGCTGGAGTTATCGCCACGATAAAAAGCATAGACGAGCACTTTCAAGTGATTTTGTTTCAATTAAATGCAAGAAGGTAGTTTATTTCTGTTTATAAGGTGAGTCCTGTATTCGTATTTTTATCCATTTAAGTTTGTTATTGTTAAAATATTGCCCCTATAAACCCCGGCGATTGTTAAATGTATATGAAGACTTTAAAAAAGCATGGCTTTTTATAAATAGCTATTTTTACTTTCCTCTCTATGCATTAAAAAGAAACTTTGGATTTTTTTTTCACTTTAGCACAGATTTCCCTTGTTCGGCCTTATAAACTAAATTCCTGCAATTATTATTATTATTATTATTATTATTATTATTATTATTATTATTATTATTATTATTATTATTATTATTATTATTATTATTATTATTGTTATTATGGGCTCTCAGGTCGTTCGAACGTTCAAACCACAACAAAAACTCTGGTTCTACTTTGTACTGATTCGTCGCGGCCAACAATCAGCATCTAGCCAGCGTCTTGGACACAACGTTGAAAAGACGTTGGGTGAGCAACATTGTTTCGGCGTTGCTTTTGGTAACAACCAAAACGCAAGTTTCTCTGGCATCTAATGATTTGGTGCAACGTCGAAAAGACGTCGGAAAATCGACATTGGATAGACGTAAAAAAGTCGGCGTTGAATAGACGTCGGACTAACAACAACAAAAAATCAACCTGATTGTGTTATCCCGCGCCGTAAAATGTAGCCATGAGAGGGCCCTAGGGGGGCTACTGACGTACCAAATGGTTATCATGCGTGTCCATGACTGCTAAATGAGTCCATTGGTGCTAATTTTGAAATAATACCCCTTTTAACTAAACGAGGAGTGAAATGCCAAAATAACCCCCCTTTTTATAGGAAACAATGAGTACTAGGTGAAACATACCTCTTTTATAGCGAAATAGACAATTCCTCTGGCCTCAAAATTAACCCTCTTTCTCCGCTTTACCTGGGAACACCTGGGGATACCGGGGGATAGGGCACTTTAAAAGTAGACCAAAAAGAGAACTTAAACTTAAATATGAGAATTTCAACAGCGTGCAAGTTTTTTACCCACCTACTTTTGAAAAATCCCTGAAAATTGGCTTCATACGTATCCTGCATGAGCGGATGACCAAGGGTACTTTACTGTGATGATGTTGATGAGGGGTAGGGGTGCCCCTGCTATGATTGTCGCTGTCAGGATGGCGATTTCAAGTTATTATTGTCCCGAGGTCTACACATCATCGCTTTCCGACGTTTAAACAACGTCGCCTTCCCGACGCCAATATATATATATATATATATATATATATATATATATATATATATATATATATATATATATATATATATATATATATATATATATATATATATATATATATATATATATATATATATATATATATATGTGTGTGTATATATATATATATATATATATATATATAATTTAATAGTATAAATGAACCCACAGCGCATTGTAAGTGAGTCACTTAAATGATGTAAGCTATTTGCCTTTATTTTTTATTCGATTAAGACTCTTTTGAAACACCAAGTGCATATTGAACAGAAAAGATTTTCTCTTGTGTAGGCCGGGGGGGGGGGGGGGTGGAGGGAGGAGAACATTCAAACATAACTGATACACAGAATTAAACTGCTCATTCTCATTTTGAAACATGGCAATTTAAGACAGACACCTGCAGAATGTCAAAAAAGGTGTCCCTTTTCTCAAATAAGTAAAGTAAACACCAAAAACATTATGATTTGTAAAAATGCGACACTAAGTAAATACGACAGCCCATAGAATTCAGCGCAGATATTGAGGAAAGTACACACTCCAGCGGAAATAGACCCCTTTGTTCCATCACACAACCCCGTTTTTCGATCCGTTTTCCACAAACATTGGTACCCTTTGTTATCTTACAGTTATTATATACCATGAAAGGCACTCAAAGAATCTATAATTCAATGGGAGGCTTTGCAGCTGTGAAATGAGGGAAGTAGCAACCAGTTGAACGGAACCCTTTGTACCCAGCATTTGTACATGCTCCAGTACAGTTTTATGAAAGAATTGATCCAGTTTCTTTTTTTTTCTTTCTTGTTTCGCTGGATCTGAAGGGTTATGTCGTTCAGGTGTACAGATTTTGGCACAAATACAGTTGACTTCAGGTGCAATGGTTGGAAAGGAAATTGTAAGCGAAGTCTACCTGGATAAACCTTAATATTTAGTGAATTCCTAGAATGTTTTTCCAGTAAATATTGCGACGTCGACCCAACGTCAATCTGAGGTTGCGACGTCGACCCAACCAAATTACAACAGTGAATTTAGTTGTAATTTGGTTGAGAGTGGACGAGACAGAAAGTTCAACAGGCGTTAGATAAACATTGATTTTGGTCGCAGCCAAAACCCCACTTTCTTCGATGTGTAATCAACGTCTTTGGTACAACGTTGAATCGTATCAAGTTATCAGTCACGTGAAGAAACCATGACAAGTCGCTTTAAAAGTGTTGAATTGCAGCAGTGCGCAAGTTTACCCCTCCCCTCTCCCCACTTATGAAAAAATATTCGTGAAAATTGACTTCATACTTATGCTGCTTACCGCAGGCCTCAAGGGTGAGGGTACTTTGACTTCGGGATGAACACTGCACCTTATTATATCTACTCTCTAGATGCTTTCCCGACACCTCTACAACGTATACAGACGTTCTTTCGACATCCATTTGCAACCCTTTTGCCTGCTGATTAGGCGAGGGTAATCGACATCTACCCAGCGTCGGCTTGTGGAACGTGTTTGGACTTCTTTTACCAACCAAAATCCGAAAGTCGGGTGCGAGAGCTATATTACTTTGATGTAATGCCGCAATGTTTACTGGATTAGGTTCATTGGATCATCAAATTGTGCACTATGTGTCTATGGTTGGGGAGAGTTGGAGTAGCCTGTGGGGGGGGGGGGGGGGGGGGAGCGGCGGGGATGGGCATCACAGGCACATAAAGCACATGCCTTATTCCTCTTATTCACAGAGTTGCATATTTGATGTATTATTTACATAAATTTACATAATTCACACATAATACTTTTTTTCTTTGTATCAACAACGATTTAATGCAGCAGATTTGTAATGAGATTTACAGCACGAGAATTCAGAACAAGTCGATTTTTTTTCGATACGGTAATCAATACACCTCAAGCACAGCAACCAGTTTCATCTTTTTCGATTTTACGCTTGTGCATAAATGAATGAATTACGCTCTTGTAATAAAAGGATAAAAAAAGGATCCGAATTGTTTTTTTTTTAATATAAATTGGAAATGGTTTTAATTGTTGAAAATGGAATATAAAAACGTGGTGGAAATAGATATTTTTTGTTCCAGGTTTCCCTAAACCTGTCTTTTTTCATGCCGCGTCGTCATTGGATAGCGAGTTGCTTGCTGGATACATCGAATTGACAGTATAAAATTGCCTGGAGCGGCCCCGCAATCAATACGAATTTTACTCTCTTGCGTTAAACACACGCTATTTCTATTCTTTGTTTGGTGCCTGGTGGGTGGGAAGGGAGGGGAGGGGAGGGGAGGGGAGGGGAGGAGGGGGGTTCTGGATTTAACAGCATCCAAGTTATAAACACGAAGCAAAATCATAAAGGAAAGAAAAATTATCTGCAGTTTGTTGTTATTGTAATCATTGCGACATTAGAAAGACGTCACACACGACCCTGGATCAACGGGTTTTGGTTGTTTTCCGACTCTGGATAGACGTCGGTTATCCGACATCTTAATCAACGTTGCGAAAAGGTTGCAAATGGAAGTCGAAATAACATATATATCCTAAACTTGTACAGACATCGGGAGCGGACGTTGTGTAGACGTCGAGAAAATATTAATTTAGAATCGCCGTAATAGTACCCCCACCCTTGGGTCATCTGGTCATGCAGGATACGTATGCAGTCAATTTCCTTGACTATTCTTACAAAGTATGGTAGGAAGAACTTGCGCACTCTTGAAATTCTCGTTTTTTTATCATTTTCACTTATTCATTTTTATCTCTCTTTTCGGTCTACATTCAAAATAGGACGTCATGGCTACCATTTTCGGTGAGCGATAATACAGGTGCTTGAGTTTTGGTTATGAGTCCGACGTCTATACAACGTCGATTTTCGACGTCTAGTGAACGTTAGACCAAAGACTTTTATTAATCGTCGGAGAAGGTTGCGACCGAAAGCAACGTCTAAACAACATTGTTTATTTAACGTCTATTCAACATTGGATCAAAGACGTTGCTTAGACGTTGATCTGTGGTCGCGACCAATCACAACCAAAAGTACAACGAGAGTTTATGATGTAGCTTGGTCTGATCAACGTCGATTTGGTGTTTTCTAGATTCTCTGATTTGAGGAATATATAAAAACACACATTCACTTAGAACAGTATCACGTTAAAGGCATAACGTCGTCTAAGAAACGTATCTATAACATCGAATGAGATGTTTGGCAAACGTATGGCAGTGCAAGGTTGGGATGGTGACAACGTAATGGTGACAACGTCGATAAAACGTCGGGGTACGAAAACAGAAATGGTCAATGGACTGATTTTGTAGGATAGCCTACAAGAATTGTGATGACCTGTATTTTTTTTTAAATAAAAACACGGCGGAGAAAGAAATAGAACGTGCCGTTTAGGCTTTGAAGTTTTAAAAAAAACCAAGGAGTCCCAATCCATTTTACCACACAGCCGGACGATATCCATTAGCAATGAGCATTTATGACTTGTTTATCGGTGGAGGAATTTATAGAGCAGTGCATTAAAATAAGCATTTTATGAGCTTTGATGCATTTCGACTCGGTCTGGAGAATTGGTGGTGCGACCTCGATTTATAGACAATGACCGATGCTTTAAAAAAAAAGTCAATTGATCCACTCAACGAAAGTTCAAATATTTATCAATCGTTGATTTTTGCCTATTCAGCTGAGCATTAATAGCAAGTCTCTCAGTGCGTTACTTTTAAAGACTTGCATTCTATAATAGCCTTTGTAGTAATGCTCAGGGCTGTAAACAATTCTTGAGCTATTAATCGTGGGCCTGGCCAGAAAGAAAGCTAGGGGGCGGGGCGGACAGCGAGAGGGGGGGAGAGGGGGTGCCGATGTGATATCCGGTCGTATACAGCGTTGCACATTAATTACTTGCTATAATGCAGTATACGTCATCAGTTATAATCACATATAATTAGCTCCATGGTTACATAGTAGTCACCCCTCCCATATTGCCCACCCATCCCGCACCATTCAGGCTCATTGTCACTCCAGGGAATACCCACCAGTGAGCGCCACGCCCTCCCCCCCCCCCCACACACGCTATTTCTATTCTTTGTTTGGTGCCTGGTGGGTGGGAAGGGAGGGGAGGGGAGGGGAGGGGAGGGGAGGGGAGGGGAGGAGGGGGGTTCTGGATTTAACAGCATCCAAGTTATAAACACGAAGCAAAATCATAAAGGAAAGAAAAATTATCTGCAGTTTGTTGTTATTGTAATCATTGCGACATTAGAAAGACGTCACACACGACCCTGGATCAACGGGTTTTGGTTGTTTTCCGACTCTGGATAGACGTCGGTTATCCGACATCTTAATCAACGTTGCGAAAAGGTTGCAAATGGAAGTCGAAATAACATATATATCCTAAACTTGTACAGACATCGGAAGCGGACGTTGTGTAGACGTCGAGAAAATATTAATTTAGAATCGCCGTAATAGTACCCCCACCCTTGGGTCATCTGGTCATGCAGGATACGTATGCAGTCAATTTCCTTGACTATTCTTACAAAGTATGGTAGGAAGAACTTGCGCACTCTTGAAATTCTCGTTTTTTTATCATTTTCACTTATTCATTTTTATCTCTCTTTTCGGTCTACATTCAAAATAGGACGTCATGGCTACCATTTTCGGTGAGCGATAATACAGGTGCTTGAGTTTTGGTTATGAGTCCGACGTCTATACAACGTCGATTTTCGACGTCTAGTGAACGTTAGACCAAAGACTTTTATTAATCGTCGGAGAAGGTTGCGACCGAAAGCAACGTCTAAACAACATTGTTTATTTAACGTCTATTCAACATTGGATCAAAGACGTTGCTTAGACGTTGATCTGTGGTCGCGACCAATCACAACCAAAAGTACAACGAGAGTTTATGATGTAGCTTGGTCTGATCAACGTCGATTTGGTGTTTTCTAGATTCTCTGATTTGAGGAATATATAAAAACACACATTCACTTAGAACAGTATCACGTTAAAGGCATAACGTCGTCTAAGAAACGTATCTATAACATCGAATGAGATGTTTGGCAAACGTATGGCAGTGCAAGGTTGGGATGGTGACAACGTAATGGTGACAACGTCGATAAAACGTCGGGGTACGAAAACAGAAATGGTCAATGGACTGATTTTGTAGGATAGCCTACAAGAATTGTGATGACCTGTATTTTTTTTTAAATAAAAACACGGCGGAGAAAGAAATAGAACGTGCCGTTTAGGCTTTGAAGTTTTAAAAAAAAACCAAGGAGTCCCAATCCATTTTACCACACAGCCGGACGATATCCATTAGCAATGAGCATTTATGACTTGTTTATCGGTGGAGGAATTTATAGAGCAGTGCATTAAAATAAGCATTTTATGAGCTTTGATGCATTTCGACTCGGTCTGGAGAATTGTGGTGCGACCTCGATTTATAGACAATGACCGATGCTTTAAAAAAAAAGTCAATTGATCCACTCAACGAAAGTTCAAATATTTATCAATCGTTGATTTTTGCCTATTCAGCTGAGCATTAATAGCAAGTCTCTCAGTGCGTTACTTTTAAAGACTTGCATTCTATAATAGCCTTTGTAGTAATGCTCAGGGCTGTAAACCATTCTGGAGCTATTAATCGCGGGCCTGGCCAGAAAGAAAGCTGAGGGGCGGGAGCGGACAGCGAGAGGGGGGGAGAGGGGGTGCCGATGTGATATCCGGTCGTATACAGCGTTGCACATTAATTAGTTGCTATAATGCAGTATACGTCATCAGTTATAATCACATATAATTAGCTCCATGGTTACATAGTAGTCACCCCTCCCATATTGCCCACCCATCCCGCACCATTCAGGCTCATTGTCACTCCAGGGAATACCCACCAGTGAGCGCCACGCCCTCCCCCCCCCCACCCCCCTCCCCAACCTATGCCCAAAACTCGAAGTCGTCCCTTGATCGGAGAACAAACACGATTTCTTTTTCATTTAAGTAAATGCGTCATTGCTCCAGATCCCGCGAGAGAGCAGAGAATGCATGTCTTAATCTTTTCTTTCCGCACTTACCCTCAGGGCAGAAAGCTGAAAACATACTCAGGGTTATCGTAGAACGACAGTTATTTGGAGGTCGTGATTTTAATTAACCATAGATCAGAGAGCACTTAATACATAAAACGTTTTCAACAGTATGTTAATATGAGAATAAGTAAGTGTTTTATCTTAATCTTAGAAACTTACCACGTATTAAATGAAGAGATAACATAACTAAGAGAGCTACTTTGGTCGAATCATAGGCGTCCAGTGCTCAGTTTAATGTTATTTAAGGGGACATTAATATATAGTCTTGTTTCTTGCAGGTATGTCAATGAGGGAAATATTAAGCAGCGCGCTTTCTATGTTTACTCGGATAGTAATTTAAATAAGCAAAGATGACGAACGAGGATAAATCACATGACCAGACGGACGGTCGAAAAACCGAGGTGGGTGACCGCACAGTGCGACATTCGCATGGCGAACCCAACGCGACGAAAGACGACACGCAGAGCCAGGATACGGAAAGTACCGAAGAGGAAGTTATCAAAATAAAATGGCGCCTGGAAAAATTAAAATCCAGTGACACTTTTGAAAGGATAATGGGCGACTTAGATTTCAAAATGGTGGAACGTCGCCGACAGATGGAAATACTGAAAAACGACCAAAAGAACAAAAACAATACGGAAGAGACAGCTGAGCCAGTGTTGTTGGACTTCGATTCCGGCGACGATGATGGGGATTACGACATGCTTGAGTACCATCACCCGCTGCGTGTCAAGGCACGGCGTGCTTGGGCACTGATAAGGCGTGACATCCGCGAAAAGGCAATGGCGAAACAGAGTAAGTCGTCTCTACAGTGGAGCATGATTAAACAGACAATTCAAAACATGTCCAATATGCATGCTGGTCGTCAGAGTCTGTATGAGAAATATCTGGATCCCAGCAGACCGCGGGTGTGGACTGAAGGAATCAAAAGTATTCCTGCTGACTTTTTCGCTCGCCACAGCAAAGTCATATCGAGGTCACGTGATGTCAATATGGAGGAGAAACAATCCAAGTCAGTCTCCAGACAGACATCAAAAAGTGCGAAATCCGCCGTCAGTGCGAAATCCGCTGTTAGTGCGAAATCTTCGGTCAGTGCGAAGTCTGCTTTCACATCCAGATCACACAGGAACCATAAATCAAGGCGATAAGTGTTCGGAACCATCCCGACCCAAACCAATGGCGAATTGAAAGAATGACCTTTATTATGCTTGACGTCTGTAAGATGTGTAATTTTTCCCTATTTGGGTATCCATTTGTAGTTGTAGTTCAAAGGTCAATTGTTCCGTGCTGTTGAATAATATAGTGTATATGAGGCGGATCTAATCACAACACGCAAAAAAAAACAACATTGGCTTTAAAAGAGAAATTATTCTCTTCTCAGTTGAACTCAATACTCATCCGATGTCTGTAGATTTTTGTGTCGATAAGTAGCACACAAGATGTCTGTTTACGTCCAATGTCATTTATGAAGCGTTGACGTTTTGTCGAGAATCAAAGTTCTGTGTTGAGTTTATATGAGTGACATCAGAATACTGGAAGTAAAAAAATGACGATGTGTAGACCATAAATGTGACGTTGCATTGGTGTTTTGTTGGTGTTTTTAATAACCGTAGTCTTCGGCCAATTGTTGTGTCTGTTATCTGTGTTACACACAACGTCACTGCAGCTTACGCCACTATACGCCACATCACTACACACATCACTAATAACTACGCCACTACACACAACGCCACTGGAGGCTACGTCACTATACACCACGTCACTACTCACAACGCAACTGCATGCTACGCCACTATACACCACGTCACTACTCACAACGCAACTGCATGCTACGCCAATATACACCACGTCACTACTCACAACGCCACTGCATGCTACGCCACTATACACCACGTCACTACTCACAACGTCACTGCAGCTTACGCCACTATACAGCACGTCACTACATCAACGTCACTATACACCATGTCACTAAACACGTCACTACAGGCTACGCCACTATACACCTTGTTTGGTATAAAGGGCGCCATTTTAGTCTCTTCTTGGGCTGTCTTACACATCTCAGTTACACTGACATACCATCATTCTTTTTGTTCTGTAGATTGGTTCTGAAAATTAATAAAACTCTGATAAAACTCTTTTTAAGTCCTATCCCATGTTTCGTCATTGTCAAAATCAGACAAACTCGAAGTGCATTATTTTTTACTTTAATTACATTTTCAATTAATCCCAAAAAGATATACATGTAAAATTGGCAAAATAAAGTTTTTCAAACCGGCCCTCCCTGGAATATTTAATCGCGTGCAGAAAAGAAAGATATGGGATAAATCGAGGCAGAAAAGTTTTGGTAGGCCTGCCATCTGGTGGTGCCCTTTGGTGGTGCCCTCTGGTGGTGCCATCTGGTGGTGCCATCTGGTGGTGCCCTCTGGTGGTGCTCTCTGGTGGTGCAATCTGGTTGATCTTATAGTTCTTGCCCTTTTCCAGTTATATTTTTCACACGAACAAAATGACCCCAAGCCTTACAAACAAACAAACAAAATACTTTCCCAAAGCTAAAATATATATACACTAATAAATACAAGAAAGGAGTTAATGAGCTGTACATTCCAGACGAAACAGTTTCTTTTAAATATTAAGAATTTCATCTGAATAAATAAGCTTGGATGATTCGATTTTACCATCCACTTAAAAAATTAAATCCAGGTTTCAAATGACTGGCACTCTTTTTTTCCACGAGTCCGTATGGGCCATTGGCATAATCACCTCATTTTCTTCAAAACTGCCAGTGAAGTTTTTAACATTTTTAATCTAGAGTTTGCATTCACATGCGATTTTATCAGCCCCGTAGTTCATAAAAGTTAACTGTGCAGTTAACTCTACACTGCACAAAGGAAATCAGCTGACTTAGCTAACAGTTTTTACCAAAATGCGTTTTAACATACAAGCAGCAGTTAACGGAATTGGTTAAATGCACAGTTAACTTTTGTAAACATGAAACCAAACGTTCTTAAATGGCGCCGATTAAGTATGGGGATTTTTGTCTTTTTTTTTTTTTCTTTTTTTTTTCCCTAGTAACAGGCATCAAACGCAGATATCAATTGCGTCACTGGTGTTTTTGTCTTCATAGTTTCAGGATAAAATGCTTGAAAATCACAATGCAATGTGTAAATGTATATCCTGAAAAATATGTTTATAGTAATGATTTTTGGATTCGTGACAGTAACCCTGAAGGGGTTCTTAGTATTAACATCCCCTCCCCCCTCCCCCCCCGCAATCCCACTCCCACCAAAAACAGACAACCCCATCCCCCCACCCCCTCCAAAAAAAAGACAAAACTTCTGTCCGCAGAAAACGATCTAGTGCACAAGTCAAAAGTCCTACCTTTATTATCCCGCTATGTTGTTTATTTATTATGGGGTTTAACCCTAAATAAACAAGAATTGCTCTTTGGCAAATAAGTTTACTTTGGCCTTAAAATCAGTTATGAATTGAGAGCATTGTAAGACGGAATTTGTTGTTATTCGCTGAAGGGTGCCTTTCATGACTGGTGCTCTTCAGTCCATGTCTTGCATTTTA
Source organism: Protula sp. h YS-2021 (assembly GCA_949752745.1). NCBI lineage: Eukaryota > Metazoa > Annelida > Polychaeta > Sabellida > Serpulidae > Protula > Protula sp. h YS-2021. Next base: position 94,998,600 of record OX457025.1, on the reverse strand, counting down.
CCTCGAGCATTATTTTGACTGAACTGTAGTGGAAATCTGTCAGTTCACAAAACACTTAAATCTCTTAGCTATAGGAAAATAAAACGCTTGCTTGAGAAAAAAATATCAATTTTAAATTTCAGGAATTTAAGCGCTGTTTGTGAAAGTCTGACGAAATAAAATTTATCTGTTTGAACATATTTAAAAAAAAACAGGTAGATTTATCAAATTAGTAAACTTGGAACTCAACCCATGAGGGTGAATGTTAAAGAGTTCTCTCTCTTCCATTGCGGAAAATTTACAGTCTACTTTTAAAAGATAGCATTATTTTTTTTTAGGCTTCTGCATGGCATTCACTTCTGACTCTGTAATAAGTATAGAGCCCTCCTCCCGCCCCCTCTCTGTAATGTGTTTTGAACCCCTCCCACTGGGGTTCTGATTCCAGCCTTGGCCAACATGACACCAGCTGCTCCGTGAGTTCCCCTCTCCCCTCCCCACCCTTTGGCTCTGATACCAGCATAGGTCAACATGACACCAGATGGTGCCTGAGTGCCACCCCCATCCCCCCCCCCCCCTCCCCGACCCGTGGTTCTGATTCGAGCCTATAGGCCAATATGACACCAGCTGGTGCGTAAGTGTTCCGCAACTCCCCCCCCCCCCACCCCCATCCTTCTTACCCTCTCGGTTCTGATGCAAGCAAAGGTCAACATCACACTAGCTGGTACGTAAGTGACCCCACCCCCCCACCCCCCCCCCACCCGTGTTCTGATGCCAGCATAGGTCAACGTGACACCAGCTGGTGCGTAAGTGTCCCCCCTCCAACTTCTTCCACTCTCGGTTCTGATGCCATGCATAGATCAACATGGCACCAAAAGCCAGGTTTTCTGTCGCAGCCGTAAAAAAAATGGAAGAGACGCTTTGTAATTCATAGGCTGAATTCTGTAGAGATTAATCTGTTATGCATGAACACAAAGGAGATATTATGAGGAGTAGTTTCCGTCTTTCAAATGAATGCTAATTCGAGAAATCAGAAGTGAGTCGCTGGAACAAAACAGTCTCATGTAAAAGTCACGAAGCAAAGTGTGGCTGTTAAAAACAACGAAAATCAGAGATTTTATCGTGAACTGCCTGCAAACTCTTGCAAAAAACTGCTTGCAAACTCTTCATTTATTTCGTGATTCTATAATTCGACAAACAGCTAAGACACGTTTTAGCAAAATGACATTTTAAGGTAAAAATATGATCTACATAATTATCTAGCGTACAACCTGAAAGGGATATTCACAAAAGGAGCATGTAGTGAAAGCGATATTTACTAAGAGAACATGTATACAGATGTAACAGATTTGAACCCTAACCACATCGCCCGGGGACGGCGCAAAATTTATAGCCGACTATTACATTTTTGACGCCACAGCTCCTAGACACCCCGCCCTCCTGACCCTCGCCCTCCGCCCTCCTGACGCCTCCACCCCCCCCCCCTTCCACCACCTGGAGGCTCACGTACTTTGCGTATGATTCCTATCATCAACATGGCACTTTTCCAGTTTAGAAATAACAAAGCTTATACACCAGATAAGAAAAGAAAACAGTTTTATCAAGTGCTGCAATTTGAGATCAGAATGCTTGTTTCCAGAAATCAGTCGGTCTCGACTTTTCGTTTCCTTGAACCGTAATATCCAAATCGTCATTTTATCATGCAACAGGATGAGGGATTCAGCTAACCTGGCTCACTCACAGGCTCACTCTTCGCATTTCTTATGAGTATTTCTATACAGAATCAAACCCACACAACCCTGTCCCTGCATATTATGCTCTGAAAAGTCGAGTTCTCATATTCACTTGTCTCTGTGTTTTACTTTTACTTTGAGTTATATACTCGATCTATGTACCTTCAGTTTCTACCCCAAAACAACATCGGAAACGGAAATATCGTTTCGAGTACACTCCAATGTCCTTAGACCCCAAAAGGTGCTTTGGGCGTCACGTCGAGGACTCAAATAATGGAGAGAAAAATACTCTGGGTTGACTGTACACAATCCAGTAACTAATATTAAACAGTACAAAAGCTGACGGGAAGATAACGCGTGACGTCTTATCAAGCGCTTCCGCCGTGATCATGCGCAGATTGATGTGAGCGCTGATTGGCTCAACCACGTTGCGCTTGATGGTCGATTTTGGTCCGTTGGCGCCCCCTTCTAGGCGTGTGCGCACTGATTGCTGGCGCGAGAACTGCATGCTGTTAATACTTCCGGTCGGTGCGTCCATTTCCTAAATAAAAACACGTTTTGTTTTATACAGCTGATATTGTTATACAAACAAAGTATTGTTTGGTAACTACAATTTTATTGTCTGGTAGACGCTACATTTAATCGTACCTCATCACTTTTTTGCGATGGGCGGGGGGGGGGGGGTGAGGGGGCGGGGGGGGGGGCGAAACGACATCACTTGAAACGATTTCGAAACAACTTAATTGGTGTACCAAATGAACATTACCACCCCTCCCTCTGCTTTTTAGGGAATCGACGGACTGCGGACCGCGTCTGGCCCTAATATATTACCTTCCTCCCTTCTGCTTTTTTTTTGTGGGGGGGCAGGGGGGTACGGTTGATAACACATCTGCTATCAAGTGCTCCCCTCCTCCCCGCCATATACGCGGGTAAACCACTCATACATTGATGAACTTACAACTATTGTTTCAGACAAGGCAACACTGTCGTTTTTGGAGCGAATGGCACCCTCTTCAGCTTGTTTCTTCTGCTCTGCACGCTGCCACCGGGATAGTACATTAACGAGCGCATACTCGCACAGTGCCGCGAACACCAGTATCATACAAAATGTGTACCTGCAAGGGAGCATTATGGTTATCAAACTCTTGGCACGCTGGAACCGGAGGGGGGAGGGGGAGGGGTCACTTGGTAGCATATGTGTTACCATGAATATCCAAAAAAAATGCGGATAAAGGGGGGGGGGGTGTACTTTTGAATTCTGAGGTTAAACGTGGTCAGCGAGGAGATTCAGTTTCCTTTAGGTCCCGATTAGGGGTCTTTTAAAAACGAAGTTATGGACGCGCATGGCAACCAGATGGCACGAGCCCCCTTCCCCCCTACCCTCGCATAATCACTGTACAATAATTTTTCTGACCAAGTACGAAAAAAATTTAGAAATCACTGTTCTTGTAATAAAACAATAGCCATCTTGCGCAGACAATTCACCTACTATTTGATTTGTCAGTTAACAAGACTTAGACAAACCACGTGATGTAATCTTCTCAGTTGAATGTACGCTGTAGTCATTATGCAGTGGCTAACCCTCATAAGTGAACCTTCTACGCATGCGAGTTCATGATTTGCTCTACTGACCGGGATTATGATTAACTTCCAAAAGTGAACTTGTCTGCGTGAAGTCTTATAATTATCACAACTGACCACACATCGATGGCGGTTGGGTATGACATCATCATGTAGGCATTGCGCGCTGAGCTGAGCTGTGTCGTCATAGTGAGGACAGTGGTGACACCTAGCGTGATCCGGGCAGGTGCCGCGTTCTTGTCGATCCAGAATGAGAGCCAAGAGAGGACCACAATCAGGATGGACGGGATGAAGTTCTGTAGTACATAGTAACCAACCAGACGCTTGAAGTGGAAGGTCGCCAGCAAGCAGGAGAAATCACCTTCAAACAGGTAAACAACATGAGACAACTGCATGGACCACACAGGGGGATGCTGAGATGTGGACCCAGGGAGATGTAGGGCACTTTATAGACACGCTTGGTTGCTATTTTGTTGTTTTAAAAAATTAGTCTATTGCTTACGATATCAAATATCAACAAGAATATATAGATGGGTAGATAGTTTTAAAAACTATTATTTGTCTGAATTTGTTGGAATCAAACATTATATTTTAATACACTGTATTCCCTCTGGGGTAAGCTACATACGTGGAAACCCCAATACACAGAAAACAGTCCAACGTCTATTCAACGTTGATTTGAGGTTGCGACATCTACACGGTCAAACTCCAATATCAACTCTGGTGGTAATTTGGTTGTGATTGGTCGCAACCATAGATCAGCGTCTTTCCAACGTCATTGACACAACGCTAAACAGTTGCTGGATAAGCAACGCTGTTTAGGCCTTGCTTTGTGGACGCAACTAAAACGCCACCTCCAATCAACGTTTTTGTTCAGCGTTGAACTGATGTCGGAAGATCTATATTAGAGAGACGTCGAAAAATTCACTTTGCGTAGATGTTGGACTCAACCAAAAGCAACCTCCTCATGTTACCACTCACCGTAAATGGCAGCCATGACAGGTCACTTAGAAAAAAAAGACCAAAACAAGGAGAGTAGTGCAGAAACGACAGTTCTGGACCACTTGTCAATCATTGTGACGCCATCAATCACGTGATCGATTTAGCCAATCAAGACAATTAAGCCCGCCCACTAGAATTCTAGGAGCGCACAAGTTCTTCCCCACACCCTTTTAACAAAATATTCATGGATATAACTTTATACATATCCTGCATGACCGGAAAACCCAGGACGAGGGTACTGTCACGGAGATGTGACCATACTATGATTGTCGCTGTCTAGATGACGATTCAACATTAACATTTTCTCTATTTTTCTATACGACGTTATTTCGAATTCCATTTGTAACCTGCATAGGCGTAGCCAAGGCGGGGGCCAGGGAGGCCCCAACCCCCCTCCCCACTTTTCAGAGTAGGGGCTATAGTATCCTTTGGCTCGCTCCCCCGTTACGAAAGTTTGGCTCCCCCAGTTGTAAAAACGTGGCTACGCCAATGGCTTTTACGTAATTTTGATTTAGACGTCGCATAATCGACGTCTATACAGCGTCGGAAGGTAGACGTTGTTTCGTTAAACAACCAAGAAAGCCGACGTTGATCCAGCATCGGGTGCAAACGTTGATGAGAAACATCGCATCGCTTATGGGGTAGTTAATACGTACTGCTGAGAAACAAATCTCTGAGAGCGGAGAGTGACTTTTAGTCCGGACCCCTATAATTTTTATGGATGCCAAACCAGCGTCTGTCTTCCAACTTAGGATAAACATCCATTATCCGATGTCTAATCAGCGTTGAGAATAGATTTGCAACTGAAGTCGAAACAACGACGTGCTGTAGATATCGGGAAAATATTAATCTAAAATCTCCATTTGGAGAGTGACAGGCCTCGTGATCACCCCTCGTTCAACGTGACGTCTCCCCGCCCCTCCCACCTTTGGGTGTTCTATAAAGCAGGATATACATGAAGTATGTTTATATGACAATTTTTCAAAAGTTAGATAGGACATTCTGATATTTTACGCCTTCATCTTGGTTAAGTTTCGAAGCGACATATCATGACTAACATTTACATGTCGAACTTGTTGCTTGGTTGCGACCCCTAAGTCTATACAAAGTCGATTTTTCGGCGTCTTTACAACGTTGCACAAAAGTCTTTCGAAATTAAGAAAGGGTTGCGACAAGAGTAACATCTGCACAACCTTGTTTAACCAACGTCTCCTCAACGTTGTGTCAAAAACGTTGATTTATGGTCGCGACCAATCACAACCAAATCGCAACTAGATTTAACGTTTCGGTTTCGTCGGGTCTACGTCGTAGCCTCAAATCGACGGAGTCTGCTGGGTTAGTACAGTGCTGGTGCACAGAGGGTTTGTGGTACATAGAAACCTACCAGTGCTGTAGTGCTGGGCGCAGTGGCCTAGCGAGTGACCAAGGTAATGGAACTGAGGCAACGACAGCATCTTTGTGTTCATTTCTATTGGATTCCGCCCGTGCCATTGTAGTATGACGTCAGCTTTACTATAAGTGTCTGAAAAACATGGAGAAAAAGCGGGAAAATGATACAAAGAAAGCTAAATTACGAGCGTTGTGGGACTTCCTTATTTTCCACGTATGTAGTACTTGATCTGAAGTTGTGTTCGTTGCTGTTTGGTTTCTTCTTGGCTTTTATTTTCATCATTAAAGCGTGAAGCCAAATTTTTTATCAAGAACTGCGACAGGTCTGTCATAAGGTTTACAGGAGCATTTGTGCAGCCTCTCGCACCTGCCAACAGTCATATTGCTTTATTTACATGAGTCAAACAGCTGACCATAGAGAAATGCGCGTGCTGTTTTCATAAGACGGTGCGGTGGCGGATCCAAGAGGGGAGGGGAGTTCAGGGGTCACAACCACCCCCCCCCCCAAAAAAAAACCGAAAAAAAATAGACTGTTAAATTCTGTGTTTTCGCAGAAAAAGTTTGACTGTTTAACTCCGAGTTTCCCAAGTTGACCCCCCCCCTTGCCCGATGCTGTATCCGCCACTGTGGCATATTTTAAATATACTGAATATTTATATTACTTCTGACGTTCAATTATGTACTGTTCCTGGAGACAGTCGAGGGAGGGATGCCGTTTCATTGGAAAGGTTTCGGAATCTGAACAAAAACATTGTTTTGTCTGTAAAGGAAAAGCAGATCAAAATCAGGCTGAAAAGTTTGGAAATTCTATCCGAAAGGAAAACAAAAGTGTTTTTAAAAATATTGATTTTTTCCAAGTGTTTAATATTTCGTCTTTGAGAAATAGGAACTCGTTTACACTGAGTCACTACACACGCAATTATATTGAGAAAAATCTCACATTGATGCTTGAGTTTTAATTTGAAATTAAATGTATTGACGCAGAGAACAACATTAATTACTGATGTGGAACACTTTTCTGCAAATAGAGTGGACAAATCGAACATGAAATTTACACTGTTTTGATCAGTATTAAAGTTTAAAACAATTGAGAGGATCCAGTTTGAAATGAACGCAGATCAAGTTTCCACTTTTAGCTATTATTTTGAATACAAAAGTAAGTATATTTTAAAGAAGAACTTAAAACGTGATTTGTATATGGTTTGGAATGAAAAGTTTATGGGAGGTCTTGCATAGCTTTTCTTTAATTTTATTTTAAGTACAGTAGAAATACATTTTACAATGTCAAGGCCTTGATAAGGTACCACTTGACTAATTAATTTTCAAACCTGTAAATAACAAGATATTTTCTATAATCGGAATAACAGAACCAAGTGAAAACAAAATCAAAGCGGTGATGAGAGTTGCTGCCTAGACGTACTTCTTCCTTATCGGTCTCCTCAGTGAATTAAATATGAAAAAGCTTATGTTTTTGTGTGTTGTTTTCTCTTATATTCCTATCTCTTATCTGTGAGATATAAATTAATACGTACAACTGCTGATTTTCACGTGGCAGTCCTGGTAGTCCAGCGGGTAGTGGATAAGATACATAGGGCATGACAACACCAGATTCAGCCTGAATTACATAAACAAATACGACAATACATCACCCTGGGCTTGCAATGACGCATTGTAATTTTATTATAGAAAGACCAATTTGACCCGGGGCCATAAGATAACCGGCTAAGTTAATGTTCAACCTTTCTTGATATTTCAAAATGTATCATTCATACTCAGTTCCTAACATATCAACAAACATAAAAATGCAGATATTCTCTATTTTAAACAGGACGGGATGTATGCCAGTTGACGAAAGATCAAATTTTATTATCAGTTCTATAAAAATCTTATATCAGTTCTTATCATCGTCGTGGTTCATATCATGAGCTGAAACGTTTGGAAAAATTCTCAAAAACATTCTTGTAAAAAAGTTTAAACAAACTTTCTATACAAATTTTCTTTAATAAAACGACATTCTATATACGGTTCTAAATAACCTTCTATTATTTTATAACAAAGGGAGTATAAAGGTTAATTAGTAAATATTGTCTGCATTGTTTTTATTTTTCTTTTTTTTTCAATGCAAAATATTTGGTCTAATGCAAGTTATTGAAATTTCACCGACATTTTAAAGGTTTTGATAAAAGCTCAGTTTACAAGAAAGCCTCAACTTATGTTCCCAACTTTGATATAAAGATAATATCTTTGCATTACTTGCATTCCTTTGAGTAGGCAATATTCCAGAAGGGATTAATTGTTCTAATTTTAAAATAATAAATTACCTTTAATTCTGTTCTTTGTAGTTGAACACGATTCCACATTTAATAATTATATATTTTAAATAATATTTAACGTAATCGTCAGTAAAAAACTGCGTAGCAGGCATGTTTTGAAAGCAAATCTCATTACATATAAAACAACAAGAAGATGCAATGAATGACACCATCTTGCAAAAGCTGTCATATTTTCTGGCATTGCATAGCTACAGATATTCTTACGTAAAATGAACTGACAATTTCAGCGAAGTGATTTGATTCGTCTGTTCATCTATGTCATTATTTATCTTGACATTAAGGAAATTACTAAAAGAGGACAATCGTCTCCTCTAATTTCTCCTTTTTGCATGTTATATTCGAAAGCTTGGACCATAAAACAATAGATTATGGTTCTGTTTAGTGTTTTATTCACTTTTATTCACTGTGATCATATGATTTGTTTTCACGATCGAGAAGCACAAAAACGCACAAGTGAAACATAATATACCAAAAAAACTGACGTGTATTTTTTGTAATACAAAAAGGGGGCGCTACATAATAAGATTATTCTCTGCAGCTAGCAATGTTTTGCATAGACTCCGGAAAATTTCTTCATGAATAATTAAAGAATGGAAACACATTATTCTGTTTCTTTCAGAAATAAATTCACTGCAAACAGTTTTATAAGGGTAAATAAAATGTTTTTTGTATTGACATTATGCTCTGACTGTACTAATCTAAACAGAACAATTTAGATAAATAAATCAGTTATTTTACCAATCAACGCCCCCTACCCCCATATATCTATGAACACTGACACAAATTCACCTAGCAGCAAAGATATATGATCACACAGTATGCTTACATGACTGAATTACGATGGTGAAAAGTAGGCTACGCATCAAAGCCATTAAGACACTCGACCCCGGCGCTAACACCTATTAAGTCCCAAAAGAATGCCACAACGTACGCATTAGGAAATGCGATGAGACATCCTCAGCTGTACATGTACCCTTCACTGCAGCAAAGTATAGGCAGATCAATTCATATTTCGTATTCCATAGAATATCTATGCTTATCAATTCTAGGGAACAAACCAAGAAGCTGGAACTTGCAATATTTTACATACCACTCTGATGGGAAACTAGAATATAAAATGTAATCAGTATTGATTTTTATGAAAACAAAATGATAAATTGTTATTTGCTTGTATCGGTATTTGAAATTATAAAACAGGAAATGCTTCCGGCATCTCAGTTTCTCTTGATTGTCTACTGTAAGATCAGTATTTTTAGTTTTTAAAATATTCAATGCGGTCAATTTGCCGTTGAATTGACTCAAAAGAAGTCAATATCTCCTAAATGATGTCACGACATACATCAACATTTTAAAACACATCCTAAAGTTCTCTCAAGATAAATCAAAATTTCCAACTATTGTAAAAACAACAAAATTCTAAACGCTAAAACTTAAACTTAAAAGTTACGTCTATTTGACAGATAGATACATTAAAATGAATCTTCATTGAACATCTTCTTGTATTTTTGTAATTAAATCATATTCTCTGATCATCAGAAATCAATCACACTATAAAACAGTTTTGGTGCTCTGTACTTTGTTATAAGATTTGAACGACAGTAATTTCCCTTGTAAGAACGTGGTCTCGTTTATTAGTCGGCCCCATGTTACATCGTGTGAAAATAAACAAAGTCGCCAGCAACTAACCTGGTGCTGTGCCTGACCAGTCCTCCTTTGAAAACCTTAATGACTTCATTAGGACCAACAATGTTGTGCAATCGCCCGGATTTCTCATTTGGAAAATACAAATCGGGATGCCAGAAACGATCCACGAAGGGTGTTGGTATGATGACGGGCAGTGATTGGTTGACGAAAGCGAGTTGTGGATGCCACCATCGCTGCCGAAAGTACACGTCCATTTGAAAGTCCTGTAAAATATCGCTTAAAATATGACACAGTTTGTCAATAGTTGCTAAAAAAATGACTTAAATGAGAGAGTAGTATTTAGTTTTAAACATAAAAACATAATTTTTAAAATGAGAAATTGAAGAATATTAAGAAAGGATCAACTGAATAAAAAATTAGAAAATAGAGAGATCCAAAACGTCACAAAGATGATTTAAAATACTCAGACTATGTGCTAAAACGTTTTAATCAAACACAAAACAGTATAAGGCCTCGCGAAATAGGTGCGATTTGCTCACAAAGTATAATCTATGAGAATACTCATTATGGCAGTAAGAAGAACGGGGCCACTTAAAAAGTCGTATTATTGAGGAGGCGATCCTATTTGTGGGTGGTCCCATCTCTACGGTCAAGGAAATGCTGATATTGTTCTCCATCCACATACACGGTACCCCGACGTTCGTAACAACAAGGTTACATGAAGTGAATGTTTTCCTCACCATGTCGGCTTCATTGATGGAACTGAAGCTTTGCACGTAGAAATCACAGTCGACCTGTAGAGGTTTTGCTGTTGAAATAAAGAGACTTTATTCCGTTTTCTAAGAAGTAAAATTACTGATGTTAAACAGAAGCCTGATATGATATTCTTTCTGTTTTAGAAGTGCATTTAAAGTATAAAATAGTATATCCAATGAAAATTAATATTTCACATGTCACTTCATATTAGCGTCATTGACCATCTCTGTAATAACTGGCCTTTAGATCTGTAATTTTCCTAAGTTTCCGGAGAATGTAAATAAAAATGGAGAAGCCATGTTTCAGATCTAGTATGTCCAACATTTTTATTTGCAAAGCTATCATTTTGAAGAAATTTTAGACCACTTTATGAGTTTTCGTAAAAAATATTTAAAATGCTGTGCTTACAGTATACATTAGGGCGAACCCTACGATCCACTTTAGCCAAGATGCTTTCTAAGATACTGATAGCCTTAGTTGTGTTTCTGAAAATAAAAATCAAAAGGCAAAAACTAAAAACACAGCATGAACTATTGGTGTTATAACACCCATATAATAACACATACGGAAACGTGGCAATTTTTATAGACTCTTCAGAAGTCCAAAATAGTTCATGGTTCTGAGGAAGATCAAATAATGACTTAATTGTGAAATAGGTCTATTTAACCATAATCACTGCGTTTTTGCTATTATATTGTTTCAATGCTTTGAAAAAATTCAGCAACCAAAAAGTATGTGCTATCGACTGCAGTTACAAAAACCTAGTAGAAAGAAAAAACTTTTAATACACGAAATTCCGAAAATGTTGTAGAACGTGACTGCAACCAACAACCATCTATTGTGATCTGTTTAACAAAATGCTTTAGAAAATCACTTTTATGTCTGGTTTATCAGACTGAGTGAGTAGAAATCGATTTGTCAGACTGATTAAGTAGAACGCGATTGTAACCAAATTTATATTAACATATTTCTGGAATTGTTTGAATGATTTTAATTTTGAATAGGACCAAATATTATTCTTTGAGTTTACAATTTTATGTTTTACAGTTTGAGCTCATATCTTTCCTTTAATAGAATGCTAGCTTTGATTTAAAAGGTTATCTTTATTCAATTTTAAAATAATATAAATAGTTTGAAGTTGAATTCAAACCTTATTAGCACATTTCAAAAGGAATTGCAGGTAATTCAATAGTCGATTGTAAAGTTCGAATTCCGCGATAACTGTCTCAACTTTATATGTTATACATATGTTATACAATTTGTCATGTGACTGCACATGGTGCTGATTAGCTCTTACTATTTACTCTTCGTGCATCTCTAAAGCTTAACTGTGCACTTAATCATTTGAGCATGGAAAATAGTTTACCATTCCTGAAGTCTATTAAGGGTAGCTTATTGCAGCATAAAGGCCAGATTGATTCATTTGATTCATCCGCCTTTGACAGCTGCCTACGTTTAACTAGCACATAGAATGAATTTGGTTGACCGTTAAATTTTCACAAACAAGGTTCAGAAATTAATTGAAAAACTTGAATTTCAACCTCGTAAGTTGAAAAGTTATTGGCTTGATTTAGTAAGCAAGATTCGCTCATTTTTGCTGTAAGTAAGTCCATAAGGAGGCGAATATGGCTGTCCAAGCTATGCAGAAAGTAAAATTTCTCACATTCAGAAGCTCAGCATTGCCTTTCGTCATGAACTATAATTAGTGAAGCATAAAATTGGGTTGTACGGATAGTGAAAATTTGGTAACAAATGGCTATGACTTCCTAGCTTATATACTTTTGTTTCATGTTTTACATCAGCTGTCAGATGTAGCATACATTTCTGACAAAACCAAACGCACTGACCTTTCAATAGCACGTACATCTTGTATCATGCAGCTATTGATGTGAGAAAAGTCTGTATAAACAAGATTGATGGTCAATTAAGCACAACCAGTTCGCTGGGTAAGCCGTTGTTTTAAGTCATCATTACAGGCTAATACAAGACAATCGTGCATTTACATTAAACAATCCGAACCGTGGTTTTGTTTTTATTAGAAATAAGTCATAGAGCTCTGGACGGAATGAACCCATGACTGGCTTTAGCAGCTACTATGACAAATCTCACACATGCATTATTCAGAATTAATGACATTGCATGATTTTTTGCTGTGCTACATGAACCGTGCATTGTTGGTATATTTTTGGCTGACTAAGCGCTTCATCTGTCTATTACAGACATAGCCATTATTATTTATATTACTATGTATTCATTGTAACTGTTACTCTGTTATACTCCGTAGCCTTATATTATGTCAATAATACTGTAAACTATAGTGAATTTCATCATTTTAAATTACACTCTGCTGTAACCTTGTGTATAAAACTTTTCTTTGTTATACTCTTTTGTAAAGTATTTTTAATATAGTTAAATACATTCTGAAATTCAAAGCGGTAAAGACTTTGTGTTTCAATTTCAGCAAATTTATTGCCTTAATTGCATAATTGAAGTAAGTTACGGGTCGTTGCTGCGTCTACATTCTATTACTTCGAAATGCTAAAATTACTACAATATTTTGAACAACTATGAAAATCGTTTGTTTTTAAAACGCTGTTGGTTTATGAATAAAAACTTGTAAAATATCACGCATTTCATGGTACCATGCATTAAATTTAGTGAATAATTATACATAGTATTGCTAAATAACGACACCTCCCTCTAATTTTAAAATCAACATATTTTAGCATTCATAAGGAAACCCGTTACAAATTAATAAATGTAGCATATTGTTAAAGCTAGACAGGCTACTATAGTAACATAAGGGTGCCAATATAATGTTTTCAGAAGTAAAAAATAACTATGACGGATTTACATAAATTTACATAAACCTATGGTACTCACTCATCATTTGTGATGTTCCCTGCTCGTTTTCCTACTCCTTTATCCACAAAATTCAACATTATCACCAAACATATTTTTGACCGATATAAATATGTTTTATCTGCTAACATGTTGAATTGATATTTTTATGTCCTAAAGTTTCAAATTATGCTAAATGTGTGATTTTTAATTACGTGTTCATCCCTATCATTTCATTTTTTGCCAAAAAAAACATACTCCAAACGAAGACAAAGCGCTTAATTGTTATGCATTACGAAGGCCTATATTCTATGGTATTCACCAGATGCTATGTCAAAGGCACAGTCAAGTTGTATGCATCCTGAGAATGACAGAGTACTGTATATTGCAGACATTGAGTCACCACACCACAGAAAATCTATTAACTGTCTCTGTGGATGCCTCTAATTTGTGGATGCTAAGTGGAAAATAGCAAATAGTCAATGAGTTAGCCTGTAGGCTTAAAGGTCTATGGTTGATTTATATAGTGTCATGTTAAACACAGTTGTCTTTATAAAAACCTTTCCATACAAAAATTCGTAGATACTGAACACGTTGTGACGAGTGTAGAACAGGTCGGCAGGGCACAAGGACCCCTGTGACAAGGGACCTCTAGACAAGGGCTTCCGAACAAGGGCTCCGGAGATAAGCGCCCCTTCCCCTATTGCAAAAACATGTCCTTTAATAATTACGAAAATAATTTAATTTAAAAATTTAATATTTTAAGATATTTTTGATAAGAAATGATACCTTTTTGCTGAATTTACTTTATTATTTGGTAACGTAGGAACTGGTTAATTCTTTTACTTTTATAAATACAAGGATTTTTAACTATAAAAATTTACTAAATTCAATTTCTAATTGCAATTGTTGATTTATTTCACATGATTACAAGAACACGATTACAACTGATGTTTTTATATTACTGATTACAAGAACAGAATTGCAATTCAGCATGATCCTCATCTTAATGTTTGTGATTCTACATAGGTAATTTATGACAGAACGTACGTTATTTTCTCCGAGGTTTTGCGATACATCCATCTAGCCTCCAAATTGCTGGTCCAGCAACACGTTGATTATTGCCTGTGTCATTTCACAATATAATAGAACCTCAAAAGGTTTGAATGGTGCGTGGTAATCGACGCCAGTAGTTTTCTATAAAAGCATTTAAGAAGTTATTCATTATTCCGTGTTGCATACTTTGGAATTCCTTGGAATTCCTAGACAAAGCTCTCAGCAACTGTGTTAACCGTGTCATAGTTTTTAAAAGGTTGCAAAATTTAAAAAAACGAATAACATATCATTATTTAATCACATTACCTGGCTAGACTGTGCAAACTACTTTATATCAATTTATTTAAATTGTCATTAAAATATTCTCTTTTTGTTTCTGTTTCAATTAAAATTGAGTGTTTTGCAGAAAAATGAAAAAAAATATATTAGGAAACCAAATTTACTATGCAGAGCAATCAAAATCTGACACTCTATTTTGATAAATTCCATTGCTGTGTGAATTTTATCTCTTATAAAGTAACATCTGAAATAAAAAGTAATTAAATAAATTAATCAAAATAACCTTTTTCAGGTGTTAAATCGTACGAAGCGGCTGTTCTCAATGCCAGAAAACCAAATAGAACTACAAACAATTGTGCTGGTCACGAGCTGTTTCTATAAAATGCTGATGTACATGTCTAATTCAAGCAGCAGCACGTAATATGCTAACGTCCCAAGAACTGAAGTGTATTGACATTCTTTCAATCAAACCGGATATTAAAACTTTGAATCCTCTTTAAATGCCTAGATTTTGCCTGAAGGCATAATTGGTTCGGTCTGTTGCTCTGTATTACTCTGCCTAGTGATTGCCTAGGATAAAAGTTTTATTCCTCTACTGGTTCAACGACTCTGTAACATACTAGTTGAATTCGCCAGAAGATTCCATGTTTTGTAATGAGATTTTACACACAAGGCACAAAAATGCATGGCTGGGCATAAGTGGTTCAAAATAAAAAGAACTACCGATATTAAAGCATTTCATGGAATTACAATATTTAGGTGTAATCAAAAGAAACTCGTTTTCATTATCAACAAATAAGCTCCAGAGTAGGAATGGGGCTTTTAAATTTTCAAACAAGTTACGAAGGCGAATATGGAGCACATTATGACACATTCAAAGTTTCCGATATCTGACCATGGTGAAGATACAAGAACAGTGTCTGAATTCATTGTTGTTTGCTTTAATGGAAATGAGCCAGTCATGCTTGTCCCCGCTCAATTAAAACACGCATTGCTCCCAATGGTAATAAAAAAAGTCATCAAGAAAAGTTTTATTTAGGGTCAAGCTATTGTGTTGTTCAGAACATATTACACGACAAATTTCAATCGTGTGACAGACGATATAGCCACAACAATATTCTTAAATAAAATTTCATTTCTATGCCATTGTTTCAAAGAGACATGCCTCAAAATATTCTCCATTTTGCTGGTTGCATAATAACTGATACTGGGAAATATGACCATATAACTGCAGGTCATATGTCACTACACCCTTTATTAATCCAACAGTGAATTCTTTACAAAATCCTTATTTCCCTATATTTCGCGATCCGAAGTGACTTTCTCATTTTTATTATGTTTCAACTGGAGAAGTCATTCAGAAACGAGGATGACATTTTGCACCAGAATGTGAGATAAATGGAGCAGGATACTCTCGGTCAATGCTTCCATGAAGTTAAACATCTTGAAAACTGCTTAAAAACCTTTGTGAGTCATGGTATTTATTTCTTTCATATTTACATTGTGTCTTTACATGACATTTTTAGCTTTGTCTTAATATTGTAATTATTTTATTTTTTATTTATTTTCTCAAATTTAGTTTCCAAATGGTCTTTAGTTGTCCCTTAAGTTTCCTCCTTTTTTATCTATTTATTATTTTATTCCGGTTGGATGGTTTTCAGACGGAATCACAATTTTTTAATCTCAGTTTTTTCTTCAAGGTCACGGCCAGCTATGGGAAAAGTATTTTTAACCTCAAAATGGTCCAAGACAGCTCCTTCTTGACCGTTTGACGTATGAAGATGAATTTTGGTACGCATAGGATCTCGCTTTAATCTCATTTGTTTTGACCTGATCTTGAAAGTCAAGCTCCAACCGACGTCAGATTTTCACACTTTCTATTTTACCCAAAAATGCCTAGAAATTATACTCAAATCCAGGTTCGATCACTTATACGGTTTGTGTAGGCTATAACCATAGAACTTTGATCTTGACCTTGACAGTCAAGGTCAAAGATCAAAGATCCTTTGTATCGCAAAAACAGCGATTCGGAGCTCAAGTTGAACCCTATGGGAACAAGAGGCGTTCAGGGCAAAGTCAATGAGTTATGAGCCAGATTAAACCGGAGTTATTACCCAGACCTTGTGTCTTCAAACGTTGCAACTCTAGAAAAGGCGAGACGAAATCACCTCGCCAAAATGCAAAATCCAAACCATTCGGTTTATTAATAAGTTTGATATTTTTGGTTACTGTTCACGCATTTGGTGCATAAAACCTTCGCATAATATGATACATATTCCTCTGTTGTTTATCTAAATAAGCCATTCCTCTATATAGCGAAATTCGGTCTAGTTAATATTGTAAGCAAACTATTTTTACTTTTACTGATCTTATTCTAGACTTTGCTTTTAATTTTATTTTTTTATTTATTGCCTTTGCAAACTCAAAATGAAATAAGAATATAATAACACTACAGACCTACAGCCACTGAGCCTGGACCACATGACAAAATTATGGAAGATACTGGTTATGTGCATATATTTCATGACTGTCTATCATTTCTAATTCCATGCTTCAATACATAAGTTCAGTTTACCCATCGCAGATCGTACATAAGCTGTTTGAGATCATTGTCGATTTTTTTGTTTAAAATTTGAGAGCAATATGAATGTATGGAGTGGGTTAAAGGAATGAAGAGAAGCATTTTATTATATCATGGCCCATGCTAGAATCAGTGCAAAGGGCTAATAACATGAACACTGTGTTGACAGAAAAAGGTTTTTACTCGTATGAAATTATATTGCTTCACAAGTAACAACTCGACCAAAATACGCGACATATTTTTCATATTTTACTTTTGATCTATTTTCAAATTGCAATCCCATGACTATCATTTCCGGTTTGCGATAACACAAACAAGTTGTTGTTTTTGTTTATGTGTCTGACGTCTATGTAACATATATAAACATTGTACCAAAATCATTGTTAGACGTTGGAGAAAGTTACGTTTTGGTTACGACTTAAGGTAATGTATAAGCAATGTTGTTTTTCCAATGTCGTTTCAACTTTGTATCAAAGGCATTGGTAAAACGTTGCTCTGTGGTCGACACCAAATAAATCAAAGTCCAAACAGAGTTAATGTTGGGGTTTGGTTGGGTAGACGTCGAAATCTCAAATCGACTTTAGATCGACCTTAGACTATATATGTGGCAAATGCTACACATTTTTCCATTCTTACCAAACAGCAAACAATGAATTTATATCCCACTTTTTGCATAAACAAGGATCAAACAACAATCATCAAGGGTAGCGTAGAAAATAGAATTTAATATTAATACCCAGAAAACAATGTTTGGATAAAGAATGATTAAGGGTAAATCTGGCTTTTTGGGATTGTAAATTTGATTGATGACGTTCCTTATTGAAAAAAAAAACACTTTTAAAATTATTATAATAACCCGCACTCTCTTGTATAAGGAGAGAGAAAAAGAGAGGCAGAGAGAAAGAGAAATAGCTAGACAGGGGAGAGAGGCAGAGAGACAGAGAGAGAGAGAGAGGAGAGAGAGAGAGAGAGAGAGAGAGAGAGAGAGAGAGAGAGAGAGAGAGAGAGAGAGGTTGAAGAACAAATTCAACTTGATAACAGCTTGCCGGACAGTAACTGCGATGATTTCTTCCCGAGGAAATTGATATTTCTATTTATATGAACCATTTATTTGCCACATAACAGAACGTGATACCAGCATTGCTTCTTTCAGTTTATGATTTTACTACTTATTCAGTATTATTCAGGGAAAGAGAAAAGTAGCAGTTTTTTGTTAATTTAAGCGTTGCTATTAGGCTTGTTTTAATGGTTATCGTCCAGTGTTATTAGCCAAGAGTTTTTTCATAGCATCGTGCTCCTTCAGTTCGCTTTTTATCACATTACAGGGGAACAATATGAGAATATTGACCTTGTCTCAGAGCTGTGCTACAGAGTATAAATTTGGTTTCAACTAAAATTCACATATTCTTATTTTGTTCATCTGTTTGCTAATGAATGTGTTCACTAATTGCAGAGACATCACATTTCTATTCATTTCAAAGCATCCGCAGTCAGCAAACACTTAAGTCATTTTCTAACTACATGGTGTTTTGTTGAATAACTGTTTGTACATACGAAGACTTAACAAGGCCAATGAATGTGTTGCGGAATGCTGTGTAATTACATTTAAGAATAAATGTGACGTGGATACTTCGATTGCCTGCAGCATTTCAACTCCCTTCCCGATCCAACTGAAGTAGATATTTTAAATACAAGTTCAAATATGACATCTTGAAATTTTTTTACCAGTTTTAATCAATAATTTTTAAAGTATCAGAGACTGCAAAACGTTTAAATGACGTATCTTTATGACATATCTGACCAAGCACAAATATGTATTGAAAATAAATGCAACGGGTTCAAAAACATTCTCAGGCAAGCTAATACCACACACCACTATAAGTTCCGTCTGGTTAAAAGTGGGGATCATGTTGTTCACTGTTCTATAATTCCATTTATCAAGAAAATCACAGACAGTTGGTACAGTCTGTAATCGCGTCAGACGAATTTGTTCTTTATAGATAAAAACAGACTAACAAAAATGTCTTCAGATGCATCTTTTGGGAACATAGACTATTCCAGAGGGCAAGGGTCGATTGCTTTTTTACCCATGAGCATAGATCTCAGATTGCCGGTGTCACTAAATAAGTCAATATTTTGGCGGATATTTTCTGTGCTTGGACTAGAAGTCGACTGTTATTTCTTTCACTATCCTGCAAACCATATAAATAAATCATGATATTTTAGTGGCATGAATATTAATGAAGGAAAAAATTATGACTGAACAATGTGCAATTTAGCACACAGGGCAAGAAATAGTCCGATTTTGCATGCAGTGAAGCAAACAAGTACTTTTTCTTTCATAACGGGAAGAGTCTCCAAAGTAAGACAAAGCCGTCGCTTTTTTTGCCACATAACTATTTGCTGGAAATATTACTTTAAGTGTTAATGATTACATTTTACCAAGAAACCCATCAAGCGAGTGCTCTCGTGGAACTACAATCCACACATAACAGGCGTAGGGATTAAAATTTTGCACATGCCAACATTTATATCACAATGATGCTCTTCTATACTCTTTTTCTATATTTATCTATTCTTCTTCAGCAGAATTCGGGTATGCTTCAACTAACTTTCATGACGTTCTAATTAAAGATTCATCATTGTTGTCTTCTTTGCATTGCTGTGTGCAGTCTGCTTTCCATTTTTATCAACACAATTAACGTGATGATAACTGTGCCCACAGTATAAATTTACTACTCTGCTTCCGTAGGCGCTTAAAATCTTAAATTACATATGTCAGCAGCTTGATTAACCAAATATTACTATTTTCAGCATGAACTGAATCTATTCATGCTCGGTTTTAGTGAAATCTATATCTGACAAATTCTTGCTGTTTTAGAGATTCATGAACAGTTTTTTTCCTTATATTTTTTACTATATTTCTGTCATTTAGCTTGTCTCTAATGAACATTTTCCAAACCTGTACCTGATTATGCCTTTTTTGAGACTAAGGGTTTTCTTGATGCACAATATCATCAAACAGGATATGACGTAAGTATGTATAGTTGTCTACATATTCTCTTATGCACATGTTTCAAACAAAAAATAGAAGTACAAATGTAGCACGATTGCCAAGTGAGTGTAGTATTGTATTTATCAGACCATTGCAGAGAAGATCAAAGTAGGCCTCATGGTGACATAACAACACAAGCTGACTTCAAAGTCATCAGGTAATGCGTTCATTTTACTTGCCTCTTTTCTTTTCCCCTTTGTTAAAGCAAAAAGCTGTACCAGCTCGTGAAATGACAGCAGTGCCTCATGAAAGAAACACATTATTTTCAAGCTACGCTTATTTAACAATAAGTCTACATAGGGATTATTATCGTGATATATTTTCTGATGAAATTGGTTTAAGTTTGCAATTTTTAGCAACATACAGTATTGTATGTAGTATGAGGAAACCAAGAAGAAACTTAGGTATGTCAGTGTTGAAATGATGAAACATCAACTCTTTATTTTAAATCACTGTGACTTTTCCCGTCAGAAAATAACAAAAGCTTACAAAGCGAGAGACTAATGTTTTTAAGAAATTTTTAAATTGTATTTGGTAAACCACACAATAAAATCTATCAAAATGTTGCGTTTCTTGTTTGAAAAAATACTGAAGACACAATGTTCAGCATAATTTGAGATTTATATTTATAATTTATATGCAATTTAAAAATCTCAAACCAAGTTTGTGTCAATTAAATTAAGTTTGTAAAAATATCGACTTTTTCGTTACAACGTAAACGCTTAAGCCAATAAACTATGTATGAAGCCAAGAAATAAGATTATCTTAGTTCACTATTTTTGACATAGCACAAAGCATCTCGAAGTCTATCAATTTATTATTTTCCAGCTTCCAGGACCAGAGCTCTTTTTAACATTTTAAGTAATATTTTGTAAAGAAACTTGCGTCCATCAAAATCTGCTGTGAACTAATATTAAGTTAATTATTTATATGTGATTGCCTTTACCATACTTCAATTAGAGATAGTTTCGGTTAAAAGGGTAAAAAGTTTCCTGTTTTAACTAAATATGTAATTTTATGTAGTTCCCTAAAGCCCCTTAGTCATAGGTTCTTGTTGACTTCTGTATGCTTGCCTGATGCATAAGTTTGTGTTTAAATAATGAATGGTTGTATTTTTCATGGTTTTGTTATTGAACAAAATACACATCGGATATTTAGAAAAAAGGGCCTTCACTAATAGAAAACGCTATACTTGAAATACAACAATCGAAATAATTTTGAATAACCGTATTATATATATATATATATATATATATATATATATATATATATATATATATATATATATATATATATATATATATATATATATATATATATATATATATATATATATATATGGAACTCATTGATTTCACAAATTTTGCACAAATCCATATTCAGTGTTACTGTTTTTAGTCAGACAGACTCGGTGAGTATGTGGGCTATCAATCATGGTTGTCTTGATGATCTCCTGCGACCCGGCTGATGATTCACTATCATGGAATGACGACACCATTATATGTTCATAGTTTTCATCTGCCTCGAGTCTAAAAATAAAATAGTACACATGACACCAAAGTAGTCAACAGTAAGTGAGTTCAACTTTGCATTATAGGTACGTGTGCTTGCCATAGCGTTTCAAATCTGTGTGTCTGTTACAACAATAAAGCTACAAAAAGCTATAAAAAATACACAAAATTATGTTTGATTGATTCTTCATAAAATAAGTAAAATGTTTGTACACTACATTTAAGTTGATTTAATCTTACTTTTTTAATTTTCTGCAACACTTATAGAAAATGGCCATAATCACAGGGATAATGACCACCACTGCAATTATACTAGCCCACCATGGAAAGTGGGCGTGGCTGTGGTAGACACAATGTGGCGGAAGTGATGTCCACATGCCATTTGATTGACATGTTATTACGTTACTTCCTTTCATGTTATATCCTACAATATGATATATTTTATATGAAATGTGGCAATCGTCTTCAAAATTATTTCGATCGTTGTATCTTAAATTATATTTTATAGTATATTGCAACCATCTATCTTTATCTACATCTTTATCTCTGTCTATCTTTATCTACTGTTAACTGGCACGTTATATTCTGAACATTTACATTAATTTAATTGAATAGTAATTGAGGATATGAATTCACCTGGTTTGCAAGCATACTGCAGGGAATTAGGATGATAACGAGATGTATCATGCACCAGAAATGCATTTCTTGGCAACCTTGGATATATGCATCTTGTCCCTAAGCATGCATAATTTACTTATTAGAAGCATGCTTTACAGCACAACAACATTACTAAAGAATAACTGACATTTGAAACTTGGAAATCTTTCCAAAAATTTTAGGACTTCTTGTCTTATCATTTCTAAAAGAACAACTATTTGAGTCTTCATGACATGTGCTATTTAAACTAGCATTAATATTAATACTGAAACAATCTTACCTTTTCCTCCTGCCATAGGTAAAAAATGCTAACAAATTATGAACAATATACTCTTAACTATACTTTTCGCATTTTTATACGATTAAAAACTCAAACTTTTGTTTTAATATTGCAATATTTTCGTAGATTCTGCATGTAATTCCAGATTCAATGTCAATCAATTTGTAGAAATATCCAGTACAAAAACCCTGATATAAAGATATCAATTATTCCATTTAATCTTGTAATTTCACTGTTTGTCTTCTGAACCTAATTTGCTCTGATTAGAAAACCTTCATTTGATGTTTTGATTCAAAATTATTTTCTAAAGATCACATCCAAAATCTTTTTTTCATTTTATGTGCTGCGTTTTGGAAAAAATCTTTTGCACGAATTACTGATATATTTAGGACAGTTGCTTGCAATAATCATGCTTACACTTTAGTTCTTGTTTATTCCTCGTGATTCGTACAATCATTTATCAGTAATTAGACTGTTTAGAAGTAACAATTATATTTTTAAACTGTTATCATAAGTATATAAGCTTAAATGCGATTCTATACAGAGATTAAACAAATATCAACCCCTGCAGGTAAAAAAAACACACCGATGCCTGAGCGCTTTACAACAGAATTAATTGCACTGCTGCAGTTGTGGCTAATCGCGTGTTTGGCAACAGGCAGCTGGTAGTACACATGGTCTCTGTCTATTGTGTTTACTTCTTACGCAAACCATTTGCTATTTATGGTCTTGTATATCTTTTCTCAGTGTCTCTGTAACAACCGACCCAGCTTACACCACTATTAAATGTGTAAGAACTGTTGTTTTATCAATAGGCGACTTTGAAATTGGCAAATTATAATGCTTCGGGGAATAATATTCAATACGACCAAATTCGTAGCACATCTTGTCTGTGTGAGATGCACAGTAGAAAATTTCCTATACATTCCTTACCTATACGACCAGTAAAATATAAAACGACTTTCTATAAGTATTACTGTTAACATTTTTTGCAAAAGATAACGAATCTCTGGAGGAAAATCCCGAACTTATTTATATAAAATAACTCTTAAAGCCACCGCATCAACAACAAGCACAATAGAAACCAAATTGCAACATTTCAGAGATATGTCTATTCTAATATATAATTATAAACTCTTTTTGTTTTTACATGAGCAGTGCAGTGACAGCTATTTCTCATTATTGATTGATAACGTCGCCTCAGCTTCTAAGAACAATTGTGGAATGCAACAAATATATTATACGAAATACTATTAAAGCTATTTACTCTTATTAATTTTTAAAGCATCCTGAATAATAAAATGTGCTCACAGATACCTTTATAGAAAGTCTAAAGATATGAACTCAACAACAAAGGAAGGTATGGTTGTAATTTCTTCTCTGCTTCACTACAAATGCATAACTGTTAATCTATCCTAATAATTTTATTGCATGCTTACACAGGCAGAGTTTCTATTTAAATTAAATAAATATAAGCAATTTCATGTTGAGTACATAAATATAGTTATCATGATATCTTATACCAGTACTTTTGCAAATAAAAATAACTACACAAATGAGAACGCCTCGTAAATTTATATTTTGCAGTTAGACTGGATGTAAATATACTGTTTTCAACTAATATGTTTTGATGGTTATGGATAAGGACGCACATTTGACATAAAGGGTGCATGAAAAGCATTATAAAGCATTATAAAGAAAGCTTCATCTAGATCTGTTCCTGTGTAATTAAGCAAAATGTCCTTAAAAAATGTTCTTTTTGAAACAATGTTTTGTCTTCTTCTATACACCGCTAATTCTTATAATAGGGAGGAATACAGAAAACGTATAAACGAGGAGTATTAACAATCATAATCCAGTCATACATTAATATTATATCACGATATAAATTTCAATTTCAATTGAAAATAAGCAATTGATCTAGAAACTTAAACGTCGAATAAGCATTTTGTTCTAGCTTTGTCTTCATATACTTCTAATAATTTTAATTACTGGAGCATTCACTTGGAAGAAAGCTACCCGCTTCCCAAATGCATCATTAATCTGTTGTACATCTATCTACTCGTCCTTGATCGTTTTGTTGCTGTTTCTTTTTTTTTTAATTTGGAAACTTTTATAGCCAAAAATTTCTATTGCCAGCCCGCGATCATAAAATTTTGATAAAGTAAAAACATAGGAATCATTACATATTTCTTTCAAAAACACTGACGCCCTTGATAATTTGTTTAATCTAAAAATTGCACAATTTTTATCAGTAAACAAGAATAACTCCCTTGATATATATACGTACAATATTGAGGCTTGAAAAATTTCAAATAAATTAAAATGTAAGTTCTATATTTAAATCATAGTCTTCTCATAGTTTTCTGTTTTGAAGGGAAAGAGTCTCAACAATGTGTCAAATGAAGAATATTAACTAATTTTCTGTGCCAAAATACTGAAGCCTTTTACTGCAATTGAAAAGACATACCTAAAGTACCGGGGGTTTCCGAAAAAAGCCCAGGCCAGGACTTCTATTTGGAAACTGGCCAATTTCAGGCGCTCATTTAGAAACCATATAGAGTCCCCAGGGCTTCTATTAGGAAACAGTTTCTATTTTTTAGATGGAGGTGGGGGGGGGTATCGGTAAGTTTTTATTGAAAAAAGAAAATTTACCATCAATCTCTTATTAAAGCGCTACATGCTGCGGATATCCGCACAAAAAATAACAAAACACACAAAAACAACAGTAACTAAAAAAGCCTGGTAAAGTTGGGGGGTGCCTTGTGGGAAGCACAGGACTACGCAACGAGGCAAACCGTGTCTAGGAGTTTGCCTCACATCAAAGGATTAAGTGCACCGTGTCTGCATTGCTAGTAAACACGAGTTCTAAAAAGATTGCAGGGAAGCAGGGGGAACATCTTGCCGCCCGTCTCAGTACTCGGCCCGTTATATTTCCAGTAATACTCCGGAGTAAAGGTGGCAGTGGGGAGGGGGTGTCTGTTCGCCTTGTGCAAAGCACAGGATTAAGCAAAGACGCAGAACATGTCTAGCGGCTGCCTCATATCAAAGGATTAAGTGTGAGTAAACACGAGTTCCAAAAAGACTTGCAGGGAAAAAGGGGGCTTTTACTAGGAAACGATTTTTTCCGGTCTTTATTTTAACTCCAAATAGAAGCCCTGGGGCTTCTATTGGGAAACAGTTTCCTGATAAGAGCCCCGGGTCTTTTATATGGGGGGAGCTTCTTTTCAGAAACTCCCGATAAATATTCCGTAACAAAGCTAGTGTTTGAAATGTCTACATTTTCATCATCTTGCTATTTGTGTGCCACATTTGGCAACATAAAATATAATACTGAAGTGGAGTTTTTTTTACAGAAATATACCAATTCTTTACATTCCATGATTTAGCTGTATTTATTTTCAGTAAAGCTTCTTTTCTATTGCACTAGTCCCTATCTTTATCAAACCCAAACCTCAAAGGAAAATGCAAGCGTCATAAAACAATTGTTTTGAGAACTATAATTCATTCTAAGATGTGACAGCAGTTCATTTGTCTCTCTGGTGTGATTGATCACGTGAGAATACAATCTGCGCTGTCAAACCCGAATACTTTTTGTAAAAAAATTCTTTAATCTCGAGGATTCTTATTAAAACAGACAGGTCTTAAATGAAAGGAACGTGACAATGTTCTACTTGTTGTTTGCTCTTAAATCGTGTGAATGCCGATCGACGACTAGTAATGTTCTAATAAAAAGGCGTTCATCTCTGGTGAAAAATATTTTACAGCTGATCAGTAAAAGAAATTAATGAAAACAAAAGTGCCGATATATTGTCTGTTTTCTGAGGGAGAAAGGTATGGTGCACGGTAAATCTAAGACGGCAGATTACAGCTTGTTGATACATTTATACTGAACTGCTTCTAGAAATTTACTTAAGGCCTCATTTTCCTTACTTGATTGCGATGATACACATAAATTCTATTAAACCACTTCAATAGCGTTAAGATTAATAGTATATATTCTGTTGTCCATTTTTGCATTGTCATAATTTTGCAGACACAACAAACAGTTGATCGATCACAATAATGTGTACACACAAAGATTAAAAACGATCTGCTTAGTTTTACAACATATGGTAAATATTAGAATGAACACCAGCGACAATCTTTTACGTAAAAAGTTCTTCTTTCAGCGTGTGACCAATTCGGAAATTATATTTTATGTATGTATTGCTCAAGTATAGTTTTAGCTGGAAGTCATGTTTGATCCGACAAAAAATTTAAAATGATCGTTGTCAATACCTTAATCGTTCTTGAACTTTTCAGACTGGAAATAACAAAATATGTTTTAAGAGAAACCTAAGAAATCTGAAAAATTGTGTTTGCGTTGCTTACAGCGCTCTTGTATATTGGTGTCCTCGCATAGATCATTCAGAGGCTATAGTGAGAATTTTGAATCGTCTAAGGACAATCTGCATAACAGCAATAGTAATGGCACTTGGAGCGGTATAAATCAATTGATACAAATTTCCTGGAAATTATTCGGCGACTGTAGTAAATTGCACCAGTGGAGTGAGCAATATCAGAAGCTTAATGTGTGAAATAGCTTTATGTTGCTGAACTCCGTATTTCTAAAACGGATAACTTCAGTTGAAACTAGTGCTGTAGAGTATCATCTATCATAAGGCAAATACTATTTTTCTCCTATTAATTCTAGTTCTGTTTTGAATTTTATATTTACTGAGCTTGCATAAATCAGTGTTTCAACTTAAATAAAAAACAGTTTTATCCTCAAAATTACACCTGAAGATTAACAACTGAAGAAAGAAGCACTCAAATGATTTGTGATAAGCAAATGATTGTATGTTTTTCAGAAAAATGTGTGTGTTATCAGGATCAATATTTTTTAAACTTACACACATATATATATTTCTTTACTTTATCTTTTAAACAAACGAACATGACTTTCTAAATAAGAAATTTTCGACATAGAATGATTGACACACTGGCTGTCATCAACTTTTTTAATCGTTACGTTTTCTTTAACAGTTAACAGATTTCTGTAGCATTTTAAGCGCAAGGTCCTACATTTCCTTTATTTTCAATCGTATGTGTTCTTTTCTCCGTTTTTATAAATTAAGTAGCTTTGCTCTTACTTTATTGGAACTCAACAAAATATTTAACCACGGAGAATGTAGGTCTCACTGACACGGGTTTGCTTTCATGTCCGTGTTTGTTTAGGGCTCGGTGAGGCAAGCATGGCACGTGCTAGTGAACTCGGTTAATGAGTTCGCCAAAATATCAACAACGGGACTCAGTGGCGTAAGCAGTAGAAGGCCTAGTGTGTAAATAGCCGGGAAGGTAACGTTAAACATTTTCACCAGCCTACATTCTCATGCAGGAGCTTGATAAAGCCTGGCCGTCAGCGGTGCTAATATTAAATGTCCTGCTTCGGGAGTTAAGCACTTGTATCTGGCAATCTCGTTTAGCAGTATTGGGCTTACTCAGACACGCAACTTGAGTTGTTCTAGTCTGATTTATAAATTTCAGAACATGAAGCAAGATGACTTCTCTCAGACGGTGTTGAACGGCATGACTGGCGTACGTATGCACTTATCCAACAACTTGTAGTAGAAGTGGCTCGAGAAATAGTGTTTCAGACGTACTTTGGATCCAGTGGCAGTAACGTCCTTGGCGATAGCATTGCTTATCTCTTATATTTGTTTATGGAGTGCAAACTTCCAAGTTCGATTCATAAATTCCCATTCGGCAACCCACTCCTGTATGATCAAGCGTGCGTCATGAAGCAAACTCTTAGACAAATACATTTCGCGTTACCTGCTATGCTTTTAGGAGAGAAATGTCTACGGTTGTGGTCCAGTGGGAATTGGTAGCTGTATTGTATTGTCCTTGGCAGTATTATCTCCACAGCCCTCTCGTCAACTCTAAGAATGTTGGAGTGCGTCAGGTAAACGTTCGCTACATGCACTCCCTACAGTGTAGCTCAAAGTCAATTTGGTATTCGACTCAGAGGTGTTATTCCCTCCCTCTCTTATTTGGGTGAAAAAGCGCATCATCTCGATAAAGGAGGCTAATTTCATCCAGTTAGTAAATCCAGCGCTACTGGACACATTAGACGAATTAGCAGTATCTGTTTTGGGGCGTTCTATCCATTTCATCCCAGAGCAATTGCCCAATAGCAATTGCGAAGGCAACAGTTCCTGACTGTATTCACAAGACAATTATCTTATCATGCTATAACATATCAGGGAAAATAAGTTGGAATGTACTGTTAAGATCAATGCCCAAGAAAAATGGCATTTAGTGTACTACACGAAAATTTCTTCGGATAGCTACTGGATCAGTTGTCAGAGTTAGGTTGCCTGACCTCCACGAATGCTTTCGTGCCCTATTACTTGCAAAAATATTCCATGGACAATTTTGCTAAACGTGCCTAGACCTGTATGCGCAACTCAAAGTGACATGATTGATTTTTCTTTAATCTGAGAACATATTTTTTTAATGTGAAATTTTAAACCTTTTAAAAATGTGTAGTCTCTATTTGGTCCCTATAGTTCTGGCAAAATTTTTGTTTGTGATGGCACACTTCACTTAATGACCAAGTCGTAAACAGTAACACATTATGATGGATACAAAAGGGTGGGGGGGAAGTTGCTAATTCACTAATATATAATCTGTCTCATTTTAAATCCAATATGCACCGTTACTATGAGTTCTAAAAAATTGCTGTTGGGAGTTACTCTTCCATATAAAAAGGTTGGCTGCTTGAATACTCTTGAATTTTTGGATGTTGCTTTGACATTCATTAGTTATATATTGACTCAGATTTATAACTCTATACAAACAGACGTCATCAGCCATTAAGCTGATTATATCACTGTTATGTTAAAAATATCTGTAAATAATTTTACACTCAGATATTTGCATTAATTAACCGTAATTATTGAAAATTTATCAAAATCAGCAGATTGCCTCGATTAATACATCTCTGTCGTTTGAGGTCGTATTTGAAAAGCAGGATAGTTAGGGCCGAGTTAGCAGAAAACTTTCAGCAGGTTTTATAAAACCCTACATTGTACTGCAACTCTTGTCTCACCAGAAGTGATACAATCAGTCAGGTACTGAAATACAGTATATGAATCCTCATCTCAAAATATCTAACCGGTAGTTTTACAGCTTCTCCCAAAAATAATGGGAAATCTACTAGTTTGACTAGAATTACGCATAAATTTCCTTGAAGGTGAGACAGACATCGGTGGTGCCTGCCTCCATCCTTCGTCTTTCCGTCTTCTTATGTTCTATTGTAACTTGCAGGCCAGAACAGTTATTCTGTCGCTGCTTATAGTATGTAGTGCCTAAGGTTGGAGAGTGTAGACACTGTGCATGTGTGTTCTGGCAAAGAAGCGTTTGGATAAATTTTCCAAAGTCATTTATTAAAGTCATCTATTTATTAATTTATCTTCAGACCTAGTGTCATGACTCTTTGGAAAGGTGCGCTTCAACCAAATCACAGTAATCCCTGCTAGAATATTTTTGTGTTGATTTTGTTGGCGCACAAGTTATCAATCAATAAGACACGTAGTCACGCCTTTCTCAGGGCATTCCCACTGAAGGAGTCTGCTAATTGATATTTACGGAATTAAAATAGAACTTTAAATTTCTTAATCTCCATTGCCATGAGTAATCTAGTTTTCAGGCGTAGGCGTCATTACTTGGAGTGTCTGCTACAATTCTCGCTGTCGCTCAACGAGTAATTGTGTGATCGCAGGCATTCGATCATGTGACACGAAGTAAATATTTGGCAACTGCTCCTGGAATGGGAATAAGTCCTTTCCTTGATGCTGGTAAGCTTGTCTTCAGACTTTTTGAGTATCGTTTAGTCAAAGCATTCGTAGACACTTTGTCAGCCGAAGAAAACCTGTGCGTTATCCGGGTAACTTAATTACTTTTTAAACGTTTCATTGCGGTACATGGTACTATTGCCGTAACAATGGCATTTCTTTTTTTCTAAAAAATCTCGTAGTTTGTTCAACAGTACTTTTCTCCTTAACTCACACCACAAAAACCTTGATTCTTTGGTCTAGGCCTGTAAAATTATTGCCGTAACAATGGCATTTCTTTTTTTCTAAAAAATCTCGTAGTTTGTTCAACAGTACTTTTCACCTTAACTCACACCACAAAAACCTTGATTCTTTGGTCTAGGCCTGTAAAATTATTGCCGTAACAATGGCATTTCTTTTTTTCTAAAAAATCTCGTAGTTTGTTCAACAGTACTTTTCTGCTTAACTCACACCACAAAAACCTTGATTCTTTGGTCTGGGCCTGTAAAATCTACGTGGAGTCTCTTCCTTGATTAATCAGGCCAGTAAAATGGATGTACTGTTATCTTGGTTGGGAGGAAGGGATCTTTGAGAAATGTTGACAGATATCGCACATTTGATCAACTGGGAGGGTGCAACATTGTATCTAAAGGTTCAGACACGATTTGATTTTCTGATTGACCAGGAGGTGAAAATTAAAATCTAAACAAACTGCATATTTCTTAAAGAAAAACCTAAATGAAACTATCGTTTCATAAAAGTATCATATACAGAAAGATAAGAAAACAGGACGATAATTGAAACATTCACAAAACAAAATCGGAACACACTCGATACATCACGGAATTTTTGCCATTGTGGTCTAAAAACACAAAGAAGTTTAGCTTTGAACCACATACAAGTTCAACAGACATGAGACAATGTGAAGACTGTTAAAAATCTACCTCAACGCCAGCAGATGGTCAGGAAATAGTTTCAAAATAAGCAACAGTCATGGTAAGTAACGAGACTTAAGCCGGTAATCAGACTGCATGACCCAAAATAATGGGCAGCAACATTAAACTTAAGTCATTTAAGAAAAGAAAAGAACTCATTTCCCATGCATGAGCTGTAAAGAAGCTGTCCATAACCTCATTCTTTGTTGTCTGTGACATGCATTCTGTATCACATTAACTGAGATTTTTCTGTAAAGAATGCATGTCCAAGGTTAGCTCACTCTTAAAGAAAGAATACCACAAGGAAGAAAAATTGCACCAGCAACAAAAACACCCCCGGCCCAGCCAAGTCAGCTTATAATTGCCTTCGCCGGATGCGATTCTAATGAAAGACCTAAGAGCAATTTAGTAATATACGTCATGCCAGAAATGAGTCCCAAAAGGTCAGTTGTGATCAATTACACAAGAACTGAAGAAACCACAAGCCACAGAAATTCTAAAGCACGCAAGACAGCTCACAGCTTCAAACTAAGTATCCAATAAACTACGTCTACATCTTATTATGCTTAAGGATTTTGAAAAAAGGCTATTATAAGCAACGCCAAA
This sequence comes from Protula sp. h YS-2021, assembly GCA_949752745.1. NCBI lineage: Eukaryota > Metazoa > Annelida > Polychaeta > Sabellida > Serpulidae > Protula > Protula sp. h YS-2021. The sequence continues at coordinate 94,966,565 of OX457025.1, read as the reverse complement.
AGCTTAAGACAGTCCCTGCTATTCAAGAACACACCATACTTTACTTCTACAGGTAAAAAGAAAGCAGAAGGTTCATAGATGAATTAAAAGGATACTGAAACAGCACCTCAAGTTAACCTTCCAGAAGATTACCATTTGACAACCAGAACCAGTCCGGAAACGACACTTCAAACATCATAGCAAAGACAGCTTCAAACATCATAGCATAAAGAATGAAATATTATGACCTACCAACAGTTTTCTACCTCAATCCACTGTCATTTTCTGATAAATAAACCAACTGGACGTAAAAAGGAAAACATATAACACCGATTTAGTAGTAGTTTCATAAACTTGGATGTCTGAAAATTTGCCCTTCATATCAATAACAATAAATGGCCCCTGTCAAGTTTATCTCATTAGAGAGGACCACCAACGGAAATGAGGAGGAGATATAGGCATAAAGAATAAGAAAACTTAATCTACACCAAATGGAACCAACTTGAAAACGAAACAATAGAATTAATATGCATGAACATAATACCTTAGAAACTAAAGAGAGATCTTAACACGATCAATTTTACTATTAAACCCATACAGACAGGATTACGGCGCGGTACAATGCTAGCGAAAAATTGAAAACTTAACCCACAAAAACAATGAAAAAAATTATCCAAAGAAGGAAACATCACAGTAACAGAAACCCCTATTCGTCCAAGACCTGCAAGAAATTAGGTGAGAGCCATTATGTAGACTGATGTCATGCAGATCAAACTGCGATCTTTTCAATAAGACCATGCAACAACCAATTGCGGGGCATTTCCCGCTACATACCATAGAAATTTTCATAAAGAACAAACTTCGGATCACTGAAGGGTGCAAAAAGGGACTAAATTAAAGACAAATGGCCAGGCAGTCAGGAAAAAACAGGCGATATAATGTCCTAAGAAACAAAATAAAGTATGTCTACAAAGCTTAAACCCAATACGGCTGCTGTAAAATGACAACTAGGAACCAGTAATCCCCACTCTTGTTAGAACCACATTAAGGAAATAACAAATTCAAGCAAAAATGATGCGAATGTATTCAAAGTAATGGTAAATCAACAAAATTTAACAGAAAATATTAAAAGCTTTCGTGCAAGTGTATCCGCTGACCTCCTAACAATAACTGAAATTAAGCTAAACATCGTGGTGACGATACTCGATTGATTTTTTTTAAATGTTCAAAATGTAGCAAAGCTGTAGGCCCTGACAATTTCAATCCTGGATATCTATCTGGCACCGCAGCACCACCAATAAGAACTGTTTTTAACACATCAATTCCTAAAGGATATGCTCCACAGAAGTAAAAGCAAGCTATAATTTGCCCCATACCCAAGAAATTACCTCCTTAGGTGATCACAAATGACATACAAATCATATCGTTGACAGACTAAGTAGAAAAGAATCTCCTGGACAGAAAAATTATTACCTTACTCATGTGTGGAGCAAATAGATTTTTTCAGTTTGGCAACAGGAAAGGAAAAGTAACCACGCATATGCGACCTCATCCATAATTGCCATCAAGCCTTGCATCATATATATATATATATATATATATATATATATATATATATATATATATATATATATATATATATATATATATATATATATATATATATATATATATATATATTTCTGCATTATTGCATTAACAATATGACAGTGGTCGATATCTTGCTTAAACTTTTATGAACCCATTTTCAGTGGATTCAGAAGAACCGAGACACGAATCAATACACTCAGTATAATTATGCATGCATGAGATGTATTAGCTATGCGCACCGAGCAAGTACAAAGCCAAAAATTTCTCTGGGAGGGGCCAAAAAAAAATTTCCTACTGGTTACTTTATTTCAATTCTGATCTTTTGCAAATCGGTCAATGACTCTTTTCTTGAAAATGTTGTCTTATTTAACTAACTTGATGAACACTGAGCGTGCATCTTTGGGAGAGTCTGTCATCTGGCATTGTCTTACGAATCCACCTTTTAACTCGCCGTATAGTGCTGAAACTGCGCTCTACGGTACAAGGTGTTGCAGGTAGCGTCATGTAGATTCATGTAGGATAGAACGCAGCCTTTTCATACACGTCTGCAAGCGGATCGAATGCATTATTACGGCGTCCTGATATTTTTCATACCGCTGCTCGACATCACTCGCAAAGTTATCCAAGCTGTAAAAGTCATTAACAATGTTAACGTGAGCGTCTAATTCAACCTTTGGCGTTTACAAAATTTTTCGTGTGTGCTAATGCGACAGTGACGTCACAGTGCATTCTCATTCCCAAAACGAGCCTCTAGCGCGTTAATTAGAGAGTCAACTTACTGAATGTACAGCGATATACGGTGGTAATCCATTTCTATCCAATGGTACTGAATGTTCCACTTAGTAGTGTCATCAACATATATGTAAAATCATACTCTTTGTTTGGGGTGTAATGATTATCTAATAATTGTGCTCTAACGGAAGCATTCACATTTCTTGATGACTTACAAAACGTCCAATGCCACTTTCTAGCACTTCAGTTTTTATATTTATTTCATCATCGTTTTTCTAATGTTTCCACAGTAAATGTTTAGTATTTTCGTCAATTGATACGTTACTTTCAAATTATAAAAATTTCTGATATCCATGTTGCTTAAGCGAATTTAAATAATCATGCTAGATATGCTAACAGTTCACAACACGTAACATAAACAGATACTGACGTCACAGAGCACCCGACGCCACAGATGTCAGGCTAGATCAACGAGAAAGTTTTTATCCTTATATTGTGAGTTGAAGATAGTGTAGCGTGTGATATCAGGAGCCTGTCCAAAACTTTGAATATCCAGGAGGGGAGGGGGGCATCTACCTGCCAATCGCTGGCTACGCCCTTGAAGCCAACATATCCAGAGAAACCTTGAATTTCCAGGGGGTCATGCTCCCTGTCAATCGCTGGCTAGACCCTTAACGCCGAGACATTCTGCACGCTGTCCTTTTTCACAACAACCGCGAACAACGCTCTTATTGTGGGAAGTGGGAGAGAGAGCAAGAGACAGAGTGTAAGTGACCGATATCTAACTGCATATAAGGGACGTCAGTGAAACCCACATGTTCACTCTTGACCATGTCGAAGGACTGTGTTTGACTAGTTGGGTACTAGCCCCGAGCCAACGAGTTTATTCACTACCCCACAATATATACAGCATATGATTGTTTGAAATGTGGTGTGTAAAGTGATGATGCACATATGTTTTAGAAAAATTACTACCAGCTTTTTTTATACACCATAATCTTTACATGATGAGATATGATATATTTTTGCTGAAGATTACTAGCGTAAACATTCACATTCGTGATGCCCACATCACGAACCATTATATGACAGACCAAACCCAAGGAAGATCTTCAATTCAAATAGGTCATTCTACTTCAGACTATCGGTGTACATAACACTCATTTGATATTATTCTCAGGTTCTGCTCAATAAATCGCCACTGATCCTTAAGCGATAATCAGGGATGAATGAATGAATGTTTTATCACGATTTCAAAGATAATGCATACAATTGTTACAATAATCGACATGCAAAAATACAAACACAAAATTTAACTGGTTTAAAATATCTGAATAACAACATATTTGAAATCAGAAAGGCAAGGATTAGAAGTTATGAACTTATTTGAGAACTTGCCTTTCATGAATAAACTTACCATATAAATTGGAACAAAATTTACGTTAAAGATATGTCAACTGATATACCTAGGATCCTAATCGTTGTACTGCATTATGAAATGCTGTTTGAGTTTTTGCTTAAAATATTGAAAGCTTTTGCTTTCTGTCACACGTTTACGAAGTGCGTTCCATATTTTGGGACCTACTACCGATATGCACTTGGTTTTTATACTTGTTCTGGTATAATTAATTTTAAATTTTTTGCACTGACGAGTTAAATACTGACTTATATTCTGTCCTAATTCAAAGTATAGCTATATCTTTTTAGGAAGATGACTGTGAAAAGCTTTAAACATAACACACGAGGTTTTAAATGCAGTTAAAATATTGTTTTTATAAAAAAAATTGTTGTGTGTGCGTATTTATGTACATTGCTGAATATGCGCACCACTCTTTTGTGAAGATACACTATAGGTTGTAGTTTTGTCTTGAACGTATTGCCCCAAACTTCTGAACAATAACTTAGATAGGGCAAAAATAAAGAATTATATAGAATTACCAGTGCTTGCGAGTTAATTTGTTTTCTAGCTTTAAACATAATGGCACAACACTTTGACAATTTGCTTGTGACTCTATTAATGTGTTCATTCCATAGTAATTTATCATTAATTAAGATACCCAAAAACTTTGTACAGTGCACTCTTTCAATTACATTATTACTTATAGCAATCCGCATTGTGTCGCTAATACTCTCTTTTTGAAAATATGATATTATTTGTTTTGAGTACGTTTAAAGATAATTTATTTACATTAAACCAGGTATGCAATTTATTCAGTTCTTCAATGACTGTGTTACATAGTTCAGTCAAATCATTACCACTTTTGAATAAGTTCGTATCATCTGCAAATAATATGCATTTTAATAGTTTAGAAACATTACAGATATCGTTTATATATAGAATAAATAAGTTAGGTCCCAGAATTGAACCTTGTGGCACTCCACATAAAATTTCTAGATGATCTGAGCTATGATCACTCACTTTAACATGCTGATGTCTTTTTGACAGATAACTTCTTACCAAGTTATTAGTTATGCCTCGGATACCATAGTGATTTAATTTACTTAATAGAATAGAATGATCAATGGTATTAAAGGCTTTTTTAAGTCAATGAAAACACCAAGTAGATACTTTTTTTCTTCCAGGGCTGCAGTAATTTCTTCTACTAGTGCAGCAATTGCCATCGAAGTAGAATGGCCCTAAAGCCATACTGACTATCGTTTAGTGTATTACACTTGTCAAGAACTTTTTGTAAACGAGAATCAAAAAGTTTTTCCAGTACTTTTGAAAGCTGTGGGAGTAATGAAACTGGTCTATAATTATTGAAACCTTATTTGGCCCCATTTTTAAACAGTTCTATCAGTTTAGCAGTTTTTATTTTATCCGGGAATACCCCATTTGTAAAGGACAAATTACAAATATAGCAAAATGGTTTAACAATATAACAGAATATTTACTTTAAAAACTTCATTGAAAAATCGTCACAGTCTGTAGATGATTTATCTTTACACATACCTGTGGTATTCGTTAACTCACAGTCTAAAACTGGTTCTAAAAATACTGAATGTGCGTTTTTCTCTCTCATATAATGGAAAATATTTACATCAATTTTAGGTATTTTTGGCCAAAAGTGGTCCTATATTTACAAAAAAAATATTTAATTTATTTGCAATTTTATTATTTCAAACTTTTACATTTTTGCTGTCATCACTAAATTCATTCGGTAAACTGTGCTCGAACCACGGTTTAAGACTGTATTTAGGATATTCCAGGTCGACTTAACATTTTTTTCTATTTTGTTCAAGTAATTTACTACAGTATTGTGTTTCGCAGCAACGCATAATACTTGTCAATTTGTTTTTGTACTGTTTGTATTTTTTTCAAGAATAACTGATTTAGTTTTAACAAACTGCATGTACAAATTATTTTTCTTTTTACAAGCGTGTAAAAGACCTGGTGTTATCCATGGGTTCTGTATATTGTTAGAACGCACTAATACCTTTTTGCAAGGAAAGTACTTATTACACAAGAATTTGAGCACGTCAACCAAATAATTGTAAGCTGTATTTACATCTGAAGAATTATAAATATGGTCCCACTTCTGAGATTCGATTTCTTTTATAAATTGGGATTTATTTTCTTACGTAAATTTTCGAATAATTTTGTACTTTTTTTAGCTGTTTTGTGCAATGTCATTGTGTTCGCAAACACAGAAAATCGGCAAATGATCGGAGATATCGTTAAATAAAATACCACTGATACAATTGTAAGATAAATCATTTGTGAATATATTGTCAATTACAGTAGCCGACACTGAGGTTATACGTGTAGGCTTATTGATAAGAGGGAACAACCCGTAACTAAACATCATGTCAATAAAATCTTTAGTTCCCTTATGTTCACTGATTTTTAATAGATCTAAGTTGAAATCACCACAAAAATATACCGATTTCCTGTAAGCATATTTCAAATTTTTTCAGTAAAATCGGTGAATTTAACAACTTCCGAACCAATATTTCCAACGTTAAAGATTCCAGAATATCTTCATACACGTGAGATAATTCTGTTATTTTTTAGCCTTCAGTTCATTATTTACATATAATGATACTCCTCCCCCTCTCTTACGAGATCTTATAGTGTTATACTTTTCATAATCGTTTAAAACATATTCACTTAATTCATCATTGTCCTCAAACCAGTTTCAGTAATTGCTATTACATGAAAACAATAATTTAACTTTGCAAGGTATGTTTTAATAAAATTAAAATTTGCCTTCATACTCCTTGCATTAAAGTGAATTAATGATAGACCTCGTACTTTTTTACATTGATGTCAAAAAGTTTGTCAGTCAAGTATTTACATTCAATATTGTAATTATTTAAGAAGTTTGAATCAGGGTCAATGCTTCCCTCCCATTCGCCTATCATGCAGTCATCAAGCTCAAAAGTGATGAATGTATAATCTTGGCATGTTTTATATACATCGAAAATATTTTCATGAGACTCAAGCTCGCTGAATATAAAAAGTAAATCATCATTATTCACATTCATAAAAGGAAATACTTCAGTACATGATGGACAGTATAGTTTTGTTCTGTTCCACCTATACGGGCTAATACTTGTTCGCTTAGTTTAGCACAAATTCTGTGCACCCATAGTTGGCACAGATCACATTGAACAGATTCACTTGAAACTTGCTTCCTGCATACACTGCAAGTGTAGATAGTTTGTTTACCTTTAAACAATTATTTTATTAATATTGAAATGATAAACACAAACAAACACTGGCATGTAGATATGTTTATAGTTACGCTTTGCTATGCAACACACCAAATACTGTTGGCAGACAAACAAATACTGCTTTGTTGTAAAATTACTGGTTGCAATAACAAAACAAATACTGCTATGATGTAAAAGTGTTTTTTGTAAAAATAACATTATGGATTTTCCTTCAATTGGCATTTTTCATTCCCTGAGTACATAATAACATGGCATGAATCAATTTCGAATCTTTAATATTTTAAAAGCTTATCTTTTATTGGGTTCATTTAAATACCGCAAATGTCACACAAACTTCTCTCATATTTTCTACACACCTCACCTTGTTGTTCTGTAATTTGATGTAGACTTTGCAATTCTTTGTCCAGGCTTCCTTCATTGTTCCATTCTTTCTCAGGTTCCTCTCTTTCTTGTACTGTTCGGCATTTTTACGGTAAGATCTTCATTGATTAATATGTTGCTTCCTCTTAGTTGTCTGTGTGCACGAATGAGCTCATTTCTGGTTTCCTTGTTGTTAAACTTAACAATGACTGAGCTTCGCTGGCTTGTGTTGCGTGTGGGGATGACATGCACATCTTTAATATCCACAGAATTTACAGTAACTTTCAGACAGTTTTTTCAAACTTTGCGATGTTTTCTGCCATTATGCCACGGCCGCGAACGTTTATTGTCTCTTTTTCATCTACACCATCACCCTGGTCTCCCTAAACAGCAGCAGTGAAAGGTCGCACTACTTTCAGGCCCGATATCATCAAGCTGTTCAGCTTCTCATTTTGCTCTTGAGTATCCACTTTACTCTCGAGTTCGAGGACTTTCTTTTCAAGCAAATTAATTCGAATGTCCTGCTCGACTTTGTTCTTCTGAAGCGCTTCAACTTTTCTGATCAGCATTTTGTTCATATCCATAATGTTTGTTAATTATCAAGTTTGTTATCATCAAGTTTGTTAAGTTTGAACATGATTGCATCAAGGCTTGTCGATGAAGTCACATCGTCTCCACCGGATTCGCTATTGCTTTCAACTGAGCCTAGATTACGGCTAGGCATGGCAGCAGGCTTATAGCATTCATCGCATTCCAGTCGGTCAGTGGAACGAATTTCCACTCCAGGTTTTTTTCTTTTTCACACTTCACATTTCTGATTGGGCGCCATCCTGGAAAATCCTATGTTTTTTTCGCTTAAATAATAAATATTTTTGTGAACATAAGTCCGCTGAATTCTCACAGAAACACTCTTTCTTAATATGAGTTTTTCAATTTCATTAATATCTGTTATGTATGTTTTCAGACACTTTTTAAATTATTTTTAGAAAGCCTGCTGTTGTTGTTCCAATTCGATAATAAATCTATCGGTGTACATAACACTCATTTGATATTATTTTATATGGCAAATAATATAGAAAAACCTCCTGGTAATTCTACTATTCTTAACTATCTCAGTGAATCGTCCAAGTGTTCAATGTTTGTATCAGCAGTTGGCGAAAGAGAAATGTTAGATCTCGTTAAATGTTGTAAAGGTAAAACCTCTATGGATCATATCAATCTAGACATGCGTATTGTAAAGGAAATTATTCCTAGCATAGTTAAACCGTTCACATATATCTGTAACTTGTCTTTTACGGCTGGCATATTTCCTGAACAAATGAAAATTGCGAAAATTGTACGATTGTTTAAGTCTGGTGATAAATCATTATTTACAAATTATAGGCCGGTTTCATTGTTGCCACAATTTTCAAAACTGTTAGAAAAATTATTTTGCAAACGTATGAATGACTTCTTGGAAATAAATCACCTCCTTAGTGAAAGTCAATACGGTTTTAGAAATAAGCGATCAACTGCCCTTGCGTTAATTGAGTTGACAGAAGAAATTACATCAGCAATCGATAAGAAAGAAGTTACTTTTGGTATTTTTATAGATCTTAAAAAGGCCTTCGACACAATTAATCATAAATTATTGTTAAAGAAGTTAGAACATTATGGTATTAGGCGCCTAGCTCTAAAATGGGTTGAAAGCTATCTTTCATCTAGAAAACAGTTTGTCAAACTAAATGATAATGAATCAGATTCGCTGACAGTTGTGTGTGGTGTACCGCAAGGTTCAATCCTAGGTCCATTACTATTTATTTTATATATCAATGATATTGCTAATGTTTCTGATCTGCTTAAATTTGTATTTTTGCGGATGATACAAATGTTTTCTCTTCGGGTGTTAATGTAAGCGAGTTATTTGATAATGTTGATAATGAATTAGAAAAGTTAAATATATGGTTCAGATTAAATAAGTTATCCCTAAATGTTAAAAAGACAAATTTTATCATTTTCTCAACTAAGTCTCTAAAAAATGAAATTAAATTACTCATTAACGAATGCGTCATTGATCGAGTTTATGTAACCAATTTCTTAGGAGTGATAGTTGATGATAAATTCATATGGTCTGACCACGTCTCAAATGTGAGACAGAAGCTTGCCAAGTGCACATCAATTATATATAGGTGTAGTCATTTACTAGATTCAAATGCTCTCCGTACCTTATATTCTACAATGTTTCTCCCGCATTTTACATATTGTGTCGAAGTCTGGGGTAATGCATATAAAAGTGTTATAGAGTTTATTTATAAAATGCAAAAAAAAGTCATAAGAATAATAGGAAAAGTAAGTAAATATGAGCACACGCACACTCTTTTTCAGCAGTTAAATATTTTAAAATTTTATGATTTGATAAATTTCAAAATTGCTGTTATAATGTTTAAGGCTTATAACCGAGAGTTACCCGAAAATATTCAAAACCTTTTCTTTTTTCATCATTCCTCTTGTGCTTATAGGCTCAGAAGTGAAGGTAGATTCAAAAGTCAATACGCACGTACGTCAGTCAAAGCGAAATGTATCAGTGTTCATGGGATCAATTTAATTCACTACCGGTTAACGTCATTAATGCACCTAATCTAGCCACGTTCAAAAGATCATATAAGACAGTTGTGTTTGAAACACTTAAATAAAACTGTATCTTGGGTTGTTTCGGAACATATTTCAGAAAGTAAGGTATTAGTAAACGATTAATGTTTTAATTTGCTTAACCTTAAGAGTGTAAGTAGGCGGTTCTATTCATAAGTTTTGTACTTTTACGAATCGCCTTTTCTATCTGTCCAGTGAAACTGTGAGTATTCAAGTATACGTTGCATTTATATGTATTTTGTCCTCGTAATGTGAATCTTTGGTGTATACTTCTTGTTTTCTTGTATCATGTCCATGATCAGATGAATAAACCTAAATTGATTGATTGATATGATTTTCAGGTTCTGCTCAATAAATAGCCACTGGTCCTTGAGCGATAATCAGGGTAACTAAGTGTGTAGAGCGATAATCAATGTTTTTAAAGTGTTTTCGCCACACATTATAAAACAGGTTAGATTAGCCAAAATGGTAAATCTCTCTTGAACGCAGTCGTGTTTTTAACAAGCCGTATGCTATTTAAAAAAATTATTAACAGTTTTAACAACTTGTGTTAAGTTTAAGCCAAATCACACTTTGGCTGTTCCTAGCTGCGAGTAGCTCTGACTTGTATAATCTCTCTGTCAGAGCTACGAAGCCTTCCATTGTTCCACTAATAGGGGTCAATTTCAGATGTTCTGAGGCACGAATCCTGCATACCAGTCCGTATTATTTTGGTTTATTCATCTGCAAAATACTTTCGCATTTACAAATTTGCAATGAAATATTTAAAAAAAAAAATTTACAGAAAGAAAAGGTAAATCAGCAAGTTACAAACTTATGTAAAGATTTACCTGTTTGCTATTACTAATAATTAAACAAGCACAAACCATTAAACCAGAATTAAATAAAAAAAAGTAGTAAACATAATGAGCAAAAAAATCTATAGCCGAATCTGGCACCACACCGTTTCGTTACAACTAAACTAGTCAAAGATGTAACCAAATTTAATGAAGCAATTCAGAAACGCTAATTTAACATACTAATTTGCTACTAATATTTTTCAAAAAGAAACCTTTTATACAATGTTTTGAACGCGTATACGGTTTTAACTTTCACAATGTAACATGGAATCTTGTTAAAGAGTTGAACACCGTAAATACTGAGACATCTTGCTTTTAATGTTGCACGTGCATAAGTACATTTTAATTTATTTTTATCGCGTAAATAGTACGCAAAAGTTTTAGTAGTAAATCTTTGCTGAACATTTCCAGGTAATAATGAATTTGTACATAGTTAACGCCACCTTAAGCTCAACTAGATCTTCAAACTTCAATATATTTAGACTTTTAAATAGCGGAGCAGTATGATCAAGTTTTCCAACTTTACCTATAAATCTGATAACTTTCTTTTGTGATTTAACAATACAATCTATAATACTTTTGCTAGCTAAGCCCCATACCTCTGAACAGTAGCTTAAGTAGGGTAGGAACAGGCTACAGTATAGAGTGCGTAAGCTTCTCGTATCTAGGATTAAACTGGCTTTATATATGACAGATATACATTTTGATAATTTTTTATTTATAGCCAGGACATGACTTTTCCAGTTAAGTTTGCTGTCAACGAGAACACCTTAAAATTTTGTAACATAGACACGCTCTATTGGACTGCCATTAATAGCCAATTTGACGTCAGGGTATTATTCAAACATTTACAGAAAGTTCATGCTCAATACGCCCTTTTTGTAAAACAGGCACAGTTTTTAGTGAGCTGTATATCTTTTATTTGTTCATAAAAGTGCAGAAAAGTTAGCTTCCGCATCTACCTGTCAAATGTTTGTTTACATTCTGGCCTTTAAATGTCACGTGACCAAAGTCAAGGGACCGAAAATTTAAATAAAGATTATTTGGACAATATATATTAAATAGGTGATAGATGCAGAATGCACCCACAATGTTTGACTTTTTATGTTTGCCTTCTTTTGAAATATCAATTTAAAAGTTTTTTTGGTGTATAATTGCAAAAAAATTATTGTTACTATTTCACGTAATAAAGTATGCTCCCTGTATACAAACAAATGTCATTTATTGCGGGAGATTTGGGGTTATTTCCGTATTATTTTCTTTTAAAGAAAGCGTCACACAGAAGTTGTATATGATTACCGTTGTACTTTGAGGGCCTTTAGCAAATGCCAATAAAAACTTATGGGTGGTTGAATCTCGCACAAAGTAGCCACAGGGGTGTCTCAAAGCGAACGCAGTTGACTTGCTTATCGTTATATAGCGAGGCTTTGAAGCGGTGCCTGGAAACTTTTTAGCGCACCGCTTTTTGGAGCTAGGGTGTTCCTAGCTCCGAGTAGCTCTGACTTGTGTAACATCGTTCATCTCTCTGTCAGAGCTACGAAGCCTTCCATTGCTCCACTAATAGGGGTAAATTTCATATTTTCTGAGGCACGAAACCTGCATACCATCCCCTATTATTCAAGCATCAGCAGAAAGTTCATGCCCAATTTTTCCCCTTTTTTAAAACAGGCACAGTTTTTAGTGAGCTGTATATCTTTTATTTGTTCATAAAAGTGTAGTCCCAGCGGACCCTTTCTATCTTCCTGGGACAGAAAGGGTCACAGTTCCTGCAATAGAAATGGCCATTGATCTCAATTTTCGAAGCTCTGGATCTTTCGGCGCATGTTCCAAGGACATCGAGGTTCGAACTGGCAGGCTTTTTCTTTAAAAGCACACTGAGAAGTACCCTGGCGCATTATTTTCGACCTCAGCGAAGCTCCCAAACTAGAGTAAAGCGTGGTTTTGCAACTGTGGATTCACTGTTGTTGTGTGCGATAATGAGAAATTGTATATCCTGATCTCAAGAAAACACACCTTTTTTCCCAGTAAAAAATTGTTATCTGACCATAAAACTTGTGCGCCAGAATTTATAATTGGGTCATTTATGTGATGCACCCTTTCTAAAATAACGTCGTTGGCCCCAGTCGTGCGCCGAGATTTGAAAATTGACATCAGTGACATTTCCTATTGTGGGAACTATGACTCTTGCTGTCATAGGAAGACCGCAAGAGTCATCTGGGACTAATAAAAGTGCAGAAAAGTTAGCTTCCGCATCCACCTGTCAAATGTTTGTTTACATTCTGGCCTTTAAATGTCACGTGACCAAAGTCAAGGGACCGAAAATTTAAACAAAGGGGTTATAGTTTATTTGTAAAATATATAGTAAATAGTTCATAGATGCAGAATTACGTATAAATTTATTTGGTACATCCACAATATTTGACTTTTTATGTTTACGTTCTTTTTGAAATGTCAATTTAAAAGTTTTTTGGTGGATAATTGCAAAAATTATTGTTACTATTGTTACTATTTCACGTAATAAAGTATGCTCCGTGTATACAAACAAATGTCAATTATTGCGGGAGATTTGGGGTTATTTCCGTATTATTTTCTTTTAAAGAAAGCGTAACACATGATTACCGTTGTACTTTGAGGGCCTTTAGCAAATGCTAATAAAAACTTTTTAGCGAACCGCTTCTTGGAGCTACCAGTAACCTCTGGCCGTCCGCCACTTTTGGGTGGTTTTTCAACGATTACTTTTTTCGTTTCGGTGTAATGGAGTTCCAGAGAATTACAAAGCAAGCTGTAGTGTTTAGGTTGAGTTATAGGGAAATTAAATATTTCCGGGCCAAATATTTCTGGACAACTTTAATCCGCCATATTATTTTGTCATCCCAAACTCTTAACTTATCAAATAACAACATAAACAACTAATATTAAAAGAAAAAGTACACCAAAATGCTTCACATTAATTGGTTTAGGTAGTGCTACCATTTAAAGGGGTGTTGTTCTATTTAACTGACCTCTCGGGTGATAATTGGACAAAAATGGCCTTTTCGAGAGAAATGTTTTTCGGGATTGCGAACTTGCATCAACACTGGCGACAGACATAGGTTACTGGTATTTTAAAAATCATTACAAGTTTTAACAACAGTTTCAAGTTTCAGTTTTTTTTATTCCGAGTATGAGCTGTTTTTGCGATATTTCTTATATATTTTTCTGTGATTTCTTTATTTTTTACCCGGTTCCCTCGCAGTCGAAATTCAAAATTCTTGCGCATTTTATTCGAAACACCCAAAGTGTGATTTGGCTTAATATTTCTTTTATTATGTTCCGAGCATGAGCTGCTTTTGCTATATATTTCTTCTATATTTTTCTGTCATTTCTTTCAGTTTTTTACCCGGTTCCCTTGCAGTCAAAATTAAAAATTCTTGCGCATTTTATCCGAAGTACTAAAAGTGTTTTGGCTTATGTCATACTGATATATATCAATGAATGGTTCAGTTTAATCATCTGGCCGTGGCGTTGTGGCAGATAGCTCGCAGCGAATGACCACTCGTAGTCAATCAACACTTCAGACACTGAAGTAGGTGTAAGCACGTAAGCTGATCAGAACGATGCCCTTATAATTTTATTTATACTTGGCACCAGCATCTGAGAAACTATATAATTTATCATTTTCTTACGGGTAGTGCACGCTGTACGAGTACAGACCGAACCAGTAAAATACACCAGAAGAGTGATACATTAAATTGAACAGTACATCGAAATTAACAAAACTGAAAATGTCGTCTTTTAAGGTGAAAACGGTGTTTGTAGCGCTTCTTCTGGGTTTGTTTGTAAACTGGAAGCCGCACAATTCGCTGCACATTCTTATTTGATGCCACGATAATCTTCCGCAACTAAAAGACAATTTGTTATTTAACAAGTCTCGATGTACTGTTTAATTTGAATGTTCCGTGCTTCATAGGGGAGTGTTAGTTCATCGCAATGTGCTTTGATGATCCCGTTTCAATAATACAACTGTATTGATGGATATTTTTTCTTTAAGTCAATTTCTCGAGCTCCGTTTGATGATGACGGGTGATTCACAGTTTCACAGTTTCATGTGTGCGAGATTAGCGAAAAAAAAATCCTGTTTTTAGGGATAAATATAGAAGCAGAGAAACAGAGAGGTCAAGTGAGAAATACAAAATCACCTTGAAATAGAAATAGCGGTTTTTTTTTCTTAGAAACCCATTATAATAATTTTATGAATTATTTTGTCACATTCAAATAAAGTTTTGACTTATAGATACGTCATGCAGAGAAAATAAACGTTTGATGTGTTTTCCTTATTTGTTTCTTTATATTTATTCCCCATTGACACCCTGCAGTGTTCCTCTTCTGTGCGTGCACACTCGGAAATAATAAAAAAACGAGAACTAACGTATAGGTACTGAATACTGTATGAAAGTATAAATCATCTTAATGATTTTGGCGATACACTTATTGCTTTGCTTCTATGTAAAAGTACGAATTAACGAGAACTCGGATAATTCGTCCCAAAATTTACCCTCAATTTTTTTTCTATTCCGGTCTTTTATCAATGCAGAGCCATACAGATTAGGCATGCCACACAATTAAAACAACACGTTACTCAGGCCTCATGTGTAGCGAGATGAAGGGGTTGCATAAGGCGCACTGTGGGGCAGTAATGATGGGGGTTTAGGGATTATGATTGACATGGTCTACTCAGTACACCGAGTGTCTTTGTGTGCACTGCGTTTTCACTGGCCACTAATCCGGAGCATCGTCTGTCACATACTATGCAGCAGCTTAAGATGCCGTTTGTTTTCTGTGGACGCTCCGCGCTCCGGAGAGTGTATATAAGTTGTGAACAGTGGTCAAGAATTTCAACTTGCAAAATGGTATCAAAACGAAAACACAATGATTACACAATGAACCTTAAGTTCAAAGTGTTAAAGCAAATAACGAGTGGCTCAAAAACCAGAACTGAAATAATGACGGGGTACCTAAAAATACACTTGCTTCATGGATAAAGAATAAAGATAAAATAATCAATGGTGTTGAAACCAGCCAATCTGAGCCTGCTCGAAAGCGCGCAAGGCTTGAAGGGTTCATTGTTGTTTATGTCTATTCGAAAATTTGACCCCCGGTTAATTGGTACCCTCGGTTAATTCGTACTTTTTCCCTTGGTCCCGAGGAGGACGAATTAACGAGGGCCCCCTGTATTAAGGAATGTGTGGAAATAACGCTCAGGGGGTTCAGGTGGGAGGGGTTGGTGGTCGGCCAGGTAAAGAATATGGTCATGCAGACAGATCTCCTAACGTTCCAGCTCGCCTGGGCAGGTGTTAAGAAAGACTAAACCAAAGCTTTGAAACAAAATTGTTATTTTTCCCTAAAAATATGCACCATAATTGATTTATGTGATACACTCTTTCTAAAACACCGCCATGTGTACGTGTCGTGCATCAAGACCAGCAAAGTTGGCATCAGTGGAAAGCTGCACTAGCGGAACTATGATCCTTGCTGTCATAGGAAGACTACCATTCGAAAACAGCCAGGTTGATTCTTTATCTTGACTGTCAGTCCAAGTATTTCAGTCCGCCAGTTTAAAGCGAACAAAGTTTACTGTTGTTGCCTTATAACACAATTTATACTTTTGTGTTTTTATAAGCTTAATCATCCTTTCAACATTCAGTGAGGCCGACTGACAAAAGAACCGAAGTGTCTTTCGATTAGGCGGTCCTCTGTTCAAATTTGCAAAAAAATACTGTCCAAAAGTATTCATCATCTCTTTTTATTTATACCATTCAGTTGCCTGTAACTTAACCTTGGACGTCGCTGTGATTGCAAGGTAATTTATGTTCTGTGTAAAGTATAGAAAATTTAACCATTTGACCCAGACTACTTGGGGAATTGCAGGCCGACTTTAATTCATACTTTGATTGGTTGACGCCGACGAGATTACCGAGAAGCTCGGGACTGTGATTATGATTATTGCACAAAGGCCAGGAATTGCTGTGTTTGTAATAGTAATGTTTGGTTGAACTTCTCTGTCAGTGGTGCCTTTTTGCTCTTGACTTATTCAAGGTACAGTTCCATAAAATCATCAAAATCCACAATTATTTCTCACGATTTTAACTATCCTTCTCACCCAAAAGACCATGGAATATACAGACACTTTAAGTTCTATGCTTTGATTTGTCAGTTAAAACTGTACTGATGTCTTGTCATTTATTCCCCACAAGAGGGGGGGGGGGTATATACAGATACGCTTGCGACAAACGCAAAAATAAATCATAATAAATTTCAAAAAAAAAAATAAATGCATTTTGTTGCAGGAGAATGAAACAAAACGCGTCCTGCCTGTCGCAAAATGCATTTGGCAGGCCGCAATAAATCGCAACAAATTTTACATACATTGTAACTTGCCCGAGTGTTATGCAACACATTGTCTTTTGTCAACTAATCCCCAGTAATGCGCATTTTGTTTGCATACAGGAAGTTGTGTGTAGGATGGCATGATGCTAGCAGTGTTTAAATATTGTATGTTGTTTTGGGTGTAGGACAAAATACCACCGGACATAATACCATCGAGGAAATGAAAACCAGGACAAAATACAATCACAATCTCTTATTGCTTTCTCTGATCGCCGGAGCTATTCATAACTGAATGCAACTAAAACAAACGTAAAATTACATTCACTGAGGACATTCTACTTTACTGTAACTGTTCTTAAAGTCTCTACAATTCATATGCCCATAATGGCAAAGCTTTTGCCCGCCGTTTTGGGAGGTAATTATTGCCATTTTTTTAGATCCTAGTTAGTTTATTGTCGTGGTTTATTGCTGTTGATATTGGTTTATATTCTGCTGATTTTAGTGCCCAAGTTAAATGCGAAAAATCTCTCGCTATGGTAATCCCTTATCAATAATGACATAACGGTCGTGTGTCGATCTGTCATCAATAGCTTTTTCACACGATAACCTAAAAACTGTAGCAAGGATTTTAATGAAACTTGGTATGTAGCTTCTATGGGAACAAACACAGATCGGTATTGTAAATGGGCCAGGTTCGTCCAAGGAAAATGGACCAGCTGGGCTTAGAAAATTTCAGCTCTTGATTGACTATTGATGGTCGTGTATAACTGATAGGAGGGCCTGTGGGGAATATGTGGGCTATGCACACTGCTCTAGTTTTTTTTTGTTTTCGCAAGGAATGACTGCGGTACCCAGCCTGCGTGAGTTAACTTCACCCCAGGCGAACACAACTATGCGGATGTTGTGCAAGCGGTACAGACGTGAGGAACACTCGTGTGTCTGGTCGAGGTTCCAGCCTCTGTTGTTGAGAGCGTACGCAATGAGCTCCTATCATATCGTCGACATGTGCATTCAATGCATGTTAGAGGTAATGTGGTATGTTGCAGGTAATGTGGTGTGTTGGAGGTAATGTGGTGTTTTGGAGGAAGTGTGGTACGGTGGAGGTAATGTGGTGTGTTGGAGGTAATGTGGCGTTTTGGAGGTAATGTGGTATGTTGCAGGTAATGTGGTGTGGTGGAGGTAATGTGGTGTGTTGGAGGTAATGTGGTATGTTGAGGTAATGTGGTATGTTGTAGATAATGTGGTGTGTTGGAGGTAATGTGGTATGTTGCAGGTAATGTGGTGTGTTGGAGGTAATGTGGCGTTTTGGAGGTAATGTGATGTGTTGAAGGTAATGTGGTGTGCTAGAGGTAATGTGGTGTGTTGGAGGTAATGTGGTGTGCTTGAGGTAATGTGGTGTGTTGGAGGTAATGTGGTATGTTGGAGGCAGTGTTGTGTTGGAGGCAATGTGGTATGTTGGAGATAATGTGGTGTGTTGGTGGTAATGTGGTGTGTTGGAGGTAATGTGGTATGTTGCAGGTAATGTGGTGTGTTGGAGGTAATGTGGTATGTTGCAGGTAATGTGGTGTGTTGGAGGTAATGTGGTGTGCTTGAGGTAATGTGGTGTGTTGGAGGTAATGTGGTATGTTGCAGGTAATGTAGTACGTAGGAGATAATGTGGTGTGTTGGAGGTAGTGTGGTAGTGTGGATGTAATGTGTGTTGGAGGTGATGTGGCGTGTTGCAGGTGATGTGATGCGTTGGAGGTAATGTGGTGTGTTGGAGGTAATGTGGTATGTTGGAGGCAGTGTTGTGTTGGAGGCAATGTGGTATGTTGGAGGTAATGTGGTATGTTCCATATCAAATGGCGGTTAATCAGTATTTAGATATCTTGTGGCTTTTACTGTTTTGCTTAATTTTTAAATTTTAATAACTCAGTGAATATTCAAGTCCATATAAATAAATGACGGTATTTATGCCAAGTTGCTTCATAGAAATGCAAAGTTCTGACGACTCGAAAAGTGTCGCTGTTTAGTGGTGAGCCGAAACTGGTTTGTCCAAGGTCATGGCCGATTTGGTTCATTTTACGTTGGCGTGAATACCTCTGTCTGATGAACAGTTTACCCTATGTGGTAGGGTTGCACTTTTAAAAGGTTTTATTGTACTTGTGTTTTAGAAGTGTATTCCTCATTTCTAGATTTCTAAACAAACGCTACACAACACGCCAAGCAATGATCCAGAACCTGTGAACCGCTGTTCTGATGAATGTGAAATGGGGAATTCAAGCCCCTCCGCCAGACCCGCATTCGCTTCAGATAAACGGCATGGAAGCTGTCAGCTGTGTCTGAAAGATTGGTGTCGACTAGAAGAGTCACTACAAATCTTTTCTGAGATTCATGTGGACATTTTAGATGTAGATTTTTTGAATATTGTTAAGAAGTATATCAGGGTTAGAGCACAACCCAAACTCGACTGTTGCTATAGAGTTCTGTGTGACAAGGTAGGAAAGTGGCCAGGGCGTGTCAGCCAATTGTATTTGATTGAATTAATTGACAAAGCCATAGACGAGCTTGGATTCGATTTGAATAAAAGCGACCACACTGGCAATACTTTACTGCATTTAGTAGTGGGCTGTAATCACACGAACTTCGCCTATTTTAGCGCTCAGTTTGTGGAGCATTTACTTAAGCGAGGCGCGTCGATCGATCAAGGCGATGGGAAGGGTTTCACTGCCTTGCATAAAGCAGTAAGCACACTAGATCCCTTTCGTTCCGATCTTAATGTTCCCATTGTGAACACATTACTAGAGAATGGAGCGGATTTGAATGCATTAACCCACAGTGGCATCACTCCATTCGTCTGCACCATACACAGTTTGTTTTTCTTCGAGAAGCAGCCGGAATACATCGAAATACCCAAAATACTTATCCAACACGGTAGTATTATTAACCACATACGTATTATCGAACCAGTACAGTGGATGATGCGTCATCGGGTACTGGACAAAGAAATCAAGGAACTCCTCCACATGCTTCGAAACGCCGGATTAAACTCTGTGCTCTTCACAAGAAAGGTTAACTACTGCCATTCATGGCCACGTTTAAATAACTGTGAATGTTCTACTTGCCGAGAGGTTATAGCGACTTTCCTGGACGCGCAGCCTCCCCCGGGAAGCCTCTCTTTTCTCTGCCGAATCGCTGTAAGAAATGAGCTTTGTTTTGCGTGTCAGGGACGTTCTATTTACTCCAGTATTGACCAACTTCCTGTTCCAGAACTTATAAAAGATTACTTGAAATTGAAATAAATGTTAGTGGATATGCTGTGATTTAGATTTTTTAGTTTTATAAGCTCCAGGGGCTGTATTTAAAAAAGTTAACTATAAGGTTAACCATTTCCGTAAACCTCCTGCAGTCAACAGAACTTTTGAAAGTTAATTGATAATTTTTACTTTTATGTTAAAATATATTCTTGTTAAAATTGTGTGCATAATTTAACTAAATGAGCTGATTTCCCTTGAGGGGTATACAAGTAACTGCACAATTAACTTTTGTGAATACCGGGACAGTGGCTCAGAGGCCAGTAATCGAGAACCCACTGTGATTCCCATCTGAAGCGGTTAAAAGCAGTCTTCATTTTTATAATCAAAGAATTCCTCTGTGAGATTTTGTGCACAGAATTAGAAAACTCAAAATCGCTGGCGGGATTTATTTCAAATGCTTCTTCAAGCTGTCTTAAGAAAATGTCGTCTGTAAGTTTACAAATTACTAGTTTCATTGGTTAAAGTACTCAAGTGGTTCTCCTTAATTGTGTTACTTTTCTTGGAGATGGCGGGAAAACATTGGTGCAAACTGTGAATTTTTGAAGCAGATTTAATTGTTCAAGTTTGCGTCGTCCAGTTTTACAATGACCCAAGTGTTCCTGTTTAGTATGAAAATTTGATGAAGTGAAGCTTGTTTCAAATACAAGCAAATGCTGTGTTGGGTAGTTTCACTTGCATTGTTTACTGAGTATCTGGAAAGGCTGGAGAACGCGATGCAATTCGCCTTCAGCGGGGCTTGAACCCACGGCATCGTCCAGCACCTTGCCGAGTATCCGTCCAGCACCTTGCCGACTGAGCTCTCAAGGCAGGTGGTCAGGTGCCTCAAGGTGGTTTATTTATTTATTATTATTTTTGGGCAATTTTAACCGTTTTTAGGGAATATTCTGGCAAATTTTGATGAAATCGCCAAGGAACATACAGGCATGTCCAAGGACATGACCCAGCCGAGTTACCAAACAAGGAAAGCGAGAAAAACTCTAAAACGAATAATGTTAGGCCAAAAAATGTAAAATGCATTTAATTCGAATTTGGAAGCTACCCGAAAGGGATGTTGGAGAGGTTGGGTTTTGACGATTCACGTATTTACCGATATTTACACAATTTTACAACATTTTTAAAATTCCACCATTTCGGCAATTTTTATCCGCCGGGAACCGGACAGATATAGTTTCATTCTGTCCGTCTGTCTGTCCGTCCGTCTGTCCGCGCAATTTCAGTCTCACGCGCCTACAGCCCGCATTAGTGGGTGGATTGATTTAAGATTTTACCCAGGGGTGCTCCTAAGCATCCCGCAGTGCAGTGACCAGGATTCGACGGGATCGGAGCAAAATTGCCAAAATGGCAAAACTTTAAAAAATTGCAGAAACTGAATAAGGACTTTGCATAACACACATCAGTCTCACGCGCCTACAGCCCGCATTAGTGGGTGGATTGATTTAAGATTTTACCCATGGCTGCTCCTAAGCATCCCGCAGTGCAGTGACCAGGATTCGACCGGATCCGAGCAAAATTGCCAAAATGGCAAAATTTTAAAAAATTGCAGAAACTGAATAAGGACTTTGCATAACACACATCAGTCTCACGCGCCTACAGCCCGCATTAGTGGGTGGATTGATTTAAGATTTTACCCAGGGCTGCTCCTAAGCATCCCGCAGTGCAATGACCAGGATTCGACCGGGTCCGACTAAAATTGTCAAAATGACAAAACTTTAAAAAATGGAAGAAATGAATTAGGAATGAGCATAACACATATCGGTCTCACGCGCCTACAAGCCGCATTAGTGGGTGGATTGATTTAAGATTTTTTCCCATGGCTGCTCCTAAGCATCCCGCAGTGCAGTGACCAGGATTCGACCGGATCCGAGCAAAATTTTAAAAAATTGCAGAAACTGAATAAGGACTTTGCATAACACACATCAGTCTCACGCGCCTACAGCCCGCATTAGTGGGTGGATTGATTTACGATTTTACCCAGGGCTGCTCCTAAGCATCCCGCAGTGCAGTGACCAGGATTCGACCGCATCCGACTAAAATTGTCAAAATGACAAAACTTTAAATAATGGAAGAAATAAATTAGGAATGAGCATAACACATATCGGTCTCACGCGCCTACAGGCCGCATTAGTGGGTGGATTGATTATCTTCACACCAAATCAACCATGTACCACTGGCTCTACAAACCTCTACTTCACTGACCACAAGGCTGTATGGTGTTCTTTGGAACAGTTGTTCACAGGAACATCATAATCAGGTATACAATTTGCGCGAACCCGGCGGATTCATGCTTCTCGAGCATCTAGTTTTTTGTTTTTAGCCCAGCTTACGTTACACGTAAGCTGGGGTATTCCTATCGGTTTGCGGGTGGCGTCCGTTAGTTAGTTAGTTAGTTCGCTGTAAACTTTGTTTCAAAATGCATCTCCTCCTACAATTTTAATTCGATGTCATTCATTTTTGGTGTGAGCCATCCCTAAGGGGTCGTGCATACGGCTTGTGCTTTTCTAGTTGATCGGGTGATTTTTGAATTTTTGGCGAATTTTTAAAGAAAAAAATAAAAAATGTATCTCCTCCTAAATTTTTGACCCGATGTCATTTATTTTTGGTATGAGGCACCCCTAAAGGGTCGTGCGTACGGCTTGTGCTTTTTTAGTCGTCGGAGAATTTTTGTATTTTTGGGGATTTTTTTAAGCAAAAATTTTGAAAAAAAATGCATCTACTCCTACAATTTTGATTCGATGTCATTTATTTTTGGTGTGAGGATTTCCTAAGCGGTCGTGCATACGGCTTGTGCTTTTTTAGTCGATCGGGTGATTTTTTAATTTTTGGCGAATTTTTAAAGAAATTGTAAAATGTATCTCCTTACATTTTTGACCCGATGTCAGTTATTTTTGGCATGAGGCACCCCTAAAGGGTCGTGCATACGGCTTGTGCTTTTTTAGCTTGTATTTTTGGGGAATTTTTTTGAGCAAAAATTTCGAAAATAATTCAAAATGCATCTACCCATACAATTTTGATTCGATGTCATTTATTTTTGGTGTGAGTTGATACGGCTTGTGCTTTTTAGTCGATCGGGCAATTTTTGTATTTTAGGGAGTTTTTGAAGAAAAAAAACTTGCATTTCCCCCTACATTTTTTTTTTTTTTTTTTTTGTTTTTTGGTTTGAGGCATCCCTAAGGGGTTGAGAATACGACTTGCACTTTTTAGTCGATCCCACAATTTCTCAATTTTTTGGGAATTTTTGAAGAAAAACTTCAAAATGCATTTCCTCCTACAGTTTTTATCCGATTTCATTTATTTTTTTGCTATGAGGCATCCTTAGGTAGGTCTCGCATACGGCTTGTGATATTTGGCTCGACTTGGGGATTTTTGATTTCGGGGGGAATTTTTGATGAAAATACCTCAAAATGCATTTTCTCCTGCAGTTTTGATCAAACATCATTTATTTTGTGGCTGAAGCATGCTTAGGGTGTCGTGAATATGGCCTGTCTTTTTCAGTCGATGAGAGAATTTTTGAAGAAAAAAATTCAAAATGCATTTCCTCCTACAGTTTTTATCAGATTTCATTTATTTTCGATATGAGCCGTCTCTAGGGGGTCATGCATACGGCTTGTGCTTTTTGAGTGAATTGGAAAACTTTTGAATTTTTTTCGGAATTTTTGAAAAAAAAAATAAATGAATCTCCTCCTACAGCGCACAAACGCAAGTTAAATGAACTTGCGCAGTAGTCAGATTTAACAACTGCACATCGACGCAAGTTAACTAGATGCTGTCAGAGAGCAGCAATATCCCCCGTGAAACCCTAAATATTACCCCTATGCAATATCTAAGCTGGACACCCTTCCTTGAAGTCCACTCCGTTTGCATATATGTCGATTTATGACGATTTTTAAAAGCCTGTCATTTTGTCAATTTTGCTTCGATCAAACTGAAACCTTGACGTTGCACATCTTTATACCCTATATGTTGCCTATATGAAATATGAAAGCTGAATTATGCTTCGTTGATATAGAAGTGGTGTCCACAAAGTCCTATACATGTGCACATATGTCTATTTTCAACGATTTTCAAAAGCGTGTCAATTTGTCAATTTTGCTTCGATCAAACTGAAACCTTGACGTTGCACATCTTTATACCCTATATTTTGCCTGTATGAAATATGAAAGCTGAATTATGCTTCGTTGATATAGAAGTGGTGTCCACAAAGTCCTATACATGTGCACATATGTCTATTTTCGACGATTTTCAAAAGCCTGTCAATTTGTCAATTTTGCTTCGATCAAACTGAAACCTTGACGTTGCACATCTTTATACCCTATATTTTGCCTGTATGAAATATGAAAGCTGAATTATGCTATGTTGATATAGAAGTGGTGTCCACAAAGTCCTATACATGTGCACATATGTCTATTTTCGACGATTTTCAAAAGCCTGTCAATTTGTCAATTTTGCTTCGATCAAACTGAAACCTTGACGTTGCACATCTTTATACCCTATATTTTGCCTGTATGAAATATGGAAGCTGAATTATGCTTCGTTGATATAGAAGTGGTGTCCACAAAGTCCTATACATGTGCACATATGTCTATTTTCGACGATTTTCAAAAGCCTGTCAATTTGTCAATTTTGCTTCGATCAAACTGAAACCTTGACGTTGCACATCTTTATACCCTATATTTTGCCTGTATGAAATATGAAAGCTGAATTATGCTTCGTTGATATAGAAGTGGTGTCAACAAAGTCCTATACATGTGCACATATGTCTATTTTCGACGATTTTCAAAAGCCTGTCAATTTGTCCATTTTGCTTCGATCAAACTGAAACCTTGACGTTGCACATCTTTATACCCTATATTTTGCCTGTATGAAATATGAAAGCTGAATTATGCTTCGTTGATATAGAAGTGGTGTCCACAAAGTCCTATACATGTGCACATATGTCTATTTTCGACGATTTTCAAAAGCCTGTCAATTTGTCAATTTTGCTTCGATCAAACTGAAACCTTGACGTTGCACATCTTTATACCCTATATTTTGCCTGTATGAAATATGAAAGCTGAATTATGCTTCGTTGATATAGAAGTGGTGTCCACAAAGTCCTATACATGTGCACATATGTCTATTTTCGACGATTTTCAAAAGCCTGTCAATTTGTCAATTTTGCTTCGATCAAACTGAAACCTTGACGTTGCACATCTTTATACCCTATATTTTGCCTGTATGAAATATGAAAGCTGAATTATGCTTCGTTGATATAGAAGTGGTGTCCACAAAGTTCATACATGTGCACATATGTCTATTTTCGACGATTTTCAAAAGCCTGTCAATTTGTTAATTTTGCTTCGATCAAACTGAAACCTTGACGTTGCACATCTTTATACCCTATATTTTGCCTGTATGAAATATGAAAGCTGAATTATGCTTCGTTGATATAGAAGTGGTGTCCACAAAGTCCTATACATGTGCACATATGTCTATTTTCGACGATTTTCAAAAGCCTGTCAATTTGTCAATTTTGCTTCGATCAAACTGAAACCTTGACGTTGCACATCTTTATACCCTATATTTTGCCTGTATGAAATATGAAAGCTGAATTATGCTTCGTTGATATAGAAGTGGTGTCCACAAAGTCCTATACATGTGCACATATGTCTATTTTCGACGATTTTCAAAAGCCTGTCAATTTGTCAATTTTGCTTCGATCAAACTGAAACCTTGACGTTGCACATCTTTATACCCTATATTTTGCCTGTATGAAATATGAAAGCTGAATTATGCTTCGTTGATATAGAAGTGGTGTCCACAAAGTCCTTAGCTTGAAGAGGGGACGGACGGACGGACGGACGGACGATCTCAAACCTATATCCCTCCGTTTCACGGGGGATAAATAGACATTCGCAGTAGTCCAAATTAAGTACTCCGCATCGATGCAAGTTAAATAACATGCGCATTGGTCCGAAATGTGAACTGCGCATCGACGGAAGATAAATAAAGATGCGAACTGGTCCAAAATAAGCACCGCGCATCAACGCAGGTTAAATAAACATGCGCACTGGTCGGAAAAAAAGAACTACGCTTCGACGTAAGTTGAATAGACATGCGCAGTGGTCTGAAATGCGAACCGCGCATCAACGCAGCCTAAAGAAACATGCGCACTGGTCCGAAATGCGAACCGCACATCGAGGAAAATTAAATAAACATGCGCAGTGATCCGAAATGCGAACCGCGCATCAAAGCAAGTTAAATAAATATGCGCACTGGTCTGAAATGAGAACCACGCATCAACACAAGTTAAATAAACATGGGCAGTGGCCTGAAATGCGAACCGCGCATCGACGGAAGTTAAATAAAAATGCGATCCGGTCCAAAATAAGCACCGCACATCCACGCAAGTTAAACAAACATGTTTAACAAAAAAAGAAACACACATCGACACAAGTTGAATAGACATGCACAGTGGTCTGAAATGAGAACCGCGCATCAACGCAAGTTAAATAAACATGCGCAGTGGTCCGAAGAAAGAACCATGAATCGACGCAAGTTGAATAGACATAAGAGTCGGGCATCGACGGGACTTAAATAAACATGCGTTATGGTCCGAAACGCAAATCGCGCGTCAACGCAAGTTAAATGAACCTGCTCACTTGTCCCAAAATGTGAACTGCGCATCAACGCAACCTAAAGAAACAGGTATACTGGTCCGAAATGCGAACCGGATATCAACGCAAATTAAATAAACATGCAAACTGGTCCGAATTGTGAACCGCACATAAGCGTAAGTTAAATAAACATTTGCACCGGTCCAAAATAAGTACCGATCATCTACACAAGTTAAATAAATATGTGCAATGGTCCAAAATGCGAACCACGCATCAACACAAGTTAAAAAAAAAACATGTGCGCTGGTCCGAAATGCGAACCGCACAGCAACACAAGCTCAATAAGCAAGCACACTGGACCAAAATAAGCACCTTGCATCAACGCAAGTTAAATAAACATGTGCACTATTTCGAAATGCGAACTGCCCATTAACGCAACTTAAATAACATGCGCACTATTCAAAATAAGAACTGCGCATCAACGCAACTTAAATAAACGTGCGCACTGGTCCAGAATAAGAACCGCGCATCAACTCAAGTTAAAGAAATATGCGCATTGGCCTGAAATAAGAACCGCGCATCGACGCACGTTAAATAAACATACGCAGTGGTTCGAAATGCGAACCACGCGCCAACGTAAGTTAATAAATATTTGCACTGGTCTAAAATAAGCACTGCGCATCAACGCAAGTTAAATAAACATGCGCACTTGTCCGAAATTCGAACCGCGCATCAACGCAAGTTAAATAAACATAGGCACACGTCCAAAATAAGCACCGTGCATCAACGCAAGTTAAATAAACATGCAAACTGGTCCGAAATGCGAACCGCGCATCAAGGCAACCTATGGAAACTTGTGCACTTGTCCAAAATAAGTACCGCTCATCAACGCAAGTACAATAAACATGCGTATTGGTCTGGAATAAGAATCGCGCATCGACGCAAGGTAAATAAACATGCGCACTGATCCGAAATAAGAACCGCACATCAACACAAGGTAAATAAACATGCGCATTGATCCGAAATAAGAACCGCACATCAACACAAGGTAAATAAACGTGCGCACTGATCCGAAATAAGAACCGCACAGTCACAAAAGGTAAAAAAAAAGGGGGGGTTGTCAGAAATGCGAACCGCACATCAACGCAAGTTAAATAAACATGTGCACTGTTCCAAAATGGGAGCCGCGCATCTACGCAAAATTAAATAAACATGCGCACTTGTCTGAATAAGAACCGCGCACAAAGGCAAGTTACATAAATATGCGCACTGGTCCGAAATGCGAGTGTTGTTTGAAGGTATCTATGGCAGACTATCCAGTCTACCAGAGATACAAAAAATCTGTTTCCCATTTTTCTGGGAAAGAAATCTTTGTATGCATTTATCGGTCTATGTTCTGTCCGGTGCTAAGTTAATTATTGGGCTGGCTCTTTGCCGTCTCATCTTTTGAAGCCCAATTTTTCAGGAAAATTCCCTTACTCATGCACGCTGGAATTGGGTCTTATTGCTTTTCGTAAGCTGGGACTTTGTCCTTGGACAAACTTGTTTTTTTTTTTTTTTTGTTATTTGCGAAAATAAGCAAAGTCTAGGTGGAGAAGCACCTAAGAAACCTTCCGATTAAAATTTTAAAACTATTCGGAAAGGACTGAGAGAAATAAATGGTTTGACAAGTCAGTTATCTCTTGCCGAAATTAAGGATTTACCGTCATCCGTTTTCAAAAATCGCATGTCCATGTTCATTACTTGGTTTCGTGAAGAAGTGTATCGGTAAGTGGTAAATATCTCGACAAGTAAAGGGGAGGGGGGAGGTAAAAAAAAGACCACAACCTGTGGCCAATTGGTATAAATTTTATTGGTCTACCGCGTTCCCAAAAGTCACGTGATGCATATATCAAATAAGTTCTAAGAAATGATATTCCATATATTTTATTCTGTTTATAAACCTTTCTTATTTCAACCAAGACAAAAAAATCACTCAGTAGGATTTCATAATTATGAATTTAACAACGACCACTTGGAACTGCAGTATTATTGACGAGGTTTATACCTATGGATATTGTTATTCTTGGGGAGTTTAAGTAAAGAAGGACAAGAACAGTGACCGTGTTTTCTTCTCAATGCAGTGTTTGTCACGTAATTTATTTCTTGCTAATGGTTGTTGAATTCATCATGTTTGTTTGAAAGAATCAATTTTCAAAATCTTTAACAACACAACTGGTCAAACGGTTTTGATAGTCAATATGGCTCTCTTCTTTTGTTTCCTTTTCTTTTGTCTGAATTTGTGACTGGCGTCGGCAAACAACTGCACAGACTCCGCGTCCTCTACCTGCTGTTTCAGCATTTTCAGTGCTGCTAGGTTGAATCCTATGGTGTCCTGCAAGGCATTGCGTAACCATTAATGTCATCTTGTGTTTGGCGTGAATTTCCGGCAAGTATAAGGAATGCTTCTTTTGTTTGTTTTTTCTATAATTTTCATTTTACATAACACAATGAGGAATTTCTACTTTCTTGTTTCACTGTGACAAAGACTAATCGTGAACTCCTTACAAACGCTCTGGCAGAGCAACATAATATTGCCATACGTCGCTATTTCTTCTCTTTTCTATAAGAAACAATAATTATTTTCGTACAGGTAAGTGTGGTCAGTTCTGAGTACACCGAGAAATTTTACAACGTCCCATCATCACGAGTTAAAAGCGTACCCGTATCTGGTTCACTTGATTCCTCGTGGATTTGCGCAGCTGATCAATAACCGGAAGCAGCACCTGATTGGACGTTATCTGTCCTTGATGGATCCTGACCCAATCAAATAGGTTTCGTTCGTAATATCCTCAATCTGCCCCCCCCCCCCTCCTTCCCCTCTCCCCCACCGGCCTTTTCAACGTTATTACACAACAAAACCTGAATTAAAAAATACGTCTTAATATGTCTGGTATCCCTAGAAGGGTGGGTGGCTGCTCCTTTTTTCAATAAGGTCGGACTCCCGTAAAAACACCCCTTCATTCAATCACTCATTTACCACAGCAGTGACGTCACAACTACTCATCTCATCTCTTCACGTTTTCTTTACATTTTAACAAAGATATTTAAAATTAACCTGAGAAGGAAGAAAAGACATCTGCACGACAGCTCAACCTCCCAGCCTGCCTGGATGAAGTGGTTGAGGATGGGCAGGAGATCCATGACGTAATTAAACGGCAGCACGAGCAACGATTCTTCTAACTCGCTGCAACAGAAGCAGGGAGCGCTCAGCCAATGGCGAACACGTGTCTGGCGTGCCTGTCACGTGACACACAACGTGCTTACTGCCTAACATGTCTGCCACGTGACACGAGATGTGTTTGCCGTTTGATATGCCAAGTGGAAAACACGTGACATGTTTTCTACGTCAGAAAAGTTGTGAAATATGGCCGCCATATTGTTGGCAGTTTGAGATAAAGACATACCAAATGGCATGAACGTTTATTGTGGGAATACCCGAGAAAAACTAGAGCAGTGTGCATAGCCCACATATTCCCCACAGCCCCCCCCCCCCCCCCCCCATCAGTTACACGGTCATCAATAGTCGATCACGAGCTAGTTTTCTAAGTCCAGCTGGTGCATTTTCCTTGGGCGAACCTGGCCCATTTACGATACAGATCTGTGTATGTTTAAATAGAAAATACATACCAAGTTTCGTTAAAATCCCTGCAGCAGTTTTTAAGTTATCGTGTTAACAAACTGTTGGTGACAAACCGACAGACCGACACAGGGTCGATCGCATATATTCCCCACAGGTTCTACCTGTGGGGAATAAATTACCGCGCTTTACTGTAATCAACTCTGCTTGATGCTGTGACATAA
Organism: Protula sp. h YS-2021; assembly: GCA_949752745.1. Lineage (NCBI taxonomy): Eukaryota > Metazoa > Annelida > Polychaeta > Sabellida > Serpulidae > Protula > Protula sp. h YS-2021. The sequence continues at coordinate 94,935,662 of OX457025.1, read as the reverse complement.
CAACTTCCAACTTGGCACAAATATGTAACAGTACATTCCCTTTTAGAGACAGGTGCACGTAATGCGCCTAGTGGTGTAATGCGTCGCTAGTTCGACATAACAGGTCGGACATGGGCACATGGAAATCGAAAACAAAGTTGCACATAACCTTCAATGAAGAATCTTTCGCTAACTTGTAAACGAAATCATCAGCCTGTTTTCGATCCTTAAAAGGCGCACTCAGATATGACAGTCGATGTACGTCATTTGTGCATACTGGAGTATACTGACCTTGACTTGACCTTTTTGATGACCTCCAACATGTATCTATCGGGCGTTTGGACGCCAAATGCTTGAAACATTGGATGAAGCGCAGGTTCCTTCAGCTTAAACAAGAGAAGAAACAGAGCCCATTTACAATACTGATTCAGTTTCTGGACAAGAAGTTTTCGGAGAAAAGAGAAAAATTCTTTAAAAAGTTCTACATATCACAAATCATTTTCAAACTCACCTTTACGTCTTGACTGTTTTCAAGGGCAGGCATGACTTCACAATACTTTTCGCACGAACCTGTTTCCCGGTCCGTTTACACTCCTCAGTGTGAGCTTTTAGCTTGGCTTGTTCCTCCTTATACAGCTCCAAAGCTTCCATTATCCTCTCGGCCTAAAAAAAAATTAAAAAAAAAACAAGGACTTGTTTTTGTCTCTTAAGTGTGTTGTGTATGAAAAGGCGACGATATCTCTTCTCTTCCTTGTTGAATCACGAAACGTAAATGGTAAACTATTTGGTACATAAAACAACGTCCTGTGCATTCTGATAATAATTTAGGAAAGTTCTTTTTTTCTCAGTTATTCGCAACAGCGCGGCATGGACAGTTATGCGTGACTCGGCAGGCTGTGCAGTCTCCCCTCTGTACTCGCTCCCACGCTAGCCCGACCCCCCTCCCCACGGATATAGCTACCGAGCCTGGACCGTTAAGTGTAAAATAATTACTGTTTAAGAAACAAGGCCGGGGAAATCAAAATAGGGAAGTCTATGCGCACAACTCACAGCCTTGACCGTCTCTATGGTCTTTCTGCCGGCCATGCCAGTCTCCTTGCCGCTCTCGCCGGGGATGACTTGCTCTCCACCCTGCGCCAGTGCCTCGTCTGCCTCGCGCTCCCGCTCCGACTCGCGCTCCTCCTCCAGCACGAGCGGCTCGTCGCTGCGCTCCCACACGCGCATGGATTTGTCGTGTGAAGCGGTCGCCACAAAGGCGCCGTTCGGACTGACGGCAAGCGCCCATACTTCCGCGTGGTGACCCTGCGGCACACAGCAAGGCACTACTTTTTTCTTTCCGGAGCACTACTTTTTATTCCGAAAAACTACTACTTTTTTCCGATACATTTTTTGCCATAAGATAAATTTTTCTGGTAGAGGTGTAGCTTTATCAAGAAACAGCGTGGGGTTGATTCATCTGTCCGACGTTTCTTCAGCAACCACCGCTGAGTGTAGACTGTGGGAGAGCCCAGTAGAAATAGTCCATCAAAGACATGGTTATTTTGACCTTGTAATGCTTGACGATATAGATGAGATATTCAATAGCTCGAACCTCAAGTAATCGACAACAAACAAGCAAACAGAGTAAAAATAAATAATCCGGATCTAAGTTACCTTGAGAGTCTGGATGTGCTCGAAGTTGTCGCCGTCCCACTCCTTGACGAGCTTGTCCTTGCCGGCCGTGAAGAACATGTGCGTCTTCCGCACGAAACTCACGCTCATGATGCTGTCAACACAACGTCACGCCGCTATACGTCATTGCCTACGTCACTCTTACATGCCATCGGATACGCCACTCAACAACGCCCCTAACTCGGTCACGTTACTCAGTTATACACCCCATTAACGTTAATTCGCTTACGTCACTCGTACATGCAGTCACCGCTACCTCGCTTGCGTCACTCAGTAATACACGTCATCTTCACCACCTCGCTCACGTCACTCAATCATACACGTCATCACCGCCACCTCGCTTACGTCAATCAGTCATACACGTCATCATCGCTTATGTCCCCATGCACAGCATCGCCCCTAACTCGGTCACGTTACTCAGTTATATTACCCATTACCGCTTACGTCGCTCATACATGCAATCATCACTACCTCGCTTACGTCACTCAGTCATACACGTCATCACCGCTACTTCGCTTACGTCACTCAGGCATACACGTCATCACCGTACCTCGCTTACGTCACTCAGTAATACACATTATCATCGCTTACGTCACTCGGTTCAGCCATCGCCACCATCTCGCTTATATCACTCGTACATACCGTCACCGCTACCTCGATTACGTCACTTGTACATACCGTCACCGCTACCTCGCTTAAGTCACTGGCACATACCGCTACCTCGCTTACGTCACGCAGTCATACGCGTCACCACCTCGATTACGTCACTCGCACATACCGCTATTACGTCACTTGTACATGCCGTCACTGCTACCTCGCTTACGTCACTCGCACATACCGCTACCGCTACCTCGCTTACGTCACCCAGTCATACACGCCATCACCACTACCGTGCTTACGTCACTCGTACATACATTCACCGCTACCTCGTTTTCATTATATGCTTGTGTTCGGATATGTGGAACAGTTTGCTTGTTTTGTTTCTTTTCAAATTTTAATATAAGGAATTCAAATAACTGTTGAACTGCTAAATAACACCAGGTCACGTTACAACAGACATCGTAACAAAAACGAACCTGTCATCGTGAGCAAAGATAGACTTGTGGCAATCGCCAAAATCCAAACCCCACAGCTTGCAATTCCGGTCTGCCGAGCCGGTCACGAGCAGCGTGCTGTCGGACGAGATGTCCATGCACAGCACCGGAAGCTTGTGGCCGTAGAGCGAGAGGAAGAACTTGAGCGTGTCGACGAAGAAGACCTTGACCGTGTTGTCGAGCAGTGACACAGCCAGCAGACGGTTGTCCGGGCTGACCTTGACACAGAGGACATCCTCGGACATCTGCAGGGTCCGCGTGTGCACAAGAGTCAAGCGTTTCCTGCCAAAACGCAAATAATTGCAACTGAACATTCTATTTTTTTCTACAATGACGCAGTTAAAAGAAATGCAAAAAAGCTGATCATTTCCGTGTACCACAGTAACACTTAGAGAAGCTTCATATGGTAAAGCTAATTTTACCAGCACTTTCCCTGTATCAGTGAAACAATCACGCACACTTACAAACCACCAACACAATGATCTCACCCATAATGCTTGCTTTTAATTCTTCTACTTAACAGTTTATTTTTTTTAGAAGAAAAAAGTCTTTACGCTGTCGTGGAATACTCTGGATCCAAGACCAGCTCAAAGTCCCAAAACTTCACACTTTTGTCGGCACTTCCCGTCACTATCCCCTTCTGTAACAATAAAGTCTACTCCGTACCTTCCGAAGATCGCCCGTGCATTATTAAACTATCCTTTGATCTACAAATCACTCTGTTTTTCGCACTTTTGTCCTGTTTTTTTTTTCTCTTTCTGCATTTCACTCAAGAGTATAAACATCGCAGCCATAATTTAACATTCCGACCCTTTTTGCTTCCTTTCTTTTTGCTGAGATTTTTTTTCACCAAAATTTTCATTTAATGCAGTGTTGCCACAGTCCCGGGGAGGAAGAAAAAGGGATGAAAAAAAAAAGATTTTTAAGGATGATTTTTAGGGAAACAAGCTATCGTAGAGGGCACAGCCCCCAACCTGGGCCACATACATGTACAAGGTCCCCAATCCCTGTAGCCTATATTCCAAGCCAGTAACAGAAATGTAATTTGACAAAGTTTACGGATTAAGTAAGGTAGGTGAGACGGGAGTTACGACACGCAGATATGAATAAAACTGTGAAATCGTAAATAGTTAATTTTGGCTGGATTTGGACATCACATAGCGTTGGATTAGTAACTCCAAAAGCTAGGTGAAACGTTTGTGATACTGGTGATCAGGGACTGTCGTAATTTCTGATTTTAATGGCACACTAAGAGCTTTTTTGTCTGTTGAGAAGTGATGAAGAACATGTATACCTGCATGACTTTTCTTTCTCTGAATAAGGGAAAGATCTGGTAAACACATAACCGACGTGACGGGACTGAGCTTCTCCACCACGTACATTTCTGTTTATGCACATCGTTATTCAATAGATGTATAGCTTATCGTAATTTATTTATTTATAGGTGTTGCAAAACTACAACAGCGACTTTATATGCACACACGAAGTTTTAAAGATGTTCTATTCCACCATAGTTCTTGTTATACTTAGGTGTGTGTCGAAATGGAACATAAAACTTTGGTGTATTTAACACATAATCGACGCATCCAGCAAATCTGACGGTACCCAGCTTCTCCAACACGTACAATTACAGTAAACTCTCGATAAGTCAAAGTGGTCGGGACCAAGCAAAATACTTTGACTTAACCGAAATTTGGGTTATCCGAAATTGCCTCTGCCGAGTGGTCACGTGACTATCATGGTTTCGCATAAAGTGTTTGTTGTTTTTATGGTATGGTGATTTATCATATTAATACTTAATATTTATAACATAGTGAAAAATCTGTCATATTTGTCTACTATAGGCTCATGGACATGATGCAGTTTGTCAGTTTTAAGACACAGTTCCAAATCCCCATTGTCTTAGTGTCACTCTGGGTGCTGGCATAGATCGAAGATTTGCACTTGTACTCGTCGTAACAATTGTTAAAAAGCCGCGCGTTTTGTTTGCACTTCAAGTTGTAAAATCACAATTACAGATTAACTCCGCAACTTCGGAGACCATTATCATAGAATATGTACTCCGATGCTAGGTTACTCGGTGTCATAATGTGTAGAGACAAAGCCACACTAATTCTACACAAATGAGCCATGCGTTTCCGTGTTATTTTGGGGAAAATACAAGGATTTTCTTGCAAAAAAATTGAGGACCCAAACAATTACTTTGAGTTAAAAAATTTGACTTAAGCGGTAAATTTAAAAGAATTACATAAGTAAAATATATCGGGACTTTCAAATTAATTTGAGTGAAGCGAGAATTTGAGTAAACCGATTTTGACTAAAATGGAGGCTACTGTATGTTTATCCACATCTCTGTCCAATAGATGTACCTTTCATTGAAATCCACCCAGCACTTCAGATATGGTATTCACAAGGTACATTTTCTTCATACACATCCCTGAAATTTCAAAGTCCCACGGTGGCCTTCAAAGTGGGGTCAAAGTCATCAAAAAACCTAATGAGGTCGAGAACCTTTTATATAGAAGCCACACAATATGTTTCTGAAATCCACCCAGGACTCCTTGAGATACTGTTCACAAGGTACATTTTATTGGTTGGCATCAGTCAAATTTCTAAGTACCAAGGAGACCTTCAAGGTGGGGTCAAGGTCAACAAAACCTATTCAGGTCGAAAACCTTTTATAAAGAAGCCACACACCAAGTTTGATTGAAACCCACCCAGGACTTCTTGAGATATGGTGTTCACAAGATACATATTTCTTGGTTTATATACCCAAACTTTCTAAGTCCCATGATGACCTTGAAAGTGTGGTCAAGGTCACCAAAACCTAATCAGGTCGAGAACTTTTTATAAAGAAGCCACACATCAAGTTTGATTGAAACCCACCCAGGACTTCTTGAGATATGGTGTTCACAAGGTACATTTTCTTGGTTTATATACCTAAACTTTCTAAGTTCCATGGTGACCTTGCAAGTGGGGTCAAGGTCACCAAAACCTAATCAGGTCGAGAATCTTTTATATAGAAGCCACATACCAAGTTTGATTGAAATCCAATCAGGACTTCTTGAGATATGGTATTCACAAGCTTTTGTACACGGACGGACAGACGGAAGTCGATCCTATAGCGCCCCTCCGGGTTCCCCGGTTGGGGGCTAAAAAAGGATGACAAAAAGGACAAAATTGTAAATTTTGAAGTCAAACTTTTTCCTCTCGCGCCTTCGGCGCTCGCACTGAAAAAACTGGAATCAAAGAATCAAATAAAAAAATAAAGCACTAGAAAAAAAGGACCAAAAAAGGGATTTTTTTTTTTTTTTTTTTGGTAAAGAAAAAAGGATAAAAAAGGATTTAAGGATAAAATAACGATGATTTTGGGATTTTCAAAAGATAAAAAAAAGGGGGTGATGTGGCAACACTGTTTACTGCTTCGAATACATCTTTGACGACGCATACATGCCCACGGCTTCGAGTGCGCATACTCAGTAGCGGAAGCTCGCAGGATTCAGTGCGGAAAAAAAAATGTGAAAAAATATAAGAAAAATACACTAAAAGTTTATCTTCTCTGTCATGGCGTATCTATAAGGTGTCAAACCTTTATTGGAATGTGGGAAAATTTATTCATGACGTTACTATAATAGGTTATATAACGATTGCAAAGTGATTTTGATGTATTTTTCCATTGATTTCTATGTTTATCCCCCAAAAACCGAGTCCTGTTTCTGCGTAAATGTCGTGGACGAAACTGTGAATCCGCTTATTGTTTGAGAATGCGCAGATAAGTGACCGCGGACGGAGAAGGAGGGGGGGGGGAGGTGGGCAATGAAGTTAGATAGGGACTCGCACCTTATCCGGAGTGAGGGTCATTGACCAGACCGAGTCCGTGTGCGCCTCGATTCCCTCCAGTAGCACGCTCGCCGCGATGTCGAAGATCTGCACTTTGCCCGACTTGCAGCCAATGACCACGTGACGGTCCCCGGGCGCGAAGAGGCAGCACAGGGCGTAGTCACAAGGGATCGTCCTGATGCACTGTAGGGTGGACCTACACAACAAAAACACAGGTGGTACGTGCGCACAGCAGTGTGACCTTGCACAAGAACACCACAGATAGTTCATATGCAATGAGCCAGACATGAAAAAGTAAAACACGAGAAATGTGGTACAGCGGAGTCCTACACACGACAAAGCAACTCCGACCACAATCACTGGACCAATTCGGGGCTTTTCGAGTCAACAAAACTCATAACTCAATCCCGGGATGCGAAACGAAAATTTTATCTCCATGACTGTACCGCTATGCTCAATACATTGCAAGAGGTGTAGGTAGGAAGGGGGCGGGGTGAGTGACACATCATGCAAATGGAAGAGTCTGATGAAATGAGACGAAGGGAGTAATAATAAGAAGGATAGAAAGATGGGAGGTGAGGGACAAGGTGTGCGAGAGACAGATGAGAGAAGGTGGGGAAGGTGTGGGGGCAAGCATTAAGTCGTTACCTGTTCCAGATTTTTACGGCTTCGGCACTGGCGGACACGATGGCCGTGTTGTCTGAACTGAAGCACAGCGTTCGCACGTCCGTTCTGTCAACAAGGTCACGCAAGGTCACACAGCGGCAGTACACTAGCATCATATGATGCATCCACGGTCGAAATGCACTGTTGCGATTTTACAGATCTCGTAAATTAAAGCAAACCGTGTGCATTTATGATAATGTTTGCTGCCAAATGAACTCTACCTTTCCACACAATTCCATAAATATACCATACAAATTCCATATTTCCCCCCTTTTTTGTTTTTGTAAGATAAAGCATACACCACCTGTGGCCGGGAATAACTAATCTGGACAGCGAAGTGCTCTCCAGTTTCTTCTGGCTTAGATCGACCGAGCAGTTCTCTATCGTATTGTTATTCAATAACCCCAGTACCTGTAATTAACCACAAAGCATCCGCAACCAAGTGCATCATTGTGTAAACAAACCATTAAACAGGAGCACTGAACATAGTTATGACTGAAAAGGTTTCAAAGTTTTCAATAAGCTATTTTTTAGCTGAAAGGAATGTCTTCACTTTGCTGGAAAAAAGCCGCTCAAAATTAAGAATTATTTTATGACTATTTTTTTTTTTTTTGGAGAATATCAGTTATAATACTGCGAAAATTTAAGCACGATTTTAATTATGTACCTGCACCGTATTTTGCTGTTCGGATAACATATCAAAGGAGCGTATCTTTGAGGGCATTTTTACGACACCGAGTTTCTTATACTCGTCCGTAGTGGCTAGAGTCAATTCCTCTGCTGTGCTGCCCTCTTTCCCCGCCTCCCTGGCGCGCTTACGGGCTTTCTTTTGTCTTTTACTCAAGTGTTTAGCAGCCTCGTCCATCGTGTGAATCCTGAACAACTCCAGGTGGCTGTCGTTGCCATGGCAACCTAAATACTGCCCAGTGGGATCCAAGGCCATGCTCACGACTCGTCCCTTTCCGCTTCTTTTCAGCGTTCCTAATTTGATGCAGTCCAGAATGCCCATGTCCTCTTCGGATTCTTCCTCGTCGCTGAGGGCTGCTTCGGGGCCACTCTCGGAGACGTCATCAGTCTTCTGCCGCTTCGGCGGCGTGGGACCGTCGCCGGTGGTGGACGGCTCCTCCAGTCTCCAGACGCGCAGTTCCATGTCGGCCGAGCCCGTGATGAGGCGCGAGTCGTCCCGCGCCACGATAAAGTCCCATACCTCGGTGCGGTGGCTGACAAGTGTCTTGAAGCAGTGCTGCGTGTCCAGGTCCCACAGCTTGACAAATGTGTCCTTTGAACTACAAAACACGACACACTGGAAAATTCCACAGTGCTTGACCTACAAAACACGACACGCTGGAAAATTCCACAGCGCTTGACCTACAAAACATGACACGCTGGAAAATTCCACGCACTACATGACAATCTACCATTAGTGTATAAACAAACGCTGCATGTTTTCAGCCTCAAGTGTTAAAGAAAATATTTGCTTATCAATTAAGTATCTCCTTAAAACTGCGGCAACAAATTCTTTTTTTTTTTAAATCCACAGATCAAGAAGTATTTTTTTTTTCACTCTTTCTTTCAAGCACTGATTTGCTTGTTTGTTAAACACCAAACAAACAAAGCAAGCGCTGGTAAGTGGCGTACAATTTCCAGCATAAACAATGTAATTACTCACGACGTTATTAGGAGGTTTTTGTTCTTCAGGAAGCGCGCTTGCGTGATGAGACCCTTGTGACCCTTCAGTCTGTACATACCGGATTCGTTCACGATATCCCACACGATCACTTCAGTGTCCTGCAGAAGTAAAAACGCAGCAAATAAACAAACCCCCACCGAGTCTTCCACAAAATGCGTAGAAATGTGCTTGTAAAAGGATGTCTTTTTTTCCCTTCAAACGTTTTCTGTGACTGTGCACGTTATAAAACTTCATTTCCAAAATCCACCTGGTCCATTTTCCTTGGACGAACCTGGCCTATTTACTATACCGAACTGTCTTTGTTCCCATAGAGGCTACACACCAAGTTTCATTAAAATCCTTGCAGCAGTGTTTATGTTACCGTGTTAACAAACTCTTGATGACACACCGACCGACCGACAGACCCGCACGCGGTCGATCGCATATATTCCCCCCTGTGGGGAATAAATAAATTAAACTTGTGAACCACAGCACAAAAACAAAATCACGGAAAAAAGTTGCAATTATAAAGTACTCTAATCCATCAAATGCAGTTTTTGTGAAATGCAATTGCAATAATAGATGAATATACTTGTGAACCGAGATAAAAGACATAAAACCAGTAAAATGCTGACAAAATATAAAACAAAAAAAAAACCCAAAACACAAAGTAAAAAAAAGCTAAAAAAACTGAAAATATTTAAAAATTGTGCAGGACAATTTAAAAATTGTCCGCAATTTGGATTTAAAAACGGGCCGACCATTTAAAAATGGGTCGCCCATTATATTTCAAGCACAACCCCCCTACCCCCGCCCCCACCCACGGGAACTCACCATTGCGCCCGACACAAGCCTCATGCCATCATGGTCGTAGTTGAGCGCCGTCACGGCTGACCTGTGACCGCTGAAGGTCACCGTAACCTCGCCGGAGCCAAGGTCAAAGACGCGCACGCAGCCGTCCTCGTAGCCGACCGCCAGGTGCTGACTGCGCGGACTTTTACAGACGACCGTCACCTGGTGCTTGTCCCCGTACAGCGTGGCAACCTGTTGCAATACGTCACAGCAAGTGATGCCAAAAAAAAAATCATCTTCTTTTACTTTCTATTTACCTCGTATTTGTCAATAACGTTTGTGAAATATTTTGGCATGACTTGCAACTTTTGACAGGAACGACACGTATCGAGCACGACAGCTTGTACACAAGGAAACATCAGTTCATTACACCTGCCCCCCTACCCCTCAGTTACCCCCTTTCTCAAAAATCGAATGTCCCTAAACTCATACTTTTCACAACAATTTAATGCTAAACAACCAATCTGGAATTTTCTAAAATATATAACAATTATACATAAACAATTAACTACCTTTTCACTTTTCCTCAGGTCCCAAAGAATAACATTCTCACAGGCACCAACCGCGCACAGTTTCTTTTTCGTTTTCTCGTTCGTTAAAAACACAACGTTTGATTTTCCACCAATCAAATTGAAAAGGCCGTAAGGTGCATACCGCAAGTACTGTTTTGTCAGACCCATTCCAGGTGTTCTGTTACTCTAAAAAAGGGAACAATTTACTGATTAGCATCTAGATTCTGTTATACCGTGAAAGAAATAACAATGTCCAGGGACCCTGTGACCTTGAGCTGACACTGTGACCTAGATCTAGTCAATCACGTGTCTTTTTCCTGGCCTTTTAGAAATTTTTTTTCATCACATTTTTCCTGACTCAATTTTTTTCTCCGTTTCCTGACCCTTTTCCTGACCATGGCAAGTCTGCTAAAATATTATAAATGACACCATTCGGATCGCCAAAATTTTTCGAATTGTCCAACCAGGGATGAATCACTCCAAATTTAGAAGAAATCTTCTTAAATGTAGTTCCTGAAATTTTGATAATTTTTAATGTGTGACGCCTTGCTGAAAGAATATTGATATCCAACAATAATACACAGTGTCGGAAGTTTCCGAAAAGAAGCCTTGTATTCGGAAACTGTTTCCGAATAGAAGGCGTTTATTTAGATTTGAAGGAGTTTGTGTTACTTTTTTTAACCCTCCCCCCCCCTTCCCCCGCAATACTTAGGTTCTATTATGGCGATATCCGACTCGTATGCACTGGGTATGTGTTAATACAGCGCAGATCTCAACTCTAGTTTGCTAAGTTGCTTGTAAGCCATAAACTTTGACCAGGATGTCTGCGGATGAGGCATGGTTACCCAGTAGCCGGCACCCTATACTGTCTTTCACAATTTAAACTTCATAATTTTAAACGCTGCTTCACCTCCGTTTTGATCGGATTTTTTTTTTTTTTGGCCACATAATGGAACCTGGAAAACCTTCAATACTGCTATTTACTTCGTAATCAATCTAGAAAGGCTCTTTCGTACAAGAAGGGATTCTGATCTATTATAAGTGAAAAATGTATTATTCCATTTTAGTTCCCTTTATTTCAAGCAGCTCCAACCCCTAGATATGCATTATAGACAACTTACGTGAAGTAGTTTTGTAAGATATTTCGTAAAAAATGTTCCGGTATGAAAAAGATAAACAGATAGTTCAGGTTTGCAAAATACTGTTACGTTTCTGCTGTTTTACACGTCTCATTTTTATGTTGCCGAATGAAAGCAAAAGACCCTGAGAATTTGGTGTAGTCATTCGAGTCTCGTTCTGAGCTGTACATACGAGTAAACAAGTCTGTTGATCATTGCGAAATGGCGAATCGCTGCTCTTAAGAATTCACTATATTATCGCTCGAACTTGTAAGCAATTGGGCGTTAGTGGTTAAGAGATTTTTGCCACTTTTAGCCTTTATTTTCGTTACACACGTCTTTTTTCGATGCAGTGGCTAATAATCAAGAAACTTTCTGTACCTTTCAGTAAGAAACAAAAAATCCTCCGGTCTTCTCACATGTTGTGCTCTTTCTATAAAAGTACCATTACAAACCACATTTAGTTATAGTAAAAAAATCCCCCGCCTTTCAATTATTCAAGATATTAATTATATACATAAGGTCTTATAACTCCTCTACTCCCCCACCATAAACACCACAGAGAGAGAGAGAGAGAGGGGGGAGAGAGAAAGAGAGAGAGAGAGTTCTACTCACACTTGGTGCTATTGTGGCCATCCAGAGACGGATTTCCAGTCAACCAATGACAAACCAAATTCGTAAGTGGAAGTATCTGGACACAATGTCATTGCAAATAGGTCCCAAGGATAAGTTAGGCACAATATATTCAAAACAAGAAAGGAATGGCGGTGCCCTTTCTAAAAAAAAACACTGCCTAAAAAGGGAACAGATCTCAGAGAGAACAGGGATTTATTTGTATGCTGTCAAGCGAATGCAATCCTATTTTTAGGGCCATGCCCAGTGCCTGGTGGATATTTGCTCAATTAGTTGTTGTATAAATTGAGAGTCCAACGGTTTACTTTGCTGTTTACTTTGAGTCTAATCCTTCAGAATGCTAGAGACTAATGCTTCACGTTTCGTTTTATGTTTTTAGATTAATGAATTTTATCCAAAATAGTGTCTGAATTCTTAATGCGACCAGAGCTACACATTTCTTAGTTTCAATTGTCTTGACCACGTACTCCGCCGAGGAGGCGAGCAGCGCCTTACATATCAAGGAAGAGGTAATCCTGGGCTTACCTTAAATTTTTGTATAAAATGTTCCAAACGCTTTTGTTTTTTTGCAAAACGTTAATGCCTTACGACTTTGTATAAGTCAAACAAAGTTGCTTTGTAATTCGGTTATACCATTTCGGTCTGAATTTAGATATTTTTAATTGGTAAGATGGCGAACATTTTCCTCGTAAATTGTCTTTCACCAGAGATGACCTCCAAGCATTATGAATCTGTTTACTAGCAGCTGCGCGAAATTACATATATGTAAATTAAAGCATGGAGTGGCCATTTCCATGAATTTAAACCTTACACGAAGTCCTTACTGTAACGGTCAAATAATTAAAAAATGAAACAATGTTTTTCTAAGAAATGTGACTGTGCCGTCCTTGTTAACTTCCTAACGTGGCTGTGAGTAAGTGATGCAAGGTCAAAGGCTACATCTGGTTAGGCAAAAAATGTGATTCTGCATCCTTTTATTATTGGAATGTCTTAAAAACTATAGTTTGTAGGCGAATTATTAATGGGTTTTTAAATCCTGAAAATTACTGATTCTGCAATGACTAGCTTCCGATGTCCTATTTCTGATTCCAGAAAATCGATTCGTAATTTCTATGTAGGCGAATGATATCACTTTGTGTCCGTGCTGATCCGTATAAATAATGCCCATAGTTCCATTTTATTCAGTCTAAAAATTGAGATTCAATTGTCTTTAACCCGGCTATACCTGAAAGAGGGTTCTGTGCCAGTTAAGGTTAAGACCAGGCTATACCTAAAAGAGGGTATTGGGCCGTAAACGTGACGGTTAAATTGGAATAATAGGCTTTAAAGGACATAAATTACGGTAAGCAAATTCATGTTATTGTATTGATAATATGGTATTCCAAAGAGAGAATATTTAATTTTATAATGAGAATATTTGTAATCAAAGAATTTAATAAAGTTTATAATTGAATAGTTTAATAAAGTTTATAATTGAATAGTTTAGCAGTGATAAGTGTTTAATCAAATATTGATAGAATTAATTAGATTTGTGATTAATCAATATTGGAGAATTAATTAGTCTAGTTTTTAAAACAATTAGAAAATTACTAGTTTAAATAAGTGGCAAATACGTGTGTATTTCAGTCAATCGGTGTTTCGGCGTTTAGCGTTACGACATTACGAAGTTAGACGTCAGTGGTTGGCGTTTAATAATTGGCATTAGTGTAATCAATTGCTGTGATTAATTTTAATGTCCTTTCAACGTCGCATTGCGTAATAAAGTGCTTAATATTTAAATCAGACAAAGTCTTTAATTCCGATTTAACTATTGGCATATTTATCTGTCATCTGAATTTGGCGTTGTTAACGTGGTTCAGTATTACTGAAACAGTTGCAAGTGTACGCTTCTCTCCCAGGTTACAAATATATACTATTGATGCATGTTAACCCAGTGAACTCTTTGAGCAATTCCACTCGATACCTGCATGTCACACTACTTGGGTACTATTGTCACATGACTAAGACTTGCCATGTATATTTCAGAATTTGATTCTGATGGAGGAACTGGAGGAGATAAATGTCCTGGCACGGATGATTGCAATTTGACCAAGAGTTAAAAACGTTCAGCGCACTTCACTGATTGTGAAATGATACTCGATTTAAAATTACATGTTGTGAGACCTAAGGGAGGTATGTTGATTATGGTATTATAACCTTAGAAATTTGGTCACGAATAAGTAGCAATTTACTAATAAGTTCAGTTGTTGCAATGACTATTTTCATGAGTGCCTGATGATTACTTTTTCTGCATTCGTTTTTATTTTGAGTAACGCTATGCTAAAAGTCAGAACATGTCCAACTTGTTCGTTGGAATGACAGGTAACTAATAATGCCCTAGCTGGTACGAAAGTGTTCTGTAATACCTTAACCAGAGCTATATCGCCATTACTGCTTTGTCTTGAAGTACCAATATCAATGCTCTTCTTTCGGAATCCCACTTAACATTGTATTCGGGTAGGAAAAAACTTACTAATTTCACAGGCTTGTGCACCTGAAATATTACTCTGATGTAATGTGTCACAGGTTTGTTGCCCATGCCGCGAGAGACAACTTAGGGCCACACTACGGTTTCTATCTAAAGGTGTTTTGAACATTTGAGCTAACGTTTTGAATAACCGTACGAAGATAAGTAACATCACTGAAGTCTAAGAGGGCATGAAAGCATCCTGAAAACTGAGAGGTATATTTTAGGATTAGAGGCATCTCTCCCTACAGGACTTACTTTCATCCAAATCAAAAATACCCAGAACTTACTGGGCTTTTTACTAAACGGAATATCAGGGCTCAAAGTTAACACAAACTTAAATTCAGTTGTAGAGCCACAGGGCAAATTAAATACTACGTTAAAATTTATCGTCTGAAATAGGAACAGCTATCCTAAATCGATTCATATCATAACAGGATTAATAAAAACTTATTTTTTAACACTCAGAAAATGGCTACTGAAAAAGCAATAGAATATGATAAAATATCAGTAAATACCTGAATGTAACGTCGTGATTACGCCATATAAAATATCCTTACAATTCAATAGTTAAAATATTTCAGTTCTTTTCTACATGTGGCGGTGAAAATCTGAAGACTGATATCCCACCATTTGATCACATGTTTCTTGGAAACCGAACATCAAACATCCTGGTGCCGGCACCAAATTTGTAGCAAGGCCGTATATATTTATGGCTGGTGATAGTCTATTTAATTAGTAACTACGAATAAGTCCTACAAGCTGTTTATTCATAACGGTCCATAAATAATAGCAATCCATTTTCTTGTAATCTTGTACAGTGGTTCATACTTAGCTCAACTGACTGTATAAATTTATACGAGAACAAAGAGCACGACCCAGTAAAACCAAACTTTATGAGTATGTTTACCAGCAGCTGCATGCCTTTATTACATGCAACATGACGCCCATGTGGTGTCCTGCTGTGGGTTCCGTTATGTATTCTTGCTGGTTGTTTTCTCCCAAATGTGACTCAAGCAGCATTGAGTTTCATCTTTCATTTACGAAGAAACAGAAGACATGATGTGTGACTTCGTGTAGTTGAATACCTTTCATTATGGGTAACATAGTCTGCAAGGTGTTCTTCTCGTGGTGTCTAGCTACTTATATAATCTCGGCCCTTTCTTTCTAGAAGGGAGACCGAGAGGGTCAGAATCATTGTGTGATCGTTATGGGCGAGGCAAGTACTGGTACACGATTCACTTTTGCGATACACAAAAGACAAACCGCCGTAGAGATTGCCTGATGGATAAACAAATTACGGATGGCGACGCTAGTGGTTGAAACTTTGTTTTCAGATCGCGATTGGAACCGCGCAGCAACGAATAATCGAGGTAATGGCTTTAACAGACATTTCAGTCACAAAGTCATGAAAAATGAATATGAATATTAAGACACTAAATACTTGCAATATTTCGTGTTTCCAGTTATTTATTCCAGTAACGATATCACTGAATACCAAATCTGCAAATTTTATCACATCCTAAGTGTGTTCATTTACGCAGAATCAGAAATGTAGGCAAGGCCAAGAGGAAAAAGTCTTATTTAACATCTAATTTTTTTAAAAATCTCACGCTGTCGCTGATGTTTTTTCCCTTGAAAAACTTAGACCTGGCAGGAGTCAAACTTTTTTTTAAGTGGTGAAAATTTTGATGATCTGGCATTGGCCAAAATCCCTAAATGCGTTTTTTGTTTTGTTTCATTTTTTTCGATAAATATGGTTTTGTAAAATGTTATGGTACAACACTTAAATCATTAATTATTAAGTTGTTTTTGTAAGAGACGTTCCACTTGCTTCTTGCATGAAAATGCCAGGGGCCGAGAACGTGAGTGCCAAAAAGATAAATTTTCCTTTGAAAAGTCATTTCAATGCTTTTCTTCCTGCAGGGTAAATGTTTTCTATTCATAAAATTTTTATATCCGACCGGCTTTTTTTTTCATCTTTTGTAGACTAGGCTCGATCACTTTTTTATTTACGATTTAAGTAACACGGCCGGAGTATGCGAAACAAGGTTTGTTTTTTTATCGCCTACGTATTCTTGGTTTAACCACGTGCGAAGTTTAATCGTTGATGAATATGTGGCGTTGGAAAAAAGCAAATATAATTTTTTGTATCAGAACAATGTGATAAATTTCAGACAAATCAGTAAACACCTAATATCTCTTTACTTCACTGAGCAATTTTCAACATGTCGCATTACATAAACTGAATTGAATTGAATCTATTTCACGAAGAAACCCACTTATTGTATTTACGAACTTAAAGTTATTTACGTTATTCAGTTGTTTACACACAAAGCATTATATACAATTATAATTATTACATACCACACCATACCGAATAATATATCATGACTGTTATAAATATAGTTGAATCATAGTTGTGCGCATTTCAGAGAACTCTCTTAGACACATTATTTCAGCAGCATACATACCCATAAATGCAAACATAGACAGTTGTCACCGGACGACGCAACAAACACCAATACAAGATAACAAGGGCTAAACAATTATAACACATTGTTTACCTGTTAGAGAACAGGGGGATTACTGATTATGGCAGCCCCACTAACGTCAATCAACACCAAGTCTAGACCATGTATCAATAAACGAAATAAACAAAGGAAAAATTATAATTACTCTTATCATTATCTTAAATTTTGAACAAAAACATAAGAATAAAATTAAAGGTTGCCCATCCACAATAGTGACATGCAACTAACAGGTATATTTTGTTGATATTGTAGTTTGCTTGAACTTCAAAATCTCACGACATTAAACGTGTAATCGGAGTGCAATTAAGTGGTTTCAACTGTATCTGCTTTCCGTCGTGAAAAAGTTAGAATCACCAATCTAGTACTTTTGGAGAATCACTACTTTCACTACATCCAATTTCCCAAGGCGAAGAACAATACTTACAGCTAAAAAATGCTGTTCATGTATTTTAAGTCCTATTTTAGGAACGCTTTCAGTCGTTCTTACAAACTCCCTGTTTATCATACAATAGCATAGGCAACCATGCCAGCTTATTTTCACTTTCAGTAGTCTATCCACAGCCTTCTATTTCTCATTAAAAGCTCGAAAACTGCGACTGTTTTTATGATCCACCCGACGGTAGTCGTCGGGTAATATAGTTTTTGCCTTATCCGTCCGTCCACCCGTCTGTCCGCCCATGTAATGAACTCGTCCCAGGGTTTCAGGCCTGGCAACCTGTATGGAATGAATATATAGCATGAAGGTGTGTACCTCCTCTTTTGATCGATGTTTATCCGTCCGTCTGTAAGTGAGGTGGTTCGGAACTTAACCTATTTTTTAGTACATTGATGGTTAGCTTCGAAGTTTTGTTTAATGAATTCGTCCTAGGGTTTTTGACATAGCAACCTGAAATTTATGAATATATGTGGTATGAAGGTGTGCACCGCCCCTTTTGACCGAAGTTCGTCTGTCCGTGAGGTGATTCGGAACTTAGCATACTTTTTAGTACATTTATATATTATAGCTTCGAAGTTTTGTGTAATGAATTCGTCCTAGGGTTTAAGGCATGGCAACCTGAAACCTGTATGGAATCAATATATAAGGGTATGAAGGTTTGCACGTCCTCTTTTGACAGACGTACGTCCGTCCGTCTGTCCCTGAGATGGTTCGGAACTAAGCATATTTTTAGTACATTTATGGGTAGCTTCGAGGTTTTGTGTAATGAACTCGTCCTAGGCAACCTGAAACTTATATGGGGTGAAATATATAGCATTAAGGTGTGCACCTCCTCTTTTGACGTTTATCCGTCCGTCTGTCTGTGAGGTGGTTTGAAACTTAGCATATTCCTTAGTACATTTATTGGCTGCTTCGAAGTTTTGTGTAATGAACTCCTCCTAGGGTTTTAGGCCTGGCAACCTGTAACCTGTACGAAATCAAGATATATGGTATCATTTTGTGGCAGCTACAAAGAAAACCTTTCATTACCACACTTAATTGCTGTAACCACAGATATTAAAATTCATACCGAGATGTCATTTAAAGAATACGTAATCCATATCGAGGCTTTAGCATACGGTAACTGTAAATAACTGAGTTTAGTAACTGTGTTTTTTCTGAAGTATTTTCCCCTTTTATTAGCAATGTTTTTTCTGAAAATGTCCACTTGATAAATGATTGAAAAAATGTTCAGCAAGGAATAAACATTATATACTTCAGTAGACCTTCCTTAGTTTGACATGGCCAAGTTACAAAAATTGTTCCATCTGAGCAAATAAACCGATATTTTAAACAGCTAAACTTCAACACCATCACAGTTTTTCCTGAATGTACGCAATCTTTTTGCATGTTATAATTACCGTATCATGAATTCTTCAGTTAAAATTTCGTTTAGGGCGGGTTATTCCTGTTCCTCCAGGACACATTTCTAGTTTTTGTTGGGGTAGTACAAAACTTTTACAAATGCCAACAATATACAAGGCCACTTGTATTGCATGAGTTCAACTGCGTTACGGTTAAATGGAATTCATGCGAGGTTTTTTTCGAGGCGGGGGGGGGGGGGAGCAAAGAGAATGCAAATACAAAGGCTTAGCTGTTACTGAGATAGTATTTCTGGTAGACGGTCCAACGCTCGAACAAATAGCAACAAAAACATAACATCTAACAGCAACTTCAACTGCTAGTAGTCAAAATAAAGGTGCTTGCAATTTGTTAATAAGTTCTTGTGCATGTTTTGCTATAAACAGTCTTACTTGAATTGTTAAATAAAAATATGGAAATTATGTAAATGAAAAATATGGAAATTGCATAATAGAGCGTACCGTTTAATGACTAAAGATAAACAATTCAGAAAAGAAGTGTTCAAGCAATTTACGAGGCATTATGGATCAGAGAGAAATACTGAAGCTGGGAGTGTTACACATTTTTCGAAAGCATAATATGTGCTCTTTACCAAAATACAAAAATGATCTGGACGCTTCTTGGAAGAAGTGTCAGTTCCCAAAGAAGAGGGATGCGAACCAAACAGAGAAGTTGGTGATCAAGTGCAAACCGCTGCAGTCACACAAGTGCTTTTGGTACAATGTGCGGGTTATGTTTTCAACAGGTACATGTAACGTAAGATAAATATAAAATGTTAGACGATGGAATTGTGCATGGTACGATTGTCACTATGTCCAACATATTATGAGTTAGATTAAATAATGTACTATGTAAAGGGATATGTAAGTAAGAGAAGTAGGTACAGTGAGCAGATAGCAGCTACGAAAAATCAGAGATGGACACAAATTATATTAATTCGAGTTCTTTCATTTTTATCTGAAAATATGTACTTGTTTATGGAGTTTAGGTGCAAAGCAATTATTCTATGGATTTTTAATTACAAGTGTTGTCATGTATTTGCAGATCGATTGGCCAACGGCAAAGCGCAAACTGATCCCTTCTGAGGACAAGAGCTGCTTGGAGACGAAGAAACAGAGGCAGCGAGCCAGAAGAAAGGGCTAAGATTAAGCAGGTTTATAAAATAATTATTGGGCATAAACAAAAGAAAAGGTCTAACCAAAAATAAACAACAGAGATTGTTCTGTTTGTGGTTAAATGCCTCAGTGCAATCTTTCACAACCGCATATCACACTATTTAGAAGCAAACTTAAAAAACAAAACAAAAACAAAACAAAAACAAATTTTATTTAATCCAATTTGTTCCCAGAGTCCCCAAAAATGCATGACTTCAAAAGGAAAAATCAAAATTTAATTTTTACAAGTACCTAAAAAAATCAAGGAAATTCAACAAAAACCCAAAAAATTATTTAATTTTAAAATTTGTGACGGACGGACAGAGAGAGACACATTTTACCCCTCTATTGACAAGTATGCCCCTTTGTCACAAAGTCACCTGGGCTAAAAACAGTTATGTGTATCTTGATAATTTGTTGCCAATTTATGTGTATGTTCTATATCGTAAACATTCTTTCTTGCTATCGCAGGACTGAGATGGGTTCGCAAGTGGCTGCCTTTCACGCCAAAGACTCGGCCACCTCCTCTTCAGAAGCGCGTTCAACCAGGTCTTCTTCCAAGAACAAAGTGAAGACGATAGCTTCGCTGAAGGATCCGAAATACGTTACTAAAACAACTTTGACATATCTGCATACGACACTTCGTAGTTAAATGTGGAATGTACTCCTAGTCTTGCGTACATGAAAAAAAATGAGAAAAGAGGTAAAATGTATGGCAATAATGTTTAACAAGCAATTTGTTAATTGATGACCGTTCTAGCTTGCAATTGTGCATTGCAACACGTTAAAATGTGTCTTTTAACAGTCTTTTCCTGAGCTGCCAGAGGTGAACGAGTCGGTGGAAATGGCTGCCATTGGTAAAGCGGCTGAGCATGAAATAGACGATAGCGATGAGCTTGCTATGGTGCGTAAACTCAATTTATGCTGTAGCAAAGTGTCATATATGTTTGCTAACAATGAGTACAGTGTAACCTTTAGTCTGTAATAATTGGTTGCATTTGAAAACAAATATTTGTACTTAATTTAAAGACAAAAGTTCTTTGATTTCTTACGTTATTATTATTATACATAAAGTGCAGTGATTGTATTTCAGTCATCAATACCTAATACTAAATAGAAGGAAAGCGTCCGTGAGGTGTTGACTCACAAAGTAGCACAAGCGGCAGTGTGTCCCCCAAGGATGGCGCGTCGAATGTGTCTGGTGGTGTGAGAAATATTAAGAAATGTCTAAGGTGTCAAGCCGCTTGTGTAGTTTATAAGTTGCTTATTTTGGTGGTGTATATATCTTCCAATACTTTAAATTTTAGTTAAAGTTCAAAATATGAAAATAAAATAAAAGATGCATTTGTTGCAAAAAAGCTTTGCCATAAAGTATGAGAGGTGAATTATTAAAGGAACAGCTATATAAAAATGTAGTTAAATTCATACTTGTATTGACGCATGATTTCAGATGGAGAACGCGCAATCCTTTTGGGTATGGAGGACTTGAAGCATTCGATGACGTACCTTGTGGTTATGAACCATGTTTTGGAACGCCTCACAAATGCTTAAAAGAATCGCCCAACAAGTATGTACAAGTAGTATTGAATCAACGTGTTAAAATTCAGAATGGTAATATTAAATATAACGGTAAAAAAGGCAGCATATATATATATACTAAAAAAAAAACATTTTATCTTTACAACTTCATTTCAGACCCAACACAAGGTGTGCTAAACTTTAACCTGCCAATGCAGTCGTTGGAGGACCTGAAAGTCGTGGAAAATTTGTTGGTGGAAGAAAGCCAGCTGTCTGGTTTGGTAAGTTTTGATGTAATTATATAGGCCTAAGTGGAAAATACTTGAATCATGTTTTGCTTGCTTTAAGCGAAATGTTAAATGTTAAAGATTAATGTTGTGGCAAAAAATTGTTTTGCGGAAGTTAAACCAGATACTCGAGAAGCATGAATCCGTCGGGTTGCTTTCAATTAGATGCCTAAGATTTTCATGGGCAGTTAGAAAGGTGTCCCAAAGAACACTACAGAGACTCAATTTTTGTCCGGTTCTGAAAATTTGTGATCACTGCAGTGCGGAAGGGAGAGGGGAAGCCCTGTGCAAAATCTGAAATGAATCCACCCACTGATGTGTGCTGTAGCCGCGTGAGATTTACGATTTACAGGGGCAGTTCGTATGAGGCTTGAGAACGCCACCGAAATAGAGATGGCGACGGCAATTAAGAATTGTTTGCGGAACAGTGGGGATTTGGCAGGTAGGTGGACGAAGCGCGTTAAGTCAAAGGAGGCCAATTCTTCTACATTGACTGCTGCCTCTGCAGACGAAGACGTGTGATACTGAACTGAACTATGATCGATTTCGGTGAATTTTGTCAACAGTTCATGTTGATATATTTTGCAGGAACTTACTACTTTGTTGTTTTTATTGTTCTGTCATATGACTTTCTATTGTTAGACTTCCAATCATTGCAGTTTGAATTTGCTAGATAAGTTGGCATTTTTCATACACAAACTTACTTTGGATAATGTTCATGTGTCTTCTCATATAAAAAATCAATAAGAACGGTATTTTTCTAGATGCATGAAATGCATGTTGAAACATACGTCGGACGTATGCATCGGTAATGCATCATTCATGTGTCAAAAGTATATGGGAAAAGCGGATGACAATATGCATCGTATATGCATAGGAAATAATGCGGATAATATACACATGAACAAAACGCATAAAAACATCGGCCAAATCTGTAATAAATGCATCGGTTATACGCATAAAAACAATGATATGCGCATAAAATGCGTCGAAAGTAGATATTAAATAATAGACTGGCAAAAACACGGAGGATATATGCATAAAATACGTCGAAAAATTAATTGGAAGTTCATCGGAAAAAAGTGTCACATTTACGACGCAGTGATAATGATTATCACTTGATCGGAAATGCGTTGGAAAACGTTGGAAATATGCATTTTATAGGAATACAAATAATCGGAAGTTCGTCGGAAATGCATCGGAATATATACGTATACCCGACGTATAGCCGACGGTTGGTAAAACGTCGGATATGCGTGGAATAGATGCATAAAAATTTTCGTCGGAAAATATGCGCATAAACGACTAATAAACGATGAGCAAAACAGAAAAAATATGCCCATATCCGACGTATGTTGCCGATATTGCCGATGCGGTTTATATGCATATCCGACGTCGAACAATTTGCAGGGAAGCGCACTCGCTTTGCATAAAACTAAATTTTCACTATTTTCTTCTGCTTTGCTGACATTTTTTTGGAATGAAATGCTAGATTAAATGCACATATCACACAGAAGCTGAGTTTTCACAGAATCGTTTCAATCAAGGTAAAATATTAGACTTGTTCTTTGGCGTTCATAACTTACAACACCCAACAAACGGCAAGAAGCCACTGACCTGCAGAGACATTGACGACAACAGGCCACTTATCCCGTGACCTGCAGATGGACACTGGCGACCACGAGTCACGTGATCGTGTGACTGACAGGACACTGGTGAGTGCCGCTCTCGTCCAACAGCCAACCTCTACTGCGGTTCGTTCTGTTGATCATACGACCTTTTCCTCCGTATACCCACTGGGGATGCCACGAAAACAGTACTCATAAAATTGAGCAACCAATTTTTAAAATATGCATTCGCTCTGCTTTTAAACATAACGTATAGATCTCCCAGAGGTCAGCGGTTTTATAACAACACGATGATTACAAGCCATCCAGCACGTGACCTGCAGGACACTGATGAAAGAAATCCACTCATCCTGTGACGTACAGGACAATTACGCTTACAAGTCTATGTCCACGCGATCTGCGGATGGACACCACAGAAATCCAGTGATCCCATGACCTCCCGTGACCTACAGGACAATGAAGTCCATCTCCACGAGATCTGCGGATGACACTTTAGAAATCCACTGATCCCGTGATTGGCAGACGAGTACTGTTAATAACAAGCCACTGATCATGTGACCTGCAAAAGGCACTGTTGATAACTAACCACTGATCATGTGACCTGCAGAAGAACATTGATAACAAGGCACTGATCTTCTCTAAGACACCGTTGATAACACGTCACGTGACCAGAACGCCATCTATTAGACCAACAATATGCCAGATATAGTGACATAACAATGGGTGAGAGTCTGAAATAAAAAGAACACTGTTATCCAGCTTATCTTTCGTGGTTCTTAGAATTTCAATTACAGTTGGGGTGACTGTTCTTTTCTTTATGTTTTCAATAGCACTTTCTAGTGATGCTAGAATGTAGAACATATTTTCCAATAAATGCGCTTCAACCCCGGAACATGTCGAGCTGGCGTGACGTAACGAGTCCGTGAAGTGTTTGACACACGTGACAAGAACGTGAATGACACAGTGAGATATGGCGGGAGAGTGACTCAGCCTCGTTATCACTTCAGTCACGTGCTTCAGGTGCTCCGTCTATTGACAGAAAAAGTAAATAACTAAAACTAAATACAGCCATTGCAGTTCTATGTCAAACTATTCAGACGCCATTATTCTTACATTTTGTCCAACAAACTTCAGTTCATATTTAACTTCGTACACAATTTCATTTTTGTGTAAGCATCTCAGTTACGTGCAAAATATATCTCTTCATCTGTTTTTTTTTTTTAAACGAGTTTCCCCAATGATATTTTCTGTCAAATTTGCCTCGGCACTTGAGCACTTCTTTTCAACAGTAATAAGCAATACACAGTCTTCCCTGCGGCTTTGAAAACTTTAAGGATTTTATTAGGGGTTCAACTCGCAAAACTAAAGGTTTTCATGGACATTTTTCAAGGATTTCAGTGCTATTTTGGGAGCGGGGAGGGAGGGTGGAGAAAATATCGACATGAAACATAATTCCATGATGAATAAAATTATGGTATAAATTTTATAGTTACACACTAACTTCCATTAAATAAGTTTCTTTAAGTAAAGGTTTACATACGGACATGCCTACATACAGACCACGGTTGCTCCCTATTCATGGAACTAGACCAGCCCGATGAATAACGCTGGCCTAAAAACTCGAAGACGGGTTTTCCTTTAAAACAATGTTAAACGAAACCCATATTTAAAAAAAAAATCTCAGCTTCAGAGAAGAAGTGCTTAACCTCCGGATAAAATAACGATTTTAGGGTATTTTTCAGGGTGTTTGGGGGTTGTCGAAAAAATAAGGGCATTTAGTGGTTCCGCTGGGAAGCCTGAATAAAAAATTGACACTACGTAATGCTAAAACACGTATTACCTGGTCAAGCGCAGTATTCCTCATCACAGCAAGAGCGGCATGCTCCACAAAGTTGACCAGCGCCTGGCACACCGCTTCATTGAACTCCCCTCGCTCTTGCCTCTCTGCTAAACCAACCATTGCCTCAACAACTTCGCGCACTGACGAATCACTCAGCTGTTTCCTTAAGTCTTCCTCACACAGCCAGCACTGTAAAATCTTCAAAGACGATTTCACAGATTTCATCATGGTTTTTCCGAAAGCCGTGTCGTTCAATACCAGTCCACTTCGGAAAGATTTTAAAGCGAGAAAACTTCTCAGGAAGGAGAGATTCTGCGAGAGTGGAGCATCGCGTGCAGCTGCTGCTTCTATGGGAACGTCCGAGGACGAAGGCGGGGTCGGATACACGGCGCCATCTGTCGGTACTGCGCCTAAAAAAAGTAACCAAAAGCGACTGTTTTTTTTTTTTTTTTGGTCTATACACTGTGGGATACAGAGCAATGATGCTCACACCAGGCATCACTCGCACAGATTATCTCCGATCTGCAGCCAGCTAGCAGTACAGAGCGATAGTACATAGATAATGTCCAGATTCGATGAGTTGCATGAAACCAGCTTGCATTTTTTAAGCAAGTACTGTTGTGATTAACCGTGCCCAGTCAAAATCTGCCACCATTCTCGATGAAGTTGACATTTGGTTAAATCTGCTTGATTATATCCGGAAACAGGAAAACCTGACACTAACGGAAATGGCAGCAAAAAGAAGCCAACAGGCGCTTAGCTAACCGGCTCAAAGCCAATCCCCGATGCAACGCATTAAGGAAATAAACCCCGACGTCGAACACGACCATGTTCACTGCC
Source organism: Protula sp. h YS-2021 (assembly GCA_949752745.1). Lineage (NCBI taxonomy): Eukaryota > Metazoa > Annelida > Polychaeta > Sabellida > Serpulidae > Protula > Protula sp. h YS-2021. The sequence continues at coordinate 94,909,484 of OX457025.1, read as the reverse complement.
GGAAAGTCACTGCATGACCTCAACGCAGTGAAGTGACTCCAACGATTGGGTGGGCCACTGGAAAACGCTTGGGTTTCGCCGAATCTTTAACTAACATTGCACTTATACTCAACAAAAAAAGAAACGCAACTTTTTCAAATGGCTGTTATATTGTCAATACTGGACAGAAAACAACAAAATTTTAGGTATAGACTCAGAATCAATAGATAATTTCATTTCTCTAAAAATTCAAAGCTACATTCTTATCGTTACGCTGTAATGCTTACGTAAACTGAAGGTATCCGAAAAGCAGTTCACAAGCCTAATATCTCGTGTGTCCTAATAGGGTTGAATAGGGTGTGACAAGCGGATCTGTCGGTCCTGGTCTGGGGTCGTTGACCGTGGCCTGCCCGTTCTGGGACGATCGGATGTGGACCCTGTTGTATCTAATCTTATTCTCAGGCAAGTAACCGTCGATTTGTGGACGCCAAACGCCCGCGCCACGTCAGTTGCCGTTTTTCCACTTTCCAGCATGCCGATCGCACGCTCTCGCTGAATTGCGGTTAACCGTGCCATCGGTTAGGATCGTTCCAGAAAGTTCAAATTTTGTACAACGTGCACTCTTTTCTTAAGGGTTGAGACTATGAAAAAATAATTCAATAACTCTCAGCGGTTATTTCACAATGTGCTAGACTACCAGTTTAGGTCACGTGACTGCTCGCTCCAGTTGTAAGATAGAGCGGGGAATGATTTTGACACATTGTTTGGACAATCATTTCCCAAGTAATAGAATGTACAAGAAAAATTAAATATACTAATAGAAAAAAAATTAACCCCCTCTATAGGTGTTGCGTTTCTTTTTTTGTTGAGTATATGTTAGTTTCTGCGATAGCAAACAGAGCAGGACTCGAGTGGCAATTCAGCATATTGAAGTTCACATATAGATCGCTGCGAACAAGTCTTGGAGTTGAAAAGTCCCGAAAACTCTGTACAATTAAACCTGCGGACAGTTATCAGAACAACTGAATCTGGGGATAGTTATCGGAGATATTGTGAAATGTAAATGTCTTACAAGACAGCGTTATGACGTCTGCAATAATTTGTTAAAATTTTTATGAGTTTGATTTAAATAAAAAAAAATTAAAATTCCAATTTCAATAAAATACATAAATAAATAAAAATCATGATTTTTTAATCTGATTTTTTTTTTTTGCCTTGCTGTACAATCGAAATCTGACTGGGAAATGTATAGCCTTTACTTTTAACGCAATGTGTTGCTTGCACTAGCTTCTGACTTTCGATGCGTATCATGTCTTAAAATAATGTACATTCTTTAACTTCAATAAGAATCATTCCGCAATTAAGTTGCTTTGTTTTGTTTTTTTTGTCTTTCTTAATTCAAGCATTGAGTATTTGAAGAAGTTGGGCTTAATACAATTAATAAATATTCAACTTGAATTTTTCAATGTTGCATACACACCACAGTTTCCTTCAACAGAATGCGCCTCCGTGAGAAAAAGCTTCTGCTCCAAGCTCAAAACTCGCTCTTCGAGTTTTAAAGCCCTTTCTTTCCACTGTGACTGTGACGCTTGATAAGTGTCTGCAAACAGAGTTCATTCGATTCGACATGGCTGGAAGAGAAAGATTTTTAGCAATATCCTTAAAACCGATAATTTTAAATAGTATAAAAACCTGTCATTACTGGCGTTATGTCCTTAGAAAGGGGCTCTGCAGTACATAAACAAATGGCAACGTTAGACTTTGAGTGTAGTACGCACAAGCCTCTTACCACACACTGACTGCGCGTACTCCTCTGCTGTCTGTCCGGCTGGCTTATTCTTTATCAACACCACGGCGAGGGCGGTTTTCACATAGTGTATAAAATGAACTGGAAGAAGAAACACAAATTGCACAGAACCCGGCTTACGTTATTATTATGCCCTTACAAGAACTCTGTAGAATAGATTTTCAGTTTTGCTCACATCAATTGTTTCCGAGTGCAAGACTGCACGAAAGTGTCTTCATTTTAAGTTGAATTATTCTCGCTGCCTGGCCATATCTCTTCGGTACAATAACCGAATTCGTACTTTTCGACCTTTCCGAATGAGGTGTCGTTATATTGAAGTTTTTTTGGATAAATTAAAAAAAAGTGATTAGAAAAATATAAAAATGTACAGACACACTTTCGAATTTAACAAGCCATCATATGAGCCCTTAAACACTAGTTAACACACTATTCTGCCACTTGACAGTCTACCTGCGAATATGTTTCTGCCAAAATGGCATTTAGTTGATGTTTGCGAGTTTTTTCTATCGTTTTTTGTACACCGTTGTGCCAACTAAAACAAAACCTTATGACAAAATGTGAAGCACGGAGCGCTTATTTATCTCTTTTGTGAGTGAAGCTTCATCCGGTCTGGGCAAAAATTTGCTGTCATAAGCGAATTCGCGATATAATATCTACAAACAACTGTTGACTTTTCGACTGCGAAATGTTAGGTTTAACTTACAAAAGAAAAAAAAAAGAAAATTGACAAAACTCCAACACATTCACAAATGCAGTATATCTTGCAAATTGATTTACAAACACATAGAAGCCCACATTACATCTGGAAATGCATGTACGAAATGAAATTTGATTTTTAATGTTTTTTCTTGCCATTTCTTTAAACATTAATCCAATAAACGCACAGTAAACAGTAGCCCCACTCTCTCCCACAGCAAAATGGCGTGTTTCTTATACGCAGTTACAACTGCTTACAGTATATCATAATTTGTGACAAAAACTGTTACAGTTTGAGTCCACTAAATAAGCCACCCTGGCGACCCTTTCAACTCAAATATTTCTGATTTGCGAAACTTAAGAAGTTCAGAAATAAACCAAGAAATAAAAAAAAAAAAATAAGTGAAAATTGTTTTCAGCCACGGAAGATGTTCTTTTTCATTACACCAATTCGGATCTGCTGTAACCATTCATTCTTCTCCCTCTGTCATAGAAATTACTGCTGCTGACCCATTTTGTTTGCGGCACGATGCAAGGGATAGTCCCTTTTACAGATCCGATGCAATTTTGAAAATGTCACAGAGGCATACAAGTAAGAGACAGCAATTAGGACAACATGATGGTTGTTTAATGATTTCAGGGAAAACTGAACTACATTACACGGAACAAATATAAACCACTGGCTGAAGAGGTCGAACCAAACATTGCTAATAAAAACCACAGCAAGTTCTTGATATGAAAACAATAAAAACACAAAAGTATAAATTGTGCTGCTAGGGCACACAATTATGGGAAATAAATGGCAGTCGACACGAGACCCAATCGCCAACAGCGACACAAATAATGGAGCAAAACCAATATGGCGACGGTCAGCAAGTGATTTAATCGGCAAAGATGATCCAAACGATCTCACAGAACCAAGATACCGATGTAAGATAACATTTGATTTTTTCCCCCTTGAACAACACATGATATTTTCAATTTTATGTTACAATATAATGAAATACACTTTCCCAAGTAGATGGTGCTAAGGATATTCAATAGTAAAATAGGTAAAGCAAGTGTTGTTCTTTCTGCGTCAAACTTCCCAAACTGCTGTACATCCCAATCTACGGTGTAAGACTTATAGTTGGTCAAGAACAGTGTGTAAACAAACTACGGACTGACAACAGACTTTTTGTGCGAAAAAGTATATTAGCTTCTTATAGTTTCACCAATCCTTATTTGATTGAATTTGTGCCCCTATCACCTGGTATATGAACTATTATCCAAAGGGCACAAACACAAAAAATAGTAATAAACATAAGATTGGTGAAAGTGTAAGAAACTAATACCCTTTCATAGGCAGTCAGTCGGTAGTTTGTTTATACGCTGTTTCTGACCCCGTTAATGCTGCAACATTTCAAAATGGCATCTATCTGTAAAAAAAACTCAAAGAAGCGGCATGCTACAGAATATACCGAGTAAGTGTACGGAAGAGCTGACTCGGAGCTATCTGTAAAGGTAAAGGGAACGTCTATGTACACACCAGCGTTTATGTAAACCAGAATATTGTGTTACACAGATAAACACGTCAGTCTTTAACCAATCACATGATGTATTACAGCTGCGTCTGGAACAGCAACATAAGGATTTAAAAAAAAAAAATCCAGGATTTATTTTGTTAATAACGGCAATTTTTACACTGTTACACTTTATTAACACGGCTTTGCCGATTCCTCTCAGAAATGGCGGGCTGCCCGCCAGACCCTTAAAAATTGGCGGGATCCTCATAAACAAGCATGTCCAGAGACATGGTGACTAGCCGTGACCTACAGAATATATATCCAAGAATCACAGACAAAATCACGATCAAATTGGCAGACAGCGGTTATGAAAAAACTGAATGGAGAAAATATTCGCTCACTTGCTCGGTGTAGTTGTGGCTGATGAGGAGTCATTCTTTCAATTCTTTCATAATGGGACAAAATTAATCCCCCATTTGGCCAATTTTTGGCGGATCGCCAAAATGAGTAATTTTTCAAAAGAGGCCTACCTAGGGAGTATTCGTGCAAAATTTGAAGAAAATGTGATCAAAATTGTGGGAGAAGAATCATGTTGAAAATTGGCAACCACAAAATTAAAAATGTCCCCCATTTGACCAATTTTTGGCGGATCGCCAAAAAGAGTAATTTTTCAAGAGAGGTCTACCCAGAGAACAAGTATCCAAAATTGGAAAAGAATCCGATCAAAATTGTGGGAGAAGCAATTTGAAAATTTGATACCACAAAATTAAAAACTGTCAACCATTTGGCCAATTTTTGGCGGATCGCCAAAATGAGTAATTTTTCAGAAGAGGTCAAACTAGGGAATATTGGTGCAAAATTTGAAGAAAAACTGATCAAAATTGTGGGGGAAGAAGCATTTTGAAAATTGGCAACCAGACAATTACAAATGTCCCCCATTTAGCCAATTTTTGGCGGATCTCCAAAAAAAAGTAATTTTTCAAGAGAGGTCTACCTTGAGAACAACTATCAAAAATTGAAAAGGAATCCGATCAAAATTGTGCGAGAAGAAGCAATTTGAAAATTGTAAACCAAAAATTTGAAAATGTCCCCCATTTGGCCAATTTTTGGCGGATCGCCAAAATGAGTAATTTTTGAAAAGAGGCCTACCTAGGGAATATTCGTGCAAAATTTGAAGAAAATCTGATCAAAATTGTGGGACAGGTCTAGCTAGAGAACAGCTATCCGAAATTGGAAAGGAATCCGATCAAAATTATGGGAGAAGAAGCAATTTGAAAATTTGACACAAAAAAATTGAAAAATTTCCCCCATTTGGCCAATTTTTGGCGGATCGCCAAAATGAGTAATTTTTCAAAAGAGGTCTACCTAGGGAATATGTGGAGAAAATCTGATCAAAATTGTGGGAGAAGAAGCATTTTGAAAATTGGCAACCGAAAAATTTCAAATGTCCCCCATTTAACCAATTTTTGGCGGATCGCCAAAAAAAAAATTTTAAAGAGAGACCTACCTAGAGAACATTCGTGTAAAATTTGAGAGGAATCCGATCAAAACTGAAGGAGAAGAAGCATTTTAAGTAAGTTTACACACGTACATACGTACATACAGACGATGGATACCCCTGTATTGATAGGATAAGACCAGCCCGCCATAGTCGGCTGGTCTAAAAAGTGGCGGGATTATAACGAGACTAAAAAGGACGTTTTTTTGGTGCACATATTGAAGAACCCTCGTTTTTGTTATAATTTCAGTCTTACCTTTGCTCACACAAATAACTAGAAATATTGTTCTTTTCGTTTTTATTCAAACCTTGGTTTCAAGACCAAATAAGATCATTAAGAACTAGAGCAGTGTGCATAGCCCACATATTCCCCACAGGTCCCCCATCAGTTAAAACACGGCCATCAATAGTCAATCAAGAGCTGAAATTTTCCAAGTCCAGTTAGTGCATTTTCCTTAGACGAACCTCGCCCATTTACAATACAGATCTATGATCGTTCCCATACAACCTAAATACCAAGTTTCATGAAAATCCTTGCAGGAGTTTTTAAGTTATCGTGTTAACAAGCTCACACAATAGTCAATCAAGAGCTGAAATTTTCCAAGTCCAGCTGGTCCATTTTCCTCGGACGAACCTGGCCCATTTACAACAAAGACAACAAGTTTCATGAACATCCTTGTAGTAGTTTTTAAGTTTTCGTGTTAACAAGTTTTTGATGACAGACTGACCCACAGACCGACAGACACGCGGTCGATCGCATATATTCCCCACAGTTTCGCGTTGGCGGGTTTTTTGTTCACTTTTTGGGTATGTTTTGCGAAATGACTCACTTTTTCAGAACCCAGAGTTTTCTGGACCAGACTGAGTCACGCTTTCCTTTTTGACTCACTTTCCTGAGGCAGTCGCATCTCTATAGGGGGCTTGAATGTATGTACGTATGTTAAACTTTTTCTTTAAAATCTACTCCTCCTGCAGTTTTGCTCCAATCGTTTTGATATTAAGCAGGAATGTTCCCAAGGTAGTCTCCCACCTGGTTATTACTTTTTTTTACCATTGAAGAAAAAATTCTTCTTATGTAAACTCGCGTATAGAAAAAAAATATCGACAAAAAAAAAAAAAAAACGCCCGCCAGTGAATAAAATTTTAAAACTTTATTGCGGGCAGTGTCCGCCTGAGTCTAATTTTTTGGCGGGATTCATTTTTTTTTTCAGACGGGAATCCCGCCATCCCGGCAAAGCCCTGCATTAACATTTGTTATAAAAATGGCGGTAGTCATACAGCATTTCTATATGCTGTTCAGTGGTGCAGTTAGAAGAGCATGAGACTCGATGTGATCCCAAGAGCCAATTTTTTTCATAAAAAGTAAATCACAGCTAGTTTAAGGATGTTTAAAGTAAGACTAACCAGGTACATAATCACACTGGCGTGTATATAAGAAGCAGTTAAGTTTTATATACACGTCAGAATCTTAAGCATTTAGTTAAGATGTTATTCGGTCTTCTATACACGCCATTAGTTTCAATACAGGAGACAGATTGCAAATAAAATCCATCCACTTCTAGTAAACGGTGGCGTGTATATAACAAGAATTCAGTGCTTTTAAACACGCGAGATTCTGTCCTGTTTACAAGCATGAGACAGCGTTTACATAAGCACCGATCTGTTCTTCTTTACGGTATTTCGACAATTAATCTACATGAGGGGGGGTACGACACTTCATCTAATTTGTGTTAATAGAAAAAAACTAGAATACTTTAATGCTTCATAGATTCACATTTGCAATAATGTACAACATTATGACAAAGCTGCAAAGTGTACAACAGGGCAACATTTTACTACTTCAAAATTTACAATCTTGCAGCAAAGCGGCTACTTTTACAAACACGGCAAATCATTTCAATTGTTTCAAAACTGCTGCATGTGGGCCACCGCGGTTGCAGTTAAAATCTAACTAAGAAACGTAAGAGTTTCTCCAAAAAAATCCCTCCTCCGCTCAAAAAATAAATAAATAAATAAATAAAAATAAATAGAACAAGTAAGTATTTGTGAAACACAAGCAGGCCCCAACCGCCCCCCAAATTCATAGGGGTATCTACATTATACTGAGCGATATTAAAATTTTTTGTCACAAATAGTTAAGAAATTCTTGTCAAGAACGTTTTCCATGTGTGTTAATATGCCGTACCATGTCAGTACTGACTAGATCCAAATCAACCTCATTGACTAGTATGCAAGCCGAGCCTGTGGAAAACGTCAGCGAGGCATTGGCCGATATTCGCGAACAACTGAAAAAACTGGACACCCTAGATATCGTGAAAAACAGTGTTCTAAAACAGGATAAACTTTTGACAGGCCTTGCAACCCGGATTAAAATATTAGAAACTGAAAATAACTCAAAAATCACAAATACAAAAACTGGAAGATGAAAAACGAAGGTCTGAAAATCGCATAAACGAGCTTGAACAACGCATAGATAACCTCGAACAGTACAGTCGGATAGATAATCTTGTCATCAGTGGCTTGAACGCCCATTCATATGCAGCATCGGTGGATTGTGCCAACAGTAGCAGACATGAGCAGCCGACAGAGAAGGAAGCCAATAATGCTCAAAATTTGGCTTTGAACTTGTTTAATGAAGAACTGGGTGTCGTAGTAAACCCAAGTGACATCTCATCCGTTCACTTTCTAAAGAAAAGGAACAACAAACGTGACATTGTTGTAAAGTTTGTGTCTAGACAAACCAAAGAAGCCGTGATGAGGAAACGAAAATTACTGAAGGGCCGAAAGCAACCAGTGTACATAAGTGAACAGTTAACTGAACGAAATGCAAAACTAGCCTATGAAGCAAGGGTGCTGAAGAAAAAAGGGTCAATTGCTGATACCTGGACCTACGTCTAGATATATGGTTTCGTGTTAACAAACTCTCATTAAATGTCTCAAAAACTAATTTTATGGTATTCTCTAATACGCCATGTCATGAATGTTCAGTAGAAATTAACGGCTCACCAATTGAAAGGGGTTTCACTTCAAAATTTTTGGGCGTATTTATCGACAGCAAGTTATCCTGGAAAGATCAAATTAAGCATGTGAAAAATAAAATTGCGAAAAGTATTTCAATTATGTATAAAGTTAAATATCTTTTAAACAAATCAGCTTTATATTCTTTATATTGTGCGTTAATATTGCCGTACTTGAATTACTGTTGCGAGGTATGGGCTAACAATTATTATTCGAATACAAGAAATATAGTTATTTTGCAAAAGAAAGCGGTAAGAATAATTGATCATGCAGATAATAGGGCCCATTCTGGCTTTATCTTTACAAAATACAGATTACTGAGGTTCACTGATATTGTTAATATGTGGGAGCACAAGGCAAGCTGGTAAATTTGTAGTTGAATACAAAAGAACAAAAAGAAAAGCATTTTGCATCTCATCAGTTGGTGTCACATTGTGGAACAGTTTGGACGAAAGTATTGGGAACAGTCGATCATTGAATGAATTCAAAAAGAAATACAAACAATCTGTTATCCAATCATATTAATAAAGCAATGTATCATTTATTCACGTTCCGATTAAGATGTAACTGTGGTGGTTATTTGAGCTTAGAGCACTATAATTCCAATATCCAAACATATACTATATTAAATTCTACAAATTTAAAGTAACTTATTAACTTTCACAAGTTTATTGTAACTGATTTTTCTTTATCAGGACTTGGTTATTCAGCAGTAATTTGTTATACGTTATTATTTTTAAAGGTTGGTCGAATTTATAAGTGTTAACTTTCACCGCCGACCCTTTCCATGTATTCTTCTGAAAATACCACATCGTGTTACCAAGCATTTAAAATGTTTGTTTATTTATAAATATACTGGAAATAAAGAAATGAAATGGGTATAAAGCGATGACGGACGGACGCCCCAAACCTATAGGCCCCAATCCCAAGGGTTGGGGCCTAAAAACTCCGCAGACCCACTTGGGATTCCACGAGAAATAGTACTTGTAAAAAACCGCTCTGTTTATACGTAACACATAGATCTCCTCAGAGACCAGCTGTTTTATAACAACACAGACAAGACAATTCATACTTTCGACCCTTTCCGATAGAGGTCCGTTTCGACTGCAAAATTTTGAATATAAATTATAAAGAAATGATAAGGATAAAACATCAAAATTCGAATTTCCTTCTCAACATGCGCACTTTTAAAAAGGAAACATATGCACCTTTTAAGAACTATTTCACATATCATTGTTTCTTTTATAGCACACTTGTGAAAAAGTTTCTCGCAAAATGTAATTTGGTCGATTTTTGCCAGTTTTTTTTCAATTATTTTTTTATGGTTTTTTTCGCAACCTAATTCGGTCGAAACGCCAAATCTTTTCGTCAAAGTCTAAGTACGATTTCCCTTATATATCGTATATATTAAGCGTTGTTTTTACATACACGCCAGCATGCATATGTTTTATTCTAAACTTACATACATGCCAGAGTGTATGTAAGCTTGATTCGGAGTTGAGTTGTATACACGCCGGTGTGTACACGAGAGAGAGGAGATAGAATTGGCTAGAGTACATCGTAATTGGTGACAACAAAATGCTAAAATTCCAGCTCCACCAAATAAGCCAGCTGCAAGTTTTGAAACCCTATCGACTTAAATATGCATTATTTTGTGATATTAGACAAAAGAAAATTGTTTTGAACCACGGAAGATGTTCCTTTTCTTTTCACCAATTTGGATCTACTGTAACCATTCGTTCTCCCCCCCCCCCCCCCCCCCCCCTCGTACATATCCACCCCATTTGTGAAAAGGTGTGTGAAGTTCTGGGCGATGATTAAGACTTTTACAAAATTTAACTGTCAATAATGATTTTACTTTCATTTTTCAAGGTATTGTTTAAATGACTCATATTTTTTTGCATATGCAGCTAGAGAACAGAAACATTTCGATGGTAATAAACATCAAATTCAATTAGATAGTTTGAAGCGGCAAAAAAAAAACGTGCATTCTTTTGGGCATAATTATTTACCGGTCTAATAACTGGTCCTAGAACTACCCGTTCTTTTCCGTATCCGAGGTTACTTCCGGTTAAGTTCTTAACCTCACGTGACATCACATGATAATGTCAAAATGGCTGCCAACTGAAAGAGTTTTTTTGTTTTCTTTGTTTATTTTCTGTTATTGAGCTATTTATGTACTCCATCAAGAGGGCTTTGTAAACAAATATGGATAATAATTTGGCGTTGGAAGTTTCAAGTGCTAAAACAAAAATTTTCAGTTCATCCATCATTCCGCCTTCCATTTTAATTGTTTACATTTTTTAGGTCGGGTAAACCTGTTCTTTTACTAGCGTAACTATAATCAGTACCGGATGTTTTGATTCTTCATGGTTCGGTCCAAATGTGACTCCAAAAAGAATACAAGGAAAGGCTATCGGCTAGTCACATGAGAATAACCGCGAATAACTGTTCACAACAGGCGCAAGGCCGGAAATACCACCATAATTAATAAATAGTGTTTCTAAAATTAAAAAAAAAATACACCCAAATTTTTTTTTAAATATATGTTGGATATACAATAGAAAGAAATTGGGAAAAATGTATATTAAAAAAATTGCATTTTCAGTCGTATTCTCATTGGACCTGCGACGCCATTTTTGTGTCCTACGGTATTTCAAGGAAAGAACTCCGAACTTTGACGATACCCGACATCGACCTGAACACGATATTTTTTTACCGGTGCTCGAATAATCAATCTTGGGGGTGAAGACAATGCAGGTATTGAAATGGCTTTGGTAAACTCAGGCACTTTACTTTTACAATCTTTTGCTTAGAAATAACAGTCTTTTCAGTTTTGTCGCTAGATATGTCAATTGAGAAATTGAAGTCCTAAATCGATCATCATTCGGTGTTGGGGTGTAAACCTTTGTTTGGATGGTATTGTCACTCATAACCGATTTTTCTTCTTCGATAGGAGGTTAGGAACTACGAATTTGATCGACATGACGTCTCCAGATTGTAGTGTCGACAGAAACTTCATACAATTAAGTCCCAATTTTTCTGGAAATCGTGGCAAATATCCACTTTTCCTGTTTCTGTCTATAATGCCTGACTACAGTACTTCTTCTCCGACAGAAAAAGATTTTCGTGAGAGTTCATCTTTAGTGTTTACTTTTTGGTAAACAATGTCTTGGAGATTGGGTTTCGCCAGATCGAGTCTAGTCTTGATTTCACGTCCCAAAAGAGTAACTCAGGGGTTTCGTTGATGGATGCATTTTTGGTCGAGCGATACATCAGGAGGAACTTGGCTACATTGCCTTAAGACTGGACTTGAGACTTTGGATGACTCTTTCTGCGAGGCCATCAGAGTGATACGTAGCTCCGTTGTCACTGGAAATGACGTCACATATACCAAACGGACTGAACAGTTCGTGCAATGTTGTGATCAGCTCTTGGGTTGTGATATTTTCAACAAATTTCTGGCCATCTGGAATGGGCATCTACAATAATGAGAAACATGTGTCCTTAGAAAGGACCTGCGAAATCAATATTAATTTGCTTCCAGGGTATACTCGGCCATTCCCATAGATGAATTGTAGCTTTAACTGTAGATTTCCCTGTTTCTTGACAAGCTGCACACATTTTAACGTGCGTTTCAAAATCTTTGTCGATGTTGGGCAACCAAACGTATGATCTTGCAAGTTTCATTTTTGCCATTCCGGAACGGGCACTGTGCAGTTCTTCTGAAAATGTTCTTTAGAATTTTTCTGGAACCACGATTCTGTTTCCTGGTAGCAGACAATCTTGAGAGGTAGAAAATTGTGCTTCGTGAGATTTGTATGGCTCTAAAATTTTGTCCACTGTACCTGGCCATCCTGATTTTGTGAACTAGACTATTTTGGACAGAATTTGATCTTTTCTGGTTTCTTTGGCTATGTGCTTGACGGATACTGGAAAGTTGTCTAGTAGAGATGCGTAGAAAACGACTTTCTCTTCAGAGCTGTGTTTATTTTTGGGCGAAAGTGGCAGTCTACTTAAACCATCTGCATTTGCGTGGTCGCTCGTCTTTTCATACTCTATGTCGTAATTATGTCCGTATTATGGCGTATCGTTGCACTCTGGAAGCTGTTGTTGTCGGAATGCCTTTCTTTGGATTGAATATAGAAACCAATACTTTGCAGTCTGTAACCAGGGTGAATTTTCTGGTAAATAAATAGATGTTGAATTTCTTTATACTACAAACAATGCTCAATGCTTCTCTATTAATTTTAGAGTAGTTAGATTCTGCCGTTGAAAGGGTTCCAGACGCAAAACTGATATGTATTTCGCTACCGCAAGGATAAACATGAGAAATAACATCGGAAATTTCTTTAGCCGAAGCATCGCAGTGTAAACGAAATGGTAATTTGGGGTCGTAGAGAGCCAAAACTAGGTCTGATGTTATGAGTTGCTTGGTTTTCTGAAATGCTTCCTCACACGCTGTTGATCACGTCCATTTCTGTCCTTTGTGATGAAGTAGCTGATGCAGTGGGTGGATTACTGCAGAGAAATTAGGCAGAAAACGGTGGTAATAATTGACCAGGGCTACCCAGCTTCGCACTTCGGATATATTTTTCGGTACTGCGCATCGGAAGCTGCCTGGATCTTCGAGTCGGTTTTGTGTGTACCATGTTTGTCAACTTTATGGTCACAGAACTCGATGGAATCTGGGGAAAAGTCGTATTTCTTCGGATTAACTTTCAATCCATACTTCTTCAGTCGGTCGAAAATTTTTGGAGAGTCTGCAAATTGCCGTCGTCATCAGGTCCTGTTATGATCATATCGTTCAAAATGCACTCAACATTTTAGATTGTTTCAAAACTTGTTCTATCGGCCGTTGCAAAATGGAAGCCGCTGGAGAAATGCCGTACGCCAAACTATTAAATTGAATAACCCTTTTTGCGTGTTGATTGTAGTTGCGAGTTGTGGATTCACTGTAACCTTGAAATCGCTACAAATTCGAACTGATCCATCTTGCTTCGTGATAGGGACAATTAGAGCTGCCCAATCACTCCATTCAACCGGTGTTAGGATAGCTTTCTTCACCATATTGTCCAGTTCTCTATCCACTCGTTCTCTTAAAGCAAACGGAACTTGTCATGGCTTGCGGAAGACGGGGACTGCGTCCGACTTCAGGTATAATTTCGCCGTTATTCCCTTGAGTGTGCTTAGATCGCCTTCGAAATACTCGGAGTAATTTTTCAAAATCTGGTCAACTTCTTATTTTTACTGACCTTTTTCATGAACTTAATCTCTCACCAATCCAGCTTAATCTGACGTAACCAATTTCTTCTAAACAAGGGTGAACCTCCCCTCTGCTGGATATACAACCGAAGTTGCTGCTCTTGTCCTTCATGCTGGACCTTAACGTTGACATAACCTTCTGGTTTTACACACTCACCAGCGTAGGTTCGCAGTATCACTTCAATCTTTCTTAGAGGAACTTTGCCAAGGTATCTCTTACAATCACATTTTGGCATGACCGAAAGCGCCGAGCCTCGATCTAGCTCCATTTTGACAGCTGTTGCGTTCAACTTCGGGTAGACAGTAATGGTGTCACGTCTCCTTGTCCTGCTGCTGTTTACGCCATAAATAACTTCAGCAAACCCAAGCTTGTCGCCGGAAGTACTGCAGTATTCGCTTTCTTCTTCATCTTCCGTGGTCAATTCATTTTCTTCAAATTGAAAACTTTCTTCTTACCCTTGTGTGTAGGCTTCTTTGAACTTTTACCATCTGTAGACTGCTTGATTTGTTTGTTTGATGTGACCTTTTCTTCCGCACTTATGACATTTTTCTTCTTTAAACCTACATTCATCAGGGACGTGTCCTGTTCTGCCACAGAGAAAACACTGACCTCCTGTCTTCTAGTGCATTCTATTCACGCTGATTGTCGTTTCTTGGTTCTCCGAAACATCTCTTGCCGCCATCTCCAATGCAATCGCTAGTTCCTTCGCTTTCTTGAAGTTTAAATTCATCTCTGACAGTAATCTCTTCAGAGTATTTTCACTTCTTATACCACACACTAGCTGGTCGCGTAGATGTTCTGCCAAACGATCCTTGAATTTTCAATGCTCTGATAACTTCTGCAGCACCCCAATATAGTCGGTACCGGACTCACCAGTATGTTGCTGCCTCTTGTAAAATATACATCTTTCTGCAATGAAATTAGGCTTTGGACTAAGGTGCTCCTGCAGCAAGGCTCCGAGTTGGTCAAACGTAGACGGTAGACGGCCTGTCTGGGGAACAAAGGCTGTGAAGAAGCGCGTAGGCCTTACCACAAATCAAACTTGGTGTAACTGCAACCTTCTTCGCGTCTGCAACATCATTGGCGAAGAAATACTGCTCCAGACGCTCTTTGTACAACTGCAAGCTACCCTCGGTCTCATCAAGAGGTTCCGGCCGCCCAAAGTAGCCATGGTCAACACACGCAGATCAGAATTCGACGTTAATGGAAACGACAACAGGTCATCACCACCACATCAACATAGGAGTAGGAGGAACATATAAACGCAATATACTCTTCGCCAGTTGTTGTCTCCTACGGCATTTCAAGGAAAGAACTTCGAACTTTGACGATACACGACATCTTTATTTACAAGCGGAAGTCAGAGTACATACCGAACAGATGTAAACATAGCTTAACAAGAGACATCAGTGATGGCAATACCCCTCGGCCCAAGTACAGGTCTGCTCAAGGGTATATTTTGACCGGTAAATGTGTATATAAAAATTTGGTGATGATCGGCCAAATAGTTTTTCACTTATCGCGTTTACAAGAAATGTTAACGAAAAGTTCAAAATGGCGACCAACAGCCATTTTGAATTTTTCAATCGGGCCCCAAATCAAAAGATACCAAGACTTAGACATGGTTTTTCACTTATCGTGTTTACGCGAAAAATTCAAGATGGCGGCTGACACGAAAAATTTAAGATGGCGACCGGCAGCCATTTTGAATTCTCCCATCGAGCCCAAAATCAAAACCAGTCGAGATTTCGATCTAGTAAATATGTGCCGAAAATTTGGTGATGATCGGCGAAGTACTTTTAAAGCTAACGTGTTTACGAAAAGTTAGTGTTAACATCAGTGATGGCCGCCCAACGTGCATTTTCAGTTGTCCCATCGGACCCAAGATCAATACCAGCCTAGTTGTTTACCTGATTACTCCCTGCACAAAATTTCGTGATGATCGGTCAAGAACTTTTCAGGCGATCGCGTTTACAAACAGACAGTTGGTGTCAACAAAGAAGATGGCCACCCGGTGGGCATTTTGAATTGCCCAATCGGGCCTAAAATTAATACCAGCCTAGATTTTGACCTGATTAGTTCCAGCGATGACGATTGCCTAAGTACTGTTCAAGCTATCGTGTTTACAAGATTAGCGAGACGGACAGACAGACGGACAGATCGACAGACGGACAAGCAGACAGACAGACAGACACGACGATGACAATACCCCCTCGGCCAATTTTGGCCGAGGGGTAACAGCCATATTTAAACTACGCAAAAACAATATAGAAACTGGGATAGAAATATTCGTTTTCATCTGCAGACAGCGAGTCTTTTTGGGAATATAAGAGTTACGACGTGAGTACTTTAAATGCAACAAGAATTATAAACTAAATAATGAGCAATATTAACAGGTTTATTACGTTCACAAAAGTTGCTTTTCCTCGTGGGACAAATGTGAACAAAAGACACGTACAAAAAACCTTGACATCCTTTTGCAGGGTGTTTTCTTGTATTTTCCATACAATAAAAGTAATTAGGAATTACATAGAGTACTATTTAATTACCTAGAGTACTATGAAATAAACCGTACGCGCTGAAAAAGCCGCGTAAAACACCGGAAAAATTATCAAGTACCTTAAGTACCCGGAAAACACCATTAAGCACCTCTAGTTCACGGAAAAATACCCGGAAATTTCCACACAAGACATGTTCACAAATGCTAACAAGCTAGGCACTCATTACGTACCTTCAGTACCCATAAAAATTCCGGAAAAATCATCAAGTGCCTTAAGTACCCGGGAATTACCACCCAAGACATGTTGACAAATGTCAATTTTCTAAGCTAGCAAATTAAGTAAAAACGGAAAAATCATCAAGTACCCAGAAAACATCATTAGGTGCTTCAAGTACCAGGATAAATACCCGGAAAACTGGAAAATATTAAATTTACTCAGCATGTTCTTTTAAGTGCCCAAAGTACTCAATACGGTACTTGGTTTGTACATTTACACACCCAGAGTACTTACAAAATACCAATAATCGCTCGTTAAACAAAAGAAAATTGCACCAGAGATCCAAATTTTGCTAAAGCTAAAGGCAGTGCATACCAAATATAACTGTTTTCACAAACATATATATCAATTTGTTGCTTAAATACTCTTAAAATTACAATGCTAGGACAAAGCTTAAAAGCTACCATGGTTCGGAAGTAAACCATCTGTTTATGTTATTTTGCGCATGCGCACTCAAGTCTTTTTTGCCCGTTCCTATCATTCCCCCTGTATTAAGCTTGGTGATATTAAGCTTTCCGACCTTGAGGCCCCTTTAAAGGGTACAATCTTTATCCATTCGGTTAAGATTTTTTTAAAAAATTGGGTGTTACATTGAATCTCAAAGCATTCTGGCTATTCGTATCCCATCTTGCAGAAAGATCCAAAATGCCGTTATTTGCACACTAGCTTATGAACAAACAAATTTAAGTGAAAATCGTCGCATTTGACAAAAAGGACTGTTCGTTTGGGGTGATGACAACACAAAACAATCAGAACGATGTTTTAAGTTGTAGGCATATTCGCTTATGCTTGTCGTAAATGATAATGATCATCATCACCGATTCGTTTACTTGGCGCGGGGGAAAAATCAACAGACACGCATATAAATTGCAGCAGCAATGTGGTAAACAAGGGTTTCTGCTTTTGGTGGAATCTGGGGCCTGTTCTTTTAGCTGAAGACATCATGTTTTGTCCAGTCAGAATGCCTAAGACATAATTTACGAAATTTGGATAACATATGATGTTCTGAGGAAAACTAGAACATCCAAGATTAAAATGCCGAATTTCACGTAAAATCTTATTTAACGAATAAATGTCAATGAATGTAGTAAAAATGTAGCAAATCGTTGGTTGCTTAAATATTCAAATGATAGAAAGGTATAATTTCATTCAAAGAACAATGGTGGACACTGGCAAAATAAACTGTTTAGTTGTATAAGTAAAAACTAGGCGACAATACAATACCGGACTGACGCAACTTGTCAAATAATGTTAAATGTGACGCTATCCAAGCACTATTCTAGGCGAGTAACATAATTCTGGAATTCAGTACCATTGGGTGTACTTAAGTACACATGCACTTATAGTGCATTGATTCTAAGAAGGTAAAGGGTACCCCCTCCCTAGAGTAATCCGTTTAAGCACACATGCGCGTATACTGCATTGCTGTTGAGGGGGGTGGTATATGCATTTAATATATTGTTGGGTCTAGAAACATGTAGCTCGAAGCACATGCTAGAATATCAAGTGTATTTTGCGCTGGAAGCCATGGTCTCCATGGTAATCGTAATGCTATTAACTTGATTGGTTAATTTTTTGTTGGCTATAACTATGTTAATAGAGGGAGTGGAAATATGTGGTTTAAAAAAAGCATAGCATATCAAGTGTTTTTTCTAATGGTAACCACGGTTATCATGATAATGGTAATACTATGATTTGATTGGTTGATGAGTTTTGGCTACAACGTTGATCAAAGTTAGTGTAGAAACATGTAGTTTAAAGCATAAGAAGCATATCCAGTGTAATGGTAACAATAGTACTGAAAAGGTTTTAATTTGATTGGTTGAATATAGCTATACCTAACTACAAACGGGGTGTGAGATGAACTTTAGCTCAAAAGGGTATAAATATGCTTTGATTGGATTGGCTAAAACCTGGAAATATTAAAGGACCATTTCATGTACCCATCATTCTGACTTCGTACGCTGAATTAACAACTTTGCTCCATTATGAAGACATATATTGAGCAAGTCTTGCGTGAAATGACAACAGTAGTTTGAATGAATGTGAACCAACAACCTACTCTTAGTCATTACAGATGATACCGGATAACTCAGGTAAAATAAAAACTCCTCTTTATGGAAGTAATGCGTGACATGTCTGCTTGCATCGAAGTTTTTGAAAACATCTTGGAGGGGCAAACAGTTCTTCACAAGTAATACCCGAGAAATAACTTCTTCCTCAACATTGCCAGTCCCTTTTGTATACTGCATATTCGACAACAGTCTAACAATTGCATTAAAGGCATCAATTTAAATTTTAATGAGGGGTAAGGCTTAAAAGATATATCTGTACACTTACCTCTGGAATTCTGAATGACTAAAATGAATGACACGAACCTATCGAGTTTTTTATTGACAGAGACATTGCCAGATCATATGCGTTTTGATCCTCTTCGTTTATGTTTTCTCGAGGATGCAATGACATGAGAAATCAGCATATTTGTATTGCGATTATGTACCACCTAGCGAAATACTGGAATGTAGCATGCTACTTCTTTTTATCAAGGGTTTTACAGAAAGCTTGGACAAAAAGAGTGACAAGTGTTTTATTCCGAAATTTATCTGTGTTGAAATGTACTTGGTTTTGAAAAAAAAACCACAGTGGAATGGCCCAGTGAATTCCAAGACAAGATGACGATTTCAGTATAATAGATATTTTATTTATTATGCGCTATTCGACACCTGCATGCTTCATTTTTTAGCTCTACTTGTTATTGACATCACATGTCATGCAAACGACAACATATCAAGATCATGGCAAATGTGCCTTAGTAAAATAAACTTTGACCCTGCACACCCAGCAGCATTTAGTGGTCCATAGAAGATATATCAAATTTTGAAGCAAATGATTAATATAAAGTGAATTGCGATGCCCATCCCGCTTAGGAATCCACGCGTTAATCAATAAAATGGCACGTTGAGTCAAGGTACATGGCAGCATATCGCGGAAACTTTTCAGAGTGCTGGATACAAACCATACTGCCGTCGTCAAGGTAATTTCCAAATGTTTGGCACTGTAATGTACGGTATAACTGTTGTGCATGTGCGTAATCTTCGTCAAATATATTCTCTCCGATGAGTAGACCGTAAAACTGCGTCTTTCGGCGTCCGAGTGGCTTCACCGAGCTGTCTGAACCATTCACATAGTCGTTTGTGAAAACCTCTTGCTTAAAAGTTTCCGTGAAGATGTACATATAAATTGGATAGAGTTAATAAAAGTTAAATCGTCCATGGAGAAAGAAATGTATTTTTCAATCATGTTAGTGTTAATGGTTTGTCCTTGTACTTCCATCAACGACCAGGAAGAGCCATCGTATTCGCTAACTAAGTGATATATTACTAGAATCACACTTGAATCTTTCTTCTTCTCATCCACTTTTCTGGATCTGATAGCGAGATTGCATTCACGGTATACTGCTAATCGGAATTTTCCAATGAGATGACCATGGTCTTGGAATTTGTTATTCCAAAACAATTTATGGCATATATGCCACGCTTCTGCTTTCTCAATTTGCGCCATAGGAGTTTTAGTTCTTGTTCGTAAAGTGTGTAGTTGCTTATTCTTTGAGGCTGATTCAGTCTGAATAGAGTTGTGCTTATATTGATCATAAAACACACTTATAATCTTTATTTTAGACGTTTATGACTTGGGTAGTGGATGTAGCTTTTGGCTTAAATAGTGTAATGCATAGTCGTAAGTGCGTGCACATTAATCAACTTTTCCATGTTCCATCCTGATTCTTCCAGTTCAAGTTCTTCGAGTTTGGTATGTAGGTTTTGAAATACTGCTCACAAGGCATCATCAATATCTTAAGTTCGGAAGTGCTGTCCCGGTCTTGCTGCCTGCTCTGTGCTCCTTTATCACGTTTTTTTTTTGCTGTACATATTGTGCACGATCACATACCAATTTATGCCTTGTTCCAACTGCTCTGCTTGAAGATACTGTTAAATTGGATGTCCTAATTCCTTGACGGGCCGCAGAATGTCTAGTTTTCGATCAAATAAATAAATCGTACACTTGCTGATCGTCTTCTTTCTGCGTTTTTTGTTGCGGATATACATGCTCAAGACACACAAGTCGATGTTGTACAAGGTTGCTATTAGTGGAAAATTCTTTGCCACATTCTCCACAAGGAAGATGCAGTTTCATATGCACCGCCTGTATGTGTCGCTGAAATGTGTTCCGCAGATGTTACAGTGTCGTAAAGTGATAGCATGCCTCGTCAGGTCCGTTTCATGATTGATGATTTCCCACACATGCTGTATGTGTGTGGCCCTTCATGAACGGTGTAATTTGCCTTTCTAAATTGCAATAATTTGAAAATGTTTTCTGACAACGCCAGCTGATTTGTGATTTCTCCATGCTAGGTTCTCATTTGTCAGTGCACCATCTGCGCAAAGTCTGGTAATTGCTCGTCCATTATTGGCCGCTCCAATGGATCAAACACGTCTGGCTGCAAAAGTTTGTCGGCATACGATTCTAGCACTACACATAGGTTTCGTTGCTCAATCTCCTCTTCCCTTTTTCTCTTCTATTCATATATTCATATATCCTGTTCATACATTCAGCTTTCTTGATGTTGGTTCAACCTCCAAATCAACACTGTGACGAAAGTAATCTTGTTACATAGTTATCAGTAATGGTGTTAGAGTATGTTGTTGCAATGTGTTTGAAAATGTCGCGTTTTGCCATCAAATGCCCTCTGATGTCCTTGGCAATCACCTTCAGTAAGGTCATTGCCCTTTTAAAGGTCTTCGCCGAGAATAGCCTTTTGGTCTAAACCGAACATGTCAGACTTAAACTTCGTGTGATGTAACAATATGGAAAGCGGTGGTATGAAAAGAAGAGAGCCGGCGTATTAGAGAGGGCGGAGAACGGAGCGTGTATGGTGGTGAGGTGGTGGGATGCTTTTTAAATTCGCGGAATTAAAAAACAGGTACTTTTTATGGGTTGGGGGTAGGGCTGGTAGATGATAGAAAATTATACTTTCATAATTGAAGGGGTCCATGCATAAACTTGATAACTGCAGGTATCAGCAGTGGAGAAAAACGCCTTTAAAGTTTGAAATTTTAGTAACAAACATAGGTTTTTGCCATCGCATTTTTCTTTAAAATGCCCACTTCTAATCGGTTTTGGGGAGTAAGACTTACATATGTGATAGAACAGAGGCCAAGAAATACCGTGGTGGTAATAGTGCATTTTCCTGATAACTGGATTTATCAAGTTTATGCATGGACCCCTTCAATTGTTTTCATTGTAACCCCTGATGATGTCATCGAGAACCAAATACAACATGGGGCTAACGGATGGCATGTTAGACATGATTTTTAAATCAAATTGCGCACTTTATTCCTATGCCTGAAATTTATTATTCAGTCTTAATCTGTCTGCTCTTTGGGCGTTTCATATATGTTGAAAAAGTAATATTAGAAAGATTTAGTATTATTCTTGCAGTTGCTAGCCCCCTCTTATACATGGAGTAATATTTAAACAGCTAAATTTAATATTTTCAACAAATATGTGACATGTAGCACCAAAGTCAAAATTATCGAGACCGACTTTTGGTCCCGATAATTTCGCGGTCCCGCTGGTGCCTATTTTAAAGGACATTCGGTGCCAGTAATGCCTAAATAAAAGATAATTCATTTTTTCTAGAGGGATTAATTGTACTTGGATTAGAAACGGTAGTTAGGTATAGATAGCATGGGAAAATAATTACCTTAAATTTCTGTTTAAATGATGTTAAAATAAGCAGGAGAGTAAAGCATGAAAGTAACGAAAATCGAAAAGTATAATGATTATCACCAAATCATTCTTTGCGCAAAAAGCAGTGCGAGGTGAACACTTTTGTAGAGGGTCTAGGTTATATGGACTGTCAAATGTGTTTCTGTCGTTTCCAGGGTGCGTAGAAAGCGATGAAAAATAGAATAAAAAGGGAAAAAACTTTCTAAGTGCTTTGTACCACTATGGTTCCTTCACATTTGTGTAAAATTATTATTTTGGCATCTCGGTTGTATAGATTTGCTGAGGCAAAAATTTACCAATAGCATCAGCACATCGGTGCCTCTAGCGATATGATAATTTTATGAGACTTATTCATATGTAGCTTGAATCATTAGACCATGCCATTCCTTTCAGTCAATTACTAAGCACCGACAAACAGGATGTTTTGAAGAGATAATCGAAAGACTCATTGGCTATAATTTTGAATTATCTGAAGCATTTCATTCGCCTAGATCAAACCCCTGCTTACCATTCCTGGCTAGAGTTGAACCAGAAACTTTGGGATTACTGGACCCTCGCTCTAACCACCAGAGCTAACAGTTTTAATCCAATGTATACATAAATAACGGCGAACAAATATAATTATTACAATTAACTCTATTGCCAACATATGCATAGAAAGACAAGATATAATATAATATTTGATTATCAACAACAAACGCCAAATACATTAGATGATCTATGACATTTTATGCTTCAGCAGAAAATAAAATTTTTATCCAGTGTTTTGCAAGTAAATGAGAGAAGCAGGACTGCTGTTTATTGAAATAATTTTTCTATATGTAAGCAATGATATATATAATCCATCGCATGCTCTGTTGGAGACTGTGCTACGTCATCTTCATATCGCTTATACACTTCATCAACAATGGCTGATTTCTCGGATTCGGACCGATTGCTACTTAATCCCGACAGATAAATGCTATAACTCCACATTCGAATAGACGCCATCATTCTTTTCGCATATTTTCGGCAAGAATCAGCATCATCTGTTATGACAAATGTATTTTAAGCAATTTACTATTTCTTTAACTTCTTAGTAAAAAACTAGTAGTTATAGTTTAATAGAATTGTACATTGAACACGTCACCTAGCAATAATATTATATCAGTGAAATTTGAAAATGTATCTAATTATTATGTTGCTTGCATTTAGCTTTATGCTCAAAGAAACAACATACATTGTTTTGATTGTAAAAAGTCTTGATGATGGGAATCTGGGACAAAATGGCACGTTATAGATTGTAGTCTCAACCCAGCCTTGTATACATCAGAGGTTTCATCTCTAAAAGGTTGACTCAGTTCCTCTGCCTTTGCGTAATATGCGGCAGACACCGTATTCTCATATTCTACCTAAAATAGTTCAGTTTTACTGCATTATTCAATTTTAAATTGAACAATATCAAATATTATTGCTATCACTAAGAAATTAACTTTTATTACCCAATTGATAGAAAAAGAAAATAAAAATATAATATGCAATAAAAATAAATATAAAAAGCATTTCCTTTATAGAGCTTCTTGAAACATGTGAGCTTTCTAATAGCAATAGTAATTCAAACTGGAGATTTCTTTATCTGTTCATTATATAATCAAATAATAAATTTTGCTTAAGAACATTTGATAAATTCACTTTTCAGTTTTTGACGAAAACGAGACATTTTAGTACCTGTCTCGGAATCAATAAGAGTTATGTCTATCTTTCATTAAGCAATTAAAAATATAAATACTGAGGTAATAAGTCCCTCATCCATCATATTTTTCCAATGTTTGTCCATATTTATGAAAACTACTTGTTTAATTCTATGAGTGTTTCCGTAGAATTGTCCTTTTTCATCCACCCCTATTGTTTCAATTATCATTTGTCCTCCTGAGAAAAACGCAATTAAATTTATTTTGATAATACAGGTTCCAATGCATTTTTATGGAAAAAGTTAGTTGGAAACAAATAATAAACCTTGCACCTCTGATAGATTAAAACAATATAACTTTTTAAGGTTTCTTGTTGCGTAGTATAGCCGTCATCATACTGAGTCACGAAAACGAAAATGAAATCCCAGTTAAATAAAACTCCAATTTACCTGGTGCTAATTCTTTAGCTCGTGCTAATAAGAATTGTTTCCAGCTCTCTTTTCCCTCGGTTTCAAACGCCTTTCTTTCTTCTTCATTAGTTGACATCATGTGTAAGATGGACGATTTGAGAGTACAAGGCCTAGAAATGTATGAAAGATGTCTCTGAGAATACATGATATGAGAAATGTAATATCTGCAGATTACATCAATTTACTGTAATTGATATATGTAGATTCGGCTTGAAATTAGTTTCTACTGCTTAATATCATATGTATACAGACAATAGAGAGGGGTACATTTAAACTAGAGTCGGTTTCACTTTTTCTACGATATTATATACTTTGAAACGTATAAAACTGTTTACATTTACTGTTGATATTTACATAGCAAAATCCTTTAAGCAATGTTGACATGTTTTAGTGCGCTAAGCCCGCGTGTTGTGGCATATGGTGATCAAAGTAAGCAAAATAAATTTTCGTCTGAAGCTCTGTAGTGTTTTAGAATTTGTTATCTAAGGCAAAAAATATTCACACGTGCCAAGCAAAGCGATAGGAGGGGAGTGTGTGATTTAAAACCTGTCACATTTGCAATCCAATAGACATAAATGCCCGTAACAGGAATTTAAAATTAAAACCGTTTATCCATCAGTATTTTTTTTATTGTTGACAAGTGGTGTAGAAACTAAAAGATGTACGTACGAATTTAGTTACACTGGGAAAGTGAAAGCTTACCTTGTACGCAAGTACATTGTTGCCGTGGTAGAAATTGCAAAATTTATGCTATTTCTAGGATAACACTGTTCATAGAAATTCACAGCACAGGCAGAGGTGTACACATCGGTACTTTCCTTTAAGTAGCTGTTTGATCCTGATATAATGAACAGTTTGCCATGATATATTCAAGAACATGTTCGCTAGCATAGGATGTAATGATGGAGATGAGAGTATTTGATTAGGGTCAATTTCCATTAAAACTGAAAGTACATCAACATTCAGCATTATGATTATGTAACCCAAACCACTTTAAAGTAGCATAATTTTAAGTGCATTAAGTTGAAAAAGAACTGAGTTAAAATTTGTGGAAAATGTTGAAAATTCCTAAAGTGGAAACTTCTCTATCAAGTTAAAGGTAAGCAAATTTGCAAGAGAGTTTTTCACAGCTTAGATAGTTTAGTGTTGAGGTCCATCACATAATTGTCTGCTTTAAATACTTCAAATTGTATTGTAGAAAATAAAATGGGAATCATCGACATAAAAGATTCAACAAAATTAACCCGAGCTTATTTGTTGTGGTAGAACAAGTGTTTAGGTGTAAGTGAACCAAGTGTATAGGGGATATTTTACAATACAAGAAGTGAAAAAAACAACCAATATTTACCAAACTTCTCTATATTGAACATGTAAAAATCAAGAAATAAATTGGATTTTTGTGTGCATACACTGCATCTAAAGCAACAACTGAATATTTTTTTTTCAGCTTTCACTAAATAATAGGCTCAGAAATAGATATCATGTAATAATATCATATGAAAACATTTAAACGTTACAAATGTTTAAATGGTAGTACTGATTATTGCAGGTATACTTGATAGGCACACTGGTAATGAATAGGCTTATAAGCTAAACAATTTATTGCTTACCATTCAGTCTTAGGAAAAGTGCCTTAAAATCGTTCAAAGGTTGATCAACGTAAGACACGTGTACTTCTTGATTTTCACCATACTTTTCTTTTATGCGTTCTCCAATGGAAAAAAGTATTTCATTGAATAGCTATCAATGATACGTGTAAAGATTTATTACAGATGAATGCTAATGTCAAATAACTGCGAAAGTTCGCGCTAGGTTTTTCGGTTAGAAAATGAAGCCCTAGCAGATATTTTATATCCGTCTAAGAAGCCGAGCATGCGGGTGCCTAACCCTCTATGTGTAAACGGTTTCCCATTATAGCGATAGATGGAGGGAGTCCAGTGCAAACAGTCCCCCTTTTTCCATCAGCTAGCTGTGGCGCTTATGAGAAGAGTGCATACTAGCTCTAAATCTTCTTAGCACCTTTTTTTTGTATAACATAAACATGTTATCTGTTCAATATCGATTAACTTTTCATTTAATTAAAATTTAAAATGTCTCGCGAAAGGGAGAGGCAAGTAGAGGGGTAGAGAGATTGAATGTTCGAACAGGTAAAAAGAGTAGTGAAGCGACAGATCTCTTAACCTGACTGCCCAACCAGACAGGTTCCAAAAGCTAAGTCTGAACATATGAACAGATAAATATATGATAAGCAGATACTCAGTAGTTTAGAGATAATATTCATGGATGCACTGCCATCTGCTGTTCCGTAATCGGCAATTGTAAATACCTTTCCCGCTTTGTGATTAAAATGTACATTTTCTGAAACAAACGGGGCTTTTTTGAAGCTCTGTTAGAAAATCAGTTATTAAAATGCTATTGTAAAAAACAAGTTTAAACAGCATTTTAAGGTTCTTGTGTTTGAGGTCACATATTTATCAGTAATCAATTACATTTTTCTCAATAAGAGACAACTACAACAAACTAAAGCGAATGGTTTTCATTTAGAATATCTTTGTTTCACAAATATAATTTTTGATAAGTATAATAAAGCAAAATTTGTTTACCTAACGCCTCTAGAAAGAGAGACTCCGTCATGTCAATAACTGCGACATTTCCAGTAGGGTGGTCTCCATAGTACCCAGGACCCTCTTTGTCATATACAGTTTTTATTCTCCAAAGATCCTCCATGTGTCAGCAAAGGCAGTCCTTTTCGCAGTGCAGTAGTTTGAATGAAAATAGTTTTGGATTTGAAAGACAATGCAGAGCTGAATATTTAGATTTAAGAGCTCGTGGCTTAGACATTCAGTAGCTTGTGCAAACAGCTTGAAATTTACGCGTTAAAATGCATGCGTATGAAGCTTAACCATTATCATCAAATGAATCAAAGTCCAACGGATAATAGGCTATTTTCATTTCTAACCATGATAGGTGTGCAGGAGCGCATGGACTATTGCAATAAATCAATTTCGTACTGTCCTACTTGAGAGCATTCATGTCGTCCAGACACGTAAAGAGAGGACACAGTACCTGGGGCTCAACTTTCATAAGCAATCTATGATCATATCAATAAATGGAAAAAAAATACATACAGGCATAAAAAGAGAATAATACACCACCTTTGAACAGCATATACATGAACATATTCGCTTGTTTTCTTTCATAAGTCACAACCAAAACTTCTAAAAAATATGTTTATTCATAGCCGTTGCGTTTACATTAAGGATATTTATGGCGTTTGATCAATTAGGCATGCAAATGTTATCGGTATGTTGTTTAAAATTAAAAATTAATAGTACATATTAGAACACATAATGATTTGAGGCATTTCAGTCATGAATGATGGTCGTACTGTTATGTATATCTTCTTTGGTTGACAAGTGACTCTTAAACTAAAAATCCATTATGGGTTACATGTGCAGTCTTTTCATCGCCCTCTCCGCACTCAAAACGTGTGTACAATATAATCTTTATACCTTGATTTAATCGGTATTGGCACAAAACAAGACAGCAGCTACAGATTTTTTCATGTAAAATTCAATATTATTTCATTCATTTCGATATATCTCCAGTGCACTGTAACATATTGCTCACTGCGTGTAATCGAATTGAATTGGACATATTTCTGAATAGAAAATTGCAAAAGATATCTATGCTAAATTTTAATGCTCAATATTTTTTTCATATTTTGAAGCATTTTTGCGCAATCAACATCAAAAACAGAATTTTGAGTGTAATGTTCTAACCGATGTGCTTGGTACCACAATGCTTCCTTGACATTGTCATAAAATTATTATTTTGTCATCTCGGTTGTACAGATTTGTTGAGGCAAAGCATTTACAAATAGTATCAGCAGATCGATACTTCTAGCGATGTAAATAATGTTATGATACTTATTCATATGTAGCTTGAATTATGAGCCCATGTCATTCCCTTCAGTCAATTACTAAGCACCGGTACACCGATAGACAGAATGTTTTGAAGAGATAATTGAAAGACTCAGTGGGCTATAATTTTGAATTATTTGACCCATTTCATTCGCCTAGCTGAGGCAATTAGGGTGAAGATCAAATCCCTGCTTACCATTCCTGGCTGACGTCGAACCAGAAACTTTGGAATTACCGGACGAACGCTCTAACCACCAGAGCTAACAGTTTTAATCCAATGTATACATAAATAACGGCGAACAAATATAATTATTATAATTAACTCTATTGCCAACATATGCATAGAAAGACAAGATATAATATAATATTTGGTTATCAACAACAAACACCAAATGCATCAGATGATTTATGACATTTTATGCTTCGGCAGAAAATGACAGTTTTATCCAGTGTTTTGCAAGTAAATGAGAGAAGCAGGAATGCTGTTCATTGAAATATTTTTTCTATATGTAAGCAATGATATATATAATCCATCGCATGCTCTGTTGGAGACTGTGCTACGTCATCTTCATATCGCTTATACACTTCATCAACAATGGCTGATTTCTCGGATTCGGACCGATTGCTACTTAATCCCGACAGATAAATGCTAAAACTCCACATTCGAATAGACGCCATCATCCTTTTCGCATATCTTCGGCAAGAATCAGCATCATCTGTGATAAAAAATGTCTCTTAAGCAATTTCCTATTTTTTTTAAATTTTTAGTAAAAACTACAAGCCAGAGTTTAATAGAATTGTACATTGAACACGTCATTTAGTAATAATATTATATCAGTAAAATTTGGAAATCCTTCTAATTATTATGTTGCTTGCATTTATTTTTACGCTCAAAGAAACAACATACATTGCCTTGATTGTAGGAAGTCTTGATGATGGGAATCTGGGACAAAATGGCACGTTAAAGATTGTAGTCTCAACCCAGCCTTGTATACATCAGAGGTTTCATCTCTAAAAGGTTGACTCAGTTCCTCTGCCTTTGCGCAATATGCAGCAGACACCGTATTCTCATATTCCACCTAAAATAGTTAAGTTTTACTGCATTATTCAATTTTAAATTAAACAATATCAAATATTATTGCTATCACTAAGAAATTAACTTTTATAACTCAATTGATAGAAGTAAATAGCAAAATAAAATATGATATGCAATAAATATAAATATAAAAAGTATTTCCTTTACAGAGTTTCTTGAAACATGTGCGCTTTCTAATAACAATAGTATTCTAAACTCCAGATTTCTTTATCTGTTCATTATATAGTCAAATAATGAGTTTTGCTTAAGAACATTGATAAATTCACTTTTCAGTTTTTGATGAAAACGACACATTTTAATACCTATCTCTATATCAATAAGAGTTATGTCTATCTTTCATTAAAACAATTAAAAATATAAATACAGAGGTAATAAGTCCCTCATCCATCATGTTTTTCCAGTGTTTGTCCATATTTATGAAAACCACTTGTTTAATTCTATGAGTATTTCCGTAGAATTGTCCTTTTTTATCCACCCCCATTGTTTCAATTATCATTTTTCCTCCTAAAAACAAAATGCAATTAAATTTATTTTGACAATACAGGCTGCAATGCATTTTTATAGAAAACGGTAGTTGGAAACAAATAATAAACTTTGCACCTCTGACGGGTTAAAACACAATAAAAAAAGTTAGTTAGAAAAAAATTAATAAACTTTGCACCTCTGATGGATTAAAACACAATATTATTACTTTTAAAGCTTTCTTGTTGCACAATATAGCCGTCATCATTTTAAGTCAAGACGAAACGGAAATGAAATCTCAGTTAAGCAAAGCTCCAATTTACCTGGTGCTAATTCTTTAGCTCTTACTAATAAAAATTGTTTCCAGCTCTCTTTTCCCTCTGTTTCAAACGCCTTCCTTTCTTCTTCATTATTTGACATCATGTGAAAGATGGAAGATTTGAGAGTACAAGGCCTAGAAATGTATAAAAATGTCTCTGAGAATACATTACATGAGAAATGGAATATCTGCAGTTTACTTCAATTTACTGTAATTTGTTTATGTAGAGTCGGTTTGAAATTAGTTTCTGCTGCTTAATATCATAAGTATACATATAACAGAGAGGAGTACATTTAAATTAGAATCAGTTTGACCTTTTCTACGATATTATATACTTTGAAACGTATAAAACTGTTTGCATTTACTGTTGATATTTACATAGCAAAATTCTTTTAATAATGTTGACATGTTTTAGTGCAATAAGCCCGCGTGTTGTGGCATTTGGTGATTAAAGTAAAAGTAATGTTCGGCTGAAGCTTGCATGGAACAGAAAGATCGTCTCCATAAAGTGTTTATGCAAAATAATCGGCACCAAAAGGGCTGCTAACTCAGAAGGATGGTTAGATAAAAAATCAAAGCGATCACTTAAATGTGGCAATTTTAAACGCTTTGTAATGTTTTAGAAGTTTTTATCTAAGGCAAAAATATTCAGACATTCTAACCAAACGGAAAGGAGGGATTGGTGGGATATTAAAACCTGCTAAAATTGAAATCCAATAGATAGAGATGCGCATAACAGGAATTGAAAATTTAAACCGTTTATCAAGGAGTATTTTTATGGCTGTTTACAATTGGTGCAGAAACTAAAATATAGAGATGTACGTACGAATTTAGTTAAACTGAGAAAGTGAAAGTTTACCTTTTACGCAAGTACATTGTTGCCGTAGTAGAAATTGCAAAGTTTATGCTATTTCTGGGATAACACTGTTCATAGAAATTCACAGCACAAGCAGAGGTGTACACATTGGTACTTTCCTTTAAGTAGCTGTTTGATCCTGATATAATAAATAGTTTGCCATGATATTTTCAAGAACATGTTCGCTAGCATAGGATGTAATGATGGAGATGAGAGTATTTGATAAGGGTCAATTTCCATTAAAACTGAAAGTACATCGACATCTAGCATTATGATTACGTAACCCAAACCACTTTTAAGTAGTATAAGTTTAAGTGCATTAGGTTGAAAACGAACGGAATTAAATTTTTGTGGAGAATTGTGAAAATGCCTAAAGTGGAAGCTTCTCTGTCTAGTGAAAGGTAACAAAATTTGCAAGAGATTTTTTACAGTTTAAATAGTGTAGTGTTGAGGTCACATAATTTTCTACTTTATATACTCGTAATTGTGTTGTAGAAAATAAAATGGGAATCATCGACATAAAAGAATTAACAAAATTAGCCCGAGCTTATTTGTTGTGGTAAAAGAAGGTAGAAGAAGTGTTAAGCTATAAGCGAAGCAAGTGTATAGGGGATATTTTACAATACCTGCGGTGAAAAAAAACAACCAACATTTACCAAACTTCTCTATATTGAACATGTAAAAATCAAGAAATAAATTTGATATTTTGTGTGCATATATTGCATCTAAAATATCAACTGTACGTCTTTTACTAAATAATAGGCTCAGAGATAAATATTGTATAATAATATCATAAAGTAACATTTAAACGTTACAAATTGTTTTAAAAGTACTGATTATTGCAAGTATACTTGATAGGCACACTGGTAATGAATAGGCTTATAAGCTAAACAATTTATTGCTTACCATTCAGTCTTAGGAAAAGTGCCTTAAAATCGTTCAAAGGTTGATCAACGTAAGACACGTGTACTTCTTGATTTTCACCATACTTTTCTTTTATGCGTTCTCCAATGCAAAAGAAAGCATTTCTTACAATAGCTGTCAATGAAACTTGTAAAGATGTACCGGTGAATATTAACGTTAAATAATTGCGAAAGTTCGTGCTAGGTTTTTCGGTTAGAAAATGAAGGTCTGAGCAGATATTTTATATCTGTCTAAGAAGCAGAGCATGCGGGTACCTAATCCTGTACGCGAAAACGGTTTCCCACTGTAGCGATAGGTGGAGGGTGTCCAGTGCAAACAGTCCTCCTTTTTCCATTAGCTAGCGAGATGGCGCTTACGAGAAGAGTGCATATAGCTCTAAATCTTCCTAGCACCTTTTTTGTATAACATAAACATGTTATCTGTTCAATATCGATTAACTTTTCAGGTAATTAAAATTTAAAATGTCTCGGGAAAGGGAGAGGGAAGTAGAGAGCTAGAAAGATTGAATGTTCGAACAGGTAACAAGAGTAATGAAGCGACAGATCTCTTAACCTTACTGTCCATCCAGAGAGGTTCTAAAAGTTAAGTCGGAACATGAACAGATAAATATATGATAAGCAGATACTCATTAGTTTAGAGATAATATTCATGGATGCACTTCCATCTGCTGTTCCGTAATCGGCAATTGTAAATACCTTTCCCGCTTTGTGATTAAAATGTACGTTTTCTGAAATAAACGGGGCTTTTTTGAAGCTCTGTTAGAAAATGAGTTATTAAAATGCAATTTTAAAAATAAGTTTAAATAGCATTTTAAGATTCTCGTTTACGGAAGCAAAGTGTTTGGGGTCACATATTTATCAGTAATCAATTATATTTTTCTTAATAAGTGACAACTAAAACAAATTAAAGCTAATGGTTTTCATTTAGAATATCTCTGTTTTGCAAGTATATTTTTTGATAAGTATAATAAAACAAAATTTGTTTACCTAACGCCTCTAGAAAGAGAGACTCCGTCATGTCAATAACTGCGACATTTCCAGTAGGGTGGTCTCCATAGTACCCAGGACCCTCTTTGTCATATACAGTTTTGATTCTCCAAAGATCCTCCATGTGTCAGCAAAGGCAGTGCTTTTCGCTTTGGATTTTGGATTTGAAAGACAATGCAGAGCTGAATATTTAGATTTAAGAACTCGTGGCTTAGAAATGCAATAGCTTGTGCAAACAGTTTCAAATTTACGCGTTAAAATGCCTGCATGTGAAGCTTAACCATTATCATCAAATGAATCAAAGTCCAAAGGATAATAGGCCATTTGCATTGCTAACCATGATAGGTGTGCAGGAGTGCATGGACTATTGCAATAAATCAATTTCGCACTGTCCTACTTGAGAGCATACATGACGTCCAGACACGTAAAGAGAGGAGACAGTACCAGGTGGAGGGGACTAAACTTTCATAAGCAATTGATGATCATATCAATAAATGTAAATAAAATGCATACAGGTATAAAAAGATAATAATACATCACCTTTGAACAGCATATGCATGAACATATTCGCTTGTCTCATTTTCCAACAAATTTTGATCAAACTCAAATTGATCCTATAAACCTGTTTCTATTTTAAGAAATTTATCACAAGAAATCGGAGTTTTCTTTTATAAGTCACAAACAAAACTAAAAATATGTTTATTCCGAGCCATTGCGTTTGCATTGCGGATTTTTATGGCGGTTTGATCAATTAGGCATGCAAATGTTATCGGTATGTTGTTTAAAATTAAAAACTAATAGTACATATTAGAACACATAAAGATTTGAGGCGTTTCAGTCATGAATGATGGTCGTACTGTTATGTACATCTTCTTTGGTTGCCAAGTGACTCTTAAGCTAAACATCCATTGTAGATTACATGTGCAATCTTTTCATCGCCCTCTCCGCACTCAAAACGTATGTACAATATCATCTTTATACCTTGATTCAAATCGGTATTGGCACAAAACAGGACAGCAGCTACAGATTTTTTTATGTAAAATTTAACATTATTTATTCATTTCGATATATCTCTAGTGCACTGTAACGTATTGCTCACTGCGTCTAAACGCATTGAATTGGGCATATATCCGAATAGAAAATTGCAAAATATCTCAATAATTACAGATATTTCAAGGTATTTAGTGGAATCACAATTAAATTACAGGTGCGTTATTTTGAATTTTGAAACCATATCAAATATTTGACCCTCTCATTGCTGAAAGTTAAAAAATCACAAGAATAGCATAAAAGCATGACCTTTCCTATCCTAAATATTAAAAATATTATTGCGGTCTAAAGTAAACTGTAGGAGAAAAAGCAATCAATGGAAGCTTTCAGATGGTCGAAAAGAAAACAGAGCTAACAACATGTGAATAGCCCATGTGGCCATCTGTGTTAAAACATAAGGGAATGTAAAAACCCGAATGTTTAATACTATTGTTTAAACGCACATATTAATTTCGATTACGGTATGAAGGTAACATAAACATTTTACACTCTCGATACTGTAACACTATTTCACAAAAAAAGTCTTTCAGCCGGTCAAGTCCATTGTGATCAATGCATGTTTAGCATTAAACTGAGATGAGCGCAGTACAAGATCTACAGGTATTCAATATAGCTGCACTCATGTTAACATTAAACTTAAACTTGCCATGTGCCAAGTGGATAGGCGTATTGTCATAGATGGTACAAAGCACAGCCCGTACAATAAAGGCATAGTAAGAGCAATTGATCTCATGGCATGTCACTCTTGATGCATACTGTACATTCAATTTGTAATAGTAGGAAGCGTAAACTTATTCTTTGTTGTTGTGTTATTACTAGGGGCTTTATTACACTGTGGACTAAAGGTGGGTAGGTGGGGGAAACTATATTTGTAACTATTTGATTAAATTCCTTGTAATTGCAAATTTAAAAATTTAAAAATTTAAAATAAAGTTAAAATCAACATCAAACAGCATGAGAATAACAAAAATCGAAAGAATGACCTTACAATGACGTCACAGTGGAAAGGAAGATCACCAAATTATTTTTTATGTAAACAGCGCAACCGTTTTCGAGACTCCGTGACGTCATAACATGCCTTTGATAACGTCTTAGGTAAATAATTCGTGTGTGTGGATCTCACAACATGCCAAGTGTATTCCAGTCGTTTTCTAGATGTGTGGCACAAAAGGGGAAACATAAACTTCAGTAATTCTTGGTAATACAATAATTCCTTAGGGCTTTTTCACCGGTGTAAAATATAGTATTTTGGTATTGGTTATACCAAATTGTTCATGGTAAAGATGTAGAAGCTGTATCACAACAACAAATTACTAAGCACAGCTTCTTTAAATTAAGATTTATTGAAATCTTTCTAATTTTGTGCCTACTCAGAGTGTCCGTAAATAGACTTTGTTACCTCAACAACTGCAAACTTCACAGTTGGTTATATCCACAAAATACATGATGCTATCTTTTTCAACATGGGTATAGATACAGTATCATGTTGCATAGTGTGTCAATTTTAACAGGTTGCATTTTTAAACATGATTACTTTCACTTTGAATACAGTTACATTTTGTTGGTTTGCTGTTATGTAATGTAATTTATGATTGTGAAGGCTAACAGATATTATTTTTTATACAAACAAGTGGTCATTAGTCCGGACTTGAAGCAGAGGTTCTTGGGCAGATGTGAAATGTCAGTCGAGGTGTTCATTTTCTAAAAAAAAAAACCTGGCATAAGCTTTTTAAGTTTTTAGCACATTCGTTGTGCCGTAAATTGTTAGACGTATGACTGACAGTTATTCAATAAAAATGTTCAATTTTTGCATTGAAGAACGTATAAAAGAAAAGAATGGTGACAATCAAGAAGTACACGCGTTTTACGTTGATATAAACCTTTGAACGATTTTAAGCAATAAATGGGAAGCAATAAATTTATTTAGCTTATAAGCCTGTTCATTCTGCTTATCAAGTATGCTTACAATAATATTATTGTATTATGTTATATTATATTATTATGCTATATTTATTTCTGAAAGTATTAGTTTAGTATTAGTATTAGTTTAGATTTCAATATTATTTACTACTATAAAATTTCGAGTATATTCGAGTATATAAAAGAGACAATTATGTGACGTATCTCAACACTAAGCTCTCTGAACCGTAAAATCTCTCTTGTGAATTGGTAGAGAAGCTACAACCTCAGACATTTTTTGCAATTTTCCACAAAAATTGTAATTGTTTTCCACCCTCACGCACTTAAAATTATTCTACTTAAAATTGGTGTGGGTTGCACAATTATACCACTATATGTTGAAATATTTTCGGTTTTAATACAAATTGCCTTCTTTAAATACTATCATCTCCATGAACATGTTCTTGAATAATACTGGTAAACTATTTATTATATTAGGATGAAAAAGCTGCTTAAAAGAAAGTGTTGACGTGTATACCTGTGCCTGTGTTGTGAATTTCTAGTCAGAGTGTTATCTCAGAAATAGCATAAGCTTTGCATTTCTGCTTTCGTAGAGAGGATTTCGTAGAGAAAATACATGTGGCTGTCGTTTAAAATTACACCTCTCTTTTATCTGTATACGCATGATATTAGCAGCAGCCATGCCAGCTAAAGTATCAAATAATGAAGAAGAGAAGAAAGCTTTTGAGAAGCAAAACAGAACTGGAAACAATTCTTATTAATACGAGCTGAAGAAGTAGTACCAGGTTAATTGGGGTCTCTGCTTCCATATCATTTAATTAAACCCGTCGACAGCTATATTATACAACAGGAAAGCTTAAACAATGTCAGATTCTTGTGATTTTATCTATCATAGGTACATATCGTTTCAAATAAACTTTTTTAGTAAAGAAGAATTGCAACTTGTGTTATCACAATACATTTCATTGCATTTTTCCAGGAACTCAAATGATAACTGAAACGGTAGGGGTGAATGAAAAGGGACAACCTAGAGAAACACAGAATTAAACAAGTCATTTTAATAAACTTGGACACGCACTGGAAAATGATATTGTTGATGGACCCATTATCTCTAATTATATATTTTTTAAATGGCTTTAAATGTTTTAACTAACGTAAACGTAGATATTATTGAAATAAAGATAAGTATCAAAATGTTTCGCTTTTATCAAAAACTGAAAAGTGAATTTTTAAATGTTCTTAAAAATTATAATTTGATGCAGGTAATGAAGTTAGGATTAGTATTGTTATTAGGAAATGTCTTTTACATTTTACATTTAGGGAAATGTCTTTTACACTTACATGTATTGAATATTGTGTTTCTATTTTGTTTAATTATTTCTCAAATCAACTAGGTAATAACGATTTGATATTGGTGACAATAACATTTGATAATTTTATAATACCGATAACATCTACATATACAATTAATTAGACCGCAACAGCAATCCTCAATACAAGGGTGTTGGTTTTGATAAAATATTTTTCAAAAAGTTGTATTTTTTCTGGCTTAAAATTGAAAACTGTAATTTCTTGTGACAAATTTCTTTGCAAAGAAAACATTGCAAAGAAAATCTTGCTAGATTGCCTAAGGAGCAATACAATCTCTTTTGAAAATTACTCAGTCTTTCACTTTCATGAATATCTATTAGAAAGTGAGACAAGCGAGTTTGCTCATATATGCTTTTCAAAGGTAGAGTATTAATATTTATTTATCTCTGTGTTCATTTGTTTCTATTTATTAATATTATCGCAGGTTACTTATATTGTCATTTTTTCATGCCAATTGAGACCCTTCCCAGTACTGCCCCCCTCTCTACTTGTCTGGATGCCTCAAAAAGGACATGGTGTGAAATTAATTTACTGTGATAGTTTTTGCAATTCCGCACTTCGGCATGTCAAGCAATGCACACAGCCTATTATTCTTTGGACTTTGATCCATTTGATGATAATTGATAAACTTTGTTTGCATACATTTTAAGTTGTTAACTTTAAGCCGTTTGCACAAGCTATTGCATACATAGGCTTCGAGTTGTTAAATCTAAGAATTCAGATCTGCATTTTCTTTCAAATCCAAAACCTTTTTTGGACACTTTGCAAAAGTAGCTCCTTTGCTGACACACTGAGGATCTTTGGATACTCAAAACTGTATTTAACATAGAAGGCCTTGAATATTATGAGGATCATACTTTTATTGGTATGACAGAGTCTAGAGGCGTCAGGTACACAGCTTTTATTATTTTACTTGCTAAAGATTATGCAATTATGCTTGCAAAACAAAGAAATTCTAAATGAGCATTATTCGTTTTAGTTTGTTTTAGTTGTTTCATATTAACAAAAACAAGTGATTACTGATAAAGATATTATAGCTAGATGCAATTGTTCTTTCAACTTTCGCGATTTCAACCTCTATCCCCAGGATAAAAAAAACTTTAAAGTATAAATTAAAGTGTTTTACGATGAGTAAAAGTTTCGCCCTAATTAGAAGTTAGGTTTTTGCTCACATAAGATCAATCACGTTATAAATATGATAATACATACTAAATTAGTCAAATGCCTGATCAAAATATTTTACGACAGGTAATGGCTACTTTTAAGTGAACGTTAGCATTTTGTTCTTTGAAACGAATCTAAAGCTTAAATAATTTATTTTACATAACTGAGTTTACGCGACACGACTCAAGGTTTACAGACCATTTGTCTATTGTCAGATTGAAGGGATTAAGAATAAATAAGGGTGGTCAAAGGTGACAGGCATTCTCCGGGGAACACGGTTTTAAGCACAATTAGACATCTGCTTAATTTAATATGTAATTGCTTGTGGAATGTTGTACTCCAGTGCTCACTAATCACCAAACCGGAGTGAATGGTCAGTTTTTGGTGGTCAACTTGCATGTCAACGGTTTTCTGTTTAAAACAGCATATCATTCCTAGACTCCTCAGCTCACTCCTTGGGATAACCACAGTATCACAGGAATAAAATGGAGATCTAGCCAGTTAATTTGTTAAAGGAATAACTAAGGATCTTGACCAGAACTTGGTGGATATTATAGTCTTTAATTTAGGGTAACTTAGTGTATTTAACTGAAAATGAGCCAGGTTAACAGGTCAGTAAAATGTACGTATTTATCTTATTGAAATGTTGTAAAGTAAGTTTATACGATATGAATAAAATAACTGGTTAAGGGTAAAATCAGGGTTTTTATGTGATGAAAGGGTTTATATATTTATAAAACAGTAAATGCTATTGATGTGGGTGAGTCGGTCGTAATCTATATGTGCTGTTGAACTTGTAATTGTTATGCGACCATGTGGCGCACTATTTTATCTTAATGTAAAACACCTTTTTGTACGTATATATCTAAATGTACAACATATTTTTGCACGTTAATAGAAAGATATAAAATAAAATATTTACTATGTTTGGAAATTAATCAGTTCTTTTCATCACGCCTTTATGTCATCAGACGACTAGCTTTACATTTTATAGAAAAATTCATTATGCAAAAGCAGTTTGAACCCTAAAGGCGATTCCCAACTAATATCCATTTTAGGACACATTATGCCACAAATCTCGGCATAATATATGGTGCAGATACCTTTTGACCTAGCCTCTCGCTAACGGCATTTATGAAATTTTAAGCTATAGGTTATGCCTACTCCTTCAAATTACAACCTGAGGGCGGGGAGGGCCACGAGGTCTACGCCGAGGCCCATCAGCAGTCACAAGAAGGTAAAAATTTAATTCTTAATGCAAGCATGGCAGCTCAAGGCCCAAAATTGGAGTACTTTCTGGGCAAAGAAGAAGACGCTCAGCATGGCTTCAAAGATTTGATTTCATATTTGTACAGAGTGGGAAATCTGAAAATGAATACGCTGGGTTTCGCATGTCATATTGTAACGGTCCAGCTCAAACTGGGTTTCCACGTTAGACGACGGTGATAAGGCTTCAAAAGAAGCATTGGTAACCGCTTTTAAAGAACGTTTTATTGCTGGAGTATTCGGAGTACAAAACAAGAAATAAATCCCCGTGAGTCTAATGACGCTTTTATTGACAGTATGAAAGCCCTCTCTCTACAGTAAAACCTGATGGACGAGGAGTTTGTGAAACAGGTAGTGTACTCCTTTCAGTCTCCGCTAGCGGAGAAATTGCGGGAACATAGTCGGTCAATAAAAAGCACAAAAGGCCTTCGCCTCCGTGAACAAGAGCCCCAGTTGGATGTTCAAACTGTTGTTTTTTCACAACAGAATTTTAATAATTGATTTTCGAACCGAGGGGTGTCCAAAAACCAAAAATGTTCAGAATTGTCTGAAATGGATAAATATGCAAAAATCACAAAAATATTTCCCACCGAAGGGGGAGTTTGACATAGTATGTCATGGAGGGGAGGGGGTTGGGTGGCCCAGAACCCTTATTTTCCTACTACTGATTCATTTATACATTGGATCAACACTTGTTTCTTTTTTTCTGTACAAACTGATTTGGAATTTGCTTATGGCTTTCAAGTAACACATTACTAAGCTAAATAAATAAATATAAACAAATGTAAATAAATATATATGTAACCCAAAAGCTTTTATTCTTCCAAAACCCCTATGTTTATTTCCACCCAAATCATACACTTAAACAAGGAGTTGAATTTCGATAAGAGAACTAAACAGAGTCCCTTCACCAGCATCCTATCAATTAATGTACAATTTGCGACACCATTAGGTGACCCATGACAAAAGTGTAATATTTTGCTGTTTTTCTATTTCTTTCTACCTTTCTGACATAAATTTTTATTTAGAATCATATAAATTATGGAAAGACATCGAAGCTAGTTTGACCATCGCTCTGCCATACTTCTACTTCAAGCCTAGCCAATATGCATATTTGTTTATATAAAAATATTTTTCTGATTACTCTATCAGTTCGTTAGACCGCAGTAGTACATGTGTACATTTTACTCTGGTTAGATTGGGAGCAAACTTTTAAAGTCACCGTACATCGCACAACAACAAATCAAGAAAACATAAGTGCATTCAAAACAAAATAATCCCGATTTAAGTTTGCGAAATTTTAAAACTTGGTACACAGCGGAACAGAGTATTATAACACCTAAATAACTCGCAATCGTTGAACCCACAAAGGCATTTTATGAGAGTCTTTGTGGGTGACGGTTAGACCATTTGGCTAGAGCATTAGACCGGTAATCCCAAAGTTTCTGGTTCGATTTCAGCCAGGGATGGAAAGCAGGGGATTGCCCTTCACTCTAAATGTCTCAGCTAGGCGAAAGAAATGGGAAATTGTTATCGATATGCTGATATTGTTTTTTGCATAAGCAATTTTGTATAACCGAGATGCCAAAAATAATAATTTTAAGCAAGTCCAAATGAACAATAGTGGCACAAAGTTCATAAAAAGCTCTTTTTGCCTTGTGTTCTGTTTTTCTCTGATGTCCGCTCATCCAAGAAACAACTGAAAAACACACTTGGCAGTTTATGGGACCTATATGCTCCACAAAATTGTTCCACTTTGGAGTTATCCTATTCGCCTTTTGACGTCTCGAAAACGCTTGCACTACTTTTTATGCAAAGAATGATCTGTGAAAATCATTATAACTCAATTTTATTTTATTACTTTTATTATTTCACGCTTTTAACCTCGTGCTTATTTTAACTTTATTTGAAACAGAAATTTAAGACAATTATTTTCTCATGCTATCTCCACCCAAATAATCAAAGTACCATAAAGCCTCCTGGTAAAAATTAAATCCAACAAAATGATTTACGTTGCTTATAATTGAAAAATTAGTATAGAGTACGCATAGAACAGTGACATAACAACAAATGAATTGCCTTCACTATGTATCATTGTTCTGTGGTGTACACTATGCTAGACATGTCAATATATAGTCAAACATTCCAAATATTAATGCTGAGATTGCTTCAAAACGGTCAAAGCTATAGTGTCCGTACTTTTGCAGACTGTCAGAGTTAAAGAGCACAAAAATTTGTTGTCTTTACTTTCCCGTCGAACGGAGACCCCAGATTCCTGAATGCGAGTGAAGTTTAGAGGCGTACTGGGAACCTGGACCGTCGGAGTGAGAAGTTTGGGTGAATTTTCCACTGCGCAATATTGTTTTTCGAATCAGGACCCTGGCTTTCACCTTAATCCTAGTTCTCATTTTACGTATTCTTTGGCAAAAAATCTCCGATTTTAGTTCTTACACTTCTCAGCCAATCACTTACTCTGTGTAAAGAAGCACATGGACTGATAACCAATCAGTTTTCTTTCTTCTCTATGTACATTTTTTCAGCCAGTAAGATGAGCGCACATGCGAGCACATGATGGACACTTGAAGTATTGCAGGGGGTGTTGTTATGGTGCACAATGTACCCTTAGTTCTGTTTGAACAAAAATGGTTTTATCTAGTTAAAATCACATAAAAAGCATAAAATTTAAGCAACCATTTAATAATAATTTGTTGTTTAAAATGGAGAAATGTAAAATACTTTAAAAGGTTTTTAAAACACGTAGCCCTTTATGCCAGTTGCAAGCAGCATGATTATTTGCG
Source organism: Protula sp. h YS-2021 (assembly GCA_949752745.1). Classification (NCBI taxonomy): domain Eukaryota; kingdom Metazoa; phylum Annelida; class Polychaeta; order Sabellida; family Serpulidae; genus Protula; species Protula sp. h YS-2021. Next base: position 94,866,876 of record OX457025.1, on the reverse strand, counting down.
CTTGACCTGTAGATTGCTGCATCTCATGCACACCACAGGTCCTTAGCTAGCCATCCGCGCGCTCCCTGGGGCGTGTGCGGCTCAGGAATAAATATCAACTCATCCCTCTTGCCGTCTTGCTGATAACACTGCCCTTTATCGGTGAGCATGGGTAATATTTTTTCCAGACGGTCTCCCTCTACTTGAGTTAATTCTGCAGGGCGTCCAAGTCAAGACCGAGTTCGATGTGTTGTTGCGAGCAGAGCTCGGTTCGTAGCTTTGGGATAAGAGTGTTTGTTTTCGGGAACCAAGCTGAAGGCACGGGTGAAGTCCAGCATAGTTTCTTATGTTCCTTATTTCTAAAGTAGCGTTTGTGTGCCACCTATCGGGCTGCGCTCAAACTGTGAAGTTGCCCGAAATGGGTTAAGACCTGGTTGTGCAACTTCTTCGAATGTTCAATCTTCTCGCGTTTAATTTTAGTCTCATGGCACTGATTGATTTTTTTTATGGTATACGTAGGAGCAGTCGCTTATTGCACAGTTCATAGTTCGCGTGATGATATAAGCACTGAGACATCCGAGTGAGCATGTTTTCGGCGCGATACTGCACGCGGCAGCCCCGTGACGCATTCTCGCACGCTACGAGAGCTTTGCTTCTCCCTCTCATATCTTATTTAATCATCAATTTTAAATGCAAACCAAAAATTCCTTATCCAAATGTAAACGCAGTTTCCACAGAGTAATTAAAACTCCCAAAAGTTTATTATTTTAATTATTATTCCATTGAAGCAGCGGTTTCTCTCTAAATGCAAAGAATCGGCTGCAATTATTTTTTATTTGTTCACTTTTTCATCAGTAACGGTTAAATCCGAATTTCAGATACAGACATGCTTGTTATTATTGATGAAGTATCCACCAGCTTTAAATGTAATTGAGTTTTCATAAACTCAACTCGCCATAAAGTACACTTGTCATTGAAGACACGTTTTTATGTGGGGATCAATTGCTTCTGTAAATTTCCATTAATCACCTGTCGTATTTTGTCACAACTACAGTCCTCGACAATAGAGAATTGTTCGAAGTCAATTTACAGTACTGCGAAATGTTGCTCTCAACTCGAACTGCTCAAAGTCTTGCAGGTTGTGGATGCGCCTTTAGTATCGTTATCGTACTTATATTATTTAATTCATTGTAAACAAAAAATCTGGCAAAGCTGACACCGCTTTCTGAATGCGGCACATCAATAGTTATTAAGACTCCTTCGGATAAATCCAATGCAAGGGTGGAGTTTAAAGTTAACTGTATGAGAAAACCCTACCTCAGACCCAAACACTCGATTCTTCTTTTATTCCGAGGGTACCAAGCCATTTAAACAGGACTCGTATAAAGATATGTTTGGCTAAAATTTCATATGAAGGGTTAATTATTAGATGTAAATGAGACATAGACACTGAACAAAATAACGAAAACTTACCAAGATAGGTACCAAAATCTTCAAGTAGTGTTTCAATATATTATTTTCCCGTTTTCGCTGTAGCAATGAATTAAAAAAATCCAAAATTGACAAACTTCAGCTATCAGTTTTTTAGATATGAGATAGTCGTTTTGCTACTAGAATAATTTTCATACAGCTTTAAGACAGGATATCTCAGTGTTGAGCAAAGAAGAGGGATTATAAAGCGTATCCCCAAAAAGGACAAAGACTTTGTGTATCTGAAAAACTGGAGACCTATAAGTCTTCTAAATGTCGATATGAAAATATTAACTCAAAGTATAGCCCATAGATTTCAGAAAGCACTACCGATAATTATCGGCAAAGAACAAAATGGCTTTGTTAAAAATTGATTTATCGGTCTCAGTATAAGAACACTTATTGATGGTATTGGTTTCTTGAAAAGAAATAATCTCGGGGGGTTTTTGGCATTTATCGATTTTGAAAAAGCGTTTGATAAGCTAGATTGGGACTTCATAGACAAATGCCTGGAGTGTTTTAAATTTGGCAATAGCATACGGAGGTTGGTTAAAATCATATATACAAAAATTGAAAGCTGTACAATAAATAATGGTTATACAAGTCGATATTTTGAAATAAGAAATTTAGCAAGACAAGGAGATCCTCTCTCAGCACTGTTATTTATCATAGCTGTTGAAATCTTGCAATTTCGACAAGAGAAAATAACAATATAAAAGGTATTAAGGTAAACAATATTGAGACGAAAATCAGCCTTCTTGCCGATGATACAACCTTATTACTAAGCGATATACTTTCGTTAAGAAATGTATTAAATGTGTTTGTTATGTTTTACTATACTTCTAGTCTGAGAGTAAATATTGAAAAGTCAGAGATATTGCAAATAGGTAGAGCGCCAATGAGATTTCTTGAAAGGAAACCTATAGAATTAAATGGACAGAGGGTGATGTAGTGTCTTTGGGCATACGTTATTTTAATGACATTGAAAAGATCACTGATGTTAATCTCAGAGATAAGCTGACAAATTTCAAACAAACGTTGCATAACTGGTCAAAAGTTTATATGACATTTAAAGGGAAAATAACTATCATTACCTGGCGCTTCCAAAAATCCTTTTTGTAACCAATGCCCTTTACATTCCCAACTGGTTCATTAATGAAGTAAATTCAGTGTTAGACCAATTCCTCTGTGAAGGAAAGCCGCGTAAATTCCAGAAGAATACAAGAATACAAGACTTTAAGGATGGTGGTCTTAGAAATTTAGATTATAACTCTTTTTTATGTGCACAAAAAATTATGTGGGTAAAACGTGTTTTGTAAAATGAAAATACCCTAAGTATTGCCTTTCTTAAAAAGTATCATCCAAATTTGACATTATCGTACATACTCTCTTGCGATACTGACCCTAAAAGGATACCTGACCATATCTCCAAATTTTACCGCGATATCCTTTGTGCCTGGTATTCAGTGAATAACCGCTCTTACGACACAAGTTGCTTAACGCAACAGTGCGTCTGGTTTAACAAGAATATTGTAATAAATCATGAGCCGATCTTTTATACTGAAATGGCGCGTAAAGGAATTATGTTTATAGTGGATCTGCTAGATGCAGAAGGGCGGTTTATGGAAGCAGGGGAAATTAAGAGCAAATTTAATTTAAATACAAATCTGTTAAAGATCATGGGGCTACTAAGTGCTATACCGAATGATTGGAAGAAAAGTACAAAACAAAATTGTAACGTAGACAAGGACACAATGGTACCAGTTCCCCAAATTGTGCAGTTAAGAACAGACGCTATAGCAAAAAAACATAAAGAAATTGAACTCAAAAGAGGTATATTGGTTAATTATAAAGAAAAAGTCAATAACGCCAAGCTGCATAAACAGATTGGAAAAACATTGTTTTGAACTCGTCCCAATGGAGACAGATATTTGAAAACACTAGATATCTGACAAAAAAATGCAAAAAATACTATGATAAATTTTAAGATAATGCATAAAAATTATGCATCTGATTTCATAGTACCCAAATTTGACCCAGATATTAAACCAATCTGTGAACAATGCAATAAAAAATGATATTGTTCACATTTTCGACACGTGTGGCAAGATTTACACCTTTCGGTCTTTGCTAGAAAAGTGGGTAAATAGTAACATAATAAGAGAGGGCCCAAAAATCAGTATTTGTAGATGGAAAAAATTGCTTGGCTTATTGAAAGCAGATGTTGCAGTGAATTACCTATTTTACAACTGACTTTGTGCTCTTACAGGCCAGAATGTATATATACACAAGAGTAATATTCATAAAGAAGATGTTTATTTTATAATTTTTTTAATAACACTTAGAAATGTTGTAATGACTGAAAAATTGGCATATTCGTCAAAGCATGTGAATTTCAAGTACTTAGAGGCATTGTATTGTTTGTTATAGTAATAACCCTCAGTTGCTTGTCTTTTATTGCGTCTTATATAATCCATGATCTGTGTCGGTATATTCACTACATACTCGAAAAATGTTTGCAGAGACATTTAATTTACGAATCATTTGTATAATGTAGATAACGCTGTATGTAGAAAGGACAATTTCTTACGGCGAAAAAAAAACTTCGGCTATCTTACTGATAACTTACATTCGCTTATAATCATCGTATTATATGTCTTCCCGAAAAGGGAGGCATATATAGCTTTTGGTGTGTCCGTCCGTCCGTCTGTCCGTTTGTCCGAGCCAATTCTCGCAAAGTTTGTATTCATGTTTGGGGGCACATATCCAGCTGATGTTATTTTTTCGTTCCTCCAAAAATTCTATTTTTGGCGAATTTTCGAACTTAAGGGGGCCTTTGAACAATATTTTGTTTTGTGCGCGCGATAGTGCTCAATAACTCGAAAACTAATGAACCTAGCGCTTTGGCACGAAACACATTATGAGACCACTTTTAAGCAAGGAATCTTTGCACGCCAAAATTATGCGCATGACGTCACCATTTACGAATAAAGACGTCATTTAAGTTTTAAAGCTCAATAAATCGAAACTTACGCACATAGCGCTTCGGCACGAAATACATTTTGAGAATACTTTTAAGCAAGGAGTTTTTTGGCCCGCCAAATTTGTAGCTATGATGTCATCGTTTACGAGTTATGACGTCATTTATGTTTTAAAGCTCTGTAACTCGAAACCAATGAACCTAGCGCTTCGGCACAAAATACATTATGAGACTACTTTTAAACAAGGAATTTTTCGGCACGCCAAAGTTGTACCTATGATATCATCATTTGCGAGTTATGACGTCATTCCACGGCTATTATGCAAACAGACCTCGTTATCATATCAGTAGCAAAAATCGCAAATCTTGTTATTTTCTAAATCTTCGCTAATTTTCCCCATGAACCTACAGGCATGATGCAAGCCGTTAAAAGCTTGGCCTTCGACCCCAAAAAAGTATTCTAGCGTCTTTGCTTTAAGCAGGAATAATTAGTAGCCATGTACTTAGGAGAAGCATGCCAAAATGCGTGCATCTGGACACCCTACAAAAAAAGGAAAGAAACCCTACCCCTTTTTACACACTTAGGACCCTCCTCCTCTCCAGGAAAAAATCCCAGGAATGAATTCCCCCAACCAAAAAATATTCTTTACAAAAATTTCTTCTAATAAACTTCTGTAAACTTTAAAAGGCTATAGACTCATCGCACTTAGTCTTAAAGGGCAATCCTGATATATCGAAAATAGCCACAACGGTGGCGGGCATAACGGCGAGAAGTGAAACCATGGACAAAACGGTGACGGTCATAGCGATCAGAAGTGTAACCGTGGACAAAACGGTGACGGTCATAACGGTCAGAAGTGTAACCGTGGACAAAACGGTGACGGTCATAACGGTCAGAAGTGTAACCGTGGACAAAACGGTGACGGTCATAACGGTCAGAAGTGTAACCGTGGACAACACGGTGACGGTCATAACGGCGAGAAGTGCAACCGTGGACAACACGGTGACGGTCATAACGGTCAGAAGTGTAACCGTGGACAAAATGGTGACGGTCATAACGGCAAGAAACGCAACCGTGGACGGCTGATGAAAATGTTAACGTAAATTTCATAAGGTTTAATTTCACTTTGACCAATGCTTTTACATCACAATGTACGCGTGCACTACTGCCACAGGCATTTCGCTTGCTGTATGTAATAAATCAAGCATAGCCTTCTGACGCCAATTCAGAGTTGGAGCAGGACTACAATTAATTACTTCCTGATTGACCACAAACAGGAAGTGTATTTTGACAAGAAGGGGCTATAAGAATTTTGGCTTTAGGGATGTGTTCAAATAAAAAGAAGCACAAAAAATGATTACAACATCAAAGAAAATAAACCAAATTTTGATCTCAAATTAATTTTCTTCTCAACATAGTTGTAGTTATGAAACAAAAATTCTTACTTTTGCATGTAAATTTTGCTATTTCCACCATTTCTGGAACTCGTTGGGGGTATAAGATACAGGAGGCCATAGCTAAAAATTTAGTCGGCCATGGCCAATTCTAATTATAGTTTTTACTCATCTAAAGGTTTGAATATTGTGAAACAACAGTTCGCACATTGAAGCCTTTGGCTACAAGTCAACCCAAGGAAGGGAACCTCGAAACCTCCCCCCCTCCCACACACACACACCTCAAAGATAGAGTTTATTTCCCCACGAAACGTCTATTCGCGAAAATATATTTTTGAAAAGAGTCATTTCCGAAATGAAGTAAATTGAATGAAAAATAACAAAACTATTCTACTCACAAATATCGAAAACATGGCCCGGAGATAAAACTGTCGTCTGTAACACTTATAGCTTTGTATCTATAAAACTAGAATACATAGAATGCCACTGCCACCACTAGGTCTAGCTTTGCTGCTTCAGCTCATGAGTATGGATATAAACACTAAGAATAGCGTAGCACGCGACACGCAGTGTGCCAGGGTTGGGATGAGAACATACAAATCTTTCTGATAAAACTGTTAAGTAATTGTATTTATCTCCCTTTAACTGCGCAGATATTGTTCACAATTTACAAAACGCTATATTATTCTTTCAAAACAGTAAAAAAGTTGCGTAAGGAAATTATTCCCGCCAGCGAAGTCCAATGCTCCGGGCCGGAATTTCGCCAAAATTTTATGTGAGCAATTTGTTGATTTATCCCTATCATAAACAACATTGTTTTTCATTAATTTATTGTTGGACCGGAAACTTGCCAAATTTCCTCTAAACTTTTCGAGCTTTGGCTAATCTACTCGTGATATTAATCTAATAGGATTTTTGCGAGGACACTAAAGCCGTTGACTACATCCTGCTATTTTAAAACAATTAAATAGATTGTTTGTCTTTTTGCGTTCAATCAATATCATGCGCTTTGATAGTATCTTAACCCAAAATCAGGCTTGTACCAGCATCACTTTCATCATTTCTGGTATTGTTTTCAATTATTATTTGAAATGTTTCACTCGATAAAAAGATAGGATTTGAACTTGTCTCATCCTCAGGATTGTTGTCCCCCTCATCATCTGACTCTGTGATACTTATTGAAACACTTTCACCGATATCCCCTCCTGAAGGTAAAGAGACTTTTTCTTCCGAGCTTGCTGAGCGGTATTTCATCATGTGATCGTTAGCCAGAGGATTGAATTCTGCGTTTGACACACGGATCATATCACGCGCAGGCTCAATATGCAAACATCGGTCACATAATCCCAATAATTTCCATGTTTTACCGAACTGGCGTTTTTCAGTTTGGTAATCAGGATCTCGTTTGATGAACGACATAATGTTTCGACACATGTACAAGGCTAGTTGCCGCATCTGACAGCATTTACGCATGTCCTCGTAAGGAGTATCAAGTTTGTGATAGCATGTGAATATTTCCATTTTATCGTGATCTGAAAAGAAATGGATTAATCCACCCTTCGTTAGTGATAGCTCAAGCTCTTCAAAAATCAATAAAGCAAACATTATTCTACAATTGTGTGCTCCATGAAAGTTATATTTTCTTATGCTGTGAAATAGGCAATTTTTCAGCGTATATGATGTGATGATCTCATCAGAATGAATCTTGCCAATGATGTGGTCTACATACGCGAAGTCCCTCTCTGACTGAAGGCATATCATTGGCAATCGCAAACACTTGGACAATATATATCCTTCTCGAAAGCACCTTGGAAATGCTAGCATAATTTCTCTCTCAACAGTATGAAATGAAATAGGCTAGAAGTATTCACTGTCTGGGTCTCCCCCCTTGGCTACAGCATACAGGTCGCAAGCAGAATCTATATCCAGACTGCGTTGCAATTTTTTCATAAAATCACCGGTTATTTGTACAGCAGGAAGAATATCCGCTTTTACCCGCAAATCTTTGAACACGCAACCGTGCCATCTAAACACCAAATTTGCAATTTTGTGGTTTCTATCACAATAGAGAAATATCAAATTATTCCTAGAAGGTACAACTTGTTTTGAAGCTTCCTGTAATGCACTTGTAAACATTCTATTGAATTTCCAAGGCTTTAAGCTTTTACTATCTTTCCTGATTCGCACATGATATGGGCTTTCCTTCGGTATCCAGGAGACTGAATAATTGTCATCGAAACGACACATACATAGTCAAACTCGTCAGGGAGAAATGTTTTTGTGTGTTCACTCACGCTTCCAGCGATTTGTAACGTGAACTGAAATCTGTCATCTAATACTGACGACAATTTTTTTAGAATCTCCTGAATGCACTGCTCGACAAGAGATGCCTCTTCTACAGCGAGCGAGCTCTCAAAAGAAGAATCTAAACAGGATCGAGCCAATTTAAACAACTCATTGCAGCTTAATGCTGCACCTAGTTTCCAGTCAACAGCGCGAGAAATATCGCATTTGGTTGAGGCATATGACAGAAGTCTAAACCATTTCTTCCATTCGCTAAATTCTGTACTGTGGATAAATGAATTTACTTCTGGCAGCAAATCATTCAATGAAGAGAAAATGACGTCATCATCTAGAGCTAAATATAACGGTTTTATGCCAAACGCATCTTCATCCAAAATATTCTCTAGTGACAAAGGCACTAGGAGGAAAGAAAGCAACCCAAGCCAGATTAATTCGCATAACGCTGAACAAGAGTCGATCTTGAGCAGTTCTTGTATAATGCCAGTCATTTTCATAATATCAACGTCTTGGTATCTCATCAGTTCTTCAATTATACTCGGTTCTGCCGATAGCATGACTGCATATTCTAATGGGGAATACTCATTCCATGTTTCTACTATGGCATCGTGCGAAATTAAAAGCTTAACTTTTGCCAGTGATTGCCTATATACAGCAATATACAGCAACATTGTGACAGAGTCGTCATTCCGTTGCCATATTTGGCACCAGTACATTGTTTTGCATCAAATACAGTGAGCATTTCATCGCAGACGTTAACCGGCATTTTATCCACCGCAATAGCAAATGTACTTTGAATATCGATGGTATTTCCTGAAGAGAAAATGTTTATAATCCTCAAAATTTCGTTTGGAGGATTAAAAAATTCATACGATGCATTTCGAAACACAGTAGTCAGCATGCGACTGGACATATTCTTCTTTAAAGTTAATGGTTCAAGTTCATAAAACTTGAATATGAGGGTAATAATTTCACTATTTGAATTGAACAATGCACGGTCCATTAAATCCCATCCTTTTTTGTGGTGCACGGGTCATCTCTGGTTTTTACACTAAAATTCCGAAACCCTTTGTGCGATCCTTAAAGTAATAGTCATTTGTAACGTTCATTTGAGACAATTGATCAATCAAACAACATTACAGCACACCAATCTGCAACTAAACATTCGTGCCTACCTGGTATTGAACTCCGGACCTCTGGCATCCTACGCGTCGGTTTTACTTCTACGCCATCACACATCCGATTAACTACGGACTATTCGGCTACCAATATCTTGTTTCTCTGTGATCCCCAACAGTTAACTTTTCACATTTTCCTGTGTTTGTTTAGCGGTGCTTTTACAATTATTTGTTTAATAAAATAGTCGTGTATTTTGCTTCTATATTGGTTATTTGCTTAGGATTAGTTGATCGAGGCAAATGATATTCTTAGCTAGTAATACAGAAAGTTGACCTCATAGAATATCATTTTGATATAGTAATATAATAACTTAAATCAAATGAATGATACTAAAAGTCAATATTAGATTATAATTTGATATATTTAAATCTTTATTAGTATCTAAAATTCCAGACCTTACGGCTACTAGACAGGGTATACTGCTTCGTAACCTGTCAAAAATTTACAGCCGGGGCGGGTTGAACAGCTAAGTGTGAGATCTCTCCATGTTTGTTTTAATCCTAATTACCAGACAGTTTCATGACAGCCAAGATTCGACCCCCCATCCTAACTTGACATGAGATGGATTCACCCACACTCTAGTAACAAATGTTAAGACGGGATGGTGAAGACTGCAGATTGGGCTCCTTATTTGTTTCCTGTATATCTAATTTCCAGACAGTTATACGACAAGTACAGTTCCCCCATGTCTTGACATGAGGCGGATGAACCGTAAACTGGTTGCTATGCAATGGGGTTAATATATTTATTAAATTTTATTAATTTTTATTATTTTCATTTGCGTTGCTATTAAGCCCGCTTTACCCCTTGAAATTGTGTCCGCTTGCCATTATGTCCTCTGTGAATATAACCGTTGCCATTCTGTCCGTTGCCATATTGTCCGTACCCCGCTATACCAACTTATAAACTGTTATGTCATTTTGCGTGAGATGTTCGAAGACAACAAGTAAAGTGACAGAAAATTCTATTAATGCAGTGACCAACCCGAGCACATGGAATGTTTGAAAATTCAGTGATTTAACATGTTGTTTTTAACAATAGTATTGGTGTGCTTATCTATTGAATTCTATTAACTGACGGCCTCAGCGTTCGCACTACCATAACATACAAAAACTCTTGAGAAGTACACCACATTGTCTTGGTTACTATTAATATAAGTTATTATCTTTGTTATTATTATTATTATTATTTTACATAAGTTACATAAATTCTGATTTTTTTTTTTGAAAAAAATATGCGTAAGATTCAAAACATATGTTATTGTTTTGCAACATGAATCATTCCACCAAATTTGAGTAAGTTGCTATGAACATAACTAGACATATTGCCTCAAACGTCAGTCTTTCCTCAAATTTCTGGGGTTTACTCGAAAATCATTGAAAAGTTTTATTATTTTGCAACATATCTCCTTTGAATTGGTTTAAACAATTTCTACTTTTGTATTAATTTTTGTCGCAATGGCGCCATGTCTTGTGATAAATGAAGCATTTGCGTGAAACAAAACGATAGAACATTGTGACAAAGAAACCAATAAAAAGAACGCAAGTAAAGCGGAAAATAATAAATCAATCCGTAAAAAAGTCTGAGTGACACTTGGTTAGGATGTTTCTAAGGCCGATTTGCTTCTAAGTATTAAGTGTTATCGTTCAGAATAATTTTCAAATTAATCATTTAAACTATTTATTACTACATGGAGTCGAAGGGGGGAGAGATGTGTACGCTCTGCTAGATTCATTTTATAAACCAAGCCAACTGAACTGAAGACACAAAGAGGGGGTTGAAGACAATGAAGAGTGATGATAATTGATAGCATCAAGTCAGGTTGAGGTTTAATAAGGCCGAATCCCACAAGCGATTCAAAACACTTATCCAAATTAATAAAATAACAGTTATTTGTGCCAGATAAAACAAATTATTTTACTCAATTTGGTTTTATAACGTGGTGAATCGGTCGGTAGATATGTAGTTGTTTAAACGACACGAAAAACCCTATGCGGGTCACATTGTGTCATGAAGGTTTAATGATATTAAAAATAAACTAAACTAAAATCTTGTTAAAATGTAAACGGGAACATATATACATACTAAAACAAATGTTCAATGTTTAAATATACAAGTAAAGGTTTACCTCTTTCAGGTAGGAAAGTAGTTTATTTCGCAGGACAGTATCAAATAGCTGCTTAATTGAGTCAACTCTGAAACATCTTGCACGGATATCGTTAAAATCATCGCAATCAATTAGAATATGTTTCATTCTTAGGCGTCCATGACATTGAGGTGGAGGTCTTAGCACTAAATTTCCTAAAAAGGGCTTGATTAACATCAAGTTTTACCTCTTTAAGTAGTTTAAGTTCAAAAATAACATAGCGTGTGACAAAGTTCAAATCAGTTTCTTCATACATGCCAAATTTCAAACGGCTAAATGACATGACAACGACGCTAAAACGACGAGATTTGAAACACAGTGGGTGAATATCGTGCCGATTTTTAGAACCGTACTGTGTAATTTGACCCTCCACCACATGACCATACAACAATTTGACCACCCCCTTGATGATCCCGGAAAATCAACGAAACACTAACTTGACAAACTGGAATTAAATGGATCACCGACTTAAGAACCCGGCATCCTTTGGGCTTGAAGACTCTGCTATGATCCCTCTAAATCTAGCTTATTTAATCATATCCATGGAACTTCACGGCTTCGCAAAAGAATGCTTCCTGTGCACTCAGAACAAAGTACCTGACCTCAAATCCACTGTTTGCATCCTAACCTCGGATGGAATATCAACGACAAGATTTTCCACACTTCATACTCGGAGCTCAAAAGCTCGGCCTTTACTCCATTTCCACTGCAAACCAGCAACAGCTCCCTACTACTGTTACTGAGTAGAATTCACCCTAGGAATGGCTACAGGAATACCTCATTCTGGTATCATCTAACTCTTTCCTGCATGGTTACGGACATATGACCTTATTTCCTTCCTCTTAACGATACAAGCCAATTGCCCACGGGTATATATTCAATCCATATTACCACATTAATCACTAACGATTACTACAAAAGACACACAACCAGTCCTCAAAACACACTACTCCAAGCTTTTCGCCGCTTTGCGTCTAATGACGGACGAAACGCGATTGACAATGCACTCGATCAATAACTTATTGCTCACCCAACAATCACCATCTTGACCAATCCTTGACCCGGTATCGGGCCAGAAGATAACAATCGTTACCCCCCTTTATGATCCCTCTTATGAAAAAACACCCCAAATGTACCAAATGTATGCACAGCTACACAAACCAATCTCAATATTTCATTACCAACATGTCAAGCTGAACCAAGATTAGACTGGAAACAACTAAGAAGCCTTTGAGCTTTTGTGGGTACACTCACTAAGTTCCCAGGAGAACCCAGGTTGGTATTGCCCGTTGGTTTTCCCGATTGCTACTGATACTCGATGGTTAAAAGTCTGACTTAGGGTGAGGGGCTGCCCAAACCATCAGCGGAGAGGGAGGTATGGTGGTTGCTCCTATTCGTGCACATGCCCCCGTGTTGGAGCTTGGCTTTGCCATAGACTATAAACTACTAAGATATGACACTCCCTATACAGCCTATAGTATCCAGCTGATTGCAGCGCCCCTGGTGGAAGAGTTGCAAACTGAGAAAAATAGCTGTCAAAACACTTCACAGTATTGGTGTTAAGCTCAGTATTTGAATGGATTTTGGGGGATTTAAATTAATTTATTTCAACAGGAGCTAAACAATAGCAGTAAGAAGGATAAAAAATGCCATTTTATTAGCACAGCCAGCTTTTATTTAGATAATCTCATCAGATAACGATCACCTCCTCCCCACCCTGCCGTCAAAGATCGTAATAGAAAAAGGTAAATACTGCTCTCACATTTACACATCAGTAAGCTTTAAGACTTTTCTGCTTCTTTTATCACTCCATGATCCAACTGAAGCAAAAGTTGCCATTTTCAAAGTGAAATGAATTCGTATCTTCATAAACAATCTTACCACGCCTTTTATCTTTTTAACACAGGCGGTATTTGTACATTCAATTTCATTTTTTCCACATCTCTGGCATTGCAAACAAGTCTCGTGTCAAATTTTGTCATGTGCTGCATCATTGGCAAAACGGTGACGAAAAAACGGTGGCAAAATGGTGAACGGTGAAGCCAAACTATCCTTTTTCATCACATTTTCTTGCGGTGAGGATGAACCCACAGAAAAAGATGCTTTTGGACTTATTAATTTCTTCCTTGTACTTGGAATTTTTGGGGCGGGGCGCGATATTGTAACTTGGGGAGAGGGATTTCGAACATGAAACAGTGTTGGGACACCATTCGATATTAATCTCTTTCTATGTTTGTCCGTTGGAAATCGAAAGAGCGAAAGATTGCAGTTGTAGTAGTCATTATCGCATCCAATTTCTACACAAGGTCGTCTTCTTCTTGTAGTAGCCATACGTCACTAATCATTACCCAGGCGACAAAATGTTTTTATAAACTGTAAGACCGAAAAAGTAATGAAAAGTTAAAAAAACACATGCCCCTTCCAAGTAACCTCAATGTATTGACAGCTTAATTTGCAACTGTTATACCAGTCGGCGCCACTACTGTCTGGATACGTGAAAATGGCTGAATGTCATATCTTAGTAGTAAACAGTCTTTGGCTTTGCCCAAAAAAAAGGCCAGGGTCTGGCACTTTCGGCGCACCTCGGGTACTTTTCTTCTCCTAGGATGGTCGGATTGACAAACGCATGCACGGTAAGCTCACCGGATATTCTAAAAAAACTGACCTCACTTCCCAACCAGTCACCCCCTGTGGTCCTTACCACCAACTTGGTAGGAAGGTACCCTCTTATTCGATTTTGGATTCTTATATTCTGTTATTCTGGTAGAACAGTGTTCCTTGGAGTCATTGAAGAGCTCGAGGTCAGGACGTGTTCATCAAAGTGCCGCCTAGGTGGTGTCATCATTAATGGAACATAAAACCTAGGCATGAGCGGGATTCGAACCCACGCCAACAATTCCACTTCTGCTGGCCAGGCAGCGGTTTCGACCACCCGACCACACCATGCCCCTGCTCTCCGATGATGATTGTATCTGGAGACGAAAATAGCCCCGAATGTGCAAACCGATGAACCATGAAGTCACATAAAAAGTGTAAATAAAAAAGCAACGCGATCCAACTAAAAGTTACTCTCCACACACATAAGTAAGCAGAACTGTGTAATGCAAGAGAAGCTTAGCCCAGTCTATATGTATCAATATATATGTTTTAATCAGAAAACTGTAATGTAAAGTGTTATTTTAAGATGCAAAAAATTAACGTAAGTAGATGAGGCAGACACAATTCCCTCACCCTTCAGATTTTGGCTAAACCCTAGGGCAGTAATCATGTTTGTATTTACCCTTCGTGTATTATTCCTGTTTAAACGAACAATTGTTTGCCTCGCATTAAAATATAGTGCAATTATTCTTAACCTTAAATCTGTTGTCAGCTCTGTGATTTTTATTTGGTAAGTATACTTTAAAACATTATACAATTACAATATAAAAATAATGGCAGCTATTGGTAGTGATGACTTTAATTAAATCTTAAATTATGTTTAATTCGCATATTAAGCCCATAACATCTTACAACAGGTTTTCAAGTATCTTTCAGTGTCCATTGCCTGTTGTTTATACAACATGTCCTTCATCAAATCATACCACCACTTCTCTGTATGTTATATATCTTTTAAGGTTGTTCTTTTTTACGTAAACCCACCATTTTGCTGTCCTGTTTTAGGCGCGCCCTGAAATTGATAAAAAATGCTACTTTTACACCTTAATTTATTTTCTTCAACTACAATACCACGCGAAAAAAATAAATGTAAATTTTTATATCCTTGGTTGCATTCGTGAGGGCTTGAATAAAAAGTCATTCATATTGAATTAGTTGGGTTAGTTCATGCAACATGCATCACTCATTCAGTTACAAGTACGCAACTTAACTCATTTATTGGTAGCTTAAACACAAGACTTTAAAATCATGTTTCACTGATCGCAAATCCACTGCGAAAAACAAATGCTTGGTTTTTAGAAAAAAAGACAAACATCTCTTTTCATTACCTATGGACTCCCATAGTAATATTTCTCCGCACGAATATCACTGAGTATGGAATACTGGTTTTGATGGGGCGGGGGTTGAGCCAATAGCTTAGAAACGGACAAATATCCTTTCATGTCTGTGACAAAAACAATGCTATATATTGTGAAAATAAAGTTCGAGAAAGAGAGTAACGTGTGGGAGATTCTGTCTTCTGCTGCTTGAATAAAAACATGCACTTGTTTGTGTTTCGTTTTATTTATTAAAGGCGCATTTCGTATTTTGTTAATATAACGGCTATTACATAGTCAAGTGACGGTGGTCCTTGTGAGTTGTACCATTTATTTCCAAACAATATTCATTGTTTACAGTAATAGAAGTCAGATACGCTATAAGTTCGTTTACCAGAGATATTACCCTGGGGTTACCCTGAATTATTATCCTAATCATAGAATTCATATTCATTATTACCTAATCATTTTCGTGCTGGCAAAAGTAATGATTCTTCCTCCATGTCTTAATACGGCAACGTTTCCGCATACATCATAACTTTCTGATGATGTGCTGTTCCCAAAGGCTGCAGGAACATGTTTTCGGGCAGATTTTCTTTGATTGCGCTTTGACAACTGTTCGGCTTTTCTCAAAAGAAGTTGCTTATCTGTTCCTTCCTGAAAGGAAGAGCTTATCCTTATGCTGAAATATTATTTGAAAACTACTTTTCATTGTGACTAATTATTTTTTTTTTCATTTCATCACCTCGGCCAATTTTAGACATATCCGCTCAGATGTTTGTAATACACCGGTCTATTTTGGACGTTTCGGGCCAATATTTTTTGGATGAACTTGTAAATTATAATATTTTTAATCAGCAAAAACATTTTATTATTGCATGTGCAGGCATAATATTTGCTCATCCCACTGCTTTGATTTAGTACCTTTAAATGGAGCCATCAGCGGAATTGTAAGTTCCCTGTAATTCTTCTTATCCAGGCGGAGCAGCTATGGTGGAGCTAGCATCTTTTAGGACATTATTTATGGAATTGAACATTTTCTTGTTACGGCTGGTTTGACATGAGAACTTGACATTGGTTAAATCCTGTGAATTTGGCGTAATCTAAAAATTCCAGTTGTATGCAAAAATTGTGATGTGTTTTTATTTCTCAGTATTTGCTGGTCATTTTGCAGTTGGTCAATTTGCCTACACCCGCTATAACTGTGTAAACTGCAGCGTATTGTACTCTGTTGAATAGCTTCATGCTTCGGAATTGTATGTAATTCTATTATTGTGGTGTGTTACTGTAAATTGCAGCGTTTTAATATTCTTTTTAATGTTTTGATGAATGTTTCTGCTTAATTAGCGAACAAAATTACGAAGTGTCTCAATGCCATAAGTTTTCTTTCATTATTTATCAAGTAAAGGCCGATCTGTCCAATACGCCTTGAACCGACCTGTCCAGGGCCGCCGAAGTGTCTCCGCGTTGGGCCGAACTGGTTGGCTCCAAGTATTTGAGCCAGTGGTTCGAAAAAGAAACATCATTCGGTAAGATCGATAAGATACAGTAAGGTTTCAATAAAACCACACCATTTAGACCAACTATAACTTATAGCGTGTTGTTGCCTTTTAAAAACCAAGAATATTTGTTGCTGCATTAAAAAATTATAGAAAAAATTTGTTTACTAACGCTCTGGGGAATTCGATGACAAATATGAGGAAGAGAACGGTGAAGAAATCAAAGACGGTTAGCTTGTCAAGATGCTGCCCCACGTGCGTCTCATAGCACTGGCGGGGTAGGAGACATAAAGAGAAAGATAAAGAAATGAAAAGATGGTGACGTTTATTTATGTGAAAGCTGTATCGTGTACTCATTCAAAACTATAGTTTATATCAACTGATACATGTGACTTTTATAACACCTAGGGCTCGAAGTTAACGCTTACCAGGAGCATAAAACGCATTTTTTGGCGTTAGAGTGGTTTCACTGAGCTTATCTGTATCATCCACATAGAAAAGAAAATCTTGCTTTTCACTGTCCTTGATTTATACACTCATCAGTTTGGTAAGGTCAATAAAAGGTAAATTGCCCATGGACAAAGAGATGTATTTTTCTATCGTGTTAATAATTACTGTTAATGGTTTCTCCCTGTACTTGCCCAATCTATCCATGATGAGGTAGCTATCGTATGCGATTAAATTGTGGGATACCACTGGAATAACATACTCTCTTTTCGGAGCTTCAAAGCGAGATTACATTAATCATGTTGCGTTGATAGATAATATGTTGTTGCTGTGAAATGTGTCAATTTGGGCTATAGGTGTTAGAAAACTTATTGAGTTTTTTTTGTAAGATCTGTAGATGCTTATCCTTTGAGGTTGATTTTCCGTTGGTTCGAGTTGTGCTTATATCGACCATAACAAATGTTTATTTTGGACATTTATGATGGTTTTCTTGTTCTTCAGTGGTTTGGGTGGTGGAATGTAGCTATTGTCTAAAAAGAGTCATGCAGAACGGTATGCATGTGTATCTTAATCACACATCCCATTTCTATCTTTCTCGCTCGTATTCTTGAAGATCTTACATTGTACCATCGGTGTGCTAGGGTTGGAAGTATTATCCTTGCCTTGCTGCTCTGGTAGATGTGCTTATTTATCACGCGTTCATACTTAATTTTGCTGTACATATTGTGCATGATCATAAACCATTTGATGCCTTGTTGCACATACCCACAAAGACATTGTTGAATAGGATGTTCTAAGTCCTTGTGGGACTACGAAATGACTTTGTTGATGGTATAAATAAATCTTTCATTTGTCTGTTACCTATTGCATGATTTTTTGCAGTGGCTGTACATTCCCATGACAAACAAGTCTATGTTGTGCAAGGCTGCTATCAGTGGAAAATTCTTAGTCATATTCTCACCGAGTAAGGCACGATTTCATATGCACCGCCTCTATGCACTGCTGAAATGTCGACTGCAGATGTTACAGTGCCGATTCCTGCCTCTTCATGTCAGTTTTGGCAGTAAAAGTTTTCCCATACATGTAGTATTTGTATGCCCTTTTATATGCGGTGTGAATGTGTCTTTCCACACTGAAATAATTAGCAAGTATCTTCTCACAATGCCAACAGATATGCAATTTCTCCCTGCTAGATTAACAAATCACAAATTTGATCAGTGTTTGGAAGATTGTTGTCATTGAACTGCACATGGGCTGGAACGAACTGATCTAATCGTTGTTTCACTGTATTTTATTCATATATTTTTCAATTCGACTTTCTTGATGTTGTGGCTTCGACATCCAGATCAACACTGTGGCGAAAGTAATGTTGTTGCAGAGTCATCAGTAAAGCAACATCTTTCAATACGTCTTGTTTCGTCTTCAAATCACGTAACGTGGCCTTGATAATGACCTTATTAGAACTTAGCACTTTCAAGTTCATGTTACTGCAAGGTGTTCGAAGATGTCGTGTTTGGTCATCAAATCACGTGAGCAATGTCTTTTGCAATTACTTTCAATAAGGTCATTTACTTTTGAGAGGTCTCCATCTCTGAGAATTGCCTTATGGTCTAAATCAAACAGCAGTTACTTTCAATAAGGTCATTTACTTTTGAAAGGTCTCCTCTTTGAAAATTCTCCTCCTCTGAGAATTGCGTTATGGTATAAATCGAACAGCAGTTCCTTTCAATAAGGTCGTTTACTTTTAAAAGGTCCCCTTCTTTGAGAATTGCCTTATGGTCTAAATCGAACAGCAGTTATTTTTATAGTTCATGTTTTGAAAAAGTATAGACAGTAGTGGCATAGACGAAGGGAGCCGCTTTAGACCCTTTGGTATAAAAAATAAAACATCATTGATTTATATGACATTTGAATTACCGGTAATCTGTTCTTGAATAGCCTACCTAAAATATTTGGTTTCTATATATGCGTGCTATATTCAGTTTTAATATGTCTGTACTTCAAGCGGTTCATATGTTGAAAAACGTAATATTAGAAGGATTGCAATGCTATTGCTGCAAACCCCCATCTTATATTTGGAATAATATATCACTTCTGACTAGCAAGGATATGTAGAAAATGCTAAGATGGATAATGTTTGATAACTGTGATATTTCTTCTTCACTTTTTACTTCAACACTCGTCTAAATTTCGCTTCATCTTATTACATTTCCACATTTTCACGCGAAACACCGTGTTGTTCCTTCACTGTGACAAATCATCACTAAGGTCATGCGGCCGCAGTGACGCAGAGAGATTGTTTGATGCAACATTACCTGATGTGACGAAATTGATGTTAGCCACTAGTGACATGAACTCCTAAGTGACGCCATACCAGATCTGACGTCTTAAGACATCTACTCCACAAACTGAACCCGCGCTCCTGCTCCAAACAAATGACATCCTGTTATCCACTCTCCGGGGTGAGTTTAGTGAAAATCATCCTTTATTCACACGTGGGCATGTATATAGCGTCAGCTCAGCTACTGTAAAGGTTGATGGTTGAACTACGAAATACAATAATTTTTTGTGCTCTTTAACTCTTTGTCAGTATTCAAAAGTACAGACACTACAGCTGTAACCGTTTATACTGCAACGCACAGAACAATCAGTTACACTGAGGGCGATTCATTTGTCGACATGCCACTGTGCCTATTGCATACCAACTTTTTGATTATAAGAAACGTAATTTATTTTCCTTTATTTGATTTTTACTGGCCCGGTTTATGGTACTTAGATTAGACGTGGGTAAGTGTATAGAAATAGCATCGAAAAATAATCTGTTTCAAATGAAGTTAAAATGAGCAGTAGAGTAAAAGCATGAAAGTAATAACAATTGATAAATTGAATTATAATAGTTATCACCAAATCATTCTTTGCCTAAAAAGTGGTGCAAGTGGTTTTGAGACAATTATGTCAAAAGAACTTCATTACGCCGTAAGACGAATAGGAAAACGCCATGGGTTAGCAATTTTGTAGAGCATCTAGTATGTTTCAGTTGTGTCTTGGATGCGTGGACATCGACTAAAACAACAAAAGGCGAGAGAAAACCGTAACCACTTGGTCTAACCGTAATCACCCAAAGACTCCCAAAGACTCCCAAAGACCATAATAAATTCCAATCCTCACAAAAAAACGAATAGTTTTTTCACCAAAGGCAGTAGCTGTGAAATCTTTTCCATTGTGTACAAATAATTTTAAAATTTCTAAACTCAAAACAGGATTACCTTTTAGTACAATGTACATATGTAACTTCAGTCTAGAGGACTGTTGGAGTAAGCAGAATATTTTACATACAGGCAACTATGGTTATTTGGCTTGGCTTATAGTAGAGGACTAAACACAGATGATGATAAAACTAGCTTCGATATCCATCCAGAAATGTATATCATACCAAATAAAAGTTAATAGAAAAAATAGAACGAAACAGAAAAAACAACAAAATATTTATTTTTTGTCCATTAATGTGACATGAACAAATACTCACTTTGAAACAAAGTGATTTGCTCAGTTTGAAAAGTCACATAACAGCGCTTCACATTTTAAGTTAATGAAGGAGGATTGGGTGAGAGAGAAGTGTCGATCTTTTAATTTCTGTTATCCAAACTCATCTCCTTGCTAAAATGTATGACTGGGGTAAATATAAAGAAATGGGTTTTGAGAGAATAGAAGATATTGGGTTACATTTGTATTTATATACATCTGTTCAAACTATTTATCAAGTTGAGTAGCGTCGAACTTGAAAGCAATAAACAATAACAAATCAGGTCACACAGAAAAAAGAAACAAAATCTCCTCTACGTTTTGTATATGCATGTTCCAATACATAAATGAATGGCAGGGGCAAATATGTTAATTGCAGTTTACTGTATTGTTATAATACTCATAGACAGACAGCATATAAAATAATGTTCGGTTATCAAGCAACAAACACATAATACATCAGTGAATTTATGGCATTTTGTGCTTCGGCAGAAATTTCTTTCGGTGTCTTAAAATATACAATGATGTATGTAATCTAGACCGTGTTGGAGACTGTGCCACATCATCTTCATATCGCTGATACACTTCATCAACAATATCTGCTTTCTCGGGTTCCGACCGATTGCTACTTAATCCCGACAGGGAGACGCCATAACCCCACATTCAAATCGACTCTATCATTCTTTTGGAGTAGTTTCGGCAAGAATCAGCATCATCTTTGACAAATATGTCTCTCTTGATCAGCTTTGTTCTTTATTATTACGTACTAGTAAAAACCTTCTAGCCGGAATTGGAAGTTTAGCAGAATTTTGCATAAAATATTTTACTTGGTACTAATATCAATATGATATAAATTTGTAAATGCATCTAATTATTATGTTGCTAGCGCTTATTATAATGTTCAAAGATACAACATAGATTCTTGTGATTGTAAAA
This sequence comes from Protula sp. h YS-2021, assembly GCA_949752745.1. NCBI lineage: Eukaryota > Metazoa > Annelida > Polychaeta > Sabellida > Serpulidae > Protula > Protula sp. h YS-2021. Next base: position 94,845,051 of record OX457025.1, on the reverse strand, counting down.
ACTCTTGATGATGGGAATCTGGGACAAAATGGCATATGATAGATTTTAGTCTTTATCCAGCCTTGTGTTTTCGTATTCCTCCTAAGACAGGTTTGCTTAGACACATTGTTAAGTTTTGAGGTTTTTAATAAGAATTGTAATCCAAACTCGTGATTGCTTTATTTATTCATTACATGCATTAATTAATAAATGTTTGATTTTGCTTAAGAACATTTGCTAAGTTCGCTTTTCAGTTTTTGACTAGAACGGAGCATTTTAATATCTGTTTATGTATGCAAATGGTTACGTTTATCTTTGGTTAAAACAATAAAATAATACTTACAGAGGTAATGAGTCCAGCATCCATCAGAATTTTCCAGTGCTTGTAAATGTTTATGAAAACGGCTTGTTTAATTCTGTGACTGTTTTCATAGAACTGCCCCTTTCATCTACTCATACCGTTTCAGTTATCATTTGTGCGCCTGAAAAAGCCCATAACATTTAGTGCGATTGTACAAGTTGCAATTCATATTTATAGAAAAAGTTGCTTTAAAACAATCAGTAAAATTTGTCCCTGTGATGGATTAAAAGTCAATTATTTCACGTTTTTTTCAAGTTTCTTGTCGTATAATAGAGCAGAGGAGTGGTTCAACCAAAGCTAAATGTAATTATGGTCTCAGTTAAACGAGACTTCAATTTATCTGGTACTAATTCTTTGATCGTTTTAATAGAAATTGTTTCCAGCTTTCTCTTGCTTCGGTCTCAAAAGCTTTCTTTTCTTCTTCGTTATTTTACATCATGTGAAAAATGTCAGATTTAAGAATACATGACATGAAAAATAAAAACTTAATATCTGCAGTTTGCTTCAATTCACCTTAATTCGTATATGTACATTCAACAAAAATTTCAGTTTCAAGCTTCCTTTTTTGGGCAAAATGTTTGTTAAAGAAAAAGTTTCTATTCCATGTGGTGTCAGGGTCGTGCATTTAAACTGGAACTGCGCTTAGCATATCTACGGAAATATGTACTTTGACATGTATAAAACTATCTACGTTGTTAATATTTACACTGCAAAAAGCTTTAACGACATTGATATTTTAATATAATAAGCCCGCGGATTGGGTCATTTGATGATCGAAGGGATGCGGGTGTTCAGCTCAAGTCTGCAGGGAACAGAAATATTCGTCCTAATAATTGTTTATATAAAAACGAGCGACCTTAAAGTGGCGATTAATTCAGAAGGATGTTCAGGGGGCCTCTTAAATTTTACAACTTAGAACGCCTGCTGATGTTTTAGAAGTTACGAGACAAAACGTATCCATACATTCCGACCAAATCTGAAATGAGAGGTTGTGACTGAAAACTTTTGAAAAGCTCAATCCAATAAAAAACCCAATAGACAGAAATGGCTATAAACGGAATTCAAAATTAAATCGGTGGATCAAACAATACTTTTTGGACTATTGGCAAGTTATGTTGAAATAGTTTGTACAGAAATAAACGAAAAACAAAGTGATACTTTAATTACAGTGAGAAAACGAAACTTTATCTTTTACGCAAGTACATTGTTGCAAAAGTAGCAATTCCAAAATTTATGATATGTCTGCGAAAACACTGTTTACAGAAATTCACAGCACAGGCAGAGGTGTATACGTCTGAACTTTTACTTAAGTAGCTGCTTGATCCTGATAAAATAAGCAGTTTGCCATTATATTTTCAACAACATCTTCGTTAGCACAGGATGTAATCATGGAGATGATAGCATTTAAATGGGTTAATCTACATTAAAGCTGAAAATACAACATCTGGCATTATGATTGTAATTATAACCATTATCAGAAAGCAACTTAGCTATCAATGAGGAATAACCAAATTTTCAACAGAGATTTTACAGCTGTAAGTGTATATGGGATATTTTACTGTACCAGTAGTCACACAAACAACCACAATTTATCAAACTTCTCTCTAGTGAACCCGAAAAAATGAAAAATTAGATCGGGTATTTTGTATGCATATGCTGCATTTAAAATAACAACTGAATGTTTATTTCAACTCTTACTAAAGTAGTTCTATAGACTCAGAAAAATATTGCATAATAACAATGTAATATGATAACATTTAAATTCAAGAATATAGCACTGATTATTGTAAGCATACTTGATAAGCACCCTGGTAATGAATAGGCTGTCGAGCTAACAAAATTATTGCTTACCATTCATTCTTAGGAAAAGTGACTTAAAATTGTTCAAAGGCTGATCAATGTAAAACACTTGTACTTCTATATTTTCACCATACTTTTCCTTTATGCGTTCTCCAATGCAAATATTAAACATGTTGTTTAATAGCTGTTAGTGGCATATGTAACGATTAACGACGCAATGAATGTAAATGTTAAAAATTGGAGAATGTTCATGCCAAGTTTTCTTTGTCAGAAAATGAGCGCGCCAAGAGATATATCATATCTGTCGAAGAACCAGAGAATGTAAAAGCTGATGGATAAATCAAAAAGGTCATCATAACAAAGAAAACACCAAGGTGCATAACAAGGTTCACAAATGTTACGAATAATCGTAAAACATATTGCCTGTTCAAGCTGTTCAAGCCAAGCTAAGTTATTTCCAAGATGAAATAAGCCAAATAATTATCGGCTAAATGCAAATGAATTGGGTCAGTTGCAGGCTTTAAAATGAGCCCCTGTGCCAGTGTATGTCTACTCCGGTGAGTGAAAACGGTTTAGCATGGGTCGACGGAGATCAGTGCAAACTGTTTCCATCAGCTAGTTATATATCTCTTGGCATTTTTTTCCTGTACAAGATAGAGTTATTATATGTTCAATATCGGATTACTTTTCAGGTAATTAAAATGGCTTGAGAAAGGAAGAGGTGTTTGAAAGAGCAGAGCGTTTGACTGGTCAGACAGGTAAAGAGTGTAGTGGAGTGACAGACTTCTTAATCTGCCTGACCAGCCAGACCAGTGCTAAAAGTGAAATTAAAGTAAAAATAATACTATATGTACTTATTAGTTTGGTGATGATATTCATAGTGTCCCTTCCGTCTGCTGCTCCATATACGGGAATTGTAAATACCTTTCCATCTTAGTGATTAAATTGTACATTTTCTGAAACAAATCAGGATTTTTTAAAGCTCTGTTGTATAATAAATTTTCACAATAATTTTGTAGAACACAATAGTTCTAAATTCAGATTAAAGTTCTTGTTCTCGAAAATAATGTGTTCAAGGTCAAATGTTTATCACTAATCGCTTATTGTTTTCTTAATAAGAAACAAACTAACAACCAATAATGTTCATTTAGAATGGCTTTGATTTATAACCACTATTTTTGTTAAGCATAATAATAAAATCTGGGTACCAAACGCCTCTAGAAAGAGAGACTCCGTCATATCAATAACTACGACATTTCCAGTAGCGTGGTCTCCATAATATCCATTCCCTTCTTTGTCATATACAGTTTTGTGTAGCCAAAGATCCTCCATGTGTGCAACGTACTTGTTTGAAAAATTTTGAATTTGAAAGAAAATGTAGAGCTGAATATTTATATTTGAAAGTTCGAAGATTAGATATGCAGATGTTTGTGCAAGCAGATTCAAAGTTACATTATAAATTGTATCCATTATCATCAAATGGATCAAATTCCAAAGGATAACAGGCTGTTTGCATTGCACTCACCAGCTGCAGATGTTTCCATACAAAATTCAATATTTTTGCAGTTATTTGGATATATCTCGAATTCACTGTAATATATCACTAAACTCGAGTAAGCAAATTTAATAGGAGGTCTATTCAAATAAAAGACTGCAATTATATCTATGGGAACAGACTTTAGTTTAGGCTAATGTATGTGTTGATTCAAACTAAAGATAACCAAAACGCCAATGAAATTATTTTCAGATTTTTACAGGTATTGTTTAATTGTATGTTAAAATCATGTCAAATGAATTAACTTTTCTTTTTCACAGGGACATTTTAAAAATTCTTCGAAGAATGAATTCTTGGGAAAAGATTTTACGGAAGTTCGATTTAATTTTAAGCGTTCTATTTTCAAGGGAAGTTGCTTTGGCTTATAGAGGAATCTTTTATTATAGGTACTCTACCGCCAGATTTCACTCTTTTTTCAATCCGGTAAAGGTCATATCCAGATGATATCATCTGTTACCAGTGTAAGTACATTAAGCAAGGTTTTAATGCAGTTGCTAAATACCCTTACTTAAATATGGTAAATATGTTACTTTCTAAAAGTCTACATTTAAAAATAGACCAGTTGATCTTGGTTTGTTTAAAAATATCTTTGAAAAGTTAGTTTGTGGAATAGCAGTTTTCGTTCCCTCAAATTTCAAATTTAGTTGAACACTGCTAGCCGCCGAATTACACTTGGCATGCAGTCATTATCCACATATATATCAATTCAAGCTTATAACCTAAACAAATTTAGCATATCGAGATTTTTGCGCTGATCAATTTGACATGCTTTCTGAAATTTATTTTAGGCTTGCTAAACTTGTGTGCGGTGTTGGAATAGATATTTTTCAAGCTAGCCTTTTCAAGTCACAAGGTGTGTTGCGAAGTGCACTTTAAGAGCGTTATATAGTAAAACTACAGCATAGCATATGCCAAAAAATACGAATTTGTTGGTAATTTGTCAAAATGAAACCATTTTGAATAAATAAAATAAACTTTGTGAGAGGAGACAGTTTTGAAGCATTACCTTTTGATCCCCTGTCATCATTGCTGAAAATTAGAAAATCACTAAAATAACGTAAAGGAATGAGCTCCCCTATCCTACCGGGGGCATGTGTCCAAAATATCATTACGATCTGAGGAGAACTGGAGGTGGAGTAGCATTTAATAAAAGCTGAGCATGTGGCCATCCTTGTTAAAACATAAATATGTTATACTCTCGATATTTTTTTGCACTATTTGAGACAATAAAGTGTCTTGCATTGGGCTTTCAGCTGATCAAGATTACTTATTTTCGAAGTATTAATCTGAGGTGAGAGCAGCAGGTATTCCAAGGTCAAAACAGATGCACCCATGTGGCGTTGACTTTAAACTGACACTTTGTTTTGGCCTGTGCAAGTGGTTTGATAAACATGTTAATGGGGACAGGACATTTTTAAAAATGCGCAAAAATCCATTAACAGGTGGAGCTTTCTGAAAAAGGTTTAATTGTAAAAGGTCGGAATTGCAAAAGGTAAAACAGAAGAAAAGAAGTATATAACTTTGACTTGTGAAATAAATTAGTCCTTTCGAAACAATTTCACAATTCATACTTGAGACACTATATATTGCCACATAGCACAAAACACAGCACCATACAATGAAGCGATTGATCTTTTGGCATGTCACTCTTGTGTCTGTAAGGTACATTAAATTTGTAACAGTAGGATACGTTAGCTGCTTCTTTACTGTCGTATTCTGAACGGGAGATTTACGGTAATGCGAATTACAGGTCGTTAGGTGGGGGGATACTATCGGGAACTATTACTTTTGGAGCTTTGTAATCGCAAAATATATAAATTTGACAATATTAATTGAAGTGAATATCAGCATTAACAACATCAAAGTAGCAAAGATCTATAAAATTACGTTATCAGGCCGTCAAGCATAAAAGAAAATCTAGATTCCACAGCATGCCAAGTGTGTTCTAGTCGTTTCCTGGAAAAGTGGCCCAAAAATGGAAAAGATAAACTTTTGTAATGCGTTGTAATACCATAGCCCATTGAAAATTTTTTCACAGGTGTAAAATGACATTTTTGTCATGGGTTATACCGAATTGTTCATGCAAAGGATGTGTATGCTGTGTCAGCACATCGGCATCTCTAGGTATGCAACTAATACTTATTCATATGTGCAATTCATATCCACGACCTGCTTAACCACAAATAACAATCTTTGCTGTGTCAATACTTCAATAATTAGGTCGTACCATCTCTTCTGGTCAATTACTGAGCACAGTTTCTTTAAATTGAGTTAGTTTCATTGAATTGTTTCTATTTTAGTACCTACTTAGAGCTTCCATAAAAGGACTTTCTGCTCTCATTAATTGCAAAATTCTCAGTGAATTATATCCGAAAAATACACGTTTACCTCCTTTTCAAGTGCGGCAGTAGATGTTGTATTAGGTTGCATAGTGTTTCAATTGTAAGAAGCTGCAATCTCAAAACAAGTTTATTTCACTTTAAATACAATGGTTTGTCGTTTTGTAATGTAATTCATGATGGTTTTATAGGCAAACGCATATTCTTCACCAGTGTGCAATGTACATACTTCGGTCTAAATCGGTGACTATTCAGGTTATTAGACATAAGTTCCATACAAGCAAATATATATTTTTCCAATCCTGAAGCAGATGGCTGCGCAGAGATGACTTTAAAACTAGCATCGTTGTCGGGCTGGGCGTGTGTCATCCTTAGAAAGGTACAAAGAAACTGAAACTGACAAAAGTATCAAGCTTTATTAAAAATTGGAATGAATAAACTAAATTTCTCCTTCCAGCAGCTTTTTACTGCCTCTGAAAAAGTCATCTGAGGGTATACTGATCTATTTCTATCAGTTTTAAGTGAAAGAGGTGGTGGTGGGGCGTCAGTCTCTTTTGTTCTTTTGGTCATGACTCGAATGTCTTATGATATATTGATGATGTTTAGATATCTCCAGAAATTGACGTGCTGCTACAAATCTTAATTTCATTGTAAGCTCCTGAAATGTATTTAGATACAATTTGAATTGATTTGAAAATACTTACTTTTTTGCAGGTGTTTTTTTGTAGACAGCTTGTACAATGTTATTTGCAGAACTTCGAAAAGGTGACCTATTTGTAAATAGAAGTTGTTTGGGTCATCAAGTGGTGGACCGCTTCACGCATTCTTTGTAAATCTTGTGTCGAGTGTCGAGTATTGCTTAACGTAAGTGTCCTGATCACAGCGGATTGCTTTCCTGTCTGTACTCATAAAATATACTAACCACTGCTAGACTTTAAAACCAAACAAATAAAACGCAGCAATTACAATGATTGAACCTAAATTCTGACACCCTTAATATATAAGTGTAGGCAATAATAAACGCCAAATAGAATGGCTATGGTACCTTATAATTCGCTGATTAGGGTTTACACATTCGTTTTAAGCCACGTGCTTTCAAACGAGAATGATCAAAAGTTTCATAACTTTTCATGTGAAATATAGCTGGAGTTTCGAGAGCATCTAATCACACACAACAAATAAGATACATGACTTATTTTCTATATTACTTGTTTTCCAACAAGACTGGGTTAGTTCACCTATCAGAGTGATTGATCTTGTGATTTTTTTCAAAGGTGTCCTTGTCATTTGGCTGTCTAAGAGCTACTTCTTATTGTCTGAGAAGTAGCACCAGGACAACACATGCCATGCACGTCAAGTTATTTTATGCCACTTAAATCTCCGAAGAGACTATAGCTTTGTTATCCAAGACCCTTACACAACTTTTGGCCCATTTATTTCAAACAAAGATTAAGTTTTTATAATATTTCACCAACTTAACATTCATATCTTGTTCATAATTACTGCAAGTATTTTCATAATGCTCGACTTTGGTTACCAAATGCACCTACAGCGTAGCTGATAGGTAGCTTCAAGATGCTTTGATATTGTTTCACTAAGCGTTACTGCTGTTAGTTAAATTGTTAAAATAATTTTGACTGTAATAGCGTTTAAGAACTTTTTTTTCAAACTTTTGAGGTTACAGAAAACGCTTTCTAAAGATTGTATTTAAAATACCTAAAAAACGATTTAAAAAAGTTGGCCAAGCGTCAAAAGTAGCTGGGGGCGATTGCAAAAAGTGGGCGTGTGCAAGCTTTCTTGTGACAAATCCCCCTCTCTTTAAAATTTTGAGTGACATAATAAAATGGTATTTTGGTTTATTGTGATTAACTTGTTGTTTTTTTATAACAGTAATTAAGCAATCGCCCAAAGTGTTTTGGCGTGGGGATGAGAGGTGGGGCTATAACAAGAGGTTGAGTTTGTTAGAAAGAATATGGCACTTTATAACCGTATCCTTACAAAAAAGTTTTTATTTGGTTCTAAGTGTATTTAGTTAGTAAAACACGTTAATAAACGTTATTCGGTTTCAGAATGTAAAGGGTAGTTTTTGCTTTGAAAAACGTTATAACCTATTTATAACCAAATTAAAACGTTCTTATGTTTAGCGGAAGGAATTTATTTTCCCACGAAACGTCTATTCGCGAAAATAAATTTTTGAAAAGTGTCAGTTCCGAAATGAAGTAAATTGAATGAAAAATACCAAAACTATTCCACTCACAAATATTGAAAACATGGCCCGGAGATAAAACTGTCGTCTGAAACATGTATAGCTTTGTATCTATAAAACTAGAATACGCAGAATACCACTGCCACCACTAGGTCTAGCTTTGCTGCTTCACCTCATGAGTACGGATATAAACACTAAGAATCCCGCCACACGCAACATGCGGTGTGTCAGGGTTGGGATGAGAACATACAAATATGTCTGACAAAACTGTTGATCTAATTACATTTCTCTCCTTTTAACTGCGCAGAAATTGTTTGCAATTTACAAAACGCTATATTATTATTTCAAAACAGTAAAAAAAGTTGCGTAAGGAAATTATTCCCGCCAGGGAAGTCCAATGTCCCGGGCCGGCATTTCGCCAAAATTTTATGCGAGCAATTTGTTGATTAATCCCTATCATAAATAACATTATTTTTCATTAATTTATTGCTGGACCGGAAACTTGCCAAACTTCCTTTAAACTATCCGAGCTTTAGCTAATCTACTCGTGATATTAATCTAATCGGGTTTTTGTAAAGGCACTAAAGCCGTTGACTACATACTGCTATTTTAAAACAATTAAATAAATTGTTTGTCTTTTGGCGTTAAATTAATATCATACGCTTTGATAGTATCTTAACTGAAAAACAGGCTTGTACCAGCATCAATTTCATCATTTCTGGTATTGTTTTCAAATATTATTTGAAATCTTTCACTAGATAAAAAGATAGGATTTGAACTTGTCTCATCCTCAGTATTGTTGTCCTCCTCATTATCTGACTCTGTAATACTTATTGAAACACTTTCAACGACATCCCCTCCTGATGTTAAAGAGCCTTCTTTCGCGTGGTATTTCATCATGTGATCATTAGCCAGAGGATTGAATTCTGCGTTTGACACACGGATCATATCGCGCGCAGGCTCAGTATGCAAACATCGGTCACATAATCCCAACAATTTCCATGTTTTGTCGAACTGGCGTTTTTCAGTTTGATAATCCGGATCTTGTTTGATGAACGACATAATGTTTCGACACATGTACAAGGCTAGTTGCCGCATCTGACAGCATTTACGCATGTCATCGTAAGGAGTGTCAAGCTTGTGATAGCATGTGAATATTTCCATTTTATCGTGATCTGAAAAGAAATGGATTAATCCACCCTTCGTTAGTGATAGCTCAAGCTCTTCAAATATCAATAAAGCAAACATTATTCTACAATTGTGTGCTCCATGAAAGTTATATTTTCTTATGCTGTGAAATAAGCAATTTTTCAGCATATATGATGTGATGATCTCATCAGAATAAAACTTGCCAACGATGTGGTCTGCATAAGCGAAGTTCCTCTCTGACTGAAGGCATATCGCTGGCAATCGCAAACACTTGGACAATATATATCCTTCTTTTATGCACCTTGGAAATGCCAGCATAATTTCTCTCTCAACAGTATGAAATGAAATAGGCCAGAAGTATTCACTATCTGGGTCTCCCCCTTTGGCTACAGCATACAGGTCACAAGCAGCATCTATATCCAAACTGCGTCTCAAGTTTTTCATAAAGTCACCGGTTATTTGTATAGCAGGAACAATATCCGCTTTTACCCGCAAATCTTTGAACACGCAACCGTGCCATCTAAACACCAAATTTGCTATTTTGTGGTTTCTATCACAAAAGAGAAATATTAAACTATTCCTAGAAGGTACAACTTGTTTTGAAGCTTCCTGCAATGCACTTGTAAACCTTCTATTGAATTTCCAAGGCTTTAAGCTTTTACTATCTTCCTTGATTTGCACATGAAATGGGCTTTCCTTAGGTATCCAGGAGATGGAATAATTGTCATCCGAAACGACGCATACATAGTCAAACTCGTCAGGGAGAAATGTTTTTGTGTCTTCACTCACGCTTCCAGCGGTGTGTAACGTGAACTTAAATTTGTCATCTAATACTGACGACAAATTTTGTAGAAACTCCCGAATGCATTGCTCGACAAGCGATGCCTCTTCTACAGCGAGCGGACTCTCAAAAGAAGAATCTAAACAGGATCGAGCCAATTTAAACAACTCATTGCAGCTTAATTCTGCACCTAGTTTCCAGTCAACAGCGCGGGAAAGATCGCATTTGGTTGAGGCACATGACAGAAGCCTAAACCATTTCTTCCATTCGCTAAATTCTGTACTGTGGGTAAACGAATTTACTTCTGGCAGCAAATCATTCAATGAGGAGTATATGACGTCGTTCTCTAAAGATTCATATAATGGTTTTATGCCAAATGTATCTTCATTAACAACATCGTCTAGTGACAAAGGCACTTGGAGGCAAGAGGGTAATCCAAGCCGGATTAATTCGCATAACGCTGAACAAGAGTCAACCTTGAGCAGTTCTTGTATAATGCCAGTCATTTGCATAATATCAACGCCTTGGTATCTCATCAGTTCTTCAATTATATTCGGTTCGGACGAAAGCATGACTGCATATTCTAATGGGGAATACTCATCCCACGTTTCTACTATGGCATCGTGCGAAATTAAGAGCTTAACTTTTGCCAGTGATTGCCTATATACAGCAATATGCAGAGTGGTCATTCCGTTGCCATATTTGGCATCAGTACACTGCTTTGCATCAAATACAGTTAGCATTTCATGGCAGACGTTAACCGGCATTTTATCGACTGCAGTAGCGAATGTACTTTGAATATCAATGGTATTTCCCGAAGAGAAAATGTTTATAATCCTCAAAATTTCATTTGAAGAATTAAAAAATTCATACGATGCATTTCGAAACAAAGTAGTAAGCATGCGACTTGACATATTCTTCTTTACAATAAATGGTTCAAGTTCATAAAACTTGAAAAGAAAGGTAATAATTTCACTGTTAGAATTAAACAATGCACGGTCCATTAAATCCCATCCCTTTTTTGTGGTACACGGGTCATCTCTGGTAACAAGTCGCTTAGTCAAAGCTCTACTGAGTCTTTCTGTTTTATTATTCCACACCAACATATGCAAATGTTCGTGCACGTCTTTTTCATCAGCTTTTATAGTATTTTGGCAACAGTTATGTATTTCAGAGTTACTTGCTAAGCATGACGACGAATAGCGACGCATCATCCATTTTGCATGCACCATTAAAAACAATGAATATAACTGGAACGTCAAGATCAATAATATAACCGTACTTGACAAGATGGTAAGTAAAGTCTTACCACTTGACAATTCGCAAGTGACGTCTTCCACGTCAATATCCCAATATCCTGGACATAAACAACTAAACCGTATAGTTGTATATTCCTTTGAACTATTTTTGAGCACCAGATTGTATAGTCTGTTGCATTGAAATTCCGTTGTCTGATTTGAAAATAGAAAATAATTTTCAACACAATTATTGGAGCAGAATGTATTAGTTATATTCGGTGTTGGCGCACATGAGTCTTGAAAGTCAGTAAAATTTTCTCCACAAAGTAGTGGTGCCTTAAAAGGCAGAGTTTCTTTTCCATAACCCAAGGAAATATAAAACAAAACATATAATAATCCAAGTATGACGAGAATCCATAAGACACTACAAAGTAACATACATAACCACGCACACAGAAAAAAAACAATAAAAAATATTACACTTTCAATAACAGCGTCATATCCTCTTCTATCGGGTACCTTGATTGCGTATCGATTCATTGTTCTGTAATATTATTTTTACTGAAATATATTTATTTTCATAGCTACATCACATTTCAGAGTCTTGTTTGAACAATAATTATACTTAATGCACACAACGCTTTGCTTGTAGTTGTACTATATATAATTCAAACGCAACGAAATTCAATCCCATTAGATATGAACTGTTGAGGTCAAGCCTGTGCTTTGTATAGCATCATAAGATAAGAAAAGAGAAGATAAGATAAGCTTTATTCTAATTTCTAACAGGATACATGCAATACACTAAGTAACTAAAACATAAAAATGACATATAGCAATTGGTCCAAACCAAACCGTTTATAGTAAATGCAATAAAAATAGTATTTCGTTTGAGAAATTAGAAATGCGTAGCTAGAAGTTGTAATAACTTGTACGAGAGCACGCCATTACACACTCAATCATTAGTTCTGAGGTAGTTACACAAGACTATGTCACACTATAACACACAGAAATTTATTACTAATAGCAATATTGAACCTGAGAAAAAATCAAAAACACATATATTTGAAGTAAAAACTGCTATGTAATATCAATTAAGGGTCTTTGCATTGTAAAATAAATACTGTTTTAGTTTATATTTAAAAGCACCTTCATTATTCTTGATCTAATGATTTCGGGTAAATAATTCCAAATTTTTACACCAACAAGCAAGATACAATTTGATTTAAGACTAGTTCTAACTAGATTGGTTTTAATTTTTTTGTCTTGTACTTACCGTAATGATTTAATTTACTAAGTAATACATCGTGATTCAAAGTGTCAAACGCTTTCTTTAAATCTATAAATACCCCTATGGTAATTTTGTCAGAAAAAATCAAAAACACATATATTTGAAGTAAAAACTGCTATGTAATATCAATTAAGCGTCTTTGCATTGTAAAATAAATACTGTTTTAGTTTATATTTAAAAGCACCTTCATTATTCTTGATCTAATGTTTTCGGGTAAATAATTCCAAATTTTTACACCAACAAGCAAGATACAATTTGATTTAAGACTAGTTCTAACTAGATTGGTTTTAATTTTTTGTCTTGTACTTACCGTAATGATTTAATTTTCTAAGTAATACATCGTGATTCAAAGTGTCAAACGCTTTCTTTAAATCTATAAATACCCCTATGGTAATTTTGTCATCTAATGAGGTGTACATTTCTTTAATCAATTCCAAAAGTGCATTACTGGTAGATCAGTGTGTTATAAAACCATACTGACTGTCGCTTGATATATTATGTTTATCAATAAATGCCTGCAATCTTCTGTCAAAAAGCTTTTCCAAAATTTGGAACTGTGGCAAAAGTGACATCGGTCTATAATTGCTAAAATCATCGTAATGTCTTGTTGTCTTATTCTTAAAACCATTAACAACCTTAGCAACTTCATTTTCGTCTACAGGTCTAATAAAGAATGAAGAAGAGTTTCTTTCATGAATCAATATACGCTGTGTATATTGCAGAAGAAAGGCAATAGCCGATGAGCATTCTTAGACAGTCCTCCCCTCTTTAGCTTTTCTCTGCGGAATACTGTTACATCTAAAGTGTGTGTTTTAAATGGCCAAAGTAGACGTAGTTCAAAATTTTCCGGTTAGTCAACCAGAGAGCATCTGGTGTAGACTGACTGGTAATATACCATACGGATACATCTTAGATACAAATTACAAGCTTTTCTATTAAATTAGTATTGTTTACATAGATGTAATAACTACACAATAAGGGATCATCCATAAAGTATGTACTTGTGGACGGGTAGGGGTCTAAGGCAAAGCGCAAGGGGGTGTGGGCAGCTGCGCACATACGCTAATTTTAGTGTATGTGAGTGCATGTGTCAGTGCAAGCGTACGCACGAACACTGGGAAAGGGGTCTTGGGAAAAGCGTACGCACTGCGTACAAGGGGAGGAGATAAAAATTGAAAGAGTTTTGTGTACGCACCTTATGGATGACCTTTTATTGAAAAATGGCTGTACTTAGGCAAACAAAGCACCACGCACATTCATAAACAGTACATGCATGCTTTGACTCCAATGCCGTTACGATCAGTAGAGAATTTGCTTGAAGGGTGTTTCTAAGTAGGTCATAATGGCAACGGACAAAATGGCAACGAAGAGAATGGCAGCAGACATAATCCCGGTAAACTTTTTTTGGGTTGGAAAGCGTTTTCTAAACGTTTTTTATGAAACCTAAAAAAACTTTTATTTTCGTTATATATGAAATGCTAGATAACGTTTTTTGGGAACGTTTTATGAAGGCTTCAAGTGAAACCTTTTCCGAACCATTTTGACGAGGTTTTGACAATAAAATTGCGAAACCCTTTTTTGCGATCCTTAAAGTAATAGTCAATTGTAACGTTCATTTGAGACAATTGATCAATCAAACAACAGTACAACACACCAATTCACAACTAAAACATTCGTACCAACACGGGATTGAACTCGTCGGGACTTCTGGCATCCTACGCATCGGTCTTACCTCTACGCATCCGGTTAACTACCAATATCTTGTTTCTATGTGATCTTTAACAGTTTACTTTTCACATTTTCCTGTTTTTGTTTAGCGGTGCTTTTAACATTTTTTTTTTTAATAAAATAACCTTGTATTTTGCTTTCATAGTGATTATTTGCATAGGATTAGTTGATCGAGGCAAATAACATTCTTAGCTAGTAATATAGAAAGAGTGTAAGTTGACCTCACAGAATATCATTTTGATATCGTAACATAATAACTAAAATCAAATGAATGATACATAAAAGTCAATATTAGATTTTAAAATGATATGTTTAAATCTTTATTAGTACCTAAAATTTCAAATCGTGCAGCGCCTAGACAGGCTATACTACTCCCTAACCTATCACAAACTTGAACGCCTACGTATGGGATCTACCTGTGTTTGTTTTAATCCTAATTGCCAGGAAGTTTCATGACAGCTAAGATTAGACCCCCATCCTACCCTGGGATCCTTCTTTGTTTGTTGTATTCCTAATTTCCAAATATAACCGTTGAGATGTTCGAAAACAACAAGCAAAGCGACAGAAAATTCTGCTATTACAGTGACCACCCTGAGCCCATGGAATGTTTGAACATTCAGTGATATGTTGTTTATCTATTGAATGCTATTCACTGACGGTTTCAGCGTTCGCACTACCATAACATACAAAAACTCTTGGGAAGTACACCACATTATTTTGGTTAATATATTACATGAGTTATTACTTGGTTATTAGTAAGCTACACAAATTCTGTTTTTTTTGGATAAAAATATGCATAAAATTCAAAACATATGTCATCGTTTACAACACAAAGCATTCCAAATTTGAGTAAGCTGCGATGAACATAACTAGAGATATTGTTTCAAACGTCAGTCTTTTCTTAAAATTCTGGGGTTTACTCGAAAGTCTTATTATTTTACAACATATCTCCTTTGAATTCGTTTAAGCAATTTCTATTTTTGTATCAATTATTGACACTATGGCATAATGTCTTGTAATGAATGGAGCTTTGCGTGAAAGAAAAAGACAGAATAGTGTGACAAAGAGACCAATAAAAAGAACACAAGTGAAGCAGAAAGTAAATCAATCAGTAACAAAGTCTGATTGACACTTGGTTAGAATGTTTCTTACGCCGTTTTGCTTCTAACTAATAAGTGTTATCATTTAAAGTTCAGAATAATTTGGAAAGTAATCATTTGAACTTTTTATTACTACATGAAGTCGAAAAGGGGGATGTATACGCTCTCCTAGAATCATTTTATATACCCATCCAACTGAACTGAAGCCACAAGAAGGGGTTGAAGACAATGCGGACTATCCTGAGTAGTCATTTTATTCTTAGGATCCATGATGATAATTGATAGCACCAAGCCGGTTTGAGGTTAAGCAAGGCCGAATCCCACAAGCGATTCAAAACACTTATCCTGATTAATAAAATAACACTTATTCGTGTAAAATAATTTTTTTTTTACTCAATTGGTTTCATAACGTGGTAAACCGGTAGGTAGATATGTAGTTTTTTCAAAGACACGAAAAACCCTATGCGGGTCTTATTGCGTAATGAAGGTTTAATGATATTAAAAATTAACTAATCTAAAATCTTGTTATAATGTAAAGAGAACATATATATATATATATATATATATATATATATATATATATATATATATATATATATATATATATATATATATACTAAAACAAATGTTGAATGTTTCAATATACAGGTAAAGGTTTACCTCTTTGAGGTAGGAAACTATTTTATTTCGCGGGACAGTATCAAACAGTTGCTTAATTGAGTCAACTCTGAAATATCCTGCACGGATATCGTTAAAATCAGTGCAATCTATTAGAATGTGCTTCATTCTTAGGCGTCCTTGACAGGCGGTGCATTGAGGTGGAGGTCCGCCTCGTATTATATGTTTATGACTGACGTGTGTATGCCGTATTCTGAATGTGGAGACACTCCTACAACCGACCAAGGGATTTATTTGGAACAGTCTGTTATTCCTCTGCTCGTTCAATTGTTGCCAAATACTTTTGGTGTACTTCGAAATTTGAAAACGGAATGAGGATATTAGAGGGCCTCTTTCTCCTCCTTGTCGACCATCTCGTTGCCCTGAATACCCACATGGCTCGGGACCCAGCCGAAAACTATTTCCTTGTCGGATTTAGTTGCATCGTCATGTCATTCTACCAGATCGAGAACTGCAGGATTCGATATTTGAATGTTTTCAACTTATTGCAATACTGACATCGAGTCTACGCATAGTATGACTTTCTTATATTAACTTATCTTGAAAATTTGGATCGTCAGGCTGGAGGGCTTTGATCTCGGAAGTAAAGAGAGAAGAGCCATCGGGGAGCCCTTTTACAAAATGTTGTTTTCTGTTATAACTGAAGCAGTTGCTTTCCCTCAAGTTTAGAGCCGTCAGTGAAAATTAAATGGTGGTCCTTGTACGATTCCTTTAGCTCACCAAATTTGGATATGAAGAGGTGTGGGATGGTTGTTTATTTAGATAGGCTGTAAGACATTTCAGCACTATATTGGCCTCGCTAATTTCCATGATAATCCTGCTGGAACTCGGAAAGTTTGCTATTGATTCTAATATAATTCCACATTGCTCTAAGTGAGGAATTACCCTGGTTCCCAATGGAGGGGTTAAGTTTGTTCCTCTCTCGAGAAAAGTCTGTTGTGATAGGTCGGGTTTTGTCTGTTTGCGTTGTGTCTGTCACGTAAAGCATTGCAAGTTTCAAACGGTTGTTCATTGGCTTCAATGTGTAGGCTTTCTGATGGAAATATTCTAAAACGTTCAAAAAAGACAGAAACCCTGATTTTGTATGGGATTGAGCATTTTGAGGAATACTTACGATCTTATTAGCGCCCTATATCTCTATCGGCACCCCAGTCCTGGGCGGAAATAACTCGCATTAAATTCAGTGATTTCTGATATTTCCTTTTTAGATCTTTGATATGAGGGATAAAATTCAGTTTTGAATCGAAGATTAGGCCAAGAAATTAATTTGCTTAGCAACAGAGATTTGTATGTCAGTTAGAAATAAAACTGGACCATCATGTTACTTTCGCTTGGTACAAAAGTGCATGCAAACTGTTTTTGCTGGTGAGAATTTAAAACCGTTTAGGTTTGACTATATTTTGCTGAAGACGACGTTGAAAATGATTCATTTTGTCTATGCAAGATATGGTGAAATCATCCACGAAAATAAACCGTCTTTCCCGTGCTTCAAAGAAGCTTTGATGCAATTTATTTTATCAAGTCTAAGAATAATAGGAATGATAGAATACATCCTTGGAAAAACCTTCTTCTTGTTCATAGTAATCCAAAAATGCAGAACCTAGAAGTAGCCTAAAGCACCTATCGTTCAGGAAAGCTTTTATGAATTTTGGTAGGCGGCCTCGAAGTCTGAGTCTGAAAGCCTCTCTCTTTTTTCTTTGCATGTTTGCCAAAAGCATTTGTTTCCAAGTACCAACTTAATCTTTCTACCACATAGGCGTATAAGTGGGGGGGGGGGGGCAGGGGGTCTTACCTTTTCAGAGTGCGGGCCATGGTATCCGTCGGCCCAATCCTGTTACGAAAGTTTGCCCCCCCCCCCCCCCCCCCAGTTGTAAAACCGTGGCTACACCTTTCAGCCACCATTCTTTCAAAGGTTTTGCAAAGGGAGCTATTACGTGATATAGGACGGTACTTCTGTGGTTTTGTTTGGTCTTTGTTTGGTTATGGTATTGATATTATTGTAGCTTCTTTCCAAGTTTCTGGGAAGACTCCGGTATCCCAAGTTTTATTAAAAGGTTCTGGAAGGACCGCGAGTCTTTGTTTCAGCAGCCGTTTTAAAATATGAAAATGGATGTCATCTGGTCCTGCAGCTGAATCGTCTGAATTATTAATTGCAGCAAGAGGTTCGTTAAAAGTGGATTTACTATTGTAGTGTTTGGTGTTGTCTGATGAAAAGTTTATAGAAGATTTTTCCGAAAGTGTTTTGTGCCGAATGAATTGAGGTGTGTGATTGGAAGACGAGTTGGATTCAAAGGTTTCGCCTAGGTTATTCAAAATTTCCTTTCGATTTGATATTGAAGAGTTGCCATCCAAGATGGTTGAGTGGAGCAAAGGAGTTTTTGCCAGATATTTTTTAAATTTTGTCCTATGTTTTGTTCAGTGAAGTTTTGACGTTAAGTTTTGAAACAAATCGCTGCCAAGTTTTGAAATTAAATTTCATAAAATAATGTCAGAAAAACGTTTTAGGAAAAGTCTTCAAATAAAGTTAAACATAGCTTTGCCTTCAGATATTGGCTAAGCCCTCGTGCAATAGTCACCCTTCAGATTTTGGCTACACCCTAGGGCAATAACCATGTTTGTATTTACCCTTCGTATATTATTTCCTATTATTCCTGCTTAAATGAACAATTATTTGCCCCGCATTAAAATAAAGTGCAATTATTCTAATCTTAATCTGTTGTCACGTTGTGATTTTTATTTGCAAGTATACTTCAGAACATTATATAATTGCAATGTAAAAATAATTGCAGTTATTGGTATTAATAACCTTAATTAAATTTTAAAATATGTTTAATTTGCTTATTAAGCCCATAACATCTTATAACAGGTTTTCTATCAGTGTCAAATGCATGTCGTTTATACAACATGTCCTTCAAAAAATCATGCTAAGCACATCCCTGTTTTATTATATGTCTTTTGAGGTTGTTATCTTTTTTTTACTTTGTCAACCCACCATTGTGCTGTCCTGTTTTAGGCGAGTCCTGAAATTGATGAAAAACGCACATCTTAATTTATTTTCTTCAACTTCAATACCACGAGGAAAATAAATAAATTGTTATATCCTAGGTTACATTCGTAAACAACTACAAAGCAATAGAAATTACTTTTTTTTATTCATTTGGGCTTAAATAAAAAGTCATTCCCATTGAATTACTTGGGTAGTTCATGCAACATGGATAACTTATTTATTTACAAGCAACTTAACTAAATTATTGGTGGCTTTAACACAAGACATTAAAATGGAATAAATACTTGAAACCCCTATCTCTTGCTTCACTGATCACAAACCCACTACGGAAAACAAATGCTAGATTTTTTAGAAAAAGACAGACGTCTCTTCCCATTACCTATGGACTCCCATAGTAATGTTTCTCCGCATGGATATTTCTGAGCATGAAACACCGGTTTTGATATGAGCGGAGGTTGAACCAATAGCTTAGAAATTGATAAATTTCCTTTCATGTCTGTAATCGTAGAGATATAAACAACAGTGCAATAAAATGTGTCGAAATAAAATTCGAGGAAGAGAGTAACATGTAGGAGATTCTATCCTCTGCTGCTTGAATAAAATAGCATGCAGTTGTTTGTGTTTCTTTTTATTTTTTAAACGCGCATTTCTTATTTGGTTATTATAACAGCTATTACATAGTCATGTGACGGTGGTCCTTGTGGGCTGTACTATTTATTTTCAAACAATATTTTGGAGTTAGTACATTATTCATTGTTAACAATAATAGAAGTCACATATTGCGCTATAAATTGGTTTACCAGACATCACCCTGGGGTCAACCCGAATTATTATTTTAATCATATAATTCATATTCATTATTATCTTAATCATTTTCTTGTTGGCATAAGTAATGATTCTTCCTCCATGTCTTTACACTGCATCGTTTCCGCACATGTCATAACTGTCTGATGATGTGCTGTTCTCAAGGGCTGCGGGGACACGTTTCCGGGCAGATTGTCTTTGATTCCACTTTGTCCGCTGTTCGACTTTTCTCAAAAGAAATTACTTATCTTTTCCTTCCTGACAAGAAGAGCTTATCGTTATGCTGGAATGTTATTTGAAAACAACTTTTTCATTGTAAATAATTATTCAGATACGACCACAAAATAGTATTACCTAAGTAATCTAATAATCACTAATGGACACTTCCGCTAAAAAAACTTCGGCCCACTTTTGGACGGTTATGCTCAGCTCTTATTTTTCATTTCACCACCTCGGCCCATTTTAGACATATCCGCTAAGATTTTTTTAATTAATTCACCACTTCAGTCCATTTTGGACATTTCGGTCCAATATTTTTTTGATGAACTTGTAAATTATAATATTTTTTATCAGTAAAACATTATATTAATGCAGAATCAGGCTTAATATTTGCGCATCCCAATTCTTTCCTTTAGTACCATTAAATTTTGCCATTAGCGGAATTGTAAGTTCCCTGTAAATCTTCTTATCCAGACGGAGCAGCTATGGTGGAGCAGGCAATCTTTTAGGACATTATTTATGGAATTGAACATTTTGTTGTTACGGTTGCTTTGACATGAGAACTTGACATTGGTTAAATCCTGTGAATTTGGCGTCCTGTAAAACTTCCAGCTGTATGCAAAATAGTGATGTGTTTTATTTCTCATTATTTGCTGGTCATTTTGCAGTTGGTCAATTTGCCTACCCCCGCTATAACTGTGTAAACTGCAGTGTAATGTACTCTGTTGAATAGCTTCATGCTTCGGAATTGTATGTAATTCTATTATCATCACGCTGCAAAAAGAATTTAACATACACAGTTAAGGCGACCAGCAATTGAAAACATGCAAGGTAAAATCACGTATTATGATGGTCGGCTGTGTTTCAAACCTTAATTGCAATTTATATTTCAAAGTACTGTCCTTTTCTTACCCATTGTGTAAAAGCTCAGTCCAGTAAGATCGATAAGATACGGTAAGGTTTTAATGAAACCACACTATTTAGACCAACTATAACTTATAGCGTGTTGTTGCATTTTAAAAACCAAGAATTTTTGTTACTGCATGAAAGATTATAAACAAAATTTGTTTACTAACGCTCTGGGGAATTCGATGACAAATATGAGGAAGACAACGGTGAAGAAATAAAAGACGGTTAGCTTGTCAAGATGCTCCCCCTCCCTCCTCCCTACGTCTCACAGCACGGACGGGGTAGGAGGCATAAAGAGCAAGATAAATAAGTGAAAAGATGGTGACGTTTATTTATATGAAAGCTGTGTCGTGTACTCATTCAAAACTATATTTTATATGAACTGATACACGTGACGTTGAGAACGCCTAGGGCTCAAAGTTAACGCTTTCCCGGAGCAAATGAAATATTTTTTGGCAAATAAAATTTAATTTTCTATTCAGTGAATGTGAATTCGTAATACATGTACAAATAACTATTACTTTTACAGTCTCCTCAAAATCTGATACATGAGCGCGGCTTTATTAAACACTTGTATAAGCGGACCCTAAGCATTTGAAGTATTCGAGCTTTTAGTGTATGTCATCTCTATGTTTGCATAAGTCTGACGTGAGACTTATTAACGTCGAGACTGCTAGTTTTTTGCAGTATTTATTTCCTTAAATGTAAGGATCGATTTCATTGGCTGAAAATTCACTAAATATTGTTACAATTTTAAATAAAAACTTCCTAAGTATTATTTATAAATGACAAAAGCAATTGCCATGCTGCTGCATTATTACAGGCGGTGGAAATGAGTTCTTACAAAATATTTGTGCTTATTATTTACACACATTAGGCACAAATACAACCACAAAGTATAAATTATAAAATATGTGGCGGACAAGTGGAAAAATTACACTTGCCCGACTACCAAGCGCAGAATAAAGTAATTTTTTAATCATGGCATCACATCCAAATCCCGAATTCATATTTATACATTACCTAATATGTTTAGCGAATACAAGGTCTCACACGGACATATATTGTTCTTAATACAAAAAACCATCTCAGGTAACAATCCAGTAAATACAATGCCATAAATACATTTTGAAAATATTTTAAGACATCTGCTAGTTGAAAAAAAGCGTTCAATTGCAGGTAGACAGCATGGTAATTTCCAAGTCTTTGGCATTGAAATGGACGCCATACCTGTTGCGCATGTACACAATCTTCGTCAGATATAGTCTCTTAGATGAGCTACCTATAAAACGCTTTTTTTGGCGTTAGAGTGGTTTCACCGAGCTTGTCTGTATAATTCACATAGAAAAGCAAATCTTGCTTTTCACTTTCCTCGATTTATACACTCATAAATTGGATAAAGTCAATAAAAGGTAAATTGCCCATGGACAAAGAAATGTATATCTCCATCGTGTTAAGAATCACTGTTAATGGTTTCTCCCTGTACTTGCCCAATCTATCCATGATGAGGTAGCTATCGTATGCGACTAAATTGTAGAATACCTCTGGAATCACATACTCTCCTTTTTGAACTTCAAAGCGAGATTACATCAATAATGTTGCGTTGATAGATAATATGTTGTTGCTTTGAAATGTGTCAATTTGGGCTATAGGTGTTGAAAAACTTATTGAGTTTTTGTTCGTAAGATGTCTAGATGCTAATCCTTTCAGGATGATTTTCTACTGGATCGAGTTGTGCTTATATCGACCATAACAAATGTTTATTTTGGACATGTATGATGGTTTTCTTGCTCTTCAGTGGTTTCGGTGGTGGAATGTAGCTATTGTCTAAAATAGAGTCATGCAGAGCGGTATGTATGCATATCTTAATCAAATATCCCATCTCTTTCTTTCCTGCTCGTATTCCTGACAAGGTACCATCGATGTGCTAGGTTTGGAAGTATTATCCTGCTCTGGTGGATATGCTTATTTATCACGCCTTCATATTTAATTTTGCTGTACATATTGTGCATGGTCATAAACCATTTGATACCTCGCTGCATATACCCATTAAGATATTGTTGAATAGGATGTTTGAAGTCCTTGTGAGACTATGAAATGATTGCCTATGAAATTATTTTTTGCAGTGGTTGTATATTCCCATGACAAACAAGTCTATTTTGTGCAAGACTGCTATCAGTGTAAAATTCTTAGTCATATTCTTACCGAGGAAAGCGCGATTTCATATGCACTGCCTCTATGCACTGCTGAAATGTCGACTGTTACAGTGCCGATTCCTGCCTCTTCATGTCAGTTTTGGCAGTAAAAGCTTTTCCACACATGTAGTATTTGTATGGCCTTTTATAAACGGTGTGAATGTGTCTTTTCACATTGAAATAATTAACACATATCTTCTCACAATGCCAACAGATATGCAATTTCTCCATGCTAGATTAACAAATCACAAATTTGATCAGTGTTTGGAAGAATGTTGTCATTGAACTGCACATGGGCTGGAACGAACTGGTCTAAGCGTTGTTTCACTGTATTTTATTCATATATTTTTCAATTCGACTTTCTTGATGTTGTGGCTTCGACATCCAGATCAACACTGTGGGGAAAGTAATGTTGTTACAGAGTCATTAGTAAAGCAATATCTTTGAATACGTCTCGTTCGTCTTCAAATCACGTAACGTGCCCTTGATAATGACCTTCATAGAACTTAGCACTATCTGGGTGATGTTACTGCAACGTATTGGAAGATGTAATGTTTGGTCATCAAATTACTTGAGTAATGTTTTTGGAAATTACTTTCAATGAGGTGATTTACTTTTGATAGGTCTCTTCCTCTGAGAATTGCTTTATGGTCTACTTTTATAGTTCATGTGGTGAAAAAGTATGGACAGTAGTGGCATAGACGAAGGGAGCCGCCTTAGACCTTTTGGTATAAAAATAAAACATTGATTTCTATGACATTTGAATTACCGGTAGTCTATTCTTGAAAAGCCTACGTAAAAATATTTGGTTTCTTATTTGCTAGAGAATTCTGATTTTAAATAATAAGGTGTTATAGACCTAAACTGTTAGTTGAATTCGGGATATATCTGTTTGTTTACCAAGTCTTATCTACAGTGAAATGTGGCTTCTGGGTTTTTTAATGCATTTCATAGTAACTTCAAAGGAATGTTTCGTATTCTGGTGTGTATGCGACTTTTCTGACCAATCTTCTAATTTTTCAAGCTTTGCAAAATATTTGGTAGGCAGTCTTTTATCAGAATGTGAAAATAATATGATTTGTACATTCAATGAATCATTGTTAGATAGAAGCGCTACATAAAAAGACAGCAACGGGCATAAGTCTCGAAACTAAATACTTGTTATGCATTCATTCCAATTTCAAAGCGTGTTAATGTTTATTAAACAGAGATGTCGACTAGGAAAGGATGATTTCATCACAAGAATGAAAAAAAACTAAGAGTGTTTACTAATCTGAGTGTATTCATTAAGTTGCGTGTGAATTTATACACACTTTAGTAAACACTTACTAGAATTGCTCTATGACACCATTACTTCAAGGTCGCATTAAATACGACTACGCTCTCTATTCCAATTTATATGTTGACTAACCAGAAGAGTAATTGACTATCTTATCAAGCATGGTTTGTGTGTCTTGATGTTTGGGTGTTCACCAACTAAAATTGCATTTCACTTTACAATCAATGTGCACGTCTAAGATGAGGGAAGCAATCTTATTGAGTTTACAGGTGAATAGAGTGACTTGTGCAATATCATACCCACCTATATTAAGCACCGGTTGGAATTGTAAGTGCAATAAAAATCAATGACCACTTCACGCGTTCTTTGTAAATCTTGATGTTCCAAAAATAGGAGAGCATGGCAGCTTTAATAACATAAATTAAAGTATCAAGTATTGCTTAACGTAATTGTCCTGATCACAGTGGATTGTTCCTTGCTTTCCTGTTTGTACTAATAAAATAACCTAATAACCACTAGACTTTAAGACCAAACAAATAGAACGCAGCACTTAGAATGATTGAACCTAAATTCTGACACCCTTACTATATAAGGGCAGACAATAATAAAAGCCAAATAGAATGGCTAGGGTACCTTATCATCCATGGAAACGCTGATTAGGGTTTACACGTTCGTGTTAAGGCCACGTGCTTTCAAACTACAATGATCAAAAGTTTGACAACTTGTCATGTGAAATATAGCTGGAGTTTCGAGAGCATCTAATTACACACACGAAATATGGACATGACTTATTTTTTTTATAGTACTTGTTTTCCAACAAGACTCTGTTAGGTCACCTATCAGAGTTTCTGATTTTTTAAAAAAATCTCTAGGGTTTCTTCTTAATTTCAAAAGTTTGTTATTTGGCTGGCTAAGAGCTACTTATTTTCTGAGAAGTGGCACCAGTACAACACATGCCAAGCACGTAAAGTTATTTTATGCCACTTAAATCTCCAAAGAGACTGTAGCTTTGTTACTTAAGACCCTTACACAACTTTTTGGCCCTAAAAATTTCCACTTATTCCAAAATAGATTAAGTGTTTATAATATTTCACCAAGCTAACATTCATATCTTGTTCATAATAACTGCAAGTATTGTCATAATGCTCGACTTTGGTTCCCAAAGGCACCTACAGCGTAGCTGATAGGTAGTTTCGAGATGCCTTGATAATGTTTCACTAAGCGTTACAGCTGTTAGTTAAATTGTTAAAACAATTTTGATTGTAATAACGTTTTCAGAACGTATTTTTCCAACTTTTTTATGTTGCAGAAAATTTTTTCTTAAGGTTGTATTTGAAATACCGTAAAACGATTTAAAAAACGTGTTAAAACGTTTTCTAAAACCGGGGCATTTAGTTGGGCAAGCGTCAAAAGTGGCTCGGGACGATTGCAAAAAGTGGGCGTTTGCAAGCTTTCTTGTGATGCTCCCCCTCTGCTTTTGAATGAGATACTAAAATGGTATTTTGGTTTATTATGATTAACTTATTGATATTTTATAACAGTAATTAAGCAATCACCCAAACTCTTTTGGCGTGGGCTGAGGGGTGGGGCAATTACAAGACGGGACGTCTGTTAGAAAGAATATAATCCTATAAAAAGTTTTTATTTGGTTCGAAGTGTAACTTTTCTACAACCAAAAAAATACATTTGTATTGAGCTAGTAAAAAACGTTACAAAACGTTCTTCGGTTTCAGAATGTAAAGGTTAATTTTTGGTTTGGAAAACGTTATAACCTTTATTTTTACAACCAAATAAAAACGTTCTCATGGGAATTTATTTTCCCATGGAACGTCTATTCGCGAAAATAAATTTTTGTAAAGAGTCATTTCCGAAAGGAAGTAAATTGAACGAAAAAGACCAAAACTATTCCACTCACAAATATCGAAAACATGGCCCAGAGATAAAACTGTCGTCTGTAACACGTATAGTTTTGTATCTATAAAACTAGAATGCGCAGAATACCACTGCCACCACTAGGTCTAGCTTTGCTGCCTCACCTCATCGATACGGATATAAACACTAAGAATCCCGCCACACGCAACACGCAGTGTGTCAGGGTTGGGATGAGAACATACAAATATGTCTGCCAAAACTGTTGATCTAATTGCATTTCTCTCCTTTTAACTGCACAGAAATTGTTTACAATTTACAAAACGCTATATTATTATTTCAAAACAGTAAAAAAGTTGCGTAAGGAAATAATTCCCGCCAGGGAAGTCCAATGCCCCGGGCCGGCATTTCGCCAAAATTTTATGTGAGCAATTTGTTGATTAATCTCTGTCATAAACAACAATATTTTTCATTAATTTATTGCTGGACCGGAAACTTGCCAAACTTCCTTTAAACTGTCCGAGCTTTAGCTAGTCTACTCGTGATATTAATCTAATTGGGTTTTTGTAAAGGCACTAAAGCCGTTGACTACATTCTGCTATTTTAAAACAATTAAATAAATTGTTTGTCTTTTTGCATTAAATCAATATCATGCGCTTTGATAGTATCTTAACTGAAAAACAGGCTTGTACCAGCATCAATTTCATCATTTCTGGTATTGTTTTCAATTATTATTTGAAATCTTTCACTAGATAAAAAGATAGGATTTGAACTTGTCTCATCCTCAGGATTGTTGTCCCCCTCATTATCTGACTCTGTGATACTTATTGAAACACTTTCACCGACATCCCCTCCTGAGTTTAATGAGACTTCTTTCTCCGAGCTTGCCAAGCGGTATTTCATCATGTGATCGTTAGCCAGCGGATTGAATTCTGCGTTTGACACACGGATCATATCACGCGCAGGCTCAATATGCAAACATCGGTCACATAATCCCAATAATTTCCATGTTTTACCGAACTGGCGTTTTTCAGTTTGGTAATCAGGATCTTGTTTGATGAACGACATAATGTTTCGACACATGTACAAGGCTAGTTGCCGCATCTGACAGCATTTACGCATGTCATCGTAAGGAGTGTCAAGCCTGTGATAGCATGTGAATATTTCCATTTTATCGTGATCTGAAAAGAAATGGATTAATCCACCGTTCGTTAGTGATAGCTGAAGCTCTTCAAATATCAATAAAGCAAACATTACTCTACAATTGTGTGCCCCATTAAAGTTATATTTTCTTATGCTGTGAAATAGGCAATTTTTCAGCATGTATGATGTGATGATCTCATCAGAATGAAACTTGCCAGTGATGTGTTCTACATAAGCGAAGTCCCTATCTGACTGAAGGCATATCGCTGGCAATCGCAAACACTTGGACAATATATACCCTTCTCTAATGCACCTTGGAAATGCCAGCATAATTTCTCTCTCAACAGTATGAAATGAAATAGGCCAGAAGTATTCACTATCTGGGTCTCCCCCTTTGGCTACAGCATACAGGTCACAAGCAGCATCTATATCCAGACGGCGTCTCAAGTTTTTCATAAAGTCACCGGTTATTTGTATAGCAGGGACAATATCCGCTTTCACCCGCAAATCTTTGAACACGCAACCGTGCCATCTAAACACCAAATTTGCTATTTTGTGGTTTCTATCACAAAAGAGAAATATCAAATTATTCCTAGAAGGTACCACTTGTTTTGAAGCTTCCTGCAATGCACTTGTAAACCTTCTATTGAATTTCCAAGGCTTTAAGCTTTTACTATCTTCCTTGATTTGCACATGAAATGGACTTTCCTTAGGTGTCCAGGAGATGGAATAATTGTCATCCGAAACGACACATACATAGTCAAACTCGTCAGGGAGAAATGTTTTTGTGTCTTCACTCACGCTTCCAGCGGTGTGTAACGTGAACTGAAATTTGTCATCTAATACTGACGACAAATTTTGTAGAAACTCCTGAATGCATTGCTCGACAAGCGATGCCTCTTCTACAGCGAGCGGGCTCTCAAAAGAAGAATCTAAACAGGATCGAGCCAATTTAAACAACTCATTGCAGCTAAATTCTGCACCTAGTTTCCAGTCAATAGCGCGGGAAAGATCGCATTTGGTTGAGGCATATGACAGAAGCCTAAACCATTTCTTCCATCCGCTAAATTCTGTACTGTGGGTAAATGAATTTACTTCTGGTAGCAAATCATTCAATGAGGAGTATATGACGTCGTTCTCTAAAGTTACATATAATGGTTTTATGCCAAATGCATCTTCATTAACAATATCGTCTAGCGACAAAGGCACTTGGAGGAAAGAGGGTAATCCAAGCCGAATCAATTCGCATAAGGCTGAGCGAGAGTCGACCTTGAGCAGTTCTTGTATGATGCCAGTCATTTGCATAATATCAACGCCTTGGTATCTCATCAGTTCTTCAATTATATTCGGTTCGGACGATAACATGACTGCATATTCTAATGGGGAATACTCATCCCATGTTTCTATTATGGCATCGTGCGAAATTAAAAGCTTAACTTTTGCCAGTGATTGCCTATATACAGCAATATGCAGGGTCGTCATTCCGTTGCCATATTTGGCAGCAGTACACTGCTTTGCATCAAATACAGTTAGCATTTCATGGCAGACGTTAACCGGCATTTTATCCACTGCAGTAGCAAATGTACTTTGAATATCAATGGTATTTCCTGAAGAGAAAATGTTTATAATCCTCAAAATTTCATTTGAAGAATTAAAAAATTCATACGATGCATTTCGAAACAAAGTAGTGAGCATGCGACTTGACATATTCTTCTTTACAATTAATGGTTCAAGTTCATAAAACTTGAAAAGAAAGGTAATAATTTCACTGTTTGAATTAAACAATGCACGGTCCATTAAATCCCATCCCTTTTTTGTGGTACACGGGTCATCTCTGGTAACAAGTCGCTTAGTCAAAGCTCTATTGAGTCTTTCTGTTTTATTATTCCACACCAACATATGTACATGTTCGTGCACGTGTTTTTCATCAGCTTTTATAGTATTTTGGCAACAGTTATGTATTTCAGAGTTACTTGCTAAGCATGGAGACGAATAGTGACGCCTCATCCATCTTGCATGCGCCACTAAAAACAATGAATACAACTGGAACGTTAAGATCAATAATATAACCGTGATTAGCAAGATGGTAAGTAAAGTCTTACTAGTTGACAATTCGCAAATGACGTCTTCCACATCAATATTCCAATATCCTGGGCATAAACAGCTAAATTGTATAGTTGTATATTCCTTTGAACTATTTTTTAGCACGAGATTGTATAGTCTGTTGCACTGAAATTCTGTTTTCTGATTTGAAAATAAAAAATAATTTTCAACACAATTATTGGAGCAAAATGTATTAGAAATGTTCGGTGTTGGTGCACAGGAGTCTTGGTAGTCAGTAAAATTTTTCCCACAAAGTAGTGGTACCTTATAAGGCACAGTTTCTTTTCCATAACCCAAGGAAATATAAAACAAAACATATAATAATCCAAGTATGACGAGAATCCAAAAGACACCATAAAATAACGCACATAACCACGTACACAGCAAAAAACCAAAAAGAAACCCTGTATTTAAAATAATAGCGTCATAGCCTTTTCTATCGGGTACCTTGATTGCGTATCGCTTCATTATTCTGTAATATTAGTTTCACTGAAATATATTTGTTTTCATAGCTACAGTACATTTATCGTCTTTAGAGTCTTGTTTGAACAAGAATTGTACTTAATGCACACAACGCTTTGCTTGTAGTTGTGCTATAAATAATACAAACGCAACGAAATTCAATACTATCAAACATTGAACCGCTGAAGCCAAGCCTGTACTATGTATAGTATCATGAATCAATATATGCTGTGTATATTGCAGAAGAAAGGCATTAGCCGACGAGCATACTTAGACAGTCCTCCCCTCTTTAGCTATTCTCTACAGAATACTGTTACATCCAAAGTGGTGTTTTAAATGGCCAAAGTAGACGTAGTTCCAAATTTTCTGGTCAGTCAACCATAGAACATCTGGTGATGTAGATTAGCTGGTAATATACTATAGGAATACATCTTAGATATAAAGTACTAGCTTTTCTATTAAGTTAAATTTATTTATATAGATGAAATAACTGCACAATAAGGGACCATCCATAAAGTATGTACGCATGGAAGGGTAGGGGTCTTAGGCAAAGCGTAAGGAGGTGTGGGCAGCTTGCACTAACACATACAAGCTAATTTCAGTGTATATCAGTGCATGTGTTAGTGCAAGCGTACACACGAACATTGGGAAGGAGGTCTTGGGCCAACAAAGCACCAAGTACATTCATAAACAGTAAGTTACAAGGCATGCTTTGACTGCAATGCCGTTACGATCAATAGAGAACTTGCTTGAAGGGTGTTTCCATGTAGGCCATAATGTCGGCCAATATGTTAGTCTCCACCCAAGAATTTTTACAAAGAGACCGATATATTTATAGATGTTTTAACGGCTTTTGCATATCCACTGTCGCTGTCTTCTGTCTGTTCGCTATACACACATTTAACCAATTTAGGGGAGTCGTTTCACCGGTTGTAGGACAAAATGGCAACGGATAAGATGGCAACGGACGAAATGGCTGCGGATAAAATGGCAAGCATACATAATAGCAACGGACATAATGGCAAGCCGACTTAATGCAAAGTTGACAAAATGCCAACGCAAATAAAATAAAATTTCAACTTGAAATAAACATATTTAAATGGTGTTTAATCCCTTCATAAATCTAACTAGAAAGAAACTGGGTAATTCATCTATTAAGCCAATCAGTGCACATTTCTAATTTACTGCTGTGGAACATTTCCCGGCGGATTCCATCGAATGTTATGTCCTGCTCCGAGGAGAAACTGTTCAAGTCAGAATGCGTGACATATACCACTTCGGATTATCATCTGTTTGTTTTAGTCTAAATTCCAGACCGTACGGCGACTAGACAGGGTATACTACTCCGTAACCTGTCACAAATTTACAGCCGGGTAGTTGAACAGCTAAGTTTGGAATCCCTCTGTGTTTGTTTTAATCCTAATTACCAGACAGTTTCATGGCAGCCAAGATGCGACCCCCACCCTACCTTGACATGAGGCGGATTACCCACAATCTAGTAATAAATGTTGTGCAGGGGTGGATGAAAAGTTCAGATTGGGATCCTTCTTTTTTTGCTGTATTACTAAGTTCCAGACAGTTAGAAGATAGGCACAGCTCCCCCAGGTTTCTTGACATGAGGGGGATGAGCCGTAAACTGGTTGCGTTGCAAAGGCGTTGCTATATTTATTAAATTTTATTCAAAAGAAAACTATGATTTTCCTAAGACAATTTTTTTTCTCTATAAACAGTTTATAGCATTTCAAAGAAAATAAAGATTTTGCTAAGCTGCCCAAGAACTATCGTCATTTTTCAAACCAATTGAGACCCATACCAGAACTGCCCCCTCTTTACATGTTGGGACGTATGCTGTCAAATAGGTAGGAAATTGATTCACTGCGATAGTTCATGCACTCCGCATCTCGGCATATCTATCATTGCAATCAGCCTGTTATCCTTTTAACTTTGATCCATCTCACGATAATGGATACGTTCTATAGTGCAAATTTGAAGGTGCTTGCACATACCTAGTCTTCGAACTTTATATCTAAATATTCAGCACTGCATTTTCTTTCAAATTTAAAACTTTTCAAACAAGTACGCTGCACAAAAGCAGCTCCTTTACTGACACATAGAGGATCTTTGGCTACACAAAACTGTATATGACAAAGAAGGGTCGGGATATGATGGAGATCACGCTACTGGAAACGTCGCAGTAATTGATATTACAGAGTCTCTCTTTCTAGAGGCGTTAGGTACGCAGATTTTATTATGTTTAATAAAAAATAGTGATTGTAAATCAAAGGCATTCTAAATGAACATTATTGGCTTTTAGTTTGTTTCTTAATAAGAAAAGAATAAACGATTAGTGATAAACATTTGACCTTAAACACTTCATTTCTGTGAACAAGAACCTTAATCTGAACTTTGAACTATTGTGTTCTACAACAGCATTGTAAAAATTTATTATGTAACAGAGCTTTAAAAAGCCTAATTTGTTTTAGAAAATGTACAATTTAATCCCCAAGGAAAAAGGTATTTACAATTGCCGATTACGGTGTAGCAGACGGAAGTGCAACCATGAATATCATCTCCAAACTAATAAGTACATATAGTATTATTTTTACTTTAATTTAACTTTTAGTACTAGTCTGATTGGGCAGGCAGATTAAGAGCTCTGTCACTCCACCACACTCTTTACCTGTCCGACCAGTCATATACTCTGCTCTTTTAAACACCTCTCCCTTTCTCGAGACATTTTAATTACCTGAAAACTAATTCGATATTTGAACATATAATACCTCTGTCTTTTACAAGGAAAAGATGCCAAGAGATGTATAACTAGCTGATGGAAACCGTTTGCACTGACCTGCGTCGACCCATGCTGAACGGTTTTCACACACCGGAGTAGACATACACTGGCACAGGGGATCATTCTAGAGCCTGAAAATAACTTAGCTTGGTTTGAACAGCTTGCCTAAAGATTCAACTATACATTTTAGCTATGGCAATATGTTTTATTACTATTTGTAATATTTTTTAACCTTCTTATGTACCTAGGCTTTTCTTTGTTTTGATCACATTTTTGTATTTCTGCCATTAGCTTCCACATTCTTTGATTTTTCGACGGATATGAAATATCATGTGGGGTGCTCATTTTCTAACAACAAAAACTTAAAATGAACTGTCTCCAATTTTTAAGATCAACATTCATCGAGCCGTAAACCGTTACACGTACCACTGAGCTATAAACAAATGTTTAATTTTTGCCTTGGAAAACGCATAAAGCAAATATTTGGTGAAAATCACGAAGTGCACGTGTTTTACGTTGATCAGCCTTTGAGCGATTTTAAGTCACTTTCCTTAGGCCTGAATGATAAGCCAATAATTTTAGCTTAACTGCCTACTATTTCCAGTGTGTTTATTTAGTATGCTTACAATAATCAGTGCCATATTCTTACATTTAAATGTTCTCATATTATTTTATGTTATTGCGCCATATTAATTTCCGAGTCTATATAACTACTTTAGTAAGAGTTGTTACTTTAAATGCAGCATATGCACGCAAAATACCTTATCTAATTTTTTATTTTTACATGTTCAGCAGAGAGAAGTTTAATAAATATTAGTTGTTTTCCATATACGTTTCACTTACGGCTTAACACTTCTTTGGGTCAATTTTATTTATGTTTATTTAAACTGTAAAATCTCTGTTGCAAATCTGGTTATTCATCGTTGATAAACAAGCTTCTACTTTTACATTATAATTATAAATATAATTATACTGATAGATGTTGATGTATTTTCAGTTTTAATGTAAATTGACCCCATTTAAATGCTCTCATCTCCATGATTACATCCTGTGCTTGCGAAGATGTTCTTGAAAATATAATGGCAAACTGCTTATTTTATCAGGATCAAGCAGCTACTCAAATGAAAGTACCGACGTATACACCGCTGTCTGTGCTGTGAATTTCTATAAACAGTGTTTTCCCAGACATAGAATAATTTTTGGAATTGCTACGTCCGCAACAATGTACTTGCATAAAAGATAAAGTTTCGCTTTCTCACTGCAAATAAATTCGTACATATGTCCCTTTGTTTTTCGTTTATTTCTCTACAAACTATTTCTACATAACTTGCCAACATTCCAACAAGTACTGTTTGATCAACCACTTTAATTTCGAATTCCATTTATAGCCATTTCTGTTTATTGGGCTTTTCTATTGGATTGAGTTTTTAAGAAGTTTTCAGTCACAACCTCTGCTTTCAGATTTGGTCGGAATGTATGAATACTTTTCGCCTCGTAACTTCTAAAACACTAGCAGGCGTTTTAAGTTGTTTTAAGTTACCAAATTTTAGAGAACATTTTGAATTTTACCTGAACATCTTTCTCGATTTGAAACAAAAGTAACGGTAGGAGTAGATATAAAGGGGCAGTTCTATGGAAACAGTCACAGAATTAAACAAGCCGTTTTCATAAACATGGACAAGCACTGGAAAATGACGATGGATGATTGACCTCTGTAAGTAGTTTTTTATTGTTTTAACCAAAGATAAACGTAACCAATTGTATATATGAACAGATATTAAAATGTTCCGTTCTCGTCAAAAATGGAAAAGCGAATTTAGCCAATGTTCTTAAGCAAAAGATAAAATTTATTAATTAATGCGTGTAATGAATAGATAAAGAAATAAATAAAGAAAGCACGGGTTTGGATTACTGTTGATATTAGAAACCTCTCATATTTCAAGAAGCTCTATTCTCTATTTCAAGAACCTATTACATTTATATCTATTGTACATTGTATTTTTATGTTGTTCAATTATCTCTTCTGTCAATTGTATGATAACAATAATATTTGAAATCTTAATTTAATGAATAATTTAAAACTTAATAATATGTCAAAGTAAATCTGTTTTAGGAGGAATATAAAAAAACACAGCATGTATCTCATAATGTTCAAATGCAGAAGAACTGAGTCAACCTTTTCGAGACAATACCTCTGATATATGTAAGGCTTGATTAAGACTAAAATCTATCACATAAAAAGAAGCTCTGGCAACATGCTAATTAGATACATTTACAAATTTATATCATATTGATATTATTACCAAGTAAAATATTTTATGTTAAAAATTCTGTTAAAATTCCAATTCCAACTAGAAGGCTTTTACTAGTACGTAATAAATAAATGAAGCTGATCACGAGATACATATTTGTCACAGATGATGGTGATTCTTGCCGAAAATATGCCAAGAGAATGATAGGGTCGATTCGAATGTGGAGCTATGGCGTCTATCTGTCGGGATTAAGTAGCAATCGGTCGGAACCCGAGAAAGCAGCTATAGTTGATGAAGTGTATCAGCGATATGAACATGATGTGGCACATTCTCCAACAAAACATGATCTAGATTACATATATCATTGTTTATATATTGAGAAAATTATTTCAATGAGCATTTCTCCTTTTCCTCTCATTTTCTTACAAGACACTGAAAGAAATTTCTGCCAAAGAACAAAATGTCATAAATCCACCGAAGTATTATGTGTTTGTTGCTTGATAACCGAACATTATTTTACATGCTGTCTATCTATGCGTATTCTAACAATACCGGAAACTGCAATTAACATATTTCCTCGCTGCCATTCATTTATGCATTGGAACATGCATATACAAATCGTAGAGTAGATTTTGTTTCTTTTTTCTGTGTGACCTGGTTTGTTATTGTTGGTCGCTTTCAAGTTCGCACTACTCAACTTGATAATAATTTAACAAATGTAATAAAATACTGATGTAACTTAATTGCTTTTATTATCTCCAAACCCATTTCTTTATATTTACCGCAGTCATACTTTTCGACATTTAAATGAGCTTGTGTAGAAGAACTTAAAAGATATACTCTTCCCCCTCACCCCACCCTCCTCCATGAACTTAAAATTTGAACCACTGTTATGACTTTTCAAAGTGAGTAAAATTGTATTTGTTCATGTCACATTTTTGGACAAAAATTTTATATTTTGTTGTTTTTTCGGTTTCGTTTTACTTTTCGGACATTAACATTTATTTGGGATGATATATGTTTATAGATAGATATTTTCAAGCTAGTTTTATCATCATCGCTGTTTAGTCCTCTACTACAAACCAAGCAAATAACCAGAGTTGCTTGTATATAAAATATTCTGCTTACTCCACCAGTCCTATAAACTGAAGTTACATATGTACATTCCACTCAAAATAAAGTAATACTGTTTTGAATTTGGAAATTTTAAATTTATTTGTATACAATGGAAAAGATTTTACACCTACTGCCTTTTGTGAATAAAGAATCCGTTATTTTTGTGAGGATTGGAATTTATTATGGTCTTTGGAAATTTTTGGGAGTCTTTATGGGGATGACGGTTAGACCCAGTGGTTAGAGATACCCAAGATTCCAGGTTCGATTACAGCCAGGGATGGTAAGCAGGCAATTGACCTTCATTCCAATTGCCTCAGCCATGTGAACGAAATGGGTTATTACTATCTATGCCAAAAAATAATAATTTAATTTAAAAATAACTTTCAAGGGACATTAGTACGACAAGTTTTTAGTAGCAAGCATTAGTAGCAAGCTTTTAGGAAGTTTTCTTTCGCCTTCTGTTGTTTTAGTCGATGTCCACGCATCCATGACGCAACTGAAACATACTAGATGCTCTACAAAATTGCTAACCCATGGCGTTATCCTATTCGTCTTACGGCGTAATGAAGTTCTTTGGACATAATTGTGTCAAAAACGCTTGCACTACTTTTTAGGCAAAGAATGATTTGGTGATAACTATTATAATTCAATTTGTCAATTGTTTTTACTTTCATGCTTTTGCTCTATTGCTTATATTAACTTCATTTGAAAAACAGAGATTATTTTCTGATGGCATTTGTACACACCTACCAGCTTCTAATCCATGTATCATAAAACTCCCCAGTAAAAATCAAATAAAGGAAAATAAATTACGTTTCTTATAATTAAAAAGTTGGTATACAGTACGTACAGTGACATGTCGACAAATGAATCGCCTTCAGTGTTACTGATTGTTCTGTGCGATGCTCTGTGCTATACATGCCAATACATAATGTTACAACTATAAATGGTAACCAACTGGTCTAACCGTCATCCCCCTAAAGACTCTGAAAGACTTTAATAATTTACAACCCTCACAAAAATAAGGAATACCTCTTTCACAAAAGGCAGTAGCTGTAAAATCTTTTTCATTGTGTACAAATAATTTTACAATTTCCATATTCAAAACAGGATTACTTTTTTTAGTACAATGTACATATGTAACTTCAGTCTAAAGGACTGGTGGAGTAAGCAGAATATTTCATATGCAAGCATCCATGGTTATTCGGCTTGGGTTGTAGTAGAGGGTTTTTTTGTCCAAAAATGTGACATGAACAAAAACAATTTTACTCACTTTGAAAAGTCACATAACAATGCTTCAAATTTTAAGTTGATCGATGAGGGTGGTGTGAGGGGAAGTGTTGATCTTTTAAGTTC
Source organism: Protula sp. h YS-2021 (assembly GCA_949752745.1). Classification (NCBI taxonomy): domain Eukaryota; kingdom Metazoa; phylum Annelida; class Polychaeta; order Sabellida; family Serpulidae; genus Protula; species Protula sp. h YS-2021. The sequence goes on along the minus strand of OX457025.1, from coordinate 94,807,341 downwards.
TGTTATGCAAACTCATCTCCTTGCTAAAATGTATGACTGGAGTAAATATAAAGAAATGAGTTTTGAGAGAAGAAAAGCTACTGAAATTTCTTTCAGTGGTTTGTGCAGAAATTAGAGGAAAAGGAGAAATACTCATTGAAATATTTTCTCAATATATAAACAATGATATATGTAATCTAGACCATGTTCTGTTGGAGAATGTGCCACATCATCTTCATATTGCTGATACACTTCATCAACAATAGCTACTTTCTCGGATTCCAACCTATTGCTACTTAATCCCGACAGAAAGATGCCATAACTCAACATTCAAATCGACCCTATCATTTGTATGGCATATTATCATCATCTGTGACAAATATGCATCTCGTGATTCATTTCTTTATTACGTACCAGTAAAAATCTTGTAGCCGGAAATGGAATTTTAACAGATTTTTGCATAGAATATTTTACTTGGTAATAATATCAATAGGATATAAATTTGTAAATGTAACGCTTATTTTTATGCCCAAAGATACAACATTCATTGTTGTGATTGTAAAACTCTTGATGATGGGATTCTGGGACAAAATGACATGTGATAGATTTTAGTCTTAATCCAGCCTTACATATATCAGAGGTATTGTCTCGAAAAGGTTGACTCAGTTCTTCTGCATTTGAACAGTATGAGACACATGCTGTGTTTTCGTATTCCTCCTAAAACAGGTTTGCTTTGACACATTGTTAAGTTTTGACATATGAGAGGTTTCTTATAACAATAGTAATCCAAACTCGTGATTTCTTTATCTATTCATTACACGCATTAATTAATAAATGTTTGCTTTTGCTTAAGAACAGTTGCTAAATTCGCTTATCAATTTTTGACGAAAACGGAACATTTTAATACCTGTTCATATTTCAAAAATGGTTACGTTTATCTTTGGTTAAAACATTTAAAAATATTTACAGAGGTAATAACTCCATCATCTCTCATCATTTTCCAGTGCTTGTCCATGTTTATGAAAACGACTTGTTTCCGTAGAATTGCCTATGTTCATTCACTCCTACCGTTTCCCTTATTATTTGTGAACAATCAGTAAATTGTGTGCTTGTGCTGGATTGAAACTCAATTATTTATTTTTTTTAAAGTTTCGTGTCGTATAATAGAGCAGAGGACTGGTTCAACCAAAGTTAAATGCAATTATGGTTTTAATTAAACGAGACTTCAATTTACCTGGCACTAGTTCTTTTGCTCGTTTTAATAGAAATTATTTCCAGCTCTCTCTTGCTTCGGTCTCAAAAGTTTTCTTCTCTTCTTCATTGTTTTACATCATGTGAAAAATGGAAGATTTAAGACATGGCCTGAATATATATGAATATGTCTCGTCTCTGAGAATACATGGTATGAAAAATTAAAAAATTTATGTCTGCAGTTTTTTAAATTCACCTAAATTCGTATATGTACATTCAACTAACATTTCAGTTTGAAGCTTCTGTTTTATTGGCAAAATATTTGTTTAAGAAAACGTTTTTATTGCATGTGGTATCAAGGGTGGGCATTTAAACTTGAACTGCAGTTAGCTTCAGTTAGTTTCTCTTTACAAATATGTACTTTCTTTGATGATCGAAGGGATACAGGTGTTCAGCTAAGGTCTACAGGAAACAGATAGATTCGTCCTAATAGTTGTATATATAAAAATGAGCGACAATAAAGTGGCGGTTAATTCAGAAGAATGTTCAGGTAAAGTTCAAAATGGTGTCTTAAATTTGGCAAGTTAAAACGCCTGCTGATGTTTCAGAAGCTATGAGGCAAATCGTATTCATACATTCCGACCAAATCTGAAAGGAAAGATTGAGACTTAACTTATTAAAAGATCAATCCTAAAGAAAATCCCAATAGACAGAAATGGCTATAAACGGAATTCAAAATTAAAGCGGTCGATCAAACAGTACTTTTTGGACTGTTGGTAAGTTATGTAGAAATAGTCTGTAGAGAAATAAACCAAGAACAAAGGGACACACGCACGATTTTGGTTACAGTGAGAAAGCGAAACTTTACCTTTCACCCAAGTACATTGTTGCGGAAGTAGCAATTCCAAGTTTATACCATGTCTGGGAAAATACTGCTCATAGAAATTCACAGCACATGCAGAGGTGTATACGTCGGTACTTATAATTAAATTGCTGTTTGACCCTGATATTATAAACAATTTGCAATGATATTTTCAAGAACATCTTCGCTAGCACAGGATGTAATCATGGAGATGATAGCGTTTAAATGGGGTCAATTTGCATTAAAGCTGAAAATACATCAACATCTATCAGTATAATTCTATTTATAATTATAATGTGAAAGCAGAAGCTTATCTGTCAAAGAGGAATAACCAGATTTGCCACAGAGATTTTAGAGTTTAAATAAGCATAAACAAAACTGACCCAAAGAAGTGTTAAGTCGTAAGTAAAATGTATATGGAAAACAACTAATATTTATTAAGCTTCTCTCTGCTGAACATGTAAAAATGAAAAATTAGATCGGGTATTTGTGTGTATATCTTGAATTTAAAATAACAACAGAATATTTATTTCAACTTTTACTAAACTAATGAATATCGAATAATGACATAATATAATATGCTAACATTTAAATGTAAGAATATGGCACTGATTATCGTAAGCATACTTAATAAGCACACTGGAAATAATAGGCTGTTAAGCTAAGAAATTATTGCTTACTATTCGGTCAAAAGAAAAGTGTCGGACTTAAAATAGTTCAAATGCTGATTAACGTAAAACACGCGTACTTCTTGATTTTCACAAAACTTTTCCTTTATGCTTTCTCCAAGGTAAAAAGTAAACATTTTGTTTAATAGCTGTCAGTGGTATGTGTAACGATTTACGGTGCAATGAATGTTAATGTTAAAAATGGGGAAAAATTTCATGCCAAGTTTTCTTTGTCAGAAAATGAGCGCCACGAGAGATATTTCATATCCGGTGAAGAACCAGGGCATGGGAAAGCTCATGGCTAAAAAAACAAAGAAAAGACCTAGGTACATAAGAAGGTTCAGAAACAATGCGAATAATCGCAAAACATATTGCCATGCTAAAATGTATGGTTGAATCTTTAGATGAGCTAAATTCTTTCCAGGTCAACTAATTAATTAGGAACGGGACAACTAATTTTCGGGACAACAAGTGCTAAAAGTTAAATTAAAGTTAATATAATACCATATGTACTTATTAGTTGGTGATGATATTCATGGTTGCACATCCGTCTGCTGCACCGTAATCGGCAGTTGTAAATACCTTCCCCTCTTGAGGATTAAATTGTACATTTTCTGAAACAAATCAGGCTTTTTTAAAGCTCTGTTATAAAACAAATTTTTACAATACTATTGTAGAACACAATAGTGCAAAGTTCAAAATAAGGTTCTTATTCACGGAAATGAAGTGTTTAAGGTCAAATGTTTATCACTAATCGCTTATTATTTCTTAATGAGAAACATACTAAAGGCCATTAATGTTCATATAGAACGCCCTTGACTTACAACCATTATTTGTTATTAAAATCTGCGTATTTAACGCCTCTAGAAAGAGAGACTCCGTCATATCAATAACTGCGACGTTTCCAGTAGCGTGGTTTCCATAATTTCCAGGACCTTCTTTGTCATATACAGTTTTGTGTAGCAAAAGATCCTCCATGTGTCAGTAAATGAGCTGCTTTTGTGCAGCGTTAAAGTTCGAAGGTTAGATATGCAGATGCTTGTGCAAGCAGCTTCAAATTTACATTATAAAATGTATCCATTATCATCACATGGATCAAAGTCCTAAGGATAACAGGCTATTTGCATATCAATTTCGTACCGTGTCCTATGTGACAGCATACGTGATATCCCCAACATGTAAAGAGGAGGCAGTTATGAGATGGGTCTCAATTGGTTTGAAAAATGACGAAAAGTCATGCAAGTCAAAAACTGAGTAATTTCCAAAAGAGATTTTAATAGTTCTTGGGCAGCTTAGCAAAATCTTTATTTTCTTTGAAATGCTATAAACTGTTTATAGACGAAGAAATGTGTCATAAGATCTCGTAGTTTTCTTTTATAACCTAGAAGAAAACAAAACTTCTTAATATACAATTTTCAGAACCAACACCTTTGTATTAAGACATGTTACTGCGTCCTAATTAATTGTGTGTGTAAATGTTATCGGTTTGTGGTTTAAAATTTGATAAAACAATGGTAAATATGTGACCTCATAATGACTTGAGGCATTTCAGTCATGAATGTTGGTTGTTTTGTTATGTGTATCTTCCTCGGTTGACAGGTGACTATTAAACTGAAAATTCATTTAAGTTTTCTTGTATTATTTTGGCATTGTTCTTCTCACTCAACTCTTGTGTTTAATATAGTCTTGGTCTTCATACCTTGATTTAATAGGAATTGACACAACACAAGTCACCAGCTATAGAGGTTTACATATAAAATTCAAAATTTTTTCATTGATTTGGATATATCTCGAATTCACTAAACTCGAGTAAACGAATTTAATTGGAGGTATATTCAAATAAAAGGCTGCAAATGTATCTGTAGTAGACTTAAGTATAGGCTAATGTATGTGGTAATTCAAACTTTTCTTTTGCACAGGAACATTTCAAAAATTCTTCGAAGAATGAATTCTTGGGAAAAGATTTTACGGAAGTTCGATTTAATTCTGAGCGTTCTATTTTCAAGGGAGGCTGCTTTTGCTTATAGAGGAATCTTTTGTTATAGTGACTCTACCGCCTGATTTAACTCTTTTTTCAATCCGCTAAAGGTCATATGCAGATTATGTAATTTTTTACCAGTGTAAGTACATTAAGCAAGGTTTTAATGCATTTGTTAAATACCCTTATTTAAATATGGTAAATATGTTACTTTCTAAAAGTTTACGTTTAAAATACACTAGTTGATCTTTATTTGTTTAAAAATATATGTGAAAAGTAAGTTTGTGGCATATCGGTTTTGGTTTCCTCAAATTTCAAATTTAGTTGAACACTGTTAGCGGCCACATACACATCAATTCAAGGTTATAACCTAAACAAATCAAGTATATCAAAACTTTTGCGTTGATTAATTTGAAATGCTTTCTAAAATTTATTTTAGACTGGACCATCATGTTACTTTCGCTTGGTACAAAAGTGCATGCAAACTGTTTTTGCTGGTGAGAATTTAAAACCGTTTAGGTTTGACCATATTTTGCTGAAGACGACGTTGAAAATGATTCATTTTCTTGTCTATGCAAGATATGGTGAAATCATCCACGAAAATAAACCGTCTTTCCCATGCTTCAAAGAAGCTTTGATGCAATTTATTTTTATCAAGTCTAAGAATAATAGGAATGATAGAATACATCCTTGGAAAAACCTTCTTCTTGTTCATTGTAATCCAAAAATGCAGAACCTAGAAGTAGCCTAAAGCACCTATCGTTCAGGAAAGCTTTTATGAATTTTGGTAGGCGGCCTCGAAGTCCGAGTCTGAAAGCCTCTCTCTTTTTTCTTTGCATGTTTGCCAAAAGCATTTGTTTCCAAGTACCAACTTAATCTTTCTACCACATAGGCGTATAAGTGGGGGGGGGGGACAGGGCGTTTTACCTTTTCAGAGTGAGGGCCATAGTATCCGTCGGCCCAATCCTGTTACGAAAGTTTGCCCCCCCCCCAGTTGTAAAACCGTGGCTACACCTTTCAGCCACCATTCTTTCAAAGGTTTTGCAAAGCGAGCTATTACGTGATATAGGACGGTACTTCTATGGTTTTGTTTGGTCTTTGTTTGGTTATGGTATTGATATTATTGTAGCTTCTTTCCAAGTTTCTGGGATGACTCCGGTATCCTAAATTAAGACATTACCCTGGGGTCACCCCGAATTATTATTTTAATCATATAATTCATATTCATTATTATCTTAATCATTTTCTTGTTGGCATAAGTAATGATTCTTCCTCCATGTCTTTACACTGCATCGTTTCCGCACATGTCATAACTGTCTGATGATGTGCTGTTCTCAAGGGCTGCGGGGACACGTTTCCGGGCAGAGTGTCTTTGATTCCACTTTGTCCGCTTTTCGACTTTTCTCAAAAGAAATTACTTATCTTTTCCTTCCTGAAAAGAAGAGCTTATCGTTATGCTGGAATATTATTTGAAAACAACTTTTTTATTGTAAATAATTATTCAGATACGACCACAAAATAGTATTTTTCCGAAAGTGTTTTGTGCCGAATGAATTGAGGTGTGTGATTGGAAGACGAGTTGGATTCAAAGGTTTCACCTAGGTTATTCAAAATTTCCTTTCGATTTGATATTGAATAGTTGCCATCCAAGATGGTTGAGTGGAGCAAAGGAGTTTTTGCCAGATATTTTTTAAATTTTGTCCTATGTGTTGTTCAGTGAAGTTTTGACGTTAAGTTTTGAAACAAATTGCTGCCAAGTTTTGAAATTAAATTTCATAAAATAATGTCAGAAAAACGTTTTAGAAAATGTCTTCAAATAAAGTTAAACATAGCTTTGCCTTCAGATATTGGCTAAACCCTCGGGCAATAGTCACCCTTCAGATTTTGGCTAAACCCTCGGGCAATAACCATGTTTGTATTTACCCTTCGTATATTATTTCCTATTATTCCTGCTGAAATGAACAATTATTAAAAGTCATTCCCATTGAATTACTTGGGTAGTTCATGCAACATAGATAACTTATTTATTTACAAGCAACTTAACTTAATTATTGGTGGCTTTAACACAAGACATTAAAATGGAATAAATACTTGAAACCCCTATCTCTTGCTTCACTGATCACAAACCCACTACGGAAAACAAATGCTAGATTTTTTAGAAAAAGACAGACGTCTCTTCCCATTACCTATGGACTCCCATAGTAATGTTTCTCCGCATGGATATTTCTGAGCATGAAACACCGGTTTTGATATGAGCGGAGGTTGAACCAATAGCTTAGAAATTGATAAATTTCCTTTCATGTCTGTAATCGTAGAAATATAAACAACAGTGCAATAAAATGTGTCGAAATAAAATTCGAGGAAGAGAGTAACATGTAGGAGATTCTATCCTCTGCTGCTTGAATAAAATAGCATGCAGTTATTTGTGTTTCTTTTTATTTTTTAAAACGCGCATTTCTTATTTGGTTATTATAACAGCTATTACATAGTCAGGTGACGGTGGTCCTTGTGGGCTGTACCATTTATTTTCAAACAATATTTTGGAGTTAGTACATTATTCATTGTTAACAATAATAGAAGTCACATATTGCGCTATAAATTGGTTTACCAGATATTACCCTGGGGTCACCCCGAATTATTATTTTAATCATATAATTCATATTCATTATTATCTTAATCATTTTCTTGTTGGCATAAGTAATGATTCTTCCTCCATGTCTTTACACTGCATCGTTTCCGCACATGTCATAACTGTCTGATGATGTGCTGTTCTCAAGGGCTGCGGGGACACGTTTCCGGGCAGAGTGTCTTTGATTCCACTTTGTCCGCTTTTCGACTTTTCTCAAAAGAAATTACTTATCTTTTCCTTCCTGAAAAGAAGAGCTTATCGTTATGCTGGAATATTATTTGAAAACAACTTTTTTATTGTAAATAATTATTCAGATACGACCACAAAATAGTATTTTTCCGAAAGTGTTTTGTGCCGAATGAATTGAGGTGTGTGATTGGAAGACGAGTTGGATTCAAAGGTTTCACCTAGGTTATTCAAAATTTCCTTTCGATTTGATATTGAATAGTTGCCATCCAAGATGGTTGAGTGGAGCAAAGGAGTTTTTGCCAGATATTTTTTAAATTTTGTCCTATGTGTTGTTCAGTGAAGTTTTGACGTTAAGTTTTGAAACAAATTGCTGCCAAGTTTTGAAATTAAATTTCATAAAATAATGTCAGAAAAACGTTTTAGAAAATGTCTTCAAATAAAGTTAAACATAGCTTTGCCTTCAGATATTGGCTAAACCCTCGGGCAATAGTCACCCTTCAGATTTTGGCTAAACCCTCGGGCAATAACCATGTTTGTATTTACCCTTCGTATATTATTTCCTATTATTCCTGCTGAAATGAACAATTATTAAAAGTCATTCCCATTGAATTACTTGGGTAGTTCATGCAACATAGATAACTTATTTATTTACAAGCAACTTAACTTAATTATTGGTGGCTTTAACACAAGACATTAAAATGGAATAAATACTTGAAACCCCTATCTCTTGCTTCACTGATCACAAACCCACTACGGAAAACAAATGCTAGATTTTTTAGAAAAAGACAGACGTCTCTTCCCATTACCTATGGACTCCCATAGTAATGTTTCTCCGCATGGATATTTCTGAGCATGAAACACCGGTTTTGATATGAGCGGAGGTTGAACCAATAGCTTAGAAATTGATAAATTTCCTTTCATGTCTGTAATCGTAGAAATATAAACAACAGTGCAATAAAATGTGTCGAAATAAAATTCGAGGAAGAGAGTAACATGTAGGAGATTCTATCCTCTGCTGCTTGAATAAAATAGCATGCAGTTATTTGTGTTTCTTTTTATTTTTTAAAACGCGCATTTCTTATTTGGTTATTATAACAGCTATTACATAGTCAGGTGACGGTGGTCCTTGTGGGCTGTACCATTTATTTTCAAACAATATTTTGGAGTTAGTACATTATTCATTGTTAACAATAATAGAAGTCACATATTGCGCTATAAATTGGTTTACCAGATATTACCCTGGGGTCACCCCGAATTATTATTTTAATCATATAATTCATATTCATTATTATCTTAATCATTTTCTTGTTGGCATAAGTAATGATTCTTCCTCCATGTCTTTACACTGCATCGTTTCCGCACATGTCATAACTGTCTGATGATGTGCTGTTCTCAAGGGCTGCGGGGACACGTTTCCGGGCAGAGTGTCTTTGATTCCACTTTGTCCGCTTTTCGACTTTTCTCAAAAGAAATTACTTATCTTTTCCTTCCTGAAAAGAAGAGCTTATCGTTATGCTGGAATATTATTTGAAAACAACTTTTTTATTGTAAATAATTATTCAGATACGACCACAAAATAGTATTTTTCCGAAAGTGTTTTGTGCCGAATGAATTGAGGTGTGTGATTGGAAGACGAGTTGGATTCAAAGGTTTCACCTAGGTTATTCAAAATTTCCTTTCGATTTGATATTGAATAGTTGCCATCCAAGATGGTTGAGTGGAGCAAAGGAGTTTTTGCCAGATATTTTTTAAATTTTGTCCTATGTGTTGTTCAGTGAAGTTTTGACGTTAAGTTTTGAAACAAATTGCTGCCAAGTTTTGAAATTAAATTTCATAAAATAATGTCAGAAAAACGTTTTAGAAAATGTCTTCAAATAAAGTTAAACATAGCTTTGCCTTCAGATATTGGCTAAACCCTCGGGCAATAGTCACCCTTCAGATTTTGGCTAAACCCTCGGGCAATAACCATGTTTGTATTTACCCTTCGTATATTATTTCCTATTATTCCTGCTGAAATGAACAATTATTAAAAGTCATTCCCATTGAATTACTTGGGTAGTTCATGCAACATAGATAACTTATTTATTTACAAGCAACTTAACTTAATTATTGGTGGCTTTAACACAAGACATTAAAATGGAATAAATACTTGAAACCCCTATCTCTTGCTTCACTGATCACAAACCCACTACGGAAAACAAATGCTAGATTTTTTAGAAAAAGACAGACGTCTCTTCCCATTACCTATGGACTCCCATAGTAATGTTTCTCCGCATGGATATTTCTGAGCATGAAACACCGGTTTTGATATGAGCGGAGGTTGAACCAATAGCTTAGAAATTGATAAATTTCCTTTCATGTCTGTAATCGTAGAAATATAAACAACAGTGCAATAAAATGTGTCGAAATAAAATTCGAGGAAGAGAGTAACATGTAGGAGATTCTATCCTCTGCTGCTTGAATAAAATAGCATGCAGTTATTTGTGTTTCTTTTTATTTTTTAAACGCGCATTTCTTATTTGGTTATTATAACAGCTATTACATAGTCAGGTGACGGTGGTCCTTGTGGGCTGTACCATTTATTTTCAAACAATATTTTGGAGTTAGTACATTATTCATTGTTAACAATAATAGAAGTCACATATTGCGCTATAAATTGGTTTACCAGACATTACCCTGGGGTCACCCCGAATTATTATTTTAATCATATAATTCATATTCATTATTATCTTAATCATTTTCTTGTTGGCATAAGTAATGATTCTTCCTCCATGTCTTTACACTGCATCGTTTCCGCACATGTCATAACTGTCTGATGATGTGCTGTTCTCAAGGGCTGCGGGGACACGTTTCCGGGCAGAGTGTCTTTGATTCCACTTTGTCCGCTTTTCGACTTTTCTCAAAAGAAATTACTTATCTTTTCCTTCCTGAAAAGAAGAGCTTATCGTTATGCTGGAATATTATTTGAAAACAACTTTTTTATTGTAAATAATTATTCAGATACGACCACAAAATAGTATTACCTAAGTAATCTAATAATCACTAATGGACACTTCCGCTAAAAAAAACTTCGGCCCACTTTTGGACGGTTATGCTCAGCTCTTATTTTTCATTTCACCACCTCGGCCAATTTTAGACATATCCGCTAAGATTTTTTTAATTAATTCACCACTTCAGTCCATTTTGGACATTTCGGTCCAATATTTTTTTGATGAACTTGTAAATTATAATATTTTTTATCAGCAAAACATTTTATTAATGCAGATTCAGGCATAATATTTGCTCATCCCAATTCTTTCCTTTAGTACCATTAAATGTTGCCATTAGCGGAATTGTAAGTTCCCTGTAAATCTTCTTATCCAGACGGAGCAGCTTTGGTGGAGCAGGCAATCTTTTAGGACATTATTTATGGAATTGAACATTTTGTTGTTACGGTTGCTTTGACATGAGAACTTGACATTGGTTAAATCCTGTGAATTTGGCGTCCTGTAAAACTTCCAGCTGTATGCAAAATAGTGATGTGTTTTATTTCTCATTATTTGCTGGTCATTTTGCAGTTGGTCAATTTGCCTACACCCGCTATAACTGTGTAAGCTGCAGTGTAATGTACTCTGTTGAATAGCTTCATGCTTCGGAATTGTATGTAATTCTATTATTGTGGTGTGTTACTGTAAATCGCGGCGTTTTAATATTCTTTTTTTAAATGTTTTGATGAATATTTCTGCTACATTAACGAACCAAATTACGAATCGTGTCTTAATTTCAGAAGTAGTTTTTCATTATTTATCAAGTAAAGGCCGATCTGTCGAATACGCCTTGAACCGACCTGTCCAAGACTGGCCGAAGCGTATCCGCGTTGGCCCAAACTGGTTGGTTCCAAGTGTTTGCGCCGAAGTGTCCATAACCCGAACAAGTGATCGTTACTTATTACCAGTATTGAAACAGTATTGAATGATTCAGTGGTTCTCCATAGTGTTGAATAGCTTCATGCTTCGGAATTGTATGTAATTCTATTATTGTGGTGTGTTACTGTAAATCGCGGCGTTTTAATATTCTTTTTTTTAATGTTTTGATGAATATTTCTGCTACATTAACGAACCAAATTACGAATCGTGTCTTAATTTCATAAGTAGTTTTTCATTATTTATCAAGTAAAGGCCGATCTGTCGAATACGCCTTGAACCGACCTGTCCAAGACTGGCCGAAGCGTATCCGCGTTGGCCCAAACTGGTTGGTTCCAAGTGTTTGCGCCGAAGTGTCCATAACCCGAACAAGTGATCGTTACTTATTACCAGTATTGAAACAGTATTGAATGATTCAGTGGTTCTCCATAGTGACTTACTAGTTTGATTTGAGCCTGGAGCACATTGACCATGTCATGCTTGGCGGCAGCAGCGATGTGATAATAGTAAAGCATCACGCTGCAAAAAGAATTTAACATACACAGTTAAGGCGACCAGCAATTGAAAACATGCAAGGTAAAATCGCGTATTATGATGGTCGGCTGTGTTTCAAACCTTAATTGCAATTTATATTTCAAAGTAATGTCCTTTTCTTACCCATTGTGTAAAAGCTCAGTCCAGTAAGATCGATAAGATACGGTAAGGTTTTAATGAAACCACACTATTTAGACCAACTATAACTTACAGCGTGTTGTTGCATTTTAAAAACCAAGAATTTTTGTTACTGCATGAAATATTATAGACAAAATTTGTTTACTAACGCTCTGGGGAATTCGATGACAAATATGAGGAAGACAACGGTGAAGAAATAAAAGACGGTTAGCTTGTCAAGATGCTGCCCCTCCCTCCTCCCTACGTCTCACAGCACGGACGGGGTAGGAGGCATAAAGAGCAAGATAAATAAGTGAAAAGATGGTGACGTTTATTTATATGAAAGCTGTGTCGTGTACTCATTCAAAACTATATTTTATATGAACTGATACACGTGACGTTTAGAACGCCTAGGGCTCAAAGTTAACGCTTTCCCGGAGCAAATGAAATATTTTTTGGCAAATAAAATTTAATTTTCTATTCAGTGAATGTGAGTGCGTAATACATGTACAAATAACTATCACTTTTACAGTCTCCTCAAAATCTGATACATGAGCGCGGCTTTATTATACACTTGTATAAGCGGACCCTAAGCATTTGAAGTATTCGAGCTTTTAGTGTATGTCATCTCTATGTTTGCATAAGTCTGACGTGAGACTTATTAACGTCGAGACTGCTAGGTTTTTTTTGCAGTATTTATTTCCTTAAATGTAAGGATCGATTTCATTGGCTGAAAATTCACTAAATATTGTTACAATTTTAAATAAAAACTTCCTAAGTATCATTTATAAGTGACAAAAGCAATTGCCATGCTGCTGCATTATTACAGCCGGTGGAAATGAGTTCTTACAAAATATTTGTGCTTATTATTTACACAAATTAGGCACAAATACAACCACAAAGTATAAATTATAAAATATGTGGCGGGCAAGTGGAAAAATTACACTTGCCCGACTACCAAGCGCAGAATAAAGTAATTTTTTAATCATGGCATCACATCCAAATCCCGAATTCATATTTATACATTACCTAATATGTTTAGCGAATACAAGGTCTCACACGGACATATATTGTTCTTAATACAAAAAACCATCTCAGGTAACAATCCAGTAAATACAATGCCATAAATACATTTTGAAAATATTTTAAGACATCTGCTAGTTGAAAAAAAGCGTTCAATTGCAGGTAGACAGCATGGTAATTTCCAAGTCTTTGGCATTGAAATGGACGCCATACCTGTTGCGCATGTACACAATCTTCGTCAGATATAGTCTCTTAGATGAGCTACCTATAAAACGCTTTTTTTGGCGTTAGAGTGGTTTCACCGAGCTTGTCTGTATAATTCACATAGAAAAGCAAATCTTGCTTTTCACTTTCCTCGATTTATACACTCATAAATTGGATAAAGTCAATAAAAGGTAAATTGCCCATGGACAAAGAAATGTATATCTCCATCGTGTTAAGAATCACTGTTAATGGTTTCTCCCTGTACTTGCCCAATCTATCCATGATGAGGTAGCTATCGTATGCGACTAAATTGTAGAATACCTCTGGAATCACATACTCTCCTTTTTGAACTTCAAAGCGAGATTACATCAATAATGTTGCGTTGATAGATAATATGTTGTTGCTTTGAAATGTGTCAATTTGGGCTATAGGTGTTGAAAAACTTATTGAGTTTTTGTTCGTAAGATGTCTAGATGCTAATCCTTTCAGGATGATTTTCTACTGGATCGAGTTGTGCTTATATCGACCATAACAAATGTTTATTTTGGACATGTATGATGGTTTTCTTGCTCTTCAGTGGTTTCGGTGGTGGAATGTAGCTATTGTCTAAAATAGAGTCATGCAGAGCGGTATGTATGCATATCTTAATCAAATATCCCATCTCTTTCTTTCCTGCTCGTATTCCTGACAAGGTACCATCGATGTGCTAGGTTTGGAAGTATTATCCTGCTCTGGTGGATATGCTTATTTATCACGCCTTCATATTTAATTTTGCTGTACATATTGTGCATGGTCATAAACCATTTGATACCTCGCTGCATATACCCATTAAGATATTGTTGAATAGGATGTTCGAAGTCCTTGTGAGACTATGAAATGATTGCCTATGAAATTATTTTTTGCAGTGGTTGTATATTCCCATGACAAACAAGTCTATTTTGTGCAAGACTGCTATCAGTGTAAAATTCTTAGTCATATTCTTACCGAGGAAAGCGCGATTTCATATGCACTGCCTCTATGCACTGCTGAAATGTCGACTGTTACAGTGCCGATTCCTGCCTCTTCATGTCAGTTTTGGCAGTAAAAGCTTTTCCACACATGTAGTATTTGTATGGCCTTTTATAAACGGTGTGAATGTGTCTTTTCACATTGAAATAATTAACACATATCTTCTCACAATGCCAACAGATATGCAATTTCTCCATGCTAGATTAACAAATCACAAATTTGATCAGTGTTTGGAAGAATGTTGTCATTGAACTGCACATGGGCTGGAACGAACTGGTCTAAGCGTTGTTTCATTGTATTTTATTCATATATTTTTCAATTCGACTTTCTTGATGTTGTGGCTTCGACATCCAGATCAACAGTGTGGGGAAAGTAATGTTGTTACAGAGTCATTAGTAAAGCAATATCTTTGAATACGTCTCGTTCGTCTTCAAATCACGTAACGTGCCCTTGATAATGACCTTCATAGAACTTAGCACTATCTGGGTGATGTTACTGCAACGTATTGGAAGATGTAATGTTTGGTCATCAAATTACTTGAGTAATGTTTTTGGAAATTACTTTCAATGAGGTGATTTACTTTTGATAGGTCTCTTCCTCTGAGAATTGCTTTATGGTCTACTTTTATAGTTCATGTGGTGAAAAAGTAGTGGCATAGACGAAGGGAGCCGCCTTAGACCTTTTGGTATAAAAATAAAACATTGATTTCTATGACATTTGAATTACCGGTAGTCTATTCTTGAAAAGCCTACGTAAAAATATTTGGTTTCTTATTTGCTAGAGAATTCTGATTTTAAATAATAAGGTGTTATAGACCTAAACTGTTAGTTGAATTCGGGATATATCTGTTTGTTTACCAAGTCTTATCTACAGTGAAATGTGGCTTCTGGGTTTTTTAATGCATTTCATAGTAACTTCAAAGGAATGTTTCGTATTCTGGTGTGTATGCGACTTTTCTGACCAATCTTCTAATTTTTCAAGCTTTGCAAAATATTTGGTAGGCAGTCTTTTATCAGAATGTGAAAATAATATGATTTGTACATTCAATGAATCATTGTTAGATAGAAGCGCTACATAAAAAGACAGCAACGGGCATAAGTCTCGAAACTAAATACTTGTTATGCATTCATTCCAATTTCAAAGCGTGTTAATGTTTATTAAACAGAGATGTCGACTAGGAAAGGATGATTTCATCACAAGAATGAAAAAAACTAAGAGTGTTTACTAATCTGAGTGTATTCATTAAGTTGCGTGTGAATTTATACACACTTTAGTAAACACTTACTAGAATTGCTCTATGACACCATTACTTCAAGGTCGCATTAAATACGACTACGCTCTCTATTCCAATTTATATGTTGACTAACCAGAAGAGTAATTGACTATCTTATCAAGCATGGTTTGTGTGTCTTGATGTTTGGGTGTTCACCAACTAAAATTGCATTTCACTTTACAATCAATGTGCACGTCTAAGATGAGGGAAGCAATCTTATTGAGTTTACAGGTGAATAGAGTGACTTGTGCAATATCATACCCACCTATATTAAGCACCGGTTGGAATTGTAAGTGCAATAAAAATCAATGACCACTTCACGCGTTCTTTGTAAATCTTGATGTTCCAAAAATAGGAGAGCATGGCAGCTTTAATAACATCAATTAAAGTATCAAGTATTGCTTAACGTAATTGTCCTGATCACAGTGGATTGTTCCTTGCTTTCCTGTTTGTACTAATAAAATAACCTAATAACCACTAGACTTTAAGACCAAACAAATAGAACGCAGCACTTAGAATGATTGAACCTAAATTCTGACACCCTTACTATATAAGGGCAGACAATAATAAAAGCCAAATAGAATGGCTAGGGTACCTTATCATCCATGGAAACGCTGATTAGGGTTTACACGTTCGTGTTAAGGCCACGTGCTTTCAAACTACAATGATCAAAAGTTTGACAACTTGTCATGTGAAATATAGCTGGAGTTTCGAGAGCATCTAATTACACACACGAAATATGGACATGACTTATTTTTTTATAGTACTTGTTTTCCAACAAGACTCTGTTAGGTCACCTATCAGAGTTTCTGATTTTTTAAAAAAATCTCTAGGGTTTCTTCTTAATTTCAAAAGTTTGTCATTTGGCTGGCTAAGAGCTACTTATTTTCTGAGAAGTGGCACCAGTACAACACATGCCAAGCACGTAAAGTTATTTTATGCCACTTAAATCTCCAAAGAGACTGTAGCTTTGTTACTTAAGACCCTTACACAACTTTTTGGCCCTAAAAATTTCCACTTATTCCAAAATAGATTAAGTGTTTATAATATTTCACCAAGCTAACATTCATATCTTGTTCATAATAACTGCAAGTATTGTCATAATGCTCGACTTTGGTTCCCAAAGGCACCTACAGCGTAGCTGATAGGTAGTTTCGAGATGCCTTGATAATGTTTCACTAAGCGTTACAGCTGTTAGTTAAATTGTTAAAACAATTTTGATTGTAATAACGTTTTCAGAACGTATTTTTCCAACTTTTTTATGTTGCAGAAAATTTTTTCTTAAGGTTGTATTTGAAATACCGTAAAACGATTTAAAAAACGTGTTAAAACGTTTTCTTAAAACCGGGGCATTTAGTTGGGCAAGCGTCAAAAGTGGCTCGGGACGATTGCAAAAAGTGGGCGTTTGCAAGCTTTCTTGTGATGCTCCCCCTCTGCTTTTGAATGAGATACTAAAATGGTATTTTGGTTTATTATGATTAACTTATTGTTATTTTATAACAGTAATTAAGCAATCACCCAAACTCTTTTGGCGTGGGCTGAGGGGTGGGGCAATTACAAGACGGGACGTCTGTTAGAAAGAATATAATCCTATAAAAAGTTTTTATTTGGTTCGAAGTGTAACTTTTCTACAACCAAAAAAATACATTTGTATTGAGCTAGTAAAAAACGTTACAAAACGTTCTTCGGTTTCAGAATGTAAAGGTTAATTTTTGGTTTGGAAAACGTTATAACCTTTATATTTACACCAAATAAAAACGTTCTCATGGGAATTTATTTTCCCATGGAACGTCTATTCGCGAAAATAAATTTTTGTAAAGAGTCATTTCCGAAAGGAAGTAAATTGAACGAAAAAGACCAAAACTATTCCACTCACAAATATCTAAAACATGGCCCAGAGATAAAACTGTCGTCTGTAACACGTATAGTTTTGTATCTATAAAACTAGAATGCGCAGAATACCACTGCCACCACTAGGTCTAGCTTTGCTGCCTCACCTCATCGATACGGATATAAACACTAAGAATGCCGCCACACGCAACACGCAGTGTGTCAGGGTTGGGATGAGAACATACAAATATGTCTGACAAAACTGTTGATCTAATTGCATTTCTCTCCTTTTAACTGCACAGAAATTGTTTACAATTTACAAAACGCTATATTATTATTTCAAAACAGTAAAAAAGTTGCGTAAGGAAATAATTCCCGCCAGGGAAGTCCAATGCCCCGGGCCGGCATTTCGCCAAAATTTTATGTGAGCAATTTGTTGATTAATCTCTGTCATAAACAACAATATTTTTCATTAATTTATTGCTGGACCGGAAACTTGCCAAACTTCCTTTAAACTGTCCGAGCTTTAGCTAGTCTACTCGTGATATTAATCTAATTGGGTTTTTGTAAAGGCACTAAAGCCGTTGACTACATTCTGCTATTTTAAAACAATTAAATAAATTGTTTGTCTTTTTGCATTAAATCAATATCATGCGCTTTGATAGTATCTTAACTGAAAAACAGGCTTGTACCAGCATCAATTTCATCATTTCTGGTATTGTTTTCAATTATTATTTGAAATCTTTCACTAGATAAAAAGATAGGATTTGAACTTGTCTCATCCTCAGGATTGTTGTCCCCCTCATTATCTGACTCTGTGATACTTATTGAAACACTTTCACCGACATCCCCTCCTGAGTTTAATGAGACTTCTTTCTCCGAGCTTGCCAAGCGGTATTTCATCATGTGATCGTTAGCCAGAGGATTGAATTCTGCGTTTGACACACGGATCATATCACGCGCAGGCTCAATATGCAAACATCGGTCACATAATCCCAATAATTTCCATGTTTTACCGAACTGGCGTTTTTCAGTTTGGTAATCAGGATCTTGTTTGATGAACGACATAATGTTTCGACACATGTACAAGGCTAGTTGCCGCATCTGACAGCATTTACGCATGTCATCGTAAGGAGTGTCAAGCTTGTGATAGCATGTGAATATTTCCATTTTATCGTGATCTGAAAAGAAATGGATTAATCCACCGTTCGTTAGTGATAGCTGAAGCTCTTCAAATATCAATAAAGCAAACATTACTCTACAATTGTGTGCCCCATTAAAGTTATATTTTCTTATGCTGTGAAATAGGCAATTTTTCAGCATGTATGATGTGATGATCTCATCAGAATGAAACTTGCCAGTGATGTGTTCTACATAAGCGAAGTCCCTATCTGACTGAAGGCATATCGCTGGCAATCGCAAACACTTGGACAATATATACCCTTCTCTAATGCACCTTGGAAATGCCAGCATAATTTCTCTCTCAACAGTATGAAATGAAATAGGCCAGAAGTATTCACTATCTGGGTCTCCCCCTTTGGCTACAGCATACAGGTCACAAGCAGCATCTATATCCAGACGGCGTCTCAAGTTTTTCATAAAGTCACCGGTTATTTGTATAGCAGGGACAATATCCGCTTTCACCCGCAAATCTTTGAACACGCAACCGTGCCATCTAAACACCAAATTTGCTATTTTGTGGTTTCTATCACAAAAGAGAAATATCAAATTATTCCTAGAAGGTACCACTTGTTTTGAAGCTTCCTGCAATGCACTTGTAAACCTTCTATTGAATTTCCAAGGCTTTAAGCTTTTACTATCTTCCTTGATTTGCACATGAAATGGACTTTCCTTAGGTGTCCAGGAGATGGAATAATTGTCATCCGAAACGACACATACATAGTCAAACTCGTCAGGGAGAAATGTTTTTGTGTCTTCACTCACGCTTCCAGCGGTGTGTAACGTGAACTGAAATTTGTCATCTAATACTGACGACCAATTTTGTAGAAACTCCTGAATGCATTGCTCGACAAGCGATGCCTCTTCTACAGCGAGCGGGCTCTCAAAAGAAGAATCTAAACAGGATCGAGCCAATTTAAACAACTCATTGCAGCTAAATTCTGCACCTAGTTTCCAGTCAACAGCGCGGGAAAGATCGCATTTGGTTGAGGCATATGACAGAAGCCTAAACCATTTCTTCCATTCGCTAAATTCTGTACTGTGGGTAAATGAATTTACTTCTGGTAGCAAATCATTCAATGAGGAGTATATGACGTCGTTCTCTAAAGTTACATATAATGGTTTTATGCCAAATGCATCTTCATTAACAATATCGTCTAGCGACAAAGGCACTTGGAGGAAAGAGGGTAATCCAAGCCGAATCAATTCGCATAAGGCTGAGCGAGAGTCGACCTTGAGCAGTTCTTGTATGATGCCAGTCATTTGCATAATATCAACGCCTTGGTATCTCATCAGTTCTTCAATTATATTCGGTTCGGACGATAACATGACTGCATATTCTAATGGGGAATACTCATCCCATGTTTCTATTATGGCATCGTGCGAAATTAAAAGCTTAACTTTTGCCAGTGATTGCCTATATACAGCAATATGCAGGGTCGTCATTCCGTTGCCATATTTGGCAGCAGTACACTGCTTTGCATCAAATACAGTTAGCATTTCATGGCAGACGTTAACCGGCATTTTATCCACTGCAGTAGCAAATGTACTTTGAATATCAATGGTATTTCCTGAAGAGAAAATGTTTATAATCCTCAAAATTTCATTTGAAGAATTAAAAAATTCATACGATGCATTTCGAAACAAAGTAGTAAGCATGCGACTTGACATATTCTTCTTTACAATTAATGGTTCAAGTTCATAAAACTTGAAAAGAAAGGTAATAATTTCACTGTTAGAATTAAACAATGCACGGTCCATTAAATCCCATCCCTTTTTTGTGGTACACGGGTCATCTCTGGTAACAAGTCGCTTAGTCAAAGCTCTACTGAGTCTTTCTGTTTTATTATTCCACACCAACATATGCAAATGTTCGTGCACGTCTTTTTCATCAGCTTTTATAGTATTTTGGCAACAGTTATGTATTTCAGAATTACTTGCTAAGCACGGAGACGAATAGCGACGCCTCATCCATTTTGCATGTACCACTAAAAATAATGAATATAACTGGAACGTCAAGATCAATAATATAACCGTACTTGACAAGATGGTAAGTAAAGTCTTACTAGCTGACAATTCGCAAATGACGTCTTTCACATCAATATTCCAATATCCTGGACATAAACAATTAAATTGTATAGCTGTATATTCCTTTGAACTATTTTTGAGCACCAGATTGTATAGTCTGTTGCATTGAAATTCCGTTTTCTGATTTGAAAATAGAAAATAATTTTCAATACAATTGTTGGTGCAAAATGTATTAGTTATGTTCGGTGTTGGTGCACAGGAGTCTTGGTAGTCAGTAAAATTTTCCCCACAAAGTAGTGGTACCTTATAAGTCACAGTTTCTTTTCCATAACCCAAGGAAATATAAAACAAAACATATAATAATCCAAGTATAACGAGAATCCAAAAGACACCAAAAAATAACGCGCATAACCACACACACAGCAAAAAACCAAAAAGAAATCCTACATTTAAAATAATAGCGTCATAGCCTTTTCTATCGGGTACCTTGATTGCGTATCGCTTCATTGTTCTGTAATATTATTTTTACTGAAATATATTTGTTTTTATATCTACAACACATTTATCGCCTTCAACAAGAATTGTACTTTATGCACACAACGCTTTGCTTGTAGTTGTGCTATAAATAATACAAACGCAACGAAATTCAATCCTATCAAACATTGAACTGCTGAAGCCTGTGCTATGTATAGTATCATGAATCAATATATGCTGTGTATATTGCAGAAGAAGAAAGGCATTAGCCGACGAGCATACTTAAACAGTCCTCCCCTCTTTAGCTATTCTCTACAGAATACTGTTACATCTAGAGTGTGTGTTTTAAATGGCAAAAGTAGCGGGAGTTCAAACTTTTCTGGTCAGTCAACCAGAGAGCATCTGGTGATATGGATTGGCTTTTCTATTAAGTTAGTATTATTTATATAGATGAAATAACTGCAGGGGCCATCCATAAAGTATGTCCGCATGGAAGGGTAGGGGTCTTAGGCAGAGCGTAAGGGGGTGTGGGAAGCTGCGCACGTACGCTAATTTTAGTGAAAATCAGTGCATGTGCTTGTGAAAGCGTACACACGAACATTGGGAAGAGGGTCTTGGGCCAGGCTTACGCACTGCGTACAAGGGGAGAAGATAAAAATTGAATGATTTTTGCGTACGCACTTTATGGATGGCCCCTAATGGCCTTTCATTGAAAAATGCCTGTACTTGGGCAAACAAAGCACCAAGTACATTAATAAACAGTAAGTTACAAGGCATGCTTTGACTGCAATGCCGTTACGATCAATAGAGAACTTGCTTGAAGGGTGTTTCCAAGTAGGCCATAAATAACTACTAGCATATCAAGTGTCGCTGTCTTCTGTCTGTTCGCTACACACACATTTAGCAAATTCGGGGTGTCGCCGTACCTGTTGTAGGACAAAATGCCAACGGAGGTAATGGCAGCGGACATAGTGGCAAGCGGACATAATAGCAACGGACATAATGGCAAAGTGGTAAAGTGGACAAAATGGCAACACAAATAAAATAAAATTTCAACTTGAAATAAACATATTTAAATGGAGTTTAATAGCTTCAAAAATCCAACTAGAAAGAAGCAATTACTGGGTAATTCATCTATTAAGCCAATCATTGCACAGTTCTAATTTAATGCTCTGGAACATTTCCCGGCGGTTTACATCGAATGTTTTGTCCTGCTTCGCTTCAAGTCAGAATGCGTGAACTGTACAACTTCGAATTATCATCTGTTTGTTTTAGTCTAAATTCCAGACCGTACGGCGACTAGACAGGATATACTACTCAGTCACCTGTCACAAATTTACACCTGTGTTTGTTTTAATCCTAATTACCAGACAGTTTCATGACAGCCTGGATTCGACCCCCCACGCTCCCTTGACATGAGGCGGATTTCCCATACTCTAGTAATAAATGTTGTGCAGGGGTGGGTGAACAGTGCAGATTGGGACCGTTCTTTGTTTGCTGTATTTCTAATTTCCAGACAGTTAGAAGACAGGCACAGCTCCCCAGGTCTCTTGACATGAAGGAGATGAGTCGTAAACTGGTTGCGTTGCAAAGGTGTTGCTATATTTATTAAATTTTGTTCAAAAGAAAACTATGATTTCTTATGACAATTTTTTTCGTCTTTAAACAGTTTATAGCATTTCAAAGAAAATAAAGATTTTACTAAGCTGCCCAAGAACTATTAAAATCTCTTTTGGAAATTATTCAGTATTTGACTTGCATGACTTTTCGTCATTTTTCAAACCAATTGAGACCCATCCCAGAACTGCACCCTCTTTTCAAAGTGAGACATTTTTTGATTCACCGCAGTAGTTCATGCACTCCACATCTCGGCATATCTAGCATTGCAAATAGCCTGTTATCCTTTTGCTTTGATCCATTTCATGATAATGGATACATTTTATAGTGTAAATTTGAAGCTGCTTGCACAAATATAGTTGTTTTCAAGTATCATAAAAAATTTGCCTAGCTTAAGCCATATGAAAAAGAAATTAATTCATATCAATAGCTGCAACGTTTCCAGTAGCGTGGTACCTATACTACCTATAGTACTAAGAACCATCTCTGAAATGCATAGCTGCCCTTGTCTCAATATCCGCAATGTCACAGTAGAGGCACTACTTAAGTACAGTGCACTGGGTTGAGTTTTTCCTTTACAGTTTAATATTTAAATTTAAACGCGTGAATTGCACAAAAAGGCAGTAGTTTGTCAATTCAAACAGAGATATTAAGCTACTTGCATTGCAACATACACTGCCATGCGGGAGTGCATGACCATTCGCATTAAATCAGTTTCGTACCATGTGCCAATTGCTAACACACATAAGATCGGTCATATACGGTCATAGTGATAAATACACATATAATGCATACTGATATAAAAAGATGAAAATACACACCTTTGAAATGGTTAAGCTTATTTCATGTGTCAAAATATTTATAGTCAAACACTTTTGCAAGAGGGCTTTGACAGCTCAATAAAATCTTGATCTTCTTTGAATTGGTAGAACATATTGCTTGGTAAAGAAAGTTTGTACAAGCAAGCAAAATTTTGTTTATAATCTTTTAAATAGCTGATCGCTGGATTTTTGTTTAGGTCTAAGATTTGATAAAATATTAATATGTGAGAACACAATGCTTGGAGGCATTTTAGTCATGGGTCATAATGGTTTTGTTCAATTTGAGTTTCCCTGGATATTGAAATAATTGTTTTTAGCATAGGTGGTTTGAGAATATGTGCTACATTTCATTTTTAAAATACAAAGTGTCCAATTCCTTCGGCAGTGCTCTCTGTGGCCTCTGAAAGATCAGCCTGAACTTTAATTAAAACAAAACTGAATGCCTTATCTGTAGAGCAGCCAGGCAGACCTCAGGCTAAAATTAATTAAGTGCAGAATATATTAGCATTTCGATATAATTTTAATTATGTGTTATCCTATTTCCGAATTCTGATATTTGGTAGTAAAAATGTAAGATTTTGCAAATTTAAATAAAATTAAGTTCGCCTTTGTAATTCGAAATTTTTGTTTAAATGTACGAGTTTAACTTTTGTTCAAATATGCTTTGTTTATGTAGTGGGCTTAGTTTTAGATTCTGTAATGTTTATATGTGCAAAATGTCATCAACCAACTGCTCACTTGGTGAATAATCTTATGGTCATTTGCTTTTAGTTGTGCGCTAATGTGTAAGTGTTAACATAAAGATCCGCAGAGACCAGACTGTTAATTAGTTTAACACGCTCAATATTTTTGGTTTGTTTGTTTTTTTTTTTTTTTTTTTTGTTACATATTTATTAAAGACTGAAATGTGAATTAAGTCAAAAGAAAACTCTTATAACATGAAAGAGGCTTTTGTTTATTCTTGACAAGATCGAATTTTGTTCCTTCACAGAGCAGACAAAATATTTCTGATGTATCGCTTTTCCTTAGATGTGCAGAATACCAAATATGCAAACAGTACAGGTCGCCGCTTACCAGTTAAAACAAGCGTAAAATATGTGCACTCTATTGTTTGTGGTTTGTTTCATTGCATATATACACTGATATTAAGCAATGAGTTTATGCGATGGTAGCAAGTAATTCAAAATTTTATAGGAAACTTCTTCCTATTAAGCGAGTTCTTCGTTTTGTTTTTCAGGTACAGTGATTCGTGTCGTTGCTTCAGGCTTTATCTTAATCCGTTTGCATTTCTCCACACCCAATATGCAAAGATTTAACAAGAGAAAAAGTACTTCAACCACAGTGACAATGGATAAGCCAGCCCATAATCCAATGGTACCGCCAACATTTGCAAACATGTCTGTAAGCGTCATGGATTCAGTCTGCGTTCGTTCAAGAACATGCATTTCTTCAAAATAAATGTTAAGACGCAGAAAATTATCCTGCATCTTAATAAAAAATTCTTCTCTGTTTTGTCCACTTGTCGATACTGTTTCATAAAGTTCCCGCATATTCACATAAGCCAGCAGTGATTGAGGATTTTCGGACTGCATAACATATCTGTTAAAAGCATCAACTTGATACGCGAGTCCAGGCCATAAGCTCTGTGAAAGGGTTACATCATAGTGACGATAACTGCAGGCCTCGTCACATCCACATCGTCTTTGTATTGTTTGATCGGTTATAAAATCAAGCGTGTAGAGGTAGCCGCAAGCTGTCGCCTCAATATAATCATTAATGGTACTATTTACATTGTCAAAAAACGTGCAGAAAGAAACATCTCGCCCTCTAACAGAATCTAGCGTAACATAAAAGAGACATCCACATTTATCGTATAAATATTTTAACTCACATATATACAAACAAGACTGAGCAGAATACTTATATTTTCTGTACTCAGGTAACCTCACTTGATTGGTACAACTTCCCCACGGATGTGGTAATTTACGTACTTTTGTTTCTCGTAGGGATATGGAAGTACTGTAACCTGGAAGTATGTCAATACCATTTACGGTTGGCAATGGAAAGGTTCCCTGGTCGTGGATGGTCACTCTTAAACCCCAAGCATTTTCAATATTCGAATATACATTATATGCAGCATCGTGAATTGCGCCTGTATTTTCTAAGTAAACAATAAGTGACAATCCACTGTCTGGTCCTGTGGGTGACTCGTCTTTCTTTTCTCCTCCTGTATATGTAAAACAGTTGAAATACATGTCGTTGAGAATATGCACCCAATCATTTTCCATGTCACATGGTTTACCCAAATAATAACATGCCAGAATTAAATTTTTCAATTGATGACCTATGCCTTTAACAGAAGCTTCATCTAGGTTACCAAACATACTTGCAGGAGATAACATCAGGCTTCTTAAATTAACTCCTGTGTGTTCCTGGTGGCGCTGTAGTTGAAGTGATAACGAGTCAACCAGATTTATATACTGAGCAACATCCGTTTCGGAATTGCTTAAATATGCATCTGTACCATTTGGAGACCAGGGCTGCGTATTGCATATTGTAATATGTGGAAATCGTGGACTTTCATTTGATAAATTAGTCGTTTCCTGTGATTTGTATTTCAGATAAGCAGATACTACGGTGGAGAGGTGCGTGATTGTACCAGAAAGTGCCGTTGTGATGATAAACACCCAAGTCAACTTATATGAACAACTTTTCTCCGCTTTTACGATATTGCTAAATCCGTGAGCTGTGGTTTCCGAACAAAAGCTTTTAACCTGCAACATAATTGATGTTGGGCATTTCATTTTTATAAAGGAAATATATTGTGAAGTGTTATATTAATACATCCATCAAAACCAAAATAATGAAAAATGTTAAAGATATAAAATAACCTTCCCACAATGTGTAACATTTCATTGTCTGAAAGCCATTGGTGTTATGTGGATAAGACTATTTTGATGCACGTTTTGGGAATACAACGACAGACAAGACAAAAGCTTTTCGGCACCATCTACAGTTCGTTGTGTTATAGAAAGGCAAAATGTGAATAAAATGGATGAAATAACATTGACTTTAAGCCGAAATTTTGGAATGAAGCTGAAATGTTCACCAAAGTGAAACTGAAAAAGTGATTATTGCTCATTCATGACACAACACATATCTATACAAATGCGCCCTAATTGGATTACGCCTATTGCTATTCGATTATATTCTCATTGCTAATAGCCAGTCTATTCACATGCAATTCGTTAAATATAAATGACAATCAATATGCTGTAAGTAGAATACAAATATTTTTATTACAAAAATTTTTAAAAATGCAATGGTGAAATCTGTCAGTTACCTTTCGAGAAACTTCTTCTTCTTTCTTTGTTGTTTCTGTTTTAGCCAAAAGTGCTTGCCCAGTAGCTTTACTTTTAAAATTTGTTGAAGTAAAGACTGCGGTAGCATCCATTTTGGTAGGAGAATAAACTGTTATTTCTCTTTAAGCTCAAATATACTGCTTAAGGCGATATTAAATAGCACAATATATAAGAACACAGAAGTTATTATATATATATTAATATTTTTTGTTTTACCAAATAATGTTTTAATACTTTTAATACAAACAAATGACGTGACCCATTTATTGCATCAAGTGTCTTTTTTGTTTATATTTGTGAAAATTACTATGTTTGTTGCTAATCAATGGTGCTAGTGCCAGAAATTCTGTATTTGTATTTGTAAATTGGGCAGCGAGCCATAATGATTGCACTTCAATAGCAGCTAAATAAATCACTATTTCTTGCGGCGAAGGTGTTGTATGCTTGACATTCCTCCGAAACACAGGTGCGTTATTTCCCATTATGACGTAAGGCATAGCAGTACATCGGTGGGAATCATTTAACTGTTAAATGCAGAAAGCTATCACATGCGCTCATCAGTGACTGATTAATAAAGCTCTTTGTTGTAATTTTGAACAGTTGTTACGCAGCATAGCTTGTATATATTATGCTGACAAACACTTCGTCTTTTAGAGCGAAAAACATGCCTTGAAGAAAAAAACCCTCAACTCAACCGAAGAAAACAAAAAAAGTGTGCTTATTGGAAAGGACAATAGGGGGAAAATGGGGAAAATAAAGTGTAGATGTAGCGAAAGCCTTGAAAGCATGAAAAACAAAGGGACATAAGTTCATAACAAGTTTTGTTTTATGTTGTATCTTGTGTATTGCGTGTAACTAGTCTTGGGCGAATTGGAAAAACTATTAAAAGCCAATGGCATTTTACATTCAATAGGTGTGCTTTTATGGTATCTGTCGCATGTTCTGTAACTTATAAAGAAACCTCTTTTTTTTGTTTTTTACTAATTTTATTGGTTTCATCACATCACACAAAGAACATATAACAGCTATCACATTCAACCACTTATTCTGAAATCATGCTTCACCCAAAATTACGAGCGTTTGATTGTGGAAAATCGAGAATATAATATGCAAGTATTCATTACTTAGGTTTAACGTTAATTTGAGCAATATTACAGAATCGCTTTAAATTGTACATAACCAGATTTATTATGTTTTAATCATTTTTATACGTAGAATTTAAAAGATTTTAACTATTTAAAAAATGACATAGAAATTTGCGTAAGGAAAATCCGGTTCGGAAAACAAGTTGTAAATTCAGCAGATACATTCAGAACAAAATTGATCAATCAGTATTGTCCAGAGATATTTGTGTGCTTTTGTCAATAGCTGAGCGAAGGGAGTAGTAGGAAAAGGGGAAAAGGAAGGCGGGGATTCTCTAGCAGCCTAGTATTGATTTGGAATATACTGGCAATTTAACATGAATGTTTAGCCATTTAAAATCAAAGTGGCTTTTGTTTTAGATATTATTTATCTGATAAAAACCTTGTTCCTAATTCTAAAACTTATTTCTTTATGAGCTTTTTTGTTTTTCTAACAGATGTATATGTAATGCTTGATAATCAGTGATAAGTTGTCAAGTCTGATGTTTTGGAAGCCAAATAGGATGGTTTCTTTTTTAATTCGATTTTATCAGCGTTTTCAAGTTTCTGCCCTCTTAGACATTATTGACTGTGAGAGTGGACATTCCCACATATAGTGTTCAATGGTATCCTCAAACTCGCAGGAATCACACTGTGGGGATTGTCTTATTCGCCAGTCATATAGTTTCTTATTTGTTGTTAAGATATTGCGCCTAATCTTAAATTGCAGTGAAAGCAGCCAAGTTTCTTTGGCTGCTTGTTTTAGTGTAATAATGCTTTTTCGGATGTGATATGCTTACTTGCCCAATCATGAACACATGTTGGTTCTTCTTTCTTAAGACTGATGAGAAAAGGTAAGTATTCTCTGCTTTTTGCAGTTCTTACATTTACGAAGGTGTCTTCAATTCTTTGGAATGGATTTGTCACGTTAACTTTATACTCCCTGTTTGTATAAACATGAAAGTTTTCTTTTGAAATCAATCAAGTCAATATTATTTTAAAAGCATTAGATAAAAGTGGGTCGATTGTTTGTATTCCATATCTGTTTTTAATAGCGTCGATAGGTAAAATATTATTGTCTTCTCCTATTAAATCCCTGATATACACTATTCCCTTGTCAAACCAAGGCTTTATGAAAACTGACTTTCCACTATTTTTATATGTTTATGGTTGTCTCTAATTTCGTTTAAGTAGAGAAACATTTCTTTGTAAAATCTTGGCATTTCGAGAGATTTTATATCAAAGTTTGAATTTAAAAGTGGACGTTATCCGCCGTAGTTTTTGAATTCTTGATGCGGAAGGTAGTTTTTTGGTGTTTCTTTCCAAAGTATTCTAAGCCATGAAAGTCTCAAGGCTTTGGACATAGCATCAACATCCGGGGCTTTTAATCAACCTTCTTCGAGGGGTCGAATTGGAGTATTGTGTTATACTTTGTTTGAGCCGTTTTTTTTTTCAAATAAAATTATTGATTGGTGTTGGTGATTTCTTGATGATATATTCGGGGCAAGTAGCACAGCTAAGAGAGTATACTAGATTCGATAACCCTACACCTTTTGCTATAAGTATTTTACCGTTTATTATAAGGCCTCTTTGAGACCAGATGTTCAATTGAGAGTCCATCTTATTTATTTTATTTTTAAAGTTGTGTTGTATGCAGGCTTCCACATTTGTACCTACCCTGATGCCTAAAACGTTGAATCTTGAATTTCCTATTTTACTTCATAGTTCGGTCTTGGTTTCATGCGCCAGGGTCCTACATAAACAAGCATTGATTTCTCAATGTTTATTTTTAGACCTGAATACTCCCAAAATTCGGCCATTAAGTCAAAAATTGTGTCAATGGACTGCATAACTTCGAGTCATCGGCAAACAAACAGATCTTTGTCTCATTCTGCTCAAAAGTTTAACTCCGTATACTTTTATTTCTTCGTATAATTTGTGCCATGAACTCTACACAGATCACGAACAGTACTGTGGAGAGAGGACATCCTTGTCTAACGCCACGTTTAATGGCAAACCAATCGCTAGAAAAACCGTTGTTTATTATCGTGCTATTTGTGTAACAAATTTTTATCCAATTCCGAAACTTTGTACCAAGCTCAAGTTTGTGCAAAGTTTTATACATGTATTCCCACTCTATACTGTCGAACCCTTTTTCGAAGTCCAGCATGAGCAACAGGCCGGTGCGCTTAGATTTTGTAAGGTTTTCGATAATATTATCGATGAGGCGTATATTTTCAGAGATGACTCGACATTTACAAAACCTGTCTGATTCGGGTGAATTTTTTTTTTTGTAAAACGTCTTTTGTTCTTAATGCTAGAGTTAAAGTAAAGATCTTGTAATCGACGTTTGTTAACGTAATGGGGCGTAAATTCTTTATGAGCGTAGGGTCTTTTCCTTTTTTATGGAGGAGCGTTATTATTCCATGTTTTTGTGACGGTGATAGTTCGCATTGGATAAAGGCATGTTTGAAGCAATCGTTTAAACTTGGACCTACAATTTCCCAGTTTTTTGTAGAATTCAACGGTTAAGCCGTCGCTCCCAGGACTTGAACCGATCTTCATGGTGTTAAGCGTTTTATTCATTTCATGTAGTGTTATATCTTGGTCACATTTCTTGGCGTCATATTCGGCGTTTGATGAAGATTTGAAGAATTTAACATTTGCTGGAAAGGTTCCAAATCAATATTTGGTTCTTTGGAATTGTATAAATTGCTGTAGAAATCTCTTAAATGAATTCTTATTTCAGATTCGTCAGATACTTCCTTACCGTTTATACACAATTTTTATATAGTTTTTTTTCATAGCTTTCTTTTGCTTTTTCGAAAAAATAATTGTTGCCTTTTTCGTCTTTCTCTATCTGTTTTATTCTGGATCTAACCTGCGCACCCCGTTCGTCAAGTTATTTATGTCTTCAGGGATGTCTTTGTTTTTGTCATATTCTAGTAATTCTTCTTCACTGATTCGTCCTTCGCATATTTTAGTGTAGAGTTTTCACAATTTTGAATCATTTTACGTTCTAATTGACGTCTTTGTTTAGCTTTGCATTTTGAGTATCGATAGTGTGCACTTGTATTTCATGTTTCAGGAGGTACCATAATAATCTTTTGTCATTGATATGATCGTAAGTGCGTTTGGCCTGATTGAGGTTTTGCGTTATAAAGTCAATATATTCTGTATCATCTAAAACTTATATATAACTTATAAGAACCTTACCATATGTTGCCTGCACATGGCGATCACTGTAAATGACATTTATTGTGTAAAATTTCGTTTGATTTGTTTGATTTTGTTAGATTTTCTCCTGCACAGTAATTTGATTGTTTTATATGGCATGATTGGTACGTCACTACCTAAATAAAACCATGTTCGCTTGTAATTCACCGTTCTTCCCAGGAACCAATAAGAACTTCAGTGACTTAACCTATGCCTTTCAAAGGCAACAGGAAATTTTAGAAGAACAATAATGTTTTTTTTTTGTTTTTAATTTATTTATTTATGTTTTACAAATAAAACAGGTAAACGCACACAAATATCTCTGGACAACAGCAAACGTCACATAATGAGCACCACAGCACTTACTCTTATCCGATTATACTACAACCCCATTTATGCCACCATTTACAGACAATCACAAGCCATATACAACATTTAAAACGTCAGTCACAACATTTCCTCAAGTTTAAGTTAAGACACTTTTACTTTTAGGATTCAAAGACGTTTAGTTCTAAATTTTCGCTTTGCCCAACTAGTTGCCGAAATTGGCGGTATTTGTTGCTGAAATTTGCAGCAGACAAAAGCCTGCTATCTACGACTATTCTTTTAAGTATATCCAAAAGCATAACATCAACTGATAAACACTTTTTATATGTTCTGACATAAAAAAAAACATATTTTTAATAAGTAATAACATCACGTTCATGGCGGGATCTGTAGCTCCAAACAAAAATTCTGTTTTAGTAATATTTTCAAAAAACAGATTTCTGGGATCTATACATTTAAATAACTTTTCGAGTCACGTTTTCGTTACTTGGCATTCAATAAGTACATGCACTATGGTATCATGAGTATTCGAATTACAGAATTCACAAAGTTCGCTGTCTCTGATTTCCATTTTTTACATTACTTCCAGTGTTTACAATATCATGGACAATTTTAAACTGAAGAGCTAATATCTTAGGCTCTTTTATGGCTTTTCTACACAACGGTAGACTACCATAAATTGCGCCTCATCTAAGCCTTCTTCTAATGACCACATTCTTAAAGAAGCAGGTGCTTGAGTGATAGTCTTTAAAAATTCATCGTAGCATATCCTACTTTTGGCTTTAGAAATATCAATCAATTTTCCGCTTATTAGTCTTTTGCTTTCAAAATTAACGACTGGCCTGGGAGAACCTATTACCTTAGATTTTAATCCGCTATTTCTAATAGCGCCTATTACCCCTAAGTACCTCAAAAAGTTTGTCTTGACATGGTAGCGTTCTACAAATTCGGCATATGAAAGAAAACTACGATTTCTTTTACATAGGTCATGCATAAAAACTATTTCCTTTTCAAACCATTCTTTAAAAAATAGGCTTTTCCCGCATACTAATATTTTACAATTGTCCCATACTATCTTAGCACGATCATTGGATATAAAAATCTCTTCTGCAAAATCTAACATTCGCCTGTAAAACATAGGAATATATGGTAATTTCGAAGTATCATAGTCACATTTTAATAAAATATTTTATCCACCAATAGGAGTAAAACATTGTTGCGCATGCTGGTTCCAGCTATTACCTTCTACTATGCGCCATAGCCACTGAATGCGTAAAGCCTTTAGTTGTTACCCAACATCAATGCTTCTTAGACCTCCTTTGTCAAAATTGGGTATAGCCGCAGTATGCTTAACCTTCGGGGGTTTGTAATTCCAAACACTCAATTGCAGTTAGTTCGCCTTCACAAGCTTGTTTTTGATCTTTTGTTAAATGGTTGTCTGCCGCTACGTATTGATTAATGAACTCAAGGTTATTTTCTTCTTTAAGACTTGAAGAGTAAAGGTTTTCATAAAACTCTTCCAGAAGCTGAAGCATTTTTTGTGGGTCAGTCACTTCTTGATTATTGTTTATACAAAGTTTAGAGATAGTCTTTTTTCGCATAAAGTCTTGGACATATTTGAAAAATAAGAATTGTTTTTTTTTTCATTTTCTTCTATATAATTTAGTCTTGATCTCAGTCAAGATCTCCTTAAATTATGTAAAATTATGAAGTCTTTATTGATTTCCTTATTTACTGTGCTTCTCGTTTAAGTTTTATATTTTGCGTTAAACTGAAATTGATGATGACGATAAAGCAAAAAGAATTCCAGTTACCTTTGGAACACGGCATAAAAATACACTTTTGTTGTAAGTTTAAACAATAAACATAGAAACTGTTGATGTTATTAAAAATACCCCACTGTCCAAAACTAGTCAATACTAAAGTGGCTCACTACACACGATAATGATAAATTCATTTTCTACGAATTTAAACTCCAGAAAAACAAAATTGATAAAAATATTTTGTATTTTTATAACAAAAAATGAAAGATTCCTTCTTCCAGCAATTTAATTTATAAAGACATTGGTTGTGTAAAGAAAAATAGCATCACTAATCTTTATTTGTTTGATTTCTTTTCTTTGCACTTAGTTACAGCTAATTTACAAACATTTACCAGTAGAAACACAACTTCTACAAGAGTGACTACAGATAGCCCTGCCCACAAACCAATTGTACCCCCTACATTCGCAAACATGTCTGTCATTGCCACAGAAGCAATTTGTTTACGCTCTAGAACAGTCATTGCTTCAAAAAAGATATTTACTCGTGCAAAATTAAACAGCATTAATGATGAAAATTCCGACCTGTTTATTGCGTTGTTAATCGCAGCTTCATATACCTCAAACATTTGTTGATAAGCTAAAAGTGACTGATTGTCGTTCCTGTTGACTACATATTGATAAAATGCGTCTAACTGGTATGGAAGAGCAGGCCAAAGGCTCTCAGACAATGTCTTTTCGAATCTGCTGTATTTACAGGCTTCGTTACAATCACAATTGTCTCTCAACATTTGGTCTAAATTGAACTCAAGAAAGGCGTCATAAACACACTGTTGTTTTTCGACATAACTCTCAATCCCTACGGTAATGTTGTCGAAGAGGAGACATCGCGCATAATCTTCGTCATGAAGCGAATCTGGAACATTGCCAGACAAACACATACACTTTCTATAGATATGTTGTGTCTGGCACATTTTCAAACACGCTTGCACAGAATATTTATATTCTTTGAGGTCGCGAAGCTTCATAACATTCGTGCAGCTACCCCAAGGATACGGTAGCTTGTTTATTTCTATTTCTTGCAAAGCGATGGATGTGCTAAGACCCGGTGCAATATCAATCCCAGTACTTTCTGGCATTGGTAATGTTCCGGGCTCATGTATGTCGATTCTAGCGCCGTATGCATTCTGAATGTTTGAATAGGTGCTGTAGATTAGATCCCAAACGCCTAATCTGTTAGAGTAATTTTCCATGTATAAAATTAATGACAATCCATTGTGAGGACCAGTTGCAGTTTTCCCCAATTTTGTAGCACCGATGTATGTGTAGCAGTTATAGTAATCGCGATGTAGGAAATGGACCCAGTCGTTTTCCATATCGCATTTTCTTTTCAGATACGAACAGTCTAAGACCAAGTCGTTCAGTTCATGGGATATTCTCCGCACTGTCGAACGAGCTGAGTTGTCAAATACACCTTGTGAACTAAACATAATACTTTCACTAACGTCAAACTGCCCGAAGTTGAAGTTAGACATCAAGTCTATATACTGCGCTAAATCTGTTGCAGAGTTATTTAAATACGCATCAGCCCTAGTTTGTGACATAGGTTCACTGTTGCATATCGTGATGTGGGGAAATTTTGGATTGTTTTGTGACAATTGCGATGTTTCTTGAGATGGAAAGGCAAGATAGATCGATACCACTCCATACAAATGAATCATACTTCCGGTGAGAACAATGGCAACGACTCCAGCCCACGTAACTTTGTACATCAGATTGGTATCTTTCCTAACAATGTTGCTAAATCCATGTGCTGTGGTCTCAGAACAGAAGGTTTTCACCTGAAAAATATATAGCAGCAAGGGGAAATGGTAGTTAAATATCATATAGTACGTCACTATTTCATGTGACTATTATCAATTTACTCATTACGTATGCTGTTACAAAGACTGTTGTTGAGATCTATTTCAAGGGATGGCCGAAAGACTCAGTGATCGTTAATTTTGAAGTCCGTGACCTGCAGAATTTGCTTACACAGTGGTTGTTAATTTTGAATTCCGTGACCCACAGTATTCGTTAACCTTAGCTGACTATTCTAATCAATTTTAAGACAAGCCTTCCTTTTCAACCTAAATGAAAAAAAGTCGATTTCTTTAGATTTCCAATTAATATTATTCTGTATGAAAATGCTAGAACTTGTTCTGAATTTGTCTCACTTTTTATACGACCAAACTAAAATTAAAAACAATCAACCCATATCATGCTCTGTATTCAACTACTTACTATCATTATGACGTGTACGTGCACGTTTTGAATCTATGCTTAAAATTAATTCAAAATCAAACATTGTGACTTTTCGAAAAAGTGACGTGAAATCACATAGAATGAGACAAATCACAAACCTCGTCAGCCATCTTGGCATGTTTAGCTCCTGAATCGTCTATATTGGTATGTTTTATTTCACGTTCGAGACTGTGTTTATTTTGGGATTTGCTATCACACCCAGGTATGTTTGAATTTTCTTGCTTTTCCAACTTTATAAAGTATTCCCTTAAGCTTTTGTTCAGTCAGAAATGCACTGTCTGATAACATTAGCGCGAGTTTTTGCCACTCAATTTTTGTTTTGCTGTACCAATATCATTGTTTAGTCAGCAGAGTCATTATTATTATTCTTAGAGAGAATCAGGACAAACGCTAGCCTAAATAACTCTCTACAGATCTATAAGTATTGATTCATCCCAGCAGATGATTACCTTCACAGTGGAAACTTTATTTATAAGCTTGAATCCTATTATTTGTATCCAAGGATGTCGCTAAAGGGAACAAATTGTCGGTGAAATCAGCTACGATTTACCAGTCATAGAACAAGTGCATTTATTACACATCACTGGAGAAACTCATCTTGGGAGGGAGTAATAACCTAAACACTGAGGGCATTGTAACGTGTGATGTACTGTTTTGAAAGACATGTGCATCAACAATAGCGGCCTTTGAAGACACATGGGGTACAGTGGATTGAGGACGAAATTTACTTGTATTTTTTCTTGGTAACTTTTGCTTCATTAGATATGTTGCATGTTGTACTACTTTGAACAAAGATATAAGCAAAGCAAGATTAAATTTACCATAAAAATACATTAAATATATAACAGAAAATGCCACGTGTAATCAGCTCCCCATCCGAAGCAGTAACGTTTTCGTGGTGCATAGATGAGACCGACAGTAAAATAATATTGGAATACATCTAAATCACTGGCATTATCTTTGAATGCCTAGTGATTAAAATACATTGTTTTCTGTTATGCGGATGGGCAGACTTTATTAACTCTATACATCAGAATCGGACTACCCTCACAATCGGACTACCCTGAAAATTGGTCCACTTTTCACCAGAACCAAACTTTTTCCATTAGTTTCTATTATTAAGGCACCCGGTAAATTGAACCCTCAGATAGTGCGAAAGGACCACTTTTGCCACTCATAAATATCATTTTGAACCCAAAATAGGAAGATCACATAAAAAAGCGCGCATATGCTTAATATACAGCAGTTGGTGCATTCCAGTTAGAAAAATTATAGTTCTTCTTTCATTGCGGCTGGATGGTTGTAGCTGAGGCAGAGTTTGAGACATGGTATGCACGTAAAAGACTTTCCTTAAGAGAAAAATCTCAGGAACTGAATTGCCAAGCAAGATTTGACTACAAAAAAATTTCTAGTTTCCCCTATAACATTTAGCTTATACATATTCAAAACTTATTTCAAGAAAAGAAACAGAGATAACATGGCTCTTGTTTCTAGCTTATACGGGTACATTATTAAAGACAGATTAGTGCTTCAGTGCCATTATTGCGGACTCATACCCCTTCAAAATTGCTCGAACCCCAGACACAGGATCACCCCTGAAATCGACCATTTTTGCTCCCTCAAGCTATACGTATGTGTTTAGAAATACTTTTGATGACATATTGCAAAGACTCTCAGTTAGCTTTTCCATCAAAGAAAATGTAATGGCAAGATGCCTGGATATTTCCCTTAAATAGAACTTGTTTATTTGTAAAATGTATCTACAATTTGAGTTATCAAAATTTAATTTCCATGTATAAGCAAATGAACTTGCAAATGTTGACTAACAAACAATATAATAATGCATAAGTGGCTAAAACTATACCAAAATTGTGAAAATATGAAATGTGAAATTTTGAAAAAAAAATCTCAGAATGCACAAAACATGAAGAGTTGGAGGATAATACAAGGGTAAGTAGGCTGCAATTTCAAGTAATATGAAAGAGCGGCTGTGTTTGCAATTTCCTAAGTTATTACTTAAGCCTGTTATAACACTTATGCAGTAATACATTTTGATCTAACTGAAGTGAATAAGATTTGCATTAAAATGGATCAAAGCTAAATAATCACTACAAAACAACAAACTGGGGATTTTAACCTGCTTGCTAGACCTAGTCAGTCAGCCCAAGAGATAAACTGAAGTTAACAAGTTTTTACAATTGTTTTTCATTGTGTCATGTATTATTGAAAACAACGCCAGGTCCTACTGAGTTGGAGGCAACGACTGTCAAAGGTCAAGCATGTACGGTTTTCAAATAAATTATACTTAAGATCCGCCAGACTCCAGATATTTCTTAATATATACATTGAAGAAATTCAGTCACCTCCGGACATCTGAGCACATTAGCCATGGTAGACCTAACAACCATCTGTGCTGTATCTATGGACAGAAACAAGGGATGGTGGGTAAAAAATGAATAATGCATAATTCGTTAAACATTAATTACGGCAGTATGTCGAGTCAATAATAATAGTTTCAAAAACAAATCTACAATTATCTAAGGAATGAGTCACAGCGTGGAATTTCTAAACATTTGAATGAACCACGCTACAAAACTCTTAAAAATATACTGCCTCAACTACTACTAGCTATATTACAATTTAAATTGTCAACTATCTTTAATTGTAACAGGATCTCACAAACCTGAAAAACTGAAATTCGCACTGCATTCAATTTCCGCGTGTTTTCCGGTCCAGAAAAAAAACAGAGGGTTTCTTGAGGATTTATAGAAGGTGAATATAGTGACCATGGCAACAGGCAACAGGTTGACGTTACACGCTGACAGATACTACAAACGGTCCCTCGCAACTTGTGGTCGCGCGTTATTTTTCATAATATTTTGTTATTGTTTGGCTGGATATAGGGGACCACCTGTCGGGTGATTACGGTGTCGATATACCGATGTGAGGTTAGAATACCATCAGTAACCCAAAGCTGCCAGTTATAGCGGAACTTATTTGCACACCAAACCATGCCCGTGCCGCAGCCAAATCTCTCAACTTGGAAAGTTGACTCTTGAAGGTTTCGCTCCTGATTCTTTGATATACTCGATGCCTGTGGTAAGCTTTAAATTGAACCGGGATACATATGAAAATGCTACTTGCAAACAGTTGCGATGGGCAGGTGTGTGCTGTTGTGACTATTTATTTTTTGTCTCTTTTGAGTTATCACACTGTTATTTATTTACGATGTATTGTGTTGTATATTTTGTGGGTTTTTTCAACATTTATATTTAACATACTCTAGTTGTTCTTATGGTTCATTAAGATTATAATTTCTTGCCAAAAAATGTAATAACATGTATTAAAACAAAAAAGTTACCTGATCACTAAATGTTCGGGTAGGCCTTGATAGAATACAAATTTAACAGGGTTGCAGCAGTATTTATGTTTTATTTGAAAAGGTATTTGTCAAAGACAAAACGCAGCAAACTGAATTCTGTAAAAAAAATTCGTAACGCCATTGATTTTTATATTAACTATTTCACAAAATGCATCTCACAAATTTAGAAAAAGCTCAAACTTTTTGCTTCATCTATTTCATTTGAATGAGGCTAACGTTGTTGTCTCTCATTAAATTAGTTTTCTCCATGGATTAATTACTCATGTAGACGACGCATCTCCAATGCTTAAGCTGTCAATTACAGTAATTGCTCTTTCACACCCTGTAATTGGAATTTATTCGAAGGAGGTTTTTGTTAGGGCTTATCCAATTTAATTCATCAGCTAGAAAGCATTGGATTTTG
The DNA here is from genome assembly GCA_949752745.1 of Protula sp. h YS-2021. Taxonomy (NCBI): domain Eukaryota; kingdom Metazoa; phylum Annelida; class Polychaeta; order Sabellida; family Serpulidae; genus Protula; species Protula sp. h YS-2021. The sequence continues at coordinate 94,767,960 of OX457025.1, read as the reverse complement.
AATAAATATGTGACTGAAATTCGGAAGTATTGAGTGATATGCGTGCCCGACTAACCATGACAATACAACAGGTACTGCAGGAACAGATCAGATCGACTGGGTATAAAGCGACCTGAATCTTTAATGTGTACAGTCTGTTTTACGCATACACAGTTTTTTCACATATAGTTTTTATAATAACACTCGCCGACTGACAGTGCATCAGCCCCCTGATATGTCATTGCTCTAATGTGCTTTGGATTAGATTCGGGCACTTGTGGAAGGCTAATGAACTCATAGTTAATTCACAAGCCCTTAATTCACAAGCCATAAGTTATTATTTTATAAAACACGTTTAGTAAATTAATTTCACATTCTTTAACCACTGTTAGTGGTATAAAAAGTGCAAAATTTAAAAGTGCGCATTATTGCTCCTGCGATTCAAAGAACTATAAGTCCGCCTCAAATAAGAGAATTTTCTCTTTCTTGCCTAGTAGTGTCTTCTTATTACTTGCGAACTAGAAATGTTAACTTCCAATTCGACTTGAAATTATTCATAACTTTACCATTAAATTAGCTCTTTTCTTTAACTTTTATACTATGTTGTTTCCAAACGTAAAATTCCTTAAAACTTAAGCCAAGAATTTTGTTTATGCTTGACAAATCAGTACAATATTCAAGCTTGGAACCGATTTCTGCACTGATAGCGAATCATAAATAAAGGATTCTGGGTAATGTTTCCAAAATTGATTACAAATTGCTGACACATTTGCTTCTGCTTTTGATTATGTTATTGAAGTAGAAATGAAAATTTCATAATTAGTGGGAGGACAAATTGGTTTAAAAAATGTGGAACACGTAATGGAAAAAAATATTAAAATAAATGTTGATAAAAAAACAGAAAAAAATAATGAAGATAACTCCTTATTCCTAGTGAAATGTAGCAAACAAATATGAGTAGTGATCATGTCGTCAGAAAAAGCGTCCATCTGTTAGTACAGTGTGATTTTTAGTTATTGTGTGCATATAGAAAACATGTTCAACAATTACGAAAGTTTCTTATATATTAGAATTGAATTGATGATGATGATGATGATGATGATGATGATGATGATGATGATGATGATGATGATGATGATGATGATGATGATGATGATGATGATGATGATGATGATGATGATGATGATGATGATGATGATGATGCAGAAGAAGAAGAAGAAGAAGAAGAAGAAGAATAGGATTATTATTATTATTGTGATGATGGTTTTTGTCCAGTTCTAATGTATGTCGGGTGTCAGTATTAGATAAAATATTTAAAAACAACACAAGCCTGAAGTAACATGTAGTTTTTACATTTTGAATAATGTATTTTAAACACGCGATGTTCGCCTGCTCACATGCACTTGTAATAGCACGAAAACATCGTTAATGATACGCTGCATGATAGACTTACATCTTAAAATAGAAGCAACTTTATATCTCTCTGACATTCAATCACGTTATTACGCGCTTTTTTTGCTAATATAAATTCGGATCGCATGGATAGAGCTGTGTTGTGTAGCGGGATATTCTTGTGCAAGATTACTACTTTATTTGGGAGGGAGGGACCGATCGTAAAACATCGATACGTTTCCAAGATTAATTTAGTTCTATTAATATCATTATGGGGATGCATTTCACTAAATGAAAACGGCAGACCTGAAAGGAAGTGTTTCATTGGTTTATTCCTTAAAATTGATTTGTTTGCTTTAAGGGATAGACAAAAACCCCAATGAGCGTTAATTTTGAATTCCGTGGTCGTTGATCTAAGCCATTGCATTCAGTCAGGTGAGGCAGTTGAGTGAATGTCAATCTGCTGCTTTCCTCACCGAGGCGAATTCGGACTCGGGGCCTTGGGATTACCAGAGCCAACCGTCAACCCCTGGTTGGTTCGCTTATTTAAAGTGGAACTTATTAATATGCTGGAGAGAAATCAAGATAGGCATGCAAAACGTAAAACGTTAAAACGAAATATGAAACGTGGAGTCTCGAGATATATTTTCTATTTCATAGAGGATATAACCTTTTGTTTTTCGTTATTTAGGACACTGGCAGTTTTGCAGTTTGAAGCTAATTAGCCAGAGCGATATTTTCCACTCCTCTAGAGTGTGTGCAAATGCAGGTCGCCAACGTAGGGCCATTTTTGGAATTAGCTGTGGGGCTAACGGTTGGCGGTTTGGTTGACGTGGTTCGGACTACAAGGACCATATATGCTAGATGTATATACTTTTAGTATGCACGGTCGATCCTCTTCTGTTTTACTTTCAAATTAATAACCGTGAAAACTTTTACTGAAATGGTGTTTATTCCAAATACACTAGATACGTCCAGCATTTATAAGCTTAGGATAGTATTTCTCATTTCACTATCTACGGTGTGCCACCAGTCACGAAGCTTGTGCTGTACACTGGTCCTTATGTCACAGTCAAAAAGAGGATCCTAAGCGGTACTCATTATATCTAATGAGGTTCAGTATTAATTCTTTGGGCTTTAAATCCATATCTGATCTAATTATTAACTATTTTGCAGTGTCCATCAGTTCTTTGAAATTCAACATGATTTAATAAAAGTGCTACTGATTTATATGCATTTGAATTTTAATGTAGTTTAAATATGTACACTTCACGTTTTAATTTATTTATTTTATTTCATGTTATAAATTTTTTTCACCTTTGCTATTACGCAATACAACTGTAGTTAGGAGCCACGAGAGGCACATACGCTGCCTATACAGTAAAATAAATTAAAGGGTCGAAATCCCAATACCTTGCTTATTTAAACAATTTTGAAAACAGACAACCTGGTGTATTTTATTTGCTACACGAGAGGATTTGCGATCCCCGATAGTCTATTGAATTAATAAGATGTGTTTCCTTATGCTTGCTTTTTCACAAATGATAACTTGTCCTGTTAGCTAGTTTGAACACAGAGAGGAAGACGAAATTTGACACATACATTTGCTTGGAAATGCATTTGCATTTTATATGTAAAAATAGATGTTGACATTTTGTCGTTGTAGCACACAAAATACACACATGCATATATGTATACATGTGTTGGCTTTGGATACTGTAAGTCGAAGGTAGCCTAGACATATATTTTGATCTTTACAAATTCATTCTGAATAGCACCCAGAAATAGTAAGTTTCGGGTTGAAATAAAACTGCTTGCTTTCATGGATACTGCTTAGGTTCAATGTTCTCAAGATCTCCCTTATAACATATGCGATTCAAGTGATATTTAATTATTTTTTATTTTTGTTGTTGTGGGTTTCAGCGCGTCTGGTGCTAATCCCACTATCCCTCTACTTTATAGGGAAAGCGTTGGAGACAGTTTATGTGGAAGGGTTTGCGTAGCGTAGATATTATAGTTGTTTGCAATCTGGACCCATTCTGCTTGGATGAACTTCGTGTCTTAAATATACCGAAAGACATTTTCATATTAATCTCCAGTTTGGGAAAATTTTAAATTTTTAGAAATGCTAATAATCAGTAAAATTTTGATACTTACACACTTTTCCAAATAGTTAGAGACATCCGTAATTTAATCACAAATATCTTCAGTTCAATAAGAGATTCATGTAATTTATAAGATATATCAATAAATATTTAGCGATAATTTCTAATGAGAGCATTAGAAATCTGTGGATTTCTCTAAACGTTAAATCTCAAACTGTAAGAGAGTTGAGTCAGTTCGGCAATATAAACAAAGTTGATATGAAAACCCGTAGAAAATTTTGGCAGTGTGCCATAATGTTTTCTGGTTTTGGATATTCCTACAGCTAAAAAATTTGCAGAATGTTACAAAAAATGTTGCTGCACATACAAGGTACTGCCCTATACATATTTACCAAAACCGAACGAATGTCAGGTCACTTTAGAAAAATTCCAATTACATAGCAAAGACTACTCCGTGACCGAACAGATTCTAATCTAATCAATATATATTGTCACAAAATCGATGAATTAAAGATCAATAAAATTAATAAAAAATTACAACACACATTGTTGTTCTTATTCATGTTGTTCTTATTCTTCTCATCCTTTCACTACGCCACCCCACGTTATCGCTCATCCTGCCAAGCATCAAAAGCCAGGTTAATTTTAGTGGCGAAGCCATTTTCTAGAGCTTATCCGGATTGAAAAAAAAATCTCTTTCAAGGTTGATCTGACAACTAGGACGTGAAATCCAACCACTAAACATTTGCCTGAGAATCAAAGTGTGCTGCGTAACATTTAAGCACCTTACTCCTTTACCCTGTACTTGACTTTTGGTTTAGCAAAGACTCGTCACGCTTCAGTAGAACTCAAAAAATACAGTGGAATGTCAGTCCGGAGAAACTTCGATACATCGGAAATATTACTAAACCGGATAGCTTTTTCAGTCCCGTTTAAATTTCCATAGACTTGTGTATTAACGAAACCTTGGAAAAGCAGATACCTCGGAATTCCGAACATCGGACAACATTTCCAGTCCCAAATTGAGGTTTTGTTGTATAGAAATATTCAAACTACCGGACACTCCTAACAAATTGTGAATATTTATCTTAGGAACCCAGCATGTTTATCGATTGTATAACATGCAGTCGGGCGAATTGAGAGATGCGCCTTTGTGTTCACATCTCTATTGACAAAAGTGTCGAGAAATAATCCTTAGGCCACCAAGTACCGCACTTGGGGGGGGGGGGGGGGGCGAATGGGCATGTATTTTATCTTTTTATGCTGCGGCTAATTCTTTGTCCGCTATAATTCCTTTGCCACTGGATACTGCACTAGGGGCGGGTGGGGACGACTCGGCATCTAATTAATCTCTTGATGCTGCAGTGTCATACCCTGAGTATATAAGGTTAGTTGGCAGAAGATGTTCGCAAAAGATAATTCTTGCGTGAAAATTCTTGCGTATAAAAGCCCTGTTGTTACCTTATTTTGTTATTTTCACGCAATTTCCGTGACAATCCTAAGTTCAAACAGTTCTGTAGAGAAAACGAAAAACTTTTTTATATCACGACCAATATGAACAATATATATTACTGTACTGAACGCTGCTAGCCTCGTTCTAGATACAGACGGTCTAAAGCATCGCCTCGAATCTCGCAGCACCAGCGAGGGTCGGGTCGGTCTGCTGATACTCTACAGCAACACTCAGGCATGTGCACGCATCTGTTGTGTATGAAGCTAAGTAATTTAGCCGACGTGAAAGTGCGAAGGGAAATCCCCGGGAGACCACGAATGGGGCGGAATTAAAGTGTTCAGATTTCCAGGGTAGTTACTTTTCTCGTGCGCCTTCATAATAAATGCCGCTCTCGGGGTGGGGGTGACTTGGTTTCATATGTGTTACCATGCGTTTCTGAAAACACGTGGAGAAGGAAAGGAGGGTAATTTTGAGGTTACACGCGGTCTGCGCGAAGTGCCAGTTTCGTTAAAAAAGTGGGCAGGGAGGGGGAGGGACGGGGGGGGGGGGATTTTCACTTAGTACTCCCCGTTACCCACATAAAGGGTGAGTAGTTCTCTGTTAAAACTGTACTCCCCGTTTGGTTACAAACAAAGGGGCTGTTATTATGTCTAGCTTAGCATTCCGTGTTTAGATGTCGTTTTAAAAAGGCACAGACACCAATGATAACTAAGTGGTACGTGAGCGCACCACAGCACCCAGCCCAACCCCCCTCTCTGATATCACTAAATCAGGTCAGACTCTTACTGAAAAGTGACCCCGGTCTTTTCAATCCCGGGTTCCCCTGCATATTTCAAATCATACATATTACATCTTAGTGTTGTAAATGTAAGGTACTAAGAATTAAAAGAATAATATTATGAGCGGTTCATAAGCTAATGTAACGAAACTGTTCCTGTGCTTACTGATTACCTTATTCTTAAAGACAGAATCTTCATTCATAAATGCAATTTAAACAACAAACCAGTGTTTTTTTCATCAATCTTACAATTTTGCTGAGATATAAAACCAATTTTTATTTTAGAAGTTAGTCCTCACCACGCACATAGTCCTCACCACACATATAGTCCTCTCCACACATATAGTCCTCTCCACACATATAGTCCTCCCTACGCATATAGTGCTCTCCACGCATATAGTCCTCTCCACACATATAGTCCTCTCCACACATATAGTCCTCTCCACACATATAGTCCTCTCCACACATATAGTCCTCCCTACGCATATAGTGCTCTCCACGCATATAGTCCTCTCCACACATATATTCCTCTCCACACATATAGTCCTCTCCACACATATAGTCCTCTCCACACATATAGTCCTCCCTACGCATATAGTGCTCTCCACGCATATAGTCCTCTCCACACATATATTCCTCTCCACACATATAGTCCTATCCCAGATTCAGCGCCGGATAAAGGATTAACATTATTATTGCACTATGCCTTGTCTGACATTGAGACTTGAAAGCTCAAATTTCGTGCTACAGATTTTGAACCCAAAAATATACCTTTAGAAAACACAATGATGAACAGTGCTTTATTTCAAATAAAAGAAAGACCGTTCTCAATAGTACACGCACTGATTGCGATGCTACCGTACTGACTGGCAAGTTTTATTAGGGATGAGGATGGGAGGGCGGTTCTTTTACAGTTGCATACCGAGTAGCCGGCCCGGATGTTTCTTTTATCAAACGGAACTCACCGTGAAACAAGTGAGATTGTGTTGTTTGTTTGTTTGTTTGTTTGTTTGTTTGTTTTTCAACTACTTATAAAAAAACAGGAATAATTGTTCAGAAACACGGCCGACTGCTGTCAGCCCAACAAGTATCGGGAGTCTTATCGAGCGCGTTATGGAACCTTACTACTTACGCATTATTGTCATGGAAATCAGTTTCAGCAAAGAACTGACTGTTCTGCAGAAAACAATTTAATAAATTCCTCCGGCCGACTGGCCTTTAAAGTGATCTTTTCCTCGCATATATTTGCAAGTGCAATAAACTACTTCTACCACTGCTGCCACTACTGCTGCTGCTGCGACTACTACTCTTGCTACTACTAGTACTTCTACCACTACCACTAATACTGCTATTATTGTTACTACTACTACTACTACTACTACTACTGCTGCTGGTGCTGCTAATACTAATTCTGCAAATTCCCCGTCTGATGCCGATTGAAAGCTGACGATGTTGCAACAATTTCTACTTGCATCACTGTGGTGGGGGGGGGGAGGGTGGGGGGGGGGGGGGTTGGAGGAATAGGATTGACGTTCACTCCAGTTACCTTAGCTAAGCGAATGTAGGTTATATCACCTGTCACGGAATTCAAGATTAACTACCAGAGAGTCTTTCGGCTATCCCTTAAAAAGATTGGCATCGTATGTGTCACCACGCGTTTTAAAAAGTCAAGGATTATACACACGAGCCAATTTCTTCCCTAGTCCCCCTCCACCACCTCCTCCTGAGTCCCTACGCCTGTGATTCCCGCTCTTTTCTAGTTTATTATTTTCCTCCATCCCCTCCCCACCCCCACCCCCACCCCCTGACTATTCGGCAGATAATAAAAATATTTTCGGGAATTGAACAGATAATCGACATAGTTGTATCTCACCAGTCTGAGCTGAGGAGTCTGAAGCAGTGCATCACTCATTCTGCCGGAATTCACACTCTTACAGCTTTGTGAGTGACTTGTGTACATTCAATGGGCTAAAATATCACCGCATATTCACACGATAAAAAAAATATCATTTCATTTAATCCAATTAGTGCACCGAAAGAGCTCCATTAGCAGATATTATTGAAATGTCGTAGTCGTTTGCTGGAGGACTTTTATGTTTTAGACCGACAGTTTTACATCACACAAACTTGGTAAAAAGTGTGTCCAAGATTTCCCGAAACAACTTAACAACCATACGGAGCCAAGTCATGAAAGACGAAGGGGGGGGGGTGAGGGGGAGGGGAGGGGGCGCATACACCCAGGAGATATTGCCCAGGAGTCGGGGTGAGGGGTGTGCTAGATTTCCAGATTGGCAAGATATCCAATGGGCATGACGGTTAGCTCAGATGCTTAGAGTGTTAATTGGTCTGGTAATGCCACGGCTCGGGTTGGGTGTGGGGGGGTGGGGGGTGGCAGTTAGGGCAGTTGTTCGAATGTTAGCCCAGTGATCCCAAGGCCTTGGGTTCGAATCCAGCCAGTCATGGTGAGCAGTGGATTGACGTTCGCTCCGATTACCTCCGATAACCCATCATGAGATTAACAATTATCGCCCGACGAATCTTTCGGGCCATCCCTCTGAGAAGAGATGTCTTGAGGCACTGGGTAATATGTAATGAGTATCCAGCTAGTTGCGGTAAGAAGACATCCATGCATGCATTACCATGTTAGCCATGTATTACCATGGAAGCCACGTATTACCATGTAAGCCATGGATTACCATGTAAGCCATGTATTATCATTTTATCAATGTAGTACCATGGTATCCATGTGACCCATGTATTATCATGTTAGCCATGTATTACCATGTTAGCCATATATTATAATGCTAGCCATGTATTATCATGTTAGCCATGTATTTCCACGTCAGCTGTGTATTTCCATGTTAGTTATGTATTAACACGTTAGCCATGTATTACCATGTTAGCTATGTATTACCATGTTAGGCATGTATTATCATGTTAGCCATGTATTACCATGTTAGCCATATATTATAATGCTAGCCATGTATTATCATGTTAGCCATGTATTTCCACGTCAGCTGTGTATTTCCATGTTAGTTATGTATTAACACGTTAGCCATGTATTACCATGTTAGCTATGTATTACCATGTTAGGCATGTATTATCATGTTAGCCATCTATTACCATGTAAATCATGTATTATCATGTTAGCCATGTATTACCATGTTAGTTATGTATTACCATGTTAGCCATGTGTTTCCATGTCAGCTGTGCATTTCCATGTTAGCTATGTATTACCATGTTGGCCATGTATTATCATGTAAACTATGTATTACCCTGTTAACTATGTATTACCATGTACTCATTAGGATTACGCCTTGCAATCAGAGCCACAATCCAAATATCTGGATCTACAGAATGACGTATAAATTACGGAAGTGACAATTGTCAGATGCTGACTTATTTCGAGTCAATATGGAGTGTTATTGATCAGTAAGAAAATGCTGACCTTTTGGTCGACATTTTCGTATCAGGTGAATAATACCTTCATGTCAACAGATCCCTTGTTACGTGACTTATCAGGCGTTTTGATTATAAATTTTCTCATATGTATCCACCTACTCTTGCGTTTTGGTCAACATTGTAAAATTACTGACTTGGAAATCGGCCAATCAGATTGCAGCATTTACCCAAGTCATGTAACAATATGCTTTGTTTTATGTCATAAACTTGGTGTTTCTCTTGCTCTAGATGAGCCTTATGATTGTCATGGCTGGCTGTGAGAATGACATGAGGATAATTTGTCTGTAGTTTTGGGCTACAAGCCTTTATGAAGCATAATGTATCATCGCTTCAATGACAGGCAATAGCAGTTTTTTTTTCCTGTGAGGAAGGAAAACAAGCTTTAAAAGGAGCTGAAAGTTTTCCGCGTGGATCTGTTACTGACAATAATAAATGTCATTGAATGGTTTGAAAGGACTGCGTTCTCAATGGACACCTTATTGGCGACTTCTTTTGCCGTTAAATCAAGCCCTGAATTGCATTAAGCAAGGACGCAAGCTATCACGGGTCGATAGGAGTTGGTATGCTTAAGAAATGTTCCTTGCAAGCGTGCTATCACTCAACGTCCAGTGATAAGGACCAATAAGGAATACCCCCCCCCCACCCCCACCCCCCCCCCCCTAATAAGACAAGATCATCATTGATACCACACCAAAGAGCTTCGTATGGCAATAAACGACACAGTCTGAGGAATGCACGGGCACCCAAGCAAGCTTCACCATAATAACAAGGTGCAGGAAAACTTGCAAAACAAAAACGCAGTTCAAATGAAAAGTTCCTAAAAAGCACTTAGACGTTTATTTTACGACTGAAGATTTAAATAAATAATCAAATAAACATAAATATGTGGTGATTTAAAATGTTCAAACTTCCTACAGCCTTGGAAAGGGTTAATTTTAGTCTTGCGTCGGTGAGGGAAGGTTGGTTCAGCTGAGAGATTTCAATATGCAGGAGGATTAAGAGACATATAGAGCCTATGTTGTGGGGGGGGGGGGAGAAGGGGGATGGGGGGGTGCAAAAAAACAAGATAGCACGGCAAAAGTCCTGAGAGACTGCTGTATAAAACACTAACTCATCGACGAGAGGAGTCTCAAAGCTTCAAACAATTTCCCTGAAAACATCATTCACTGTGCAGTCAGGTGGAATGCAGCAAGAGGGAGAAAATTCAGCCAATACAGAAGAAAAACTACATGTAACATGTACAAGCTTGTGCAGCCTAGCTGTAAATCTGTTGAGTACATTGCCAAAACATTGCTCGAGAAATGAGCGCTTTTTTTTTTTTACTCGTACTGAGTTCCCCCCCCCCCCCCCCTCTTTTGAAGATCAATAAGTAATAATTGTTTTGAGTTTGAATGCGAGGATCATCAATATATGGGTTTGATCAACGACGTCTACTGTACACATTTGATACAATGTTTTGCCCTGTGATAGATGTGTGTTTCCCATTACGCTCGGCTGCCTTTAGCAATTGCACCAGATGTCTGAAGTACTCAGTCTTATAGTGATTCTTCTTGTAAGCAATGAACAGTAGAAACATAACAGTACAAACGTCGATATGCGTTATCAATGGAACGGCCAATCAGTACACAAAATAAGTGTGATTTTCAGTTCCATAGATACTACAGAATAAGCACGATTGTTCAGATTCACTTTGTCTTGTTTTAGGTTATAGACAGGGATAATTTCTAAACTTAGTTATTTGCAATTCCAGTGTGAATTTCCAGACTAACAGTTTTGGATACTCTTGGCACTAACAAAAATGGGAAATAAAACGGTGCCGAAATACTAACTGTGTTGAAGTAAAATAAATGTTCATGATGTTTAATATTTCAGACTGATAATGCGTTCAAGTGGATATATTACTCATAAAAGTGGGATATATTGATTAAAAGATACCAGAGAATATCGAAAGATTGATTCATGTTTAGTTTTTATATGTGATAAAAGAAGAAATGAACACTTCGTCAGCTCTTTAGCATCCTGGATATGGACATAGGTGAGTGTGTTATCCAGATATGTCTTCAAAAGGAAGGAGACCAGCAGCCGTATTTAGCTTGGATACAAGTTATACCGCAACGTAATAGAGCACGCGGTTCTTCAGCTGTTTTCTGTGCATAAAGTTACCGTTAGTGTGTTGATATGGGTGGGAGGATATTTTTTTCTCCCTTCTGTCGCCCCGAAGGTAGGTCAGTGCAGATGTTGTGCGGATTACTAATGAAGCGGGGGAGGGGGGGGGGTGGGTGGGGCTTGGGAAGGGGAGAGATTCCCTCACGTATGCCCCCTATTTAAAGATTCATAAAAGAAGCATGAAGTTTAACGGCAGCTGAGCATTATTGTCTGTTTTGTGTACTATGTTTACGATCCGTAGGGAAAAGAAAGGTGAGGGGGGGGATAGGGGGGGTGGGTGTGAGTGAAAAGCGGACCAAATACCCCAGGACCCCGATTTAAGTCTACCTCCGGGATTGGCCAAAAGTGGCTCTAATTCCCGGGCTGGATCTTAGCTCCAGGCTGGTCTTATTCTGGACCCCCGGTGTGTGTGTTCAGTTGTAGAAAAAAAACCTGGCTGTAATCATACAAAATTCAATGGCACCCATGCCCATTCAGATACGAGAGAATAGGTCCACAAAGTAAGCGGTTTTATCAAAAGACGTTACCCATAAATACCCATATTTAGAGACTGTGAGATATCTCCAGAAAAGGACCACTCACACAGTTTGTTTGGCTGCTTTCACTCCTTCCACCTCATACAAAGCATGTTGTTGTTGTCAGCAAATAAACCATTTTGCTCATTATAGGCAAATCTTCTATAGCTGATTAAATACCAGGATCGAATTACTTATGCTGATATCGCGCCCGTGTGAATGCGGCTCATTTAGCTGGATGCGTTTTCTGGGAATGATTGAAAGGAGACACCTGGGAAGGCTAAAAGGGAAAAATATAGTGTAGTCTCGTGGATAAGGCACACATTTGTTATATCTCTTCTGTGAACCCTAGTCTTCTAAGTACATACAAAATTTGGCCCCGAGTACGCACAGACAAGACTTGACCAACAGGTACGCATAGACAAGATTTGACCCACGGGTACTCATAGACAAGATCTGGATCCCGGCTACGTACAGACAAGATTCGACCCCGGAGACTTTGCTTGGAGAAGGCTGAGTTTCGTGTGTGAATAGTGTATATATTGCCCCGCTGCCATTGCCCTTGTGCTGTGACATCAGTATGACTTCACGATTAGCTGTAATCCAGAGTAGTCCAGAAGTGCCGCTTTTTTCCATAACCCATGGCAGCACTCCGTAAAACATGACCTGCGAACAGGACCAAAGGCGAAGGCTGGAGATGACTGTCTTGACGTGGGAGATGAGGTGACGTCAGTGGGCAAGAGGATTCCCCTGGCCGGGGGCAGGGACGGCGGGAGGGTGGGGGGGGGGGGGAGGGGGCAGCATGTATTACAATGACGTAATGACCAATCGCGATGTAGCCGCACAGCTAGCTACCTACATATGAAAGGGAAATACTGTTTTTTGTGGCGAGTCAAAAAAGCAAGACAAGAGAAGCCATTTGAATCGGGCAGGCCTGAGCTACCTTATTGCATACCAATAGACGGCCGTGTAGAGCTGTAAGCCGATAATGGTAATTTACTCAACTTAGTAAACACTTGGGATAAATTAAACGGGAGATTAAAAGGAATTTAATAGTCTCAAGGGAACATCTCAATATTCAATTGTGCTCATTTTATTCCGCACGAAGTGGTTTACCAATATGGCAAGGCTTTGAAACCGCCCGAAACCCAGAAAAAAACCACCTGACAGACATATTAAAGGCCTAAAACTCGTGAATATGTTTGCTGGGGTTTGTCTTATTTCGGGTGGTCTCAGTAGAAGTAAGTTACGTCGGGACTGAAGATATGGTCTCGCCCAAGTTATGTGAGATCGTCAAAGCTAAGTGGTCTAATCCAAGTTTACTGGTCTCGTCCAAGTCAAGTAAGCTCGTCGAAGATAAGTGGTCTCGTCCAAGGTAAGTGGTCTCCTCCAAGGTAAGTGGTCTCGTCCAAGGTAAGTGGTCTCGTCCAAGGTAAGTGATCTCGTCCAATGTAAGTGGTCTTCTCCAAGGTAAGTGGTTTCACTCAGGATAAGTCATTTCACCCAAGGTAATGTGTCTCCCCCAAGGTAAGTGGTTTCACCCAGTGTAAGTGGTTTCACCCAAGGTAAGTGATTTCACCTAAGGTGTGGTCTTATTTGGGAGATGTGAGTGTAAAGAAAAATCCTGCGGCCCGCATTCAGTAATTCAGTTCCATCTCGTATTCAGTATCAGTGTTTGCTCGACATCGGATTTCAGATATTCTGTCCGGATAAGATCAAGTTTGAGATCTACTTTACACTGAAACCGGCGTATAACACTATTTAGGAACAATAGTTTTTCTTTTCATTTCATCACTTGCAATCGATCCGCTCCACCCCCTTCCCCTAGCCCCCCCCCCCCCCGCGCATCCGCAGGAGAACATTATACTCGGTTTTGTAGGGATAATTCTAGCGTGCGCTATGCGCGATTTTCTATATGACGCAAAGCGCGCGACTTTTTCGGTTTTCCACCATAAAAACGATAAAATGTCCAGGAAGCAGGAAGGGTAAAGAGTGAGCCTGAACGATTATTCTTTGAAGTAAGGATTTTGCATGCGGGGTTTGCCTCGACGGTTGATGTCCCAGCGGATTTGCCCCAAACCTTAATATGTCCCTAATGTCACATTTTCGAGATATTTAAAGAACAAATTTGTGTTACAGTGTTTCCAAATGTGGGTTCTTACCTTGAATTCTTCGCTTTTTAGTTTTTTTTTCTCTTTTTTTTTCACTTTTATGGTTTCGAGACAATTCCTTGGGCTGGGAAACGATCGATTCGAAAGCCCACACGGTTGAGGCTGGTGATCAAGGTGAGGTCAAGGTCAAGTTGGCATAGTCAAATGTGAGCTCATTTTTAACCCAAAAAAATCCTACGCAACGGACTCCTCGGTGACCCTGACCTTGTTAGAAGCCAAGGCGCTCATTCCATCTATTGGCAGTTAACATGGGGTTTGGAAAGACTCTCCTTCGAGCAGTTATAAAATTAAAAACTAAAAAAGAACACCGCCTTAGATCCGCCCTGATATTCAAGGTCAAATCTGCATATGTAAAAGTAATGTAAAATATTACTAATGTAATGTAAAATGTTTTAAACACCTTACTCCCCCGCCTCCCCCATGTCAGATTATCAGAAATGCTCAATTCAGGCCGGGTAAGCTACTGCCATGTAAGACCGTACACGCACTGGTACGGACAACGAGTAATCGCTGTAAATGTTTGTGCAGTGCGCAAAACTGATGGCACCATCAACTCGAGACGGCAGTAAACATGGCACTTTTTGTGTGCAATGAAGTATGAACGAGAATGAAGCATAAATGAGGGGCTACACAATGTATTTCATGCAGAAGCGAAGCGCAGAAAAAAGATAAAGTAAAACAAAAATTTTGAAAAATAGAGAGTCCAGTGTGTACAGAATTAAATCAAGGATTTGCATCCTGGACATCTCTGTGCACTGCTTGGACCTCTTCGTACACACCCCGGACAGCCTTGTGCACTTCCTGGACATCTCTGTGCACTGCTTGGACCTCTTCGTACACACCCCGGACAGCCTTGTGCACTTCCTGGACATCTCTGTGCACTGCTTGGACCTCTTCGTGCACATGCTGGACATCCTTGTGCACTTTTTGGACCTCTTCGTGCACATCTTGGACGTCCTTGTGCACTTTTTGGACCTCCCCGTGCACTTCCTGGAATCTTCCAGCACGTCCAGGACATGTCCAAGATTTCCTTTGTAATGAACTAGATATATGACTGTAAAAATATGAATTATCCAGACCAAAGGAATATAGAAACTTACGCAATAATACCGTAACTATAGTTCTGTTTGAATATTTTGATAGGTTGCAAGGCAGAAGTCATCAATTATATGCACACAAAAGGGTTCAGATGTTAAATTCATGAGTTAGAATTAACGCAATGCCTGTAGTGTCACAGCCGTATAAAATATTTATCATTCTACTTGAGATACTATGACGTCGTTACGGCAACACTGTGAAAAAAATAAGTAAAAATCAAATGTCCAAGAGCAATGAGGCGTAATAGCAACACTTGCGTGATTTGCAAATAAATTTGCAAAGATCGCCGCTATTTCAAGAGAGGTCTTATTTTAAGGAATCGCCCAACTAGAAGATAAAGCCATCCAGTTTGCCAGGCGGGGCCATTCATAGGGTTGGGGGGAAGGGGGATGAGGGGAGAGAAGGGTCAAGCCCAGGATTCAGCTGTCTAGACATATGGTTGTGTTGCGGATCCTGCTTCTCGACGCAATTATCCTTTACATCTCGTACCTTTTTAGGCTACGCCGTTAAGAGATTTATTCGAGTCGATATTTGGACAAGTAATGTTTCTTCTGCGTTTCTCAAACTGAGGTGTGTGTGAAGAAAAGCATCGATTCTAGTGCATTATATAAAAAAACCCACTGTTTCAAACCGTTATTCAACAGCTGTACTGAATTAATTATTGTTTATTGAGCGGTCTATTTCTGGTTTATGTCCTGACAAAAACGTATGACATTTCTGTGACGTAAACTCAATAACATCCGCGTTTTGTTTAACAGTTTTTCTGCATTGTTTGGATGATATTTATATTGGTATTGACTTATTTTTAATCAACATGAAGTATTGTTACGTGACTTGGGAAAATGCTGTAATCTGATTGGTCGATTCCGAAGTCAATAATTTTTCAATATTGATTGGAACAGAAAAATAGGTATTACAGTTATTTCTAATCAAAGCGACAATTACTCACGTAACAACGCTAATCTTATTGACTCATTTCGATCAGGTCCAAAAATTCACCAGGTAAAAAAATGTTGACCTGAAGATCAGTATTTTCTTACTGTTCAGTAATACTTCATGTTGACTCAAAATAGGTAATATTTGCTAATTATTGGACAGTACGAAAATGTTGACTTGTGGGTCAACGTTTCGTAACTGATCAATATTACCTTCATGCTGAAGCGAGATAAGCCATAATTTATTATATGACTTAACTGGCAATTAAATGACAAATAACTGCAATATCTGTCGAAATTTGCTTGTCGGTCAGCAGTGGCAAATTATTAACCTGGGAATCCACAAATAACTGCACTATCTGTCGAAATTTGCTTGTCGGTCAACAGTGACAAATTATTAACTTGGGAATCCACCTATCAGATTTCATATTTTCGTAGTCGTGTCACAATGAGAGATTTTGCAAACAATTAAGAAGAATACCTGCATCTTTGAGATTTTTACTTTAAATTGCAATAGTCTGATATCGTTTTTTCTTTTTGTTTGTTTTGTTTGTTTGTTTGTTTGCTTTTCAAACTTCGCGATTTCTTTGTAAAATTGACTCATTTTCACCTACAGAAAACTGCCTTTTTTCAGTTATTTTCTTTAATTGGCACTCATTTCGTCTATGATTCCCCATAATGGACACTGGTGAAATTGCTGATTGTAAATAAAAGGACTTCATTCGATGCTTTTATGAATGGGAACTTTTTAGTATTTAATAATATAATTGTTACATTTCTGTAGCAAAATGGTAGAAGTCGAAAAAGACTGAGTTTCCATTTCTGGGTTATTTATAATAAATGATGTTTGGATATACAAACACAACTGAACAATATTGAACTTTTGTCGAACAACAATTCATCAATTCATCAATTATATCGCCATCAATCTTTCACCCTTTTCAAGAAGCGATTTCTCTTCACAAATTAGAAATAGCAAGAAATGTAATATTGATAATAGCTTGTTTATGTTATCGTCATTTCAGACGTCTTAATTTCGCTCATCACTCTTCATGCAAGATCGGCCAAAGAAAGGTTAGTTTCAATACAGACAGTGATAATTGTGTAATTTGGTTGTTGCTTTCAGAAAATTTGTAACGACAGCATGGCTTGGAAACGAAGGCTGATTGAATCTATGCAAATAGCGGAGTTACTGGTGTCTTTATTCACCGCCGCGGTTGTATCTTCAGGTAAGCATCGCCACCCACACCCCCGCACCCCCTTCTCGCCCCTTTCGTCTTTCCCCAACCATCTGTCCTCTACTAGAGCAGCTTATCTTTGCATCTGTTGGTGTATCTTATTTCATCTACTCTCAGCCATAAGGAAAAGTATTTTTCTCAAAATCGTTTTACATTTTCAAGATGATGCAATGCGTAAAAACTCAGAACATTTTTTGTTTATAACTAACAAAACAAAAAAAAATCAAATATTTTAAAACGGCTGCCACCCTCACAAGTCTACGGAAATTGTTCGTAAGGATTCGTATGTGATTTGGCAATTGAACTAGCTGTAGCCAAAAATACGACTATATGTGCACTGTCAGCAATTATTATTATTATTATTATTATTATTATTATTATTATTATTATTATTATTATTGTGACTGTTTTAATGTCAGTTTATGTCAAGTTTTGTCTCTAATAATGTCAAGTGAGAAGTGGTTTGTATTTCTGGATTGGTGTGTATTTCTGGATCAGTGTTTATGTCTCAAACAATTATAATTTAATCTTAGTCCACACATTGTCCGGATTCTGCTTCAGTGCACTTACAGTATTTTCAAATAAAGATAAGTGTATTTGCCCCAGTGGCTTTCGGTCTGTTTGACCCCGACCAATCATATTCATACGACATTCCCACATTAACGTTTTTTTCTGTCTGTCTGTAGATTTATCCCTTTTTGCCAAAATCAAATTTGCTAAAAATTGGTTAAAACGTGGTATGAAAAGCTTTTCAATCAATGCGGGTGTCCCCATTTACACCGAAGTTGTTTTTGAAATAATTGACAAAAAGACTCTGCAATGAGACTCGAAGCATCCCTTTGCTTGGTACTTTGTGTGTTTGCCGCAAATGTCTTTTGCATGCAAAGCCATGGCTCCAAGTAATATCAACCAGCCGTTTCAAAGCCGTGACGTGCCAAATGAATGTACGATTTATATGAGTGAAGAGTACAAGTTCATGTGACATCTTTAGGCTTGAATGAGAGGGGGGAAAACATAAACGTTTTCCTACAGCTCTACAATGATTAATTCCACGCAATATCTAGGACTATAAATAGCAATACAACAGACTTGTTTTCTAATTCTTTTTTTATTTTTATCTTTTTTTTTTAATTTAAAGACAGACATATTTAATCCCATGCAATAAAAGTGATAACATAGGAAGTCGTGACGTAATTCCAATGCTAAAATGAAACAACATTAAATAACATCAGTTGTAATGTGCGATAACAGTACTGAAGCCATTTCAAAATTAAATGCAGTGTCAATGTTGTGACTTTCTCTGGTTAAAGCCTACTATTCTTAGCTCTATCAAAAAAAAAAAACATAGAAAACATGAAGAGACTCTTATTTTTTGAGTACGATTGCCATTTTCTTTGAGCCGCCTCACCCTTGTCACTTACTTTAATATAAGGTATCTTCTGTAGTCGCTATAAATCACACCCCGTTATCGGCGTAATGGGTCATAAGCAGGAAGAAGCCTCTTTCTTTTGCTTCGTCCTTCTTCCTGTTCCAAGCTGTGACGTTGATTCTCGCCAGGGGATAAGCAAGCTGATATTATAAAGGCTTGGATATGTACCATAGAAAGTGGTAGTTAAACTCCAGGGATACATTAAGATGTCTTTTTCCAAGTCGGTTTGTTTCTATATATGTTATTATCAGAAACAATGTTGATTCGATCTTCAGTAAAAGAAGATGGTTTAGTCTGGTTAGAGGCACCTCATGTATTTAATCAGGTAGTCTTGCTCGTATAATTTCACTTTTTGGCAAAGTCGGATCTGGTTGAGGGTGTGATGTTGTTTTAATGTATTTAGAATATAATGTAAAAAAGGGGGGCGAATTCTGCTCACAAGACGAGGACGAAAACTGCTGGTGCCGAAGTTTCGAGTACAACCGTGGTCGTAACCTCAATGGCCGATAAGAAATTTATTGAATTTAAAAGTGATTTGTCAAAAGAACCATTGGGTTTTCTGTTCTCAAAAGTTAATTTTTTTTTTTTAATTTCAAAGACATAAATTTCTTTCTTTTTTTTTTTTTTTTTTTTTTTTTTTTTTTTTGTTGGAGTTATTTTAAAAGTGTGATTTTAACGTGATAATATCTTAAAATTAGTCAATGCCAAATGTGGAAGCCAAAACCAAAGAAATCTTGGAATTTACGGCTTGATCAGGGCATAGGGTATTCAATGACGTTTTGAATTGTGGCGCTTTGACCCATGGCGGTATGACCCATGGTAGTTTGACAGATGGCGATCTGGCGCTTTGCAGTTTTGATAGATCGACCCTCCCCGCCCCCACCTAAAGAAAAATAACAACGCTACTCAGAGTAATGTGGTCGTACAGAAGATATACAAAATAAAATCGGCATTCCGTGAAACTCACAAACAACGTGGGAGCTACATTATAATCTAAGAAGTTATTTTTAACCTTCTTTTTCTGAAATTCTGAAGAAGAAAAAAAAGAAAAGAAAAACTTCAGCTGAATTGACCGTCAAATAAAAGGCCAAATGGGGCCATTAGAGAGGACACTCTAAAACATCAATTGGAATGGGCATTTCCTTTCGTCATTGACTAGACACGATTCTCTTCGTAGGCCATGAGCACATCTTTATTTTCAAAATGATAAAAGATACAATTAGAGAGAGCTTTTACTGGGTTATCCTTGTCATTACTTCCCGGCCTTTTTGCTACTACAAACAAAGAGATAGAGATAGAGAGAGAGAGGGAGAGATGGGGGGAGGAGAGAGAAGGGGAGAGAGCAAGAAAGAGAGAGGGAGAGAGAGAGAGAGAGAGAGAGAGAGAGAGAGAGGAGAGTGAGAGAGATAGGGGGAGGGAGGAGAGAGAAGGGGAGAGAGCAAGAAAGAGAGAGAGAGAGGGAGGGGGAGAGAGCGAGAGCGAGAGAGAGACAGAGAGGGAGATAGGGAATAAGTGGGAGAAAGAGAGAGACAGACAGACAGAGAGAGAGAAGGGGGGAGGGGGAGAGATAGATAGATAGATAGATAGATAGATAGATAGAGAGAGAGAGAGAGAGAGAGAGAGAGGGAGATAGGGAATTAGTGAGAGAAAGAGAGAGGGGGGAAGAGAGAGAGAGGGGGAGAAAGAGAGGGACGGAGAGAGGGACGGAGAGAGAAAGAGAGAGAGAGAGAGAGAGAGAGAGAGAGAGAGATCCGCCGGTTTGCCAATGTAACAGCGATATACAGGATTTGTCTATCCCACCATATCATGAGTCCCCAGAACACATCGTGTTTTTTCACCAATCTACTTTGTATGGGATTTATTATATGACATCGGCATAATGCTGAAAAAGGACGTGGAAAGAGCATTAAAAACAACATCATTATAAAACTTTCTTTAACCTTGCGCTACATGAGAAAATTTTAATTATAAAAATGATAACCATAGGAAATGCCCCTGGTATGTCAACAGAATCTTGAGTTGTAATTATATTTCTGGGTACTGGAAGTAAAATGCCAGGGTTTAATTTAAAATCCGTTGATAATAAATGTATAAATGCATGTATAAATGGACTCCATCTCCCTCTCGAATTTTTGGAGGTATGACCTCAATTCTTCGGAGTCAATCCCAGGTATATCCGGAGGTTTAACATCAATTCTTCGGCATCAATCCTAGGCATAGCCGTAGGTATGACATAAGTTTTTCGGCGTCACTCCTAGGCATATCCGAAGGTATGACATCAATTCTTCGGATTCAGTTCATTATTTTTTTTTTTCAGTTCATTGCAGAGAATAGCTACTACTCTGCAGTAATGCCTTTTTACGCACAAGGGGTCCAATGTTTGTTTCCTTACGCATGTATTTTGTCTTGGTTGTTGTTAATGTCGTGTTATTTCACAGAGAAATGAGGAAAATAAAACAGAGAATGACACTTAAAATTATACCTACAGTCACTGAGAAGAAAGAAAAGATTTCAAAGAGAAGAAATGAAAATTCACAAAGAAATAGAAATCAAACGAGGAGTTATTCTCAAAGGCGAAATAGTAAACACTTCGATAATATATATATATATATATATATATATATATATATATATATATATATATATATATATATATATATATATAGACAGGAGTAGTAAAGACAAACTGGTGGACCAGGAGAAATAAAAAGGTCCGAAACACTGGTCTCTTACAATTTAGTGTACTCGTTGCAAGTCGTCGGCGTACGGCGTGTTCAATAATCACGCTTCTGTGTTCCCCTGTTGGCAAAGACTTTAAAGTGGTTAATGGTCTTTGCTGTTGCTGGTAAGGGACTCGTCAATTTTTACGCATGGATGCAGATTTAACTGCAGTTTGACAGCGTCGTAAACACACGACGGACATGTCATATCGGCCATATCCGAAGAAGTGTGATTTCCTGCGTAACTGCTTTTTCGGGGACAATATTGCATTGATTTCTGTATTAGACATTAATGACGCCCCGAATTGCTGCATCATTATAGAACGTCGCTTTTTATTTCTGCGGTGGTCTTCACCCACCTCTGAATTGAATTCAATCAAAACAGCCTCAGCAATCTTCTACGCACAGCAAAAGAATCTCGGAATAGTAGAAATATGATAGAATATCGACAAAGCTCGAGGAATCGCTCATTTCATGCTGTTACGAAGGTGATTTTAATCTGTTATTCTGACAGCAATGGGCAACATTTATGCGGAGCTGTAGTGTCTTTTGAAGGGGTTTCCATTTAGACTTTTCGGGTCACAATACACGACGCACTGTGCTGCAAACAGTCTCAGCTCTTTTCACGAAGCTTTTCAACTCGGTGTCACGACAATGTTGTCTCCGTTTTATATCTGATCCTACTTCCGGTGGATACTCTGCAATCATCTTAAATGCTCTCAGATAACTAGTTATCGTAAGAGCTTGTTAGTGGAGCTATTTGCATAAAAATACTTACATTAAATAAGGCGAGGATATGGCTTTCCCTTTTCTCTTCTCGCCCCCCATTTCTCTCCCCTCCCCCCCCCCCCCCCCCCCTCAGCAACAACAACACTGCGGTTATAGTTTACACGGGTTCTTTTTCTCTCTCTCTTCTCTATAGAAGCAGACGATCTAGACTTGTGAGAATGTCTCAGTTATGATTTGTTCTCATACCCGGGGACCAATCATGTATTTTCGAGTTTCACGTTCATACTTGCATGGTTCAGATAACAAACAAATAAACAGAGCGAAAATGGCACGAGGGCAAAATTTTACGGAAAAGTTAATCTCGGCTCGATAAAATCAATGCAGTAGTGTGGTGCCTCTTCCCAGATTGCTTATGTTCTTTTTTAATTTCTATTACATGTTTTTTTTTTGCGCTTGATCAGGTTTACCTTTTTCGATGTTATTTTGCTACAACACCGGGTATGCTGTTCCGGGGGGGGGGAGATGGGGGGAAGGTGGGGATGAGGTGGGAGCACTCAGGTACCAACTGGTTACTATGTGTGTCCATGACTTTTTAAAACGACCCCTAAATGCGGAGTGCTAATTTTCAAATAATATTCCTTTTTAACCAAACATGGAGGGAAATTCTGAGATACCCCTCCCCCCTTTTTTGCAGGAAAACGAAGTACTAGATGAAAGTTACCCCCATCTGGCCTCAAAATTACCCCCTTCCTCCGCGTTTTTGGGACACGCATGGTGGCACATCTTTCACCCCCAATAACGGTTTTATCGACATTGTGAGATATTGTGATAAAGAAGCGTAGTCTATATACAAACGTAGTATATTAAAAAAAACTTTATTATTTCGGCGACTTCTCTATATAATTACAGGCGCCGCTATCCACATTGTTGTTGTTATGATTTGCGTCACCATACTTTTGCGGCTGTTTAATCGAGGTTTTGTCAGCATCCCTAATAAAACTTTCTGACGAGAGCTCTGCAAGCCTCGAAAAGAAACGCAGGAGATTCGACTGTTATTGTAGTTTATGTCTTGTTGGCGACAACAAACTTAATCAAAATGGTTATGTGATATAATAAGATTATCTATCATATCCAGGTCACAATTCTTCTTCTTTTTTGGTTTCTTAAGTCTCTTTTACGACGATAAACCAAGAAAAAATTCACGTGAACTATGGGATTTTGAGATATCGTTAGTCGTTTTTTTTTCATTCTGAACCCATTCTGGGAAAGATCACAATCAAATGTAGAGGCTATTAGACAGTCTGGCAGGTACTGAGGTAGGGGTTGTGGGGGAGGGGTGTGAGAGTGGTGGCAAGTGTTCGAATATAGCCCGATGTTGGTGCTGTACTCGCCTGAAAGATATTTAAGTGCACTTAAGTTAAAAGTTACGTAAAAGTTTGAAGATGTGTGCCGTATAAAGAGTTTGCCAGGTTATTACGGTTGCGAGCCTCAAACAGATTGTTGGAATGATCGTGGTGTCCCTGTAACATAGATTGTCCTGGTTATCGTGGTGTCCCTGTAGCATAGATTGTCTGGGTTATCGTGGTGTCCCTGTAGCATAGATTGTCTGGGTTATCGTGGTGTCCCTGGAGCATAGATTGTCTGGGTTATCGTGGTGTCCCTGGATCATAGATTGCCTGGGTTATCGTGGTGTCCCTGGATCATAGATTGTCTGAGTTATTGTGGTGTACATGTAACATAGATTGTCTGGGTTATCGTGGCGTCCCTGGATCATACATGGATGGGGTTATCATGGTGTCCCCGGATCATAGATGGATGGGGTTATCATGGTGTCCCTGGAACACAGATCGTCCAGGTTACCGGTTTTTACGTTGTGCATGTGAGACTATCTGGCTATATCGCGTTGAGCATATTGCGCAGATTGTCCGGGTTATTATGTTCTTGTTACATAAATTGTCCAGGTTGCACATAATGTCCATGTTTTCACGATTGTCCGTATGGTGTATATTGTCCGGGTTGCCGCGCCCGGGCATGTTGCACAAATTGCCAGGTGCATTTTATGGGGATTAAATTAACTATGTCGAATAAAACGGGGCTATAAAAATAAGTGCAACTCAAATTAGAGAACGATAAGCAGACAAAACGAAATGCAGCACTTATAAAAGGAAAATCAAATAAGCGCAATATATGAATGGAGAGAAAAATTGTACAAGGGAAAAAGATGTACAAAATCACAAATGTATAAAGGGAAAGAAAATAAACAAATGCCTTGAGCAATGTAATTAAATCCCGGTGTATAAAATAACTAAAGTGTGAGAGAAGAATGATTACCCGTCCATTACCAGCGATTGTTTCCTGGCTTAATTCTATTTTCGGGCGTAATGCGTCTCTCGAAGCCTTTTAACAATATTGTTCAGTTTCCTCAACTGCCTGTTGTGATTCTGATACCGAAATAGCTACAAATGTAAATAATCCTTTTTTCATGAAATAAAATCAAGTTCTCATTGTGTTTTATGGTTACAGGGATCTTCGTATATAATGGCTTAATTAAGTTAGGTATTATCGTGATTTGATTGGCGGGAGACATTGACTGAAGCATGATGGGAAGTTTTCCGGCTGATATCATATAAGATGCAATTTGCAGAAAAAAGGTTCGGACTACATCAATTGTTTGTTGTTTCTGTTGGCCCCTTTTGACGTACGCGATCTATATTTTTTTTAGAAATGCCCAGGGGGGAAATGTGAAAAAAACTATAATAAAATAGAAACACATGGAAAAATATAATAAATCATTTTCTGTGAACTACAACTTCGACTCACTGAGGTTTAGCTAATTTTCGAATAACGGTTAGTTTTCCGGAGTGCTCTTGGGTTCCTGAGAACACATGGATTTCGGAGTACGCTTTGGTTCCTGAGAACACACGGTTTCCTGGGTGCACTTGAGTTCGTGACCTCACATGGTTTCAAGGCTGCGATTGGGTTCCTGAGTACATATTTTCCGGAGTGCACTTGGGTTAATGAGTACACATGGTTTCCGGAGTGCGCTTGAGTTCCTGAGAACACATGGTTTCCGCAGTGAGCTTTGGTTCCTGAATATACATGGTTTCCGAAGCGAGCTTGAGTTCCCGAGTATACATGGTTCCGGCCTGCGACTGGGTTCCTGAGTACATATTTTCCCGGAGTGCACTTGGGTTAATGAGTACACATGGTTTCCGGAGTGCGCTTGAGTTCCTGAGTACACATGGTTTCTGGAGTGCGATTGGGTTCTTGAGTATAAACGGTTTCTGGAGTGTGCTTGATTTCTGGAATGGCTATATTTCCGGTGTGTAGGTGTTTTTCTAAGTGTTTTGATTTCCGGATTTACTGGGTTCCGAAATATGCTTCTTCGCCTTAATTTCTGTTCAGACTAGTCCCCGAACTGGTCCCCATATTCATAGCTGCACTGGTACCCAACTAGTCCTCCAACTGGTCCCCGTATTCAGACCAACATTGGCTTCCAACTGTACTTCATATGAACTTGACCAAAATATGGAAATGTATTCATATCATATGAACTGAACAAAAATAAAAACTTGACTCTCTGAGACAATTATGACAAGATGCCTTCGCTATATTATTTCTTTTTCAATTATTCGATACTGGACAGGTAGTTGAAACAAACTAGAAGCATGCCTCATCCTCACAAACTATGCACAGTGAAAATGGTAAACATTTGGTTAAAACATATTTATTAAGATATTGGTAATTGGCGACGATGTCATGTTGCAAACAAATGTAGCAAAACATATGGCAGCACATGGGCAGCACATGGGCTGCACATAGGCTGCACACGGGCAGCACACGGCAGCACATGGGCAGCACACGGCAGCACATGGGCAGCACACGGCACACCGGCAGATCATAGTGTGCTGCTCTTTATGGACAAAAACTTTGGCCATATGTTCTACTCAGTCTTATATAAAGGGCACGTGTATCCAACACCACATCAAGCGCGTCTTTCTTGTAGATATGACGCGGTCACTAAATGGCCAAAGGTTTGCCATATATCAAACGCGCCGGAAATGATGTAATTAAACGCGATAGACCTGCAAGTGCCATGTTCTTGTTTTATGGGAACCGTCACGGGGTTTATGCAACACTGTTTCTACATCATTCCGCCAGGCACCCACTAAAAAAAACTAAAAATAACACATATAAAAGCAAAATGCGTGACAAATAGCATTAGTCACTTCTAGTTTCTTGACTAATTAATTTTTATTCCTGCGTCCTAACTGTTGTTCCATGGCGAGTACAAACAAACTTTCCTTCCTCTAGGGACTATCACAGGCTGGCGATTATATTTGAGTAGAAAATACAGTTATGCAAAATGTAACAATTATATCATTTGTTCAGAATACTTCAGTCACAGCTTTGCAATGGTGTTTTACAAACGTAGCCCCAACTCAATTTAACAGCCAAATACAAGATGTCAATTCAACATATGGTTTCTTCGTTGTCACCTGCAAACATATGGTAAGTTTTCATTCAGTGAATTAATTGTGTTCAAATGCTAAAGGTGAAAGAGACTCTACTGCACATTTGGGCATCATATGAAACAGACCACATATGGTGATTTTATGGCCATATTACATTGCATGTTGATGTGGTCAACCAAACATTAAACCATCCGTCGTAATTTTTACAAATGCTGTGTTTCACACCCCTACCCTGTGATCCATCATAGAGTCATGGACACGCATGGTAACCAGTTGCTACGTGAGTGGCCTCCTTCTCTCCCCCCCCTCCCCCGGTGGACGGGGAGGGGGTTCACACCCCCTTCCCTGTGATCCATCATAAAATTCACACAATTAGTCAGTCAGTCGTTCGGAGATACATCTAAACAATAGAAAATTGTCACTGCAGTAATTTGTGAGAGCGAAAAACCAAGGCTTGAGTAAAAGAAAAAAAGGAATGGACAGTTTTGACTGAAGCTGATTATTTGGCTAATAGAGCCTTCTTTTCACATGTGGTAATTAAATTTAGCACCTCTTTATTGCTCAGTTGGTGTAATGAATCACACAGTTGCTGTAAAAATCGATACTGTAATTTTCTATTTAAAAAAGGAAGTGTTTATTCTTTAAATTTCGAAACTGCACAACTGCTGTAAGGTAAATACTCTCCCAGCGTCTAAATAAGTCGGTTGGTAGACGTTGTGAAGTTGATGGGCTATTGGAGCAGCCGTTATACGGCTGTACGGCTACGATGACTCCCTTATAAGTTCATTACCACCTTACTTGATGAGAACGACCCGAGGCCATTCATGGGCACAAGAAATGCTAACACAAGCCCGTATAATCCGGATTTGCTGAAAGGCAATTCTTTTAATTATTCCCAAGGGGATGGACTAACAGCCTTTTAGCTCGTTTCCACGAAGACCTGGCAATGTTTTCCTCCAAATGTTACCCCTAATGTCTTACGATTTGCACATCTGCTGCAGGGAAAGGTATAAAAGCCCCCCCCCCCCCCGTATCACAAGTTCCGTATCTTATTAAGGAAATCCCTCGCATACAAAAAGCCCTCGAATATTTACAAGAAACGTACTACATTGCATTCACAGAATATACGTATATATATGGACTATCCACACTATGTTGCTGCCTTGGAAAGAAGGTGTGCAGCCTCCGTGGTGGGACTCCATTTTGTGATGACCTTCCTCTTCCTTGTCTCACATTATCGCAGTGTCGTCTCGTCGGCAGCATCCCGGATCAATGTATAATCTTCGAACAATTGATAGGATATTGATTCCTTCATAAACTTTATGCTGCCCACGCTCCAATCCCCTTCATTTTTCGTTCTTTTTTTTTTTTTTTTAATTTAAAATAGGGAATGGGTGGCACGATTTTTTGCAGAAAATGACAACGACATGACGTCACAGTATGATTTGGTTGTGGTGCCCCAGTTCCCTGATATGGCAGCTATGTCCTTCAATTAAAATCTACTAGAGCTGCCTTTCGTCAAACTTCTGTTGTGAAATTTTAAATATCGTGGACATATTGGCATGTTGAGACACATGGCTATTAGATAAACATATGGCCATAATTCGCAGTCAATGTATCCATGTCTTTCTACACCAGATTTATATCAATTTGTTGACATACAACCGAGGGCATTTCTGGTGAAGTTGTCACATATTTGGTTGGCTTAAGGATCACTGCACCTACAATATAATGTTTTAAAAAGGCAGGCACAGCTTTGATGAGAGTTATTGGTTTACGTATTCCATTTCGATGTCGCAAAAAAATATGACGTTGTAAGATGTGACAGATTAGTTGATTGGTCGCTTTGATTTCCTGTCAGCTCTGTCATACTACGTCCGTTCATGCGTGTTTTGGGTGGCTGATGAAATTACATCCATTAGGCTAATTAGACCTCTGAAAACAGGAATATATTCCGTCATAGCTGACGTATTTAGGTGGCAGTTTGAAGAAAGAAGATAGGGTTGGATCATTTCACGAACGGGTCCCCCATTTACACGGCATTTGGCAGCATTGAACCCAATGAGTTTTAATGCTTAGTTCTGAAACCCCCGGGGTCACGATTTTCCCTGGCATAACCTTGGTTTTAATCTATGTATTTTATATTCTTGTTTTATTATTATTATCATTTCCCAAATATGAGACGATATGGTTAAGCCATGTATAGCAAGTGATCACCATATGTCGTAATCATACACCAAATGATTAGATATTAAAACATGTGTGGCCTGCAGATGGTGGCTGTATGGTTATCTCGTGGTAAATATTGTATCTGAACATGTGTTCAGCATGTGTCACCATATGATTCTAAACTGATGACTCAACTTCAGTAAGGGAGGCTAACGGCATGCCCTTACTTCACCATTTCACCAAATGGTCAAGACATCATGAATCTGTCAACGCACAATGACCCGTTATAAACCACATGATCACCATATGATCAGCGTATGATTACCATATAGTCACCATATCGTCACCGTATGACCACAGTGTGATTACCATGTGTGATTCCATATGATCACAATGCGATCACCGTGCGATCACCATATGAGCATCACATCATCATCATCATATCATCACCACATGATCACAGTGGGATAATCATGTGATCACCATATGATCCCCATGCATAAGTCTACACATCTCTACAAGCTGCCGTATCATTGGGCGATTGCGCAGGCCAATTATTGTTACTGTTGCCTAGTTTGCTGTTGGCTCATAATTCACATCAAAAATTTGCTTGTATCTTTGTATTTTTTACATCGTAGGGAAAGTAGATTTAGTCTAGTTTTGTTTTTTAAAGAAACCGGTTGCAATTTGCCGCGTCCTATGTTTTTTTGTCGCAGCGCTGCATGGCAATTTACTGATGCTTCCGACATTTTATTGGTCCGTAATTACGCACATATATCCTTTTTATGTCAAGAAAATCAGATTGCTATCACTTTCATTTTAGAAAGCCTCCTGTTTGATAGCTTATTCTGGCCAACTTTAGGAATTAACTGTATGCACGGCAATCTTTTTTCCCCGACATTGTTGTGGTCTTGGCACCCAGTTGAACAGGGGAGATCAGGACTAAACGGAAAATTAAAGGACTGTTTTTCCTGGTGTTATTTAATCAGAGCACATTAATCCCAGTGGTTTTTTAGACTGATAAGGAAAGACGTACCAAATTCCAATTCAACATTTTACTGTTCAGTTTTTTTTTTCGACCAAATGACTATGTCGGGCTTGGTTCAGTGCGACAGAAGAAGGCTTCTCTTTTATCCGCCGTTAGGCTATTACAGAAAAAACCTGAGTACTCGCGGCAGCGTTTGGGCTGTTAAAAATTTGTCCGGATTAACAAGGTGTTCGGATTACTGAGGCTATGATATAATAGCTGGCTTCATTTACTAAATGAACCATTGTTGGTAACGTATGCAGTCTGTTCCCTCTTCCGCTATGCACCCTAGGAACGTGGCGTCTTTTGTTATCTCATTCTAAAACTTTTCAAATTTGACAAGAATTGTTTGCAAGCAATCATCTACGCGGTCATAATGTTGGAAGAGTGATATTTGGGAAACCTAAAAAATATCATTTTTGTCGATTTCTTTTTTTTTTTTTTTTTTTAGATTCCTTTTTTTTTCATTTATTTATTCATAAATTTATGTGTGTGTTTTTTTTTTTTAAATTGAATTACATGCATGTTTCTAATATGCACAAGAATGTATGTCGTTCTTTTTATCGAAATTTACCAATATCGAAAATAAACAAATAAAAAAAAGCATATTGCAGTTATTTCCGCGCTCTGTCTCCTCATTCAGTTTTTTTTTACTGTTCGTTCCAGAAGTTGGTAGGAAGTTCACCGGGGGTTCCGCACCTGGCTTGTGCTGTTGAGAATCTGGGTAATTGTTTCGGCTGGTCACAATGGCCCTGGACATTCTTATTTATAGCAACAACTAATAGAAAGCATCTTTAAATGTCTTTTTCAATGCCTATAATGGAACTTAACATATATCTCTGATTAAATACCAGATAAACTTTATTCAATTGGCAGTATCTTAAACTGTTAAAAAATACATTTAAAAATGTTACATATCCTTATTATTGAAGATATTTTTAATTAAAAATTATAAATATCTTAAATTAAAATATGCATATCTAAAATTTTAATGTAAAATGTAAAAACGGCATTCCGCATTTCACGGTCATTTTAAATGTGTTACATTTAGGCTCGGGGTATAAATAAGAAGGGGCCCATGCATAAACTTGATAACTACACTTATCAGGAAAATCCACTAAATACCACCGTGGTATTTCTTGGCCTCTGTTCTATCACATCTGTAAGTCTTACACCTGAAAACTCATTAGAAGTAGGCATTTATTAGGAAAATACGCTGAGAAAAAACGTACGCTTGTTATTTAAAGTTCAATTTTTAAAAGCGTTTTCCTCCACTGCTGACAAGTGCAGTTATCAGGTTTATGCATGGACCCCTTCAATTATTATTTTTTTTTATTTGTATATACACTTTTATTGATTAAACTGAAATTGCTTATTAAGACTCTGTTTGGCTGGTAAAATTATTCCCTTTGTCAAAACAGGACGTTTTAGTGGAGACTGATTGTTCTTGTTGTGATTATGACGTCATGTTGTTTATCATTGCGCAAGAACGATCATACTTCATAGGTACCCCACCCCCCCCCCCCCCCCGCCCTAAAAAAAAGGTCATGGACACACATGGTAACCCGTTCTCACGAGTCAACCCCCCCCCCCCGTATTTTTATTTCAAAAATATCGCGGGAAAATAAAAACGTGGCGTCTTTATTTTAGGGCGGGGGGGGGGGGGGGAGGGTGTCTCATAATTCACAGATGAAATAAGCATGCAACTGCAAAAGTTGTAGTTTCACGTCATACTTTCCTGTGGGAAATCCTTGTCCCAGTCTCAATGCATATATTATCGCCATTTTCGCAAAGGCAGGTTTTTCATGCATTTGCGATATTTATTTAAACATTGTCATTGTTCGTATTCGTAACACTTTTAAGCTCCACCTTTCTCCCCCCCCCCCCCCCCCAAAAAAAAAAAAAAAAAACAACAACAGAAACAAAAACAAACAAACAAAAACCCTTAGATCAAGAAATCGCCAGAAGTTTAATTTTTTCCACACTATTTCATTTTTTTTAACACTCAGCAACAGACATCTAGGCCACTAAACAAATGTTTCTAGGCAGTGTTCAATATCCCAATAACAGCTCTTTTATAAGTAATTTAGATGCTCTTCCCTGCACCATTGCCGACGGCTGCGACCATTTGTCTGACTCATACTGCATCATGGCGGCCATACGTCAGTCCGCTGTTGCTTACCATTAGTATACCGATTGTGTATCCGATGATGGCAAGGCTGATGTATCTGCGGTATTAACCCCTAATGTGATGACGTCATGGCCTTCTACTCGCGAAATGACAGATATAAATCCGACGATTAGCGCAGGAAGGAATGATGATGGTGGTGGTGGTGTTTGAGGTGTGTGTGTTTGTTGGATGGGAGGTGGGGGGAGGGGGGAGGATGGGTGATACATATAGTTGATTATCGTCCACACACATATAAATTTCGTGCACATTTAACACTCCCTCCCCCTCACTTCTCATATGAAATATATGTGACACAGGCATTGTCTATATCGATGATGGAGGAACAAGCCAAGAGCCCCCCCCTCCACACCACTCCCCCTAAAAACACACACACGTTCCTCTCTGCGTACATATTTCATGGGGACTACCTTCCCCTGTGAGAGCTTTGAATGTTCTCTTTTTTTGGTTTTGGCTATGCCTTTGAATAGACAGTGAGGGTTTACTATTCTTTATCCCAACAGCATCAATGCTCTCTTAAGAAAAAGAAGGTCACCTCTTTCTCATAAGAGCACCTAAAATGAAGTTAGACAGTTACATCTGAAGTAATCCTTACAGATTTGAAAATATCCATCTTCTCTTTTTTTCTTCTTCTAAAGACATGGTCTTTTCTAAAGGGCAATTTCATTGAACTGGTGAAAATAAACACAGGTGGGTGCAAATTTTTCTCAGTCAAAGTAATTGCTGCTGTTACCAATTTGTTGTGGTTCAACAAATTCTGATGAAGATAAGCAAGCTTGCTATATTAACTTGTTAATGGTGTAAAGAAACGTTACTAATACATCCCAGCTATTGAAATGACAGAGAAATAATGGAATAATGAAGAGAGAACGATGGGTACAAGTAACACGGTTTCGCGATGGATTATCGGACGGATTATCAGACGCAAAGCAATTCTTGACTGCCTTTGAAAAAAAAATTCGACTTTTTGTTATTTTCCACTGTTCATCTTCTCACTGCCTGACAAAATTTTGGCAATCCATCGACATTAGATTATTTCTGAACACTATCTAATGTTTGTTTAATTGCATTGCAACTTCGCCCGGTTTTTCCGCGTGTCATAACCTGTCTTAACTGTCAGAACACGTCAGGAGAGTAAAGAGCTTAGTTCTTGTTTTCTTATCGCACTCACTTTGCACATCTGCCGGCAAATGTTTTCTGTACAAAATAAATCATTCAACATAGTTTTGTTGAAAAAATATAAAAAGGCAGTTCAACTAATGTCCCTATGGGGTGCACCACTGTTGAAACACGAGTCTGGGGCACGAGTGGTGTTCGTGTCAGTTTCGTTATGTGCCTTGCTTGTGCATGTTTATGGCTTGGTCTTGCGATGCGCGATGTGAATATGTGATGTAATGTGTTGTGCCGTGTGATGTGTTGTGCTATGTGATGTGTGTTTTTGTGTGCTGTGCAGTGTGGTGCTGTGTATTGTGCTGTTTCATATGATGTGCGTTGTAGTGTGTTTTGCTGTGCTGTCTACTGTGATATGTGTTATAGTGTGTTGTGCTGTGTGACACGATGTGTTTTAGTGTGTGTTGTGCTGTTTGATGTGATTTGTGTTGTAATCTGTTGTGCTGTTTGTTGTAGTTTGTTGTGCGATGTGATATATGGGTGTTGTAATGTGTTGTGTTTTGTGAAGAGGTGTGTGTTGTTATGTGTTGGGTTGTGTGATGTGATGTGTATTATTGTGCGTTGTGCTTTGTCATGTGATGTGTGTTGTAGTTTGTTGTGCAGTCTGATGCGATGTGTGTTGTGATGTGTTGTGCTATTGGACGTGATGTGTTGTAGTGTGTTGTGCTTTGTGATGAGATGTATATTGTAGTGTGTTGTGCAGCTTGATGGGATATATTCCATTGCATTATGTTTTGTGATGTGATGTGTGTTGTGGTATGTTGTGCTTTGTGATTTGGTGTATTTTGATCTTTCTTGTGTTGTGCGATGTGATATGTATTGTGTGTAATAGCACTCTAATCTTGCAATCAACAGTACTTAAAAGTGCCAAATATGTACAACGTTTATTGTACATAGTCTCTGCACCTGCCCGTGTGATGTTCCTGTAACTTCATTTGAGGGACAGTTAAACGCACCCGTTCTTGATGTTCTAAGCTAACGGACATTTGTTGCCAAAAACGTGTAACTAAGGACCAGGATGAAGGTCGAAATATGATAAGATATCACAAGATATGATAAGATAATACGAGATATCACAAGATAACAAGAGATATCATAAGAATTAACAATTAATCATAAGATACAAGGTAGATAAGAGACCATAAGATATGATAAGATACCAAGATATGATAAGATACTACAACATATTATGAGATACAACAAGACACGATAAGATATACCTCAAGATATGATAAGATAATACAACATATTATGAGATACAACAAGATATGATAAGAATATCACAAGGAATATCACAAGTAAAGTTTGTTTGACCATTAAAAAACAGAATGAGAAATAAGGTGACGGAATACAGGCAAAGACTGTTGATATATAAAAAGTCCTTGGTACAGGGGAACTGCGGGATATGGCACTCGGATTTGGCACCATTTATAAATGGTACCACTTTTCAATAGTCCCGTTCTATATATATTCCATAACAAGAATTCTATACACGTGGTCACCCTTGACATCGAGCCACTTTGGCTTCGTCCTTCTCTAATGGTCTCTCCTCCAGGGTTCCCTTATGTATATTTAACCCATCTTGGTAATGGTGATGATTCCCTTTTTGTGAAACTTCTTGGAACTGGGCAAATAAACAAGTAACTATAACACTATTGGAAGGTGTAAACCGTGAAATGAATTTGCTTCCAAAACTACAGTGCAATGTCCAAAATAAGACCAGCGGAATGGGGGGGGGGGGGTGAAAAGTTGCAAGGTGCTTTGGTTTCCAATCTGGTCCTGTTTGTGGGTTCCTAAAATGGAGAACACCAAGAGCAGGACAATTGAAAAGTGGTTCCAGTTGAGAGGCGGTCCGATATGTATGTAAACTTATTCCGGGGTTCCTCTGTACCCTTATAGCACGACTAATCAGGAAACTGCCTTTATTTCGTTATTCCCTTTATAGCCTTATTTGTGTATTTTCATTGGTTGTGTCAAGGGCGACATATAACTTTTCAGTCACGAGGTAGCTCAGTTAACCTCGTTTTGAGATCTAAGGTCATTGTAGAAACGGGTCTGTGGTGTTATTATCGCTGTGTCCCTTGATGGTTTAGAGCAACACTTAGATCGAACGAAGACGTCTGACTTTTATGGAAAAGACTTCACAGATATATGAGAACATGTTCACGTATAGTCGCAGTCTTCACTTAATGTCACGTGAGCGGTTTTATTTGCTTCCTGTTTTGTACTTTTATTAATACAGTGCTTCACTTTTAAGTATTTGCGTATATTTCTGGTCTGCGATACGTGTACGTGGGTTACTTACTGAAACGATCAAAGTTGTTCTTAGTGCTACCGAAGTGGTCCGGAGTGCTCCGAAGTGGTCCGATCCCAATGGTCAGCCACACCACACCTCTTCATGTCTTCATCTGATCGTTTCTGTTCAGTTTAGTTTTTGTGGCCACCGCGGCTTAATGACGTCATCGATGTTTATAATTAGTTACAATTTGTTCATTTTGGGATCAACTTGATCAAACCATATGTTCAACATATGACCAAATATTTGACAGAGAAACGCTGCGTTACACACACATTGGACTTGTAACGACCATTAAAGCTGTCAATCAAACGCGCATCTTCTAACATTAGTCATTAAGCAAGCCAAAACGTTCTTGCCAAAAGTGATTTCTGTGGGAAAAAATCCCACGAGGACACCATATGATTTGTAACAACAGGCTGAAGATCAGCCTCGGTGGCCATAAAATATTCATACCCAATAAAGAAAGTTTTGTAAAAGGTTCCGACACATATTAATCCCGGAGAGCAATTAGCGAATCGAGCCTTCATTGCCGGTTATTTATCGATACTGTTTCGAAGTTGTTTAACTTAGTAACGTGAAACCCGGAAGTAGGACAAAGTACAACTAAGGAGGCCGCAATTTCCGCGATGGGCCCATCTGTTGGGATACCATGGGTGGCACAAAGAACGAGACTATTGAAAAGTGGTCGTATTTGTGGGGTGGTCCGATTCACGGGGTGGTCGCATCCGGGAATCCCGTCATGTGTTTGCAATGTTTGAGTTGACAATGTCGCCTGTTTAACCGTAAATTGCTCATGTTGAGAGCTGTAGCTGGGACTTATTTTCAAGTAAAAGTTTAAAAAAGTCGTGTAAATGAAAAAAAAAAAGCCTGGAATATCACCAGTAGAGCTGAAGCAGCAATCCCTAGGAACTCCTGACGCAAGCATCACAAGTACATCAGCTACATTAATTTGTATTCACAATGTTGTTTTGCTCTTAGTTTTTCAAATAAGCGTTTGTATGCAAATGCTATTACCGCCCTCCCCCCTCCCCCCCCCCCCCCCGGCTCATTGAAAATAAAAACTGGGGAAATAGGTAGGCTCAACCATGTGTAGAAAACATATTATGGATTAACAGATGGGAACGTTTTTGCTTTAAAGCAATAAATACGAAAATGTTCAGAGATGTGACCAGGGAGTAAAAATCTGAGTCATTGCGAGTATTCAAATAGCTGTTAAAACACACGAGCAGCTGGCAATTAAAACACACACACAGAGTAGCGCTTAAGAGGTTACAGCAGCTGTCTAGAGGTTGGAGTAGCCATAAACACATTTTAAAACATTCACTTGGGCAAAACTTCGCGTCTACCAGTGTTATATATTCAGGGTTCCCACTCACTTTTGAAAATGGGGGTTTTTGTACCCACACTTATTGAAAACTGTGCATGAATGCGAAAAAAAATGGATTTCGGTCACTTCGCAAGTAAAATGTATAAAACATTCACCGAACATCTCAGACCCTTAGTAGTGGTAAACATTAAAAGACAAAATTAAGTAAAAGACAAAAAATACAAATAAATAGATCATTTCTTGTTTATTTTAACGCTTTGTAATAAAAAGCAAACAAAACGGAAAACACCTCCAATAACAGAAGAAAATTAATACTACTCCGTTACAGAAACAGTTTTGAATCTACTAAACACCTTGCAATGGTTGCAGTAAGATTACTAACTCAAAATTTTTTTTTTTTTTTTTTTATTATCACTTCATTCCAGTATATATTTTAAAACTCATACATATCAAGTTATGGCAACGCAAACATAGTGACAATTTTTTTTTTTTTTTTGGATGCTGTTAAGGAGAACAAGTGCTTTTTTATACTCTGGCCAAACACTTTCTAATCAACTGAAATCAAGTTTCAGTTTAGCGGTTGACAATAAGAATGAAAATTACACAACAATAGTATATTAGCATATTAGCAGGGGGGTTGAAGACAGAACAAAAAAAAAAGTGCGGGAGGAAGAAAAAAAAAATCAACTATAAAAATTGGTCAATTTTTTCTAAAGCTTGGCATATAGATATATTTGTTTTGTTTAAAATTCGTTCAAAAATTTTAAATTCAGTCAATCGCCCTGTAGTAAATTCTTAACTAAAGAGAAATAAATTTCACAAATTTTGTGTGAAAGGTAGAATTTTTTCGGTACCGTACACATTTTAATTAAAATTACCTCTGCAGGTTCGCAAAAATACTTCTCGTGAACGAGAAAGTAAAGACTGTTCATCAAACGTTTTTGACGACGTAACACTTCTTATCAACATCATGTTTGAAACCGACTGGGAGGACAATTTGTTTGTTACTTTACTATGAATAATATTTTGTTGAGAAAACCCCCGTTCACAGGGAACACTTGGAAGAGGGGTTACCTGTAGTATGCAAGCCAGTTTTGCAAAATTTTGAGGAAAAAATATCTGATAGTTGGTCATTGCTTTTAAGCAAAACGCTGTTAGTTGGTCATTTCTACTGTTATTTACCAGATATTTGAAGTTAAGAAAAGAATTTCTGGTTTCCTCAGCGCTGATTAT
This sequence comes from Protula sp. h YS-2021, assembly GCA_949752745.1. Lineage (NCBI taxonomy): Eukaryota > Metazoa > Annelida > Polychaeta > Sabellida > Serpulidae > Protula > Protula sp. h YS-2021. The sequence continues at coordinate 94,729,902 of OX457025.1, read as the reverse complement.
TGCATTTTCGCCTTGTGCAAAAGCCTTCAAAATCTCTTCCATTGCCTCGTTTCCGTGATTTCTAATGCCATCACTATCGGCCCGCAGAAGCTTTGGATTCAAAATTAAATTGTGATTCTTCAAAATATTTATGTCGTCTTCTGGAAATCTTTTATCAAATTCGTCTAACAAATTTGATATGAATTCATTTTTGACTTAAGACAACATGTGCTTTTTATCACAGGAATTTCTGTGCGTGACTGTTCCCCCGACTCTTCAAAAGTGTCCATGTTTGTGCGTGAATCACGCACAAACGCCCGGAAATGGGAACCCTGATTATATTCAAACAAAAAGCATATAATTTTTAGAATATTTATTGAATTGGGAAGAATCGTGTTCTAATTTTATGTAAATCTCCGGTTTTCAACCCTCAGATCCTTATATGTGGCGAAAGCTGCGATCAGTGGTTGAGAAGTATGTCACATCCAAACCTGCACGGGATGGGAGCGGTGTTTTTGCTATTGGCCCTATTTCCGGAGCACAGTCGGTGGCCGATTTCCGGAGCACAGCCGTTGTGGTCCGATTTCCGGAGCAGTCCTTTATGCTGGGCTCAGTCATAATGATGAAAAAAAACTATAAAAAAATGGTCTTCTTTGGGCAGCTGCCCCATTGGTGAGAGGTTTCAGCTCCCAGTTCCAATTTCTATGTCCTTACTTGTGTTAGAGAAAAAACTGACCAATCCAATTATTGTATTCTCTTCTTTCTTGCCTGCTGTATGCAAGTGTTTTCGGCTGCATTTCAGCCTTCATCTCTGTTTCTTTTCTGTAACGAAAATCAACTAAATGTTTCTTAAGAAGTATTTTCCGCTCTGGACTTGGTTTCCTGTGTGTATGTGTTTTTTTTTTTAATGTCGGGCGAAGCATTCGCCTCATTATAAGCAAGTCGAGAGCGTCCTGGCCAAAAATAGCACCCGCCCTTCTTCAAATAACCGGTTTTCTTTCATCTGCCATCTCTTAATTTAGTCTAACCCCTGGCGTGGTTTTTTTCACACCAAAATGAGTTAGCGGTCGTTCATGACCTGAGAGTATCAAATTTGCTGAGCATTTATCCCTCTTGGTCGATTCTAACTTGCTAATCAGATTCTCAACCCCTCCCCGCCCCCCCCCCCCCCAGCAAAAAAAAGTCTGATCCTCTTTAGTAATTGGTTTATAGAGATTACCCTCCGTGTTGTTCGTGCGTGTTGCGACCGGGAAACACGTTGTTGGTCGGACGCTTTTGACAATGATTCTTTCAATTACTGTTTTTGCTAACCAGATCAGCACTGTAATTATCTCTTTAAATGTCTGAGAATCCCGTATTGAAATGCTCTTGGGCTGTAAAAATATAAAATGAAAAAAAAAAACTATTGAGGAAAGTTCTTACTTTTCTCTGAATACCTAAATGTAGATTGTTGCCGAAAATAAACAAAAACAGTGTAGCGAGAATGGTTGTACTGCTACATTCTGTAATAGTGACCTCAGGGGGGTGGGGACGGGGGCGGGGCATTTTTATTACCTGACTGGGGCTGAGCGGGTATGCTCTATGCCGCAGCAAACCCTGTGATTTTCTAGCTTTTCCCGGAGCTACGTCTGGTAATACACTTTCGCGTGTAGGATTTGTTTTGTTTTGTTTTTGTTTTTGCTTGGTTTTTTCTTTTTTTTTTTTTTTGTTATATTGCTTCTCATGCTTCTAAACTCAACTCTGGCATAGCTAAAAGGGAAATTTTTATTGCAATACTAGTAATTTAGAACGGCACAAAAAATTAATGCACAACTCCATGCCAACTATTACTTGAAAAGTGCAATCATATACTGTAACATATAAACACGTGTGTGTATATATATAAATGTGTGTGCGTGTGTGTGTGTGTGTGTGTGTGTGTGAGTGTGTGTGTGTGTGTTATTTGGTCTCTCTGTATTACGAGGATAAAATATTCTGACTTCTAAAGAAAACTAGTTTTCACTCCATTTAACAAAAACGTCTCTACGTGTTTTTATTTCTCAGGGACACATGTAAATCAATTTTGATGTTGAAATTGACATTGGTATTCTTTAAAAAGCTCAATACGATTAAAATCAATGCAAAACGGCTCAATTTTGCAATTTATTTTGTTGAGTCTATTCTAAGACTCACCTTTATTTCTAAAGAAAATTGTGAACGTCATTGTGACGTTTCTTCCGGGGAGTGTTGACATTCAGACGAACGACTTATGGTTCGTTTTCATTAAAAAAGAATGAGCCATTGTTGTTGTGATTTTATACGATCTTATAGTTTTGCAATTGAGTTTGCAACCTTCTACAAAACATAGGATTTATAACCAGATGCTCATATAAAACTTGAATTTGTTCATTTGTCGCAATCTTTCTGAGGAGGCTCAAGACTTGTTTGTTAAGTGAGGAAAAAAACGTCAGTGTCTAACAGCACTTCCGCGCCAGTAAAATGTTTTAGTTAAGTTTTGCTTTTTGCTTTGTTTTTTTTTCTAAAGAGGACGGGGTTAAAAAAAACCCGAATGTAATGTACTGAAAGACTTGATGAAAAGAGACTGAGTTATCACAACTCATTAGACTGACGGGCTGGTCCTAGAAAGTAAAGTAAAAATTGGCAAGTTTTCTACATGGCAAGCTTTACTCCCATCTGCGGAATCATATTATGTTTGTTGTGAAAATGGCAGTCAAAACATCAGCCATCACAAAGTCGCTCATTTCTGTGGAAAATAAATAAATAACTGAGCTGACGAAAGCAAAACATATTACAACGATATTTAATATGGTTAAAAACATAACCATTTATTAATCCACTTTATACAAAGGCTTGCTGCTGAAGTGCCAAGCAAATCGTAGTGGTTGAAATTGGCCAATCGTGGAAACGCGC